>JARQOD010000001.1:852830834-852923488 GCA_033576555.1 Oophaga sylvatica | reverse complement strand
CCATGTACATCAGGATTGGGGGGTGAGGGGACCATGCACTCAGGATTGGGATGAGGGGACCATCACATCAGGATTGAGGGGTGAGCGGACCATGCGCATCAGGGTTGGGGATGACAGGACCATTCAATCAGGATTGGGGGGTGAGGGGACCATGCACATCAGGATTGGGGGGTGAGGGGACCATGCACATCAGGATAGGGGGTGAGGGGACCATGCACACAGGATAGGGGGTGAGCGGACCATGTCACATCAGGATTGGGGGGTGAGGGACCATGCACTCAGGATTGGGGGGTGAGGGGACCATGACACATCAGGATTGGGGTGAGAGGGACCATGCATCCAGGATTGGGGATGAGGGACCATGTCTATCCAGGATTGGGGGGTGAGGGGACCATGCACATCAGGATTGGGGGTGAGGGGACCATGCACATCAGGATTGGGGGTGAGAGGACCATGCAACCAGGATGGGGGTGACGGGACCATGCACATCAGGATTGGGGGGTGAGGGACCATGCACATCAGGATTGGGGTGAGGGGACCATGCACATCAGGATTGGGGGTGAGGGGACCATGCACATCAGGAGTTGGAGGGTGAGGGGACCATGCACATCAGGATTGGGGGGTGAGGGACCATGCACATCAGGATTGGGGGTGAGGGGACCATGCACATCAGGATTGGGGGTGAGGGGACCATGCAACATCAGGATTGGGGGGTGGAGCGGACCATGCTACATCAGGGTTGGGGGGTGAGGGACCATGCACATCAGGATTGGGCGGAGTGAGAGGACCATGCACATCAGGATTGGGGATGGGGGGCCATGACCAGGTGGGGTGGGCATACCAGGGTTGGAGGTGAGGGACCATGACATCAGATTGAGGGGTGAGGGGACCATGCACATCAGGATTGGGGGGTGAGGGGACCATGCATACCAGGATTGGGGGTGAGGGGACCATGCACATCAGATTGGGGGGTGAGCGGACCATGTACTCAGGATTGGGGGGTGAGCGGACCATGCACATCAGGTTGGGCGATGAGGGTACCATTCATACCAGGATTGGGCGATGAGGGACCATCATACCAGAATTGGGGGTGAGGGGACCATCATACCGAATTGGGGGATGAGGGGACCATGATCAGGATGGGCGGAGGTGACCATGCATACCAGGATTGGGTGGGTTAGGGGACCAGTGCATACCGGGATTGGGGGGTGAGGGAACCATGATACCAGGATATGGATGAGAGGTACCATGCATACCAGGATAGGGATGAGGGGTACCATGCATACCAGGATTGGGGATGAGGGGTCCATGCATACCAGGATGAGGATGGGGGCGCATGCATACCAGTTTGGGTAGGGGCTGAGGGACCATACTAACAGAATGGGATGAGGGGTACCATGCCATCAGGATGGGGTGAGGGGCCATGACGTGGAGGGGGGCGCATACCACATCCATGATTAAAGGTGCAGGGGACCATGCCATCAGGATTGGGGGTGAGGGGACCATGCACATCAGGATTAGGGGGTGAGGGACCATGCATACCAGGATTGGGGGGTGAGGGGACCATGCACATCAGGATTGGGGGGTGAGGGGACCATGCATATCAGGATTGGGGGTGAGGGACCATGCACATCAGGATTGGGGATGAGGGGACATGCACATCAGGATTGGGCGAGCGGAAAATGCACATCAGGGTTGGGGGTGAGTGCAGGGGACCATGCACATCAAGATTGGGGATGAGGGGACCATGCACATCAGGATTGGGGGTGAGCGGACCATGCACATCAGGGTTGGGGGTGACAGGACCATGCACATCAGGATTGGGGGGGGTGAGGGGACCATGCACATCAGGATTGGGGGGTGAGGGGACCATGCACATCAGGATTGGGGGGTGAGCGGACCATGCACATAAGGATTGGGCGATGAGGGGACCATTCATACCAGGATTGGGGGGTGAGGGGACCATTCATACCAGAATTGGGGGTGAGGGGACCATTCATACCAGAATTGGGGGGGTGAGGGGACCATGCATTCCAGGATTGGCGGGAGGTGACCATGCATACCAGGATTGGTGGGTTAGGGGATCGTGTATACCGGGATTGGGGAGGTGAGGGGACCGTGCATACCGGGATTAGGGGGTGAGGGAACCATGAATACCAGGATATGGATGAGCAGGTACCATGCATACCAGGATAGGGATGAGGGGGTACCATGCATGCCAGGATTGGGTGATGAGGGGTCCATACATACCAGGATGAGGAATGGGGTGCCATGCATACCAGATTTGGGTAGGGGTGAGGGGACCATACATACCAGCATAGGGATGAGGGTTACCATGCATACCAGGATAGGGATGAGGGGTGCCATGCATACCAGGATAGGAGGGGGGCAGCACATACCAGCATGGGAGACCATATACCTTTAAAAATGGTTGCCAGGGGACCATGCACATCAGGATTGGGGGGGGGTGAGGGGACCATGCACACCAGGATAGGGGGTGAGAGGACCATGCATACCAGGATAGGGGGTGAGGGGACCATGCACATCAGGATTGGGGGGTGAGGGGACCATGCACATCAGGATTGGGGGGTGATGGGACCATGCATACCAGGATTGGGGGGTGAGGGGACCATGCATATCAGGATTGGGGGGTGAGGGGACCATGCATATCAGGATGGGGGTAAGGGGATCATGCACATCAGGATTGGGGGGTGAGACCATGCATATCAGGATTGGGGGGTGAGGGGACCATGCTCAACAGGACGGGGTGACGGGACCATGCACATCAGGATTGGGGGGTGAGGGGGCCATGCACATCAGGATTGGGGGGTGAGGGGACCATGCACATCAGGATTGGGGGTGAGGGGACCATGCACATCAGGATAGGGGGGTGAGGGGACCATGCACATCAGGATTGGGGGGTGAGGGGACCATGCATATCAGGATTGGGCAGGAGGGAACCATGCATACCAGTATTGGGGGGTGAGGGGAGCATGCATACTAGGATTGGGGGGTGTAGGGGACCATGCATACCAGGATTGGGGGGTGAGGGAACCATGAATACCAGGACATGGATGAGCAGGTAACATGCATACCAGGATAGGGATGAGGAGGTACCATGCATACTAGGATTGGGGGATGAGGGGACCATGCATACCAGGATGAGGAATGGAGTGCCATGCATAGTAGATTTGGGTGGGGGTGAGGGGACCATACTTACCAGGATAGGGATGAGGGGTGCCATGCTTACCAGGATAGGAGGGGGGCAGCACATACCAGAATGGGAGACCATGTACCTATAAAAATTCTTGCCACCCGGGCGTAGAACGGGTTCATCACTAGTATATATATTATATATATTATATATATATATATATATATATATATATATATACAGTACAGACCAAAAGTTTGGACACACCTTCTCATTCAATGATTTTTCTGTATTTTGATGACATGAAAATTGTAGAAGCACACTGAAAGCATCAAAACTATGAATTAATACATGTGGAATTATACATTACACTTAACAAATAAGTGTGAAACAACTGAAAATATGTCTTATATTCTAGGTTCTTCAAAGTAGCCACCTTTTGCTTTGATTACTGCTTTGCATGCAGAAAAGTGAACAGATGGACTCTACATGCCTGGTTCCCACCGTGAAGCATGGAGGAGGTGGTGTGATGATGTGGGAGTGCTTTGCTGGTGACACTGTTGGGGATTGGGAGTTTAATAAAGATGGAAAACCTGTGTGTTTTATTATTTAATTAAAAGACTTTATTCTTAATGTGTGCGTTTTTTTAACCCTATCAAACTATAAGATTAATAATGGCTATGTGTCTTATTGACACCTCTCCATTATTAACCTGGCTTAATGTCACCTTACAATAGCAATTTATTGTTCTGTAGTTGCATATGGAAACTTGTTCTCATTTCAGGGCAATTATCTGAGGGATTAGATTTCATGTTTAGGTTTGTTTTTAACATGTACTGTATGTTTTCTGGATATTAGAACTTGCAATACAGCATTTAGTCTGTTACATTATGACTTTCCTCAACCCCTGGCTCCCTTAACCCCATATTAACCCATATGCCACCGCTAAAGGGCAGTGGGAAGTGAGAGGCTAAGTGCCAGAATTAGCGCATCTTACAGATGCACCTTTTCATGGGTGGCTGGGGGCAGATGTTTTGAGCCGTGGGGGGCAAAAACCATGATCACTTTCTAGGCTTTTAATATCTGCCCTCAGTCACTGGCTTTCCCTCTCTAGCGAAGAAAATTGCGTTGGAGTCTACGCAATTTTTTTCTGTGAATACATCCTTTTATTAAATACCTACAGCTACCAAATTTTACACACACATAGTACTAACAGTAGTAGTCACTGACATATATAAAACAAAATGTTCTTCAATGGTTTACTGTATGTAAACCATGTCTCCTATCATGTTGACTCCTGCAGAGATTCTATAGGAGCCGAAAAATAAATTAACGGCTATTCTGCTATCTCTCTATTAAATATAAAAATATATATTATATATATATATATATATATATTATATATGTCTCACTTACATATATACACTGCTCAAAAAAATAAAGGTAACACTTAAAAGAATGTAACTCCAAGGAAATCAAACTTCTGTGAAATCAAACTGTCCATTTAGGAAGCAACACTGAATGACAATCAATTTCACATGCTGTTGTGCAAATGGAATGGCAACAAATGAAAATTATTGGCAATTATCAAGACACACTCAATAAAGGAGTGGTTCTGTAGGTGGAGACCACAGACCACATCTCAGTACCAATGTTTTCTGGCTGATGTTTTGGTACTGAGACTGACTCTACAACCCACACAAGTGGCTCAGGTAGTGCAGCTCATCCAGGATGGCATATCAATGCGAGCTGTAGCAAGGAGGTTTGCTGTGTCTTTCAGCGTAGTGTCCAGAGGCTGGAGGCGCTACCAGTAGACAGGCCAGTACACCAGGAGATGTGGAGGGGGCCTTAGGAGGGCAACAACCCAGCAGCAGGACCACTACTTCCGCCTTTGTGCAAGGAGGAACAGGAGGAGCACTGCCAGAGCCCTGCAAAATGATCTCCAGCAGGCCACAAATGTGCATGTGTCTGCACATACACTTAGAAACCGACTCCATGAGGATGATTTAAGTGCCAAACGTCTACAGATGGGGGTTGTGCTCACAGCCCAACACCGTGCAAGACGCTTGGCATTTGCCACAGAACACCAGGATTGGCAAATTCACCACTGGCTCCCTGTGCTGTTCACACATGAAAGCAGGTTCGCACTGAGCTCATGTGACAGACGTGACAGAGTCTGGAGACGCCGTGGAGAGCGATCTGCTGCCTGCAACATCCTTCAGCAAGACCAGTTTGGCAGTGGTTCAGTAATGGTGTGGGGTGGCATTTCTTTCGAGGGCTGCACAGCCCTCCATATGCTCACCAGAGGTAGCCTGACTGCCATTAGGTACCGTGATGAGATCCTCAGATCCCTTGTGAGAACATATGCTGGTGCAGTTGGCACTGGGTTCCTCCTAATGCAGGACAATGGCAGACCTCATATGGCTGGAATGTGTCAGCAGTTCCTGCAAGATGAAGGTATTGAAGCTAGGACTGGCCCACCCATTCACCAGACCTGAATCTGATTGAGCACATCTGGGACATCATGTCTCTCTCCATCCACCAACGTCATGTTGCACCACAGACTGTCCAGGAGTTGGCGGATGCTTTAGTCCAGGTCTGGGAGGAGATCCCTCAGGAAACCATCCGCCACCTCATCAGGAGCATGCCCAGGCGTTGTACAATAGAGAGGTCATACAGGCACATGGAGGCCACACACATTACTGAGCATCATTTTGACTTGTTTTAAGGACATTACATTCCACTTTAATTTTGTGTGTGACTCCAAATCCAGGCCTCCATTGGTTAATAAATTTGATTTCATTGATGATTTTTATGTGATTTTGTTGTCAGCACATTCAACTTTGTACAGAACAAAGTATTCAATGATAATATTTCATTCATTCAGATCTAGGATGTGTTATTTTTTTAAGCAGTGTACATATATATATATATATATATATATATATTGGCTTGCGAAAGTATTCACCCCCTTGGCTTTTTACTAGTGATGAGCGAGTATTCTCATTGCTGGGGTTTTTCAGAGCACACTCAGGTGGTCTCCGAGTATTTGGAAGTGCTCTGAGATTTAGTTTCTGTTGCCGCAGCTGCATGATTTGCTACTTGACAGCCCTAATACATGTGGGGATTGCCTGCTTGTTAGGGAATTCCCACATGTATTTAGGCTGCCAAATAGCCGCAAATCATGCAGCAACGGCAACAGAAACTAAATCTCAGAGCACTTTCAAATACTCAGAGACCACCCAAGCGTGCTCGGGGAAACCCGAGCAATGAGTATACTCGCTCATCACTACTTTTTACCTATTTTGCTACATTACAACCTGTGTTTAAATATTTTTGTAATCCTTTTTGTGTGTGATGCATCAGAACTAAATAGTCTAAGTTGGTGAAGTGAGAAAAATATAGGCATTAATTAAATTTATGGGCTCAAATAACTAAAAATTGTCATGTGCATATGTATTCACCATTTTGCTATGAAGTCCCTTAAAAATTCTGATGCAAGGAATTACCTGCATAAGTCACATGCTTTGTTAAAGGAAGGCTGCAGAACCATTAAGCAAGAGGCACCACTAATCAAACACCACCATGAAGACCAAGGAGATCTCCAAAGAAGTCAAGGATAAATTTGTGGAGAAGTACAAGTCAGAGTTTGGTTATAAAAAAAATAATATCCCAATCTCTGATGATCCTCGGAGCACCATCAAATCCATTATCATCAAATGGAAAGAATATAGTACCACAACAAACCTGCCGAGAGGGCTTCCCATCGTAACTCTCAGCCAGGGCAAGGAGGGCCTTGATCAGAGAGGCAGCTCAGAACTCAAAGGACTCAGAAAGAGCTGCGTAGTTCCCAAGCAGATATTGGAGTATCTATCCATATGATCACTATAATCATACACATCATAAAGGTGGCCTTTATGGAAGAGTAAGCAGAAAAAAGCCTATACATGCACGCAAAAATTGTAAAGCTTATTTTGAGTTTGCCAAAAGCAATGTGGGAGGCTCCAAAATATACGGAGGAAGGTGCTGTGGTCAAATGAGACCAAAATTGAACTTTTTGGCCATCAAGGTATACACTATCTCTGGTGCCAAATCAACACAGCTCAACACCCCAAGAACACAGTGAAACATGGTGGTGTCAGCATCATGCTGTGGGGATGTTTTTCAGAAGCAGAGACAGGAAAAATGGTCAGAGGTGAGGGAAGATGGATGGTGCAAAATACAGGGATATTCTTGAGCAAAACATGTTTCAGTCTGTCAGTGATTTGAGACTGGGATGGAGGTTCACCTAACAATACGATGACCCAAAGCATACTGATAAGCAACATTCGAGTGGTTTAAGGGGAAATGTGTAAATGTTTTGAAGTGGCCTAGTCAACACCCAGACCTTAATCCAACTGAGAATCTGTGGTCAGACTTGAAGATTGCTGTGCTCACCAGAGGAAGCCATCTAACTTGAAGGAGCTGGAGCATTTTTGCCTTGAGGAATGGGCATAAATACCAGTGGCAAGATGTTGAAAGATGGTAGAGACTTATCCAAAGCAACTTGCAGCTGTAATTGCCATAAAAGGTGGCTCTACAAAGTGCAGAGTTTAGGGGTGAACAGTTATGCACGCTTAAAAGTACTAAGGGGGTGAATACTTTCGAAAGCCACTGTATATATATATATATATATGTATATATATATATACACACACACACATATAAAATAAATCACCAAATCATCCCCTTTTATTATGATCACATGCATAAAATATCTTGTGTTAAAATATTAAATTATTTTTCTTATTTGGTAAGCACTACAAAAATAAAAACAAAGTGGCAAATATGCAGATTTTCTGCCTTTATACTTCCCTAAATAAGTGTAATAAAATATGTTGTATATTCACAAGTTGCAGCTTGTTTTCTGTACCAAAAAACAGACCGGTGGCAAGAAAACACTGCATACAGTACTCACTTTTTTCACATTTTTATGTGCATTTTTATGTACATTTTTGCAGTATTTTAATTTCTCCTTATGACCTATTAATTTAATGGCACAGATGCAGCAGAGATCAAAATATGCATGGTAAAAACAAAGGTGCGTGTGCATGAGATTTCACTGAACTCACTATTTATGCTGGTACTGTAAAGTAAAATATGCTGTTGAAAGTATGTTTCAGAAAAAATTGGGATAAAAATTTTAAAAATTTCATAATTGAGTTCTGTATTTTTAACAAGTCTTATGTGTATATATATTATTTATTAGGGATTAGGGTTTCAGGTCTCTGGTAGCCACATGGATATGCCCATGCACAGGCTTTTTATATAAAAATATGTTTTATTTATATTTTAAATAATTTAAAAAACAGAGTGGGGCCCCTCTATTATTGCTAACCAGTCGAATGTAGGGGTCGGAAGTCGGACTGTGAAGGGTTTAGGAGGGAGCAGACTAGGTGCTCCAAAAGTTTAGAGATGAAGGGGAGATTGGAGACTGGTCTGTAGTTTTTTGTGCAGGATTATTATTATTATTATTATTAATATTTATTTATATAGCGCCATTGATTCCATGGTGCTGCACATGAGAAGGGGTTACATACAAATTACAGGTATCACTTACAGTAAACAAACTAACAATGACAGACTGGTACAGAGGGGAGAGGACCCTGCCCTTTCGGGCTTACATTCTACAGGATGGTGGGGAAGGAGACAGCAGGTTGGGGGTTGCAGCAGTTCCGGTGTTGGTTGAAGCGATATCTCTGGCAGTGTTGAGGAGGCAGCGGGGTCATCGCAGGCTGTAGGCTTTCCTGAAGAGATGGGTTTTCAGGTTCTGTCTGAAGGATCCGAATGTTGTTGATAGTCGGACGTGTTGGGGCAAAGAATTCGAGAGGATGGGGGATATTCGGGAGAAGTCTTGGAGGCGGTTGGGTGATGAGAGAATTAGTGTGGAGGAGAGAAGGAGGTCTTGGGAGGATCGGAGATTACGTGAGGGAAGATAGAGGGAGATTAGTACAGAGATATATGGAGGAGACAGGTTATAGATGGCCTTGTAGGTCAGTATTAGTAATTTGAATTGGATATGCTGAGGGAGTGGGAGCCAGTGGAGAGATTTGCAGAGGGGATAAGCGGAGGAGTAGCGAGGAGAGAGATTAATTAGTCGGGCAGCATAGTTAAGGATGGACTGGAGAGGGTGCGAGGGTGTTAGCAGGGAGGCCACAGAAAAGGATGTTGCAGTAGTCGAGACGGGAGATGATGAGGGCGTGCACAAGCATTTTAGTAGAGTGAGGGTTGAGGAAGGGACGGATTCTGGAAATATTTTTGAACTAGAGGCGGCAGGAGGTGGAGAGAGTTTGGATGTGCGGTTTGAAGGACAGGGAAGAGTCAAGGGTTACTCCAAGGCAGCGGAACTCCAGTACAGGAGAAAGCATGATGTTGTCACTCTGTCACATCAGATCTGTGAGAAGGGGGAAAGATGATCAGTTCAGATTTGTCCACATTCAGTTTGAGGAAGCGGGAGGAGAAGAAGGAGGATATGGCTTATAGACACTCCGGGATTTTGGAGAGCAGAGAGGTGACATCTGGGCCAGAGAGGTAGATCTGAGTATCATCGGCAAAAAGGTGGTGGATGGGATGGGTCGAGAGTGGGTTTCTTTAGTAATGGAGTAACGATAGAGTGTTTGAAGGAGGATGGGAAAATGACTGAGGAGAGGGAGAGGTTAAAGATTGTAGTTAGGTGAGTTGTGACCAGCGGAGAGAGAGACAGGAGGAGATGTGAGGGAGTGGGGTCAATAGTGCATGTAGTCAGATGAGAGGAGTCTGGAGACTTCTTCTGTGATGGGATCAAATGTGAAAAGTGAGCCAGGGGAAATGCAGGGAGGGATGAATGTCACAGCACTTGGTGGCTGGGAGTGGATTTCCTGACGGATATTATCTATTTTTTCTATAAAATGGGAGGCCAGGTCATCAGCACAAATGTCTGTGATAGGGGCTTGTGCTTTTGGCCAGAGGAGGGAGTGAAAGGTGTCAAAAAGTTTCTTGGGGTTGTTGGCTAGAGAGAACAGGGTGGTGAAGTAGGTCTGTTTGGCGAGGTGAAGGGCAGAGTTATAGGCTGTTAACATAAATTTGAAGTGGATGAAGTCTTTTGGCGTGCAAGTTTTTCGTTCAGCACTCCAAGAGCATCGCTGGAGAAGTTTAGTTTGCAATGTGAGCCAGGGCTGTTTTACTCTGTGTTTGGAGGTTCTGAGGGTGAGGGGCGCTACTTGGTCAAGGGTGCTTCTAAAAGTGTCGTTGTAGTGATGATCAGCCACATCAGGACAGGAAAAAGAGGAGATTGGGGACAGTGATGAGTGTAGGGATTCTGAAAGTATCTGAGGGTTAATGGCTTGTAGATTTCTGAATGTTTGGCAGGTAGTAGTGTGCTGGGGTGGGCAAGGATTTGTGAGCATGAAGGAGAGAATGTTGTGGTCAGAGAGGGGAAGCGGTGAGTTATTTAGGTGTGATATTGAACAGAGCCGGACAAAGACCAGGTCAAGGGTGTTATCGTCCTTGTGTGTCTCAGAGGTTGAACGCTGTGAGAGGCCTAGAGAAGTGGTTAGTGATAGAAACTGGGATGCAGATGTGGAAGTGGGGCTGTTTATGGGGATGTTCATGTCTCCCAGGTTAAGGGTTGGTAGGCTGAGAAATGGTCAAGGAAGTGGGTGGATGAGCCTGGGGGCTGATATATGACCGCTACCCTGTGGGAGAGTAGACGGAAGAGACTGATCGTGTGGACCTCAAAAGAAGGGAAGTGATGGAATTGGGGGCATGACCTGGAAAGTGCCTTGTGTGTACAGAAGTATGCCGACTCCACCACCAAGTCTGTTTGTGGGTCTCGGGGAATGAGAGAATTGTAAACCACCATGGGAAATGGCAGCAGGGGAGACAGTGTCAGTATCCTGATTCCAGGTTTCAGTGAGGGCAAACAGATTCAAAGAGTTGTTAAGAAAGTAATTTTGCAGGAAAGGAAGTTTGTTACATACAGACCGTGGATTCCAAAGGGCACAATTAAAAGAAGGGGATGAAGAAGTGCAAATAATATTAATAAGATTATTATGGTTTTGATATGAGGTAGGGTAGGGGTTGAGTTTGGGGGATGGTGGCCAGTTTTGGGGGAGATGTCCCCAAAATGAGTAGGAGTAGGAAGATAAAGAGCAAGTAGTTATTGCAATTGTAAGAAGTTTTTTTGTGCGATGTGTTTGATCAAGATGGGCTGAGATTTTTCAGGAATGTGAGGAGTGCATGGGCGCTGTACATGGGAGAGGAAAGTATAGAGAGGGCTGATGTGTATGAGTCATGATGGAGGGGGGATGGGGCAGTGAATGTGGATGGCAAGAGAACACAGGAGGATAGAAATAAAGCACATGGTTAAAAAGGAGAACAAAGTGTAGGTTAACTGACTCCTGCACTGACTAACTGCCATGGAATAACTGCCTTTTGCTTGATGCTTATCGAATGCGATGCTTTGCTGAATGCGTGCAAGCACCCCACACATGCGTGCACCCCTTAGAATGATTCTAAATTTATACACCACACTACAGGGACAAGAGAGAGGGTTTGTGGAGCTGGTTAGTTATAAATTATAACAGCTTCTCAACACATCCTGGTGTGGAAAAGATGATCAAAAGCTATAGTGCTCCTGATTCCATCTCTGCTATAACACCTCTCCCAAGATAACATTTACAGTGACCATCCCCCCATGGATATACAACAGTAAGTACTGACAACAATGTAACAGATGAATTATAGCAAAGAATTTGAATCATCTGATTATCATTAGGATATATTGCAGCAGAAAAGACAACCAGCAGAGGAGGGGGGGCTTGTACCATTCAGGCTGCTTGCTAACATTGAATGGAGTGAAATACATGCAGGGTGGATCAGTTCAGAAGTTGAATGATCTGATTATTACTAGAGTTGAGCGATACTTTCCGATATCCAAAAGTATCGGAATCGGAATGGTATCGCCGATACCATTAAAATATCGGCGATACCCGATACCGATACCGGAAGTCCCATGTAAGTCTATGGGAACAAAATATCGCAACTAAAAAAACCTCTTTCTTTCCTTGTCAACACTAAATATACACACATAGAATACATATATATATATACATGTCATTGTGACATATATATATACATATATGTATAGTTTATACACTTCTACATAGTAAAATATCCTCTGATTCAATTGCCGGTAAAGCCGGCTTCTGTGAAAAGACAGAAGCACCCGACATGAAATACACTTGGTGTACATAGGGTTAACCATGTCTTTTCAAGTCGTTTGCTATCTGATTTGCACAAACAATTAAATCAGTCTATGTGTGCAAAATTTCACACCTGTAGGGGTTAATTAAAGGTGTAAATTCGTTGTAAAAAAAACGGACTTTTTTGCTACGAATTTACACCTTTAATTAACCCCTACAGGTGTGAAATTTTGCACACATTGACTGATTTAATTGTTTGTGCAAATCAGATAGCAAAGGACATGGTTAACCCTATGTACACCAAGTGTCATTTCATGTCGGGTTCTGCATTTTCACAAAAGCCAGCAATTGAATTAGCGGCTATTATACTATGTAGAAGGTATGAACTACAAATATAAATATATATATATATGTGTCACAAATTCAATGACATGTATATATATATATATGAGGTGTAAAATTGCTGAAAAAAAATGCGTGGGCTCCCGCCCTATTTTCGCAACCAGACAGACAAAGCCAGTGAGTGGGGGCAGATAATAATAGCCCAGAGAGGGACCATTATTTTTGGCCCCCCCCCGGCTACTAACATCTGCCCCCAGACACCCCAGGAAAGACAAATCTATAATTAGATTCGCCCTTTCTGGCACTTTGCCCATCTATTCCCATTGCCCTGTTGCGGTGGCGAATGGGTTAATATGGGGTTAAAGCCACCTTGCTATTGAAAGGTGACCTTAAGCCAGGTTAATAATTCAGAGCTGTCAATTAGACAACTATCAATTATTAATCCTATTGCATGAAATAAAAATAAAACACACACTTTAATTAAAAATCATTTTAATGAAATAAAGACACATGTTTTTGACCATCTTTTATTTTACTGCAAAAACCATTTCCTGTAATAAAAATAAAATAAAAAAGCAAAATTATTCTTACCTATCCCCAGGTCCCACGGTGTAATCCTTCAGAAAGGGTTAATGTTTACTGCAGGGACCGCAGCTAATGCTGCAGCCTCACAGTAAACCCACAAATGAATGAGTTCCTCTCCTGGCTGACAGGAGAGTAAAGGCTGGGTGTCACATAACGATACACCAGCGATCCCGACAACGATATGCACTTGTCAGGATCGCTGGTGTATCGCTACATGATCGCTGCTGAGCTGCCAAACAGGCAGCTCAGGCAGCGATCTGGGACAGCGACACTGCGGGTAACATCGCTTAAGGGCCCGTCTCCATAGCGATTCGCTACCGAGATCGCTGCTGAGTCACGAGCTCACCAGAAATGTCAGGACCTTTTTTTGATCGCTGGTTTCCCTCTGACAGGCACGCATCGCTGCGTGTGACAGGCGGGAGACCAGCGATCCGCTGGTAACCAAGGTACACAGCGGGTTTCCAGGCACCGCGCAGCGCTTGGAAACCCGCTGTGTACCTTGGATACCAGCTCCCTGCATCAGGGCGCTGGTATCCAAGGTACACAGCGGGTTTCTAGGCACAGCCCCGCGCCTGGAAACCCGCTGTGTACCTTGGTTACCAGCGGATCGCTGGTCTCCCGCCTGTCACACGCAGCGATGCGTGCCTGTCAGCGGGAAACCAGCGATCAAAAAAAGGTCCTGACATTTCAGCGACGATCAGCGATACCCGGCAAGGGGGCTGATCGTCGCTGAATGTCACAAACAGCGATATCGCTAGTGAGCTCGCTGCTGCGTCACAAAACTAGTGACTCAGCAGCGATCTCGGTAGCGATATCGCTATGTGAGACGGGCCCTTAAGTGGAAAGCTTAATTGATTGCTTTCCACTTTCACTTCAGGTCAGCCAGGGACACAATCAGTGACGTCAGAGGGAACTGATTAACAAAAATAGGGGTTCCCTTCGAAAAAAAAATGGCGTGGGGTCCCCCCTATTTTTGTTAACCAGCCAGATGAAGCAGACCGCTGAGGCCTGGATTTTCAGGCTGTTAAGGAGCCAAGATCCATGGACCTTGCCAGCCTGATAATACCAGGACACAGCAGTCTGCATATCTTGGCTGATTAACAAAAATAGGGGATCCCCTCGAAAAAAATTGGCGTGGGCTCCCCCCTATTTTTGTTAACCAGCCAGATGAAGCAGACCGCTGAGGCCTGGATTTTCAGGCTGTTAAGGAGCCAAGATCCATGGACCTTGCCAGCCTGATAATACCAGGCCACAGCAGTATGCATATCTTGGCTGATTAACAAAAATAGGGGATCCCCTCGAAAAAAATTGGCGTGGGGTCCCCCTATTTTTGTTAACCAGCCAGATGAAGCAGACCGCTGAGGCCTGGATTTTCAGGCTGTTAAGGAGCCAAGATCCATGGACCTTGCCAGCCTGATAATACCAGGCCACAGCAGTCTGCATATCTTGGCTGATTAACAAAAATAGGGGATCCCCTCGAAAAAAATTGGCGTGGGGTCCCCCTATTTTTGTTAACCAGCCAGATGAAGCAGACCGCTGAGGCCTGGATTTTCAGGCTGTTAAGGAGCCAAGATCCATGGACCTTGCCAGCCTGATAATACCAGGCCACAGCAGTCTGCATATCTTGGCTGATTAACAAAAATAGGGGATCCCCTCGAAAAAAATTGGCGTGGGGTCCCCCCTATTTTTGTTAACCAGCCAGATGAAGCAGACCGCTGAGGCCTGTTTTTCAGGCTGGTAAGGATCCAATATCCATGGACCTTGCCAGCCTGATAATACCAGGCCACAGCAGTCTGCTTAGCTTGGCTGGTTAACAAAAATAGGGGATCCCCTTGAAAAAAAAACGGCGTGGGGATCCCCCCTATTTTTGTTAACCAGCCAAGTAAAATGCAGACTGCTGCGGCCTGGTATTAAAAGACTGTCAAGGCCCATGGATTTTGGCCCTCAACAGCCTGATAATACCAGGCTACAGCAGCCCCACATTTGGCGCATCAAAAGATGTGCCAATTGTGGCACTTTACCCGGCTCTTCCCACTTGCCCTGTAGCGGTGGCAAGCGGGGTAATAAGGGTTAATGTCACCGTTGATTGCACGGTGACAATAAGCCCGGTTAATAATGGAGAGGTGTCAATAAGACACCGATCCATTATTAATCCCAAAGTTTTTAAATGTTTAAAAAAAAGACACAGCAAGAAAAAAGTCTTTTAATGAAATAAAAGAGACAACACAGTTTTCATTAATTTTATTATACTCTCATTCCTGAGACGCCATCGATCTCCTGTAAAAAAAGAAAAAAAACAAACCAACAGTATACCACCTGTCCGACGCAGTCCATAACGACAGTCCCACGACGATCCAGCTCTGCTACATCGCAATGACAGGCAGAGCCTGTCATCGCAACGCAGCACAGCTGATTACCTGCTTCCCCGGCGGTGACGTCATCGGACTGACTGCTTTACGGCCGGGATTACCCAGCAGTCACTGCAGTTATCGCGAGAAACTGCATGTGACCGCCGGGGAAAGAAGATTGCGGCCATGAAGCAGTCCAGCCCATGACCGCCGGAGATCTTCTGCCAGGTAAGTGCCGCTGACTCCTGACAGACCCGACCGACGGACACTGACAGTGACAGTGACAATCCCGATTCCGGTATCCGATATGACGAAAATATCGGAACTCGGAATCGGAATTCCGATACAGCCAATATCGGCCGATACCCGATATTTGCAGTATCGGAATGCTCAACCCTAATTATTACCATTAGGCTATATTGCAGCAGAAAAGACAGCCAGCAGAGGTGGGGAGTTGTACCATTCAGGCTGCTTGCTAACATTGAATGGAGTGAAATACATGAAGGGTGGATCAGTTCAGAAGTTGAATGATCTGATTACCTGTGTGAAGAGAGAAGAGATAAGATGAATGTTAATTCTTTGCCATGGAATAACTGCCTTGTATGGTATAGTGTATGGTACGGTTTTATTGCTCTGGTTCTCCCATCTCTAGTCTTTATTGTTTGTACAAGTCCTCTCTAAAATTGTAAAGTGCTGCAAAATATGTTGGCATTATAAAAATAAAAATTATTATTATTATAAGGTGATTACCTCACATACCTTTTGTTTCAGTCATAGGGTTGGCGCTTTTTATCATTTCAGTCACAGATCAGTCAGTGTCTTGTTCAAATTATGCATGCCCACATCATTGTGATTGAGTGAAGTGATTGGCCCGACATCAAGGCAACCATCCAGTAAATTCCACGCTTGTGCACTGCCCATCTGCTCCCCGGGTGTGCGCACTGACTCTGTGTCTACAGATCCAGCTTCATATTAGATGTGTGCATGCTCCGGAGCACAGAGTGGAGGAGACACAGTGGCATGCATAGCATGTGCGCTGCCACATCATAGAGCCACTGACTCACAGCGGCTCCGGAGCATCTGATATAAAGCTGAGGGCCTGAGGCTGTAGACAAGGAGTCAGTGCGCATGAATGGGAAACAGATGGTCAGTGTGCATGCTCGAAATTTGCTAGATGGTTGCCTTGATGTTTGGCCAGTCATGGCAATCAATTGCTATGCTGTGGGCATGAATAATTTGAATATGACACTGACTGATTTATGACTGAAACGATAAAAAATACAATCCCTATTATTGAAACAAAAGGTATGTGAGGCAATCCCCTAATGATATAAAGTTTTTATAAAACATAATACTGAGAACTTTTCTTTGAGAAAATCATGTTAGTGATGCATGTTGCATCACTAGCAGGTCAATTTAATAGCTAAAAAGCGACATGACAGGTTCTCTTTAGCCGTTTTAGGTATTATTTTCATATTCTTTTTATAATTTTACAGGGTTGTATTTTATACTATTAAATACTTTATGTAGAGAAATTAAGACACTAAACACCTTATAAGAAAACCAATAAATATATGAGATTATGAGAATGACTGTCTTGCACTGCAGTTGTGTTAGCCCATGATGTTAAATCTTGATAGCTCCAGATGTGTATAAATCTTTTATTAACATGTCACATGAGAAATTAATTCTCATGCCCATGGAAGATTACTGCCTCAAACTTAATCACTGGAAAAACTTGTAAACCCTTAAAGCATAACCTTTAAAAGACAACTTTCACAAATACGATAACTTTCAATTTCAGGGCGAAAATTTATGTGTATTCTAATGTGAATGTGTTATGTGTATATCTACCTTGGGAGTCAAACACACAGTGACAAGGCCGAATTTGCTACTAGACACCGGAGATACTGTTTATACTCAGACAGAGACACACAGATGTTTGAATATAGCATTAACCTGGTCCTGTCCTCATAAAAGCTAATCAGATTAATTTGACAGAACCGAGCTCATCTTGATGATGAGTTTTGCGGTTATTTTTATTTATGAAATAGATGAAAATATGTATGATTGGATTAACAATTTATTCAATGATATGAAACAGAGAGTGGACATTTGGGTTGGGTGACATTTAACAATGGGTTATTACAGGGGTCAGTATTGGGTCCTCTTTTCCAAGCCTTTATTAAAGATCTGATTGAGGGCAAACAGAGTAGAATTTCAATATTTGCAGATTAAGCTCTGTAAAGTAATTAACACAGAGGGAGATAATTAATATTACAAATGGAATTGGGGAATTTTTAGTCTTAAACTAGAAATGGCAATTATTGTTTTAAAACAAAACAAAAAAAAGAAAAAAACAAAAGATAGAAATGCCTACTAAATTGTAGAACACAACGTAAAACTGTTATGGTAAAAGACCTGGGTGTACTGGTGGACAGCAAACTCAAATTTTGCTACTGGTGCCAGTTTAGCCTATACAAGTCACTTTTCAGGCCACACTTAGAATACAGTTTTGAGCTCCAGTGTATAAGAACAACGTAGCTGAAATAAGGCTTGTTCAGAGTAGAGAAGCCAAGGTTTTAAAGGGAATAAATTGACTGCAATATAAAAACAGCTTGCAAAACATGGGATTATTCAATGTTGAGAAAAAAGGGTTACAGGCAATCCTATTAAAATGTACAAGTACAGTCATGGCTGCAAGTGTTGGCACCCTTGAAATTGTTTCAGTAAATGAAGCATTTCTGTCACAAAATTTTTGCAATTACACATGTTTTGTTATATGCATGTTATTTCCTTTGTGTGTATTGGAACAGCACAAAAAAAAAACAGAAAAAAATTGAACATAATTTCAGACACAACCCCAAAAATGGGCAGGACAAAATTGTTGGCACCTTTACAATTCTGTTTCAAGCATGCGATGCTTCTCCAAACTCACCTGTGACAAGAAACAGGTGTAGGCAATATGAAAATCATGGCGGTGACTCATCCACATTGGTTTCTCCTATGAACAAAAATGTTATTGCCCATCCAAATGAATTTAAGTTCACATGTATTGATGTGATGCCACTACCCCAAGAAGAATGGCATTGCTATCTTGTTTTGATTTGGTGTTCTAGTTGTTTTACCATCTATCAGCTAAATCATTATATTTACTAGCCACTTTTGTATTTCCTACAGTATGTACTGTATATGAACAGGTTGTTATTATCTATGAGCTACCATGCTTTAAAACCTATTAGGCTTTTTGTGTTATTTTTTGCATTTTTCTACATTTGTCTTATATTTTTATATGTATACATTAACAGGTGGTCACTATATGTATTTAATATTCCTCAACAACCATTTTTGATGTTTACTATTGTGGTGTAGTGACCCCTGATGCAGCTAGGGGGCACTGTGTATGCTCCTCGGGATATGCATGGAGGCATGTCATGGATGGACGGTATGTATCGCAGAGGTGGGTGGCCCTGTGATAGAAGCCTGGGCGTGTTTTGTTCAGCAGATCTACTGCTGAGTTGTGCTATACATTGGGAGGCTTCCAGGTGACTAGGAGAGCTGGGTGGGTCCAGTCACCTACAAACCCACCCAAGGGGTATGTGTCTGTATACCCGGGATAAAACCTGTATGTAATAGTGTGTTGTGGTAAAGGACCTGTGATGAGGTCATGACAGGGTGACCTAACCATGTGATTCTGACCTCATCGGTGGGTGGGGTTACACCTATGTAACAGAAGTGTGCTTGACACCTGTGAGAGTGTGTGGGAGTCTGCCAGTGTGGACAGACTTCCATGTGGGTCATTACAGAGAGGACTCTGTGACTGAGGAGGGAGGCTCCAGGCAGGAGCTGAAACATTGAAGATTTGTATTGCCTGTTACTATGTGGTTTATGAAGCAATAAACCTAAGGACTTTTTGTATAAGAAAGTGTCTCCTGATTTACCTCTGAAGCAGCCGAGTGAGTGAAACCTTACAATTGGTGGAGAATGCGGGCAGCGGCCCAAGGAGCACATGTTCCAGGACTGGGGGTCATGAACCAGAGGAGGAACGGACGGTCTGTGAAAACCGTGAGTGTGACCAGTGGTCACGAATAAAAACTGTGTGTATGTTTATGTGGTGCCTCTGAAGATATAAGGTATCTGAAGAAGCTGTTAAACAGTGGTGACAGACAGGAGTCTGTGTTATGGGACCGGGGTCATTGAAAAATGGAGAAAAAGCATGCTGAGAGAATACCTCAGAGGAGGTGTCCACAAATCTCTGGCCGAGTGTGTCCTGAATAGGGCTGCCTGCAAGGTTCCTGGAAGGTCTATCAGTGTTGGAAGATCCTGGGGTTGGATCGGATTCCTGGAAGCACGTGGTGAGACTTGGAGCTTGGTGGCCGGGGTGTTGGACGGGGGTCCTGAGTGGCGCCTGGACAGGACACATGTGTGTGCGGAGCCTGTGACGGTCCCACACTAAGAACCATGCGGTTCTGTTGAGGAGTTTTGCTCGAGTCAACCAGGAAAAGTGACTTTCTGGTACAGTGTGTCAGGGAGAAACTGTTTTTTCCTTGGTGTTGTTTTCTCTGGAACACGTGTAAGGTGTGTGCTGTGGCTCGTCAGAATCCACGAAGGGGACAAGCGGCTGGCTGTGACTCGTGGGGTCATGAAGGGGACAAGCGGCTGGCTGTGACTCGTGGGGTCACGAAGGGGACAAGCGGCAGACTGTGGACCAGCAGGTTCACAAAGTCGGCGGTGGAGGGACTTGCAGCCTCAAGAGCTGCAGTGGCAGCAGCGGCTTGTGCGTGGCAGCCGGAGGTGCTGGCGGGTGGTGGCAGTACCAGCAGGAGCTGGTGAGGTACCAGAAGGACATCAGAGGTCCAGAGTGGGTGACCTCTTAAAGGAACAGTACCAGCCCAAAGAGACATAAGGGTCTGTGCGAACTGGGGTCTCGTAGAGCCGTGGGGGAGTCCACGGTGTATAACCCAAGGAGGGGTGATGGCCAAAAAGGGGTGGAGTCCCAAAAGGGGTGGCAACCAAGGATACCCAAAGGGCGGATCAAAAGGGCGTTGCAAAAGGGGTGAGATCCAATAAAGGGATCCGGCGAACTGTTGCCCGGGGAAATCGTGCTATGTATGTCCAGTCTCTCATTTGAATTACCCTCCAGGTGAGAGGCTTCGTGTGTGTAACCTGCTAATGAATGGTGAGGAGGAGGTACACGGACTGGTCGATTCAGGAAGCTCGATGACCCTAGTGAGGACTGCACTTGATAACTTTATAACCACAAGAAAGATCAAGGTCACCTGCATCCATGGGTCCACTAGAGACTATATAGAGGTCTGTGTGATTATAGAGACGGTCGGGAGCAGTAATAGCCTTAGGGCAGCTTTGGTTCCAAACTTAGCTTGTCCCGTGGTTATAGGACGGGACTCTGGGCTGTTCTCAGAATTGTGGGAAGGGGGAGTTCCTATACAGCCGTTGAATGGAGGGATCCGTACAGTTGGGGCGAGGTGTATTAGCACAGTAACACCTCCCAAAACTGACGAATCAGACGGTGACACAGGAGGAAAGGATGCGTCTGCCCGACTTACTGACATGATGTCCTCTGAAATGTATGACAACAGAACCCATGACAATGTGGTAGATAAGACCTCTAGAACGGACACCCAGTTAGAGGGTAACGGGAGGGGCCCCGAGAGTGACTCTTGTGCAGACGGTGACTCGACCGCAAGGGAAAGCGAGGGCAGTAAGGTGGAGCCGAGTAAAAATGTCCGATCTTCCTCTCGCTGCAGTCGCTGCAGAAAAACAGGACAGGCTACATCCTCTAAGAAGAAAAATGATGAGGAAGAGTCAGGGTCAGGTACTGGTTAGTGTTGAGCATTCCGATACCGCAAGTATCGGGTATAGGCCGATATTCGCGTTATCGGAATTCCGATACTTAATTCCGATACTTTTTCAATATCGTATACCGGAATCGGAAGTTCCCATAATTCTTTGAGAGGCAATGTGATTTTAGTCAGCCAATGAGGAATCCTACGAAGTGTGGGCACATCCTGTAATGCTGCGGTCATCTTAACTAATGGCATGGCTGTGATTGGCTGCTGAAATGATGTCAGAATGCACTATAAAAAGCGCCGCCGCCATTTTAGCGTCACTGTGCTGTGAATTCAGATAGGGACAGAACGCTACTCTGCTGACTCTGAGGGACAGTTAGAGATTGCGATTTAGTGTACTGTGCTGTAGGCAGGCTATCACCAACCGCTGTGTAAAGCTTCCTTTTGCCTGCAGTGTTGTTTTAACAGCTCTGCAAGGTGTGTGTGAGTGCAGGTGACGCTGCAGTTTGCTCTGCATCCAACGCTGTCTGTAGGCATCTGCACATGTCACTCACAGACTCTTTTTTTTTTTCTTTAGTGTAATTCTAGCTGCTCCATTCAATAGAAATTATAGTGTGATGCGCTTCCATCCGTATCCAATACATTGGTTGCAAACACTATAGAAGTAGACAAAGGAGTAGCCTTTCACAGATTGTGGACAGTTGTGTTTCAGTGTTCACTTCAGTCTGTGTTTTTTATTTTTTGAGTGCATATCACGCTCCAGTTACTTGTTCAAGCACTGCTGCTTGTACTCTGCTGAGCGTGTCTCAGTGGCTCATCCTTTTCATTTATCTCCAATTGGTTCTGCTACATTCCATTTAAAATAAATCTAATCTATTAGTGTGACGCGCTTCCATCCGTATACAATACATTGGTTGCAAACACTATAGAAGTAGACAAAGGAGTAGCCTTTCCCAGATTGTGGACAGTTGTGTTTCAGTGTTCACTGCAGTCTGTGTTTTTTTTTTTTTGAGTGCACATCACGCTCCAGTTACTTGTTCAAGCACTGCTGCTTGTACTCTGCTGAGCGTGTCTCAGTGGCTCATCCTTTTCATTTATCTCCAATTGGTTCTGCTCCATTCCATTTAAAATCTAATCTATTAGTGTGACGC
This sequence comes from Oophaga sylvatica, assembly GCA_033576555.1. Classification (NCBI taxonomy): domain Eukaryota; kingdom Metazoa; phylum Chordata; class Amphibia; order Anura; family Dendrobatidae; genus Oophaga; species Oophaga sylvatica. The sequence goes on along the minus strand of JARQOD010000001.1, from coordinate 852,900,877 downwards.
GCTTCCATCCGTATACAATACATTGGTTGCAAACACTATAGAAGTAGACAAAGGAGTAGCCTTTCCCAGATTGTGGACAGTTGTGTTTCAGTGTTCACTGCAGTCTGTGTTTTTTTTTTTTTGAGTGCACATCACGCTCCAGTTACTTGTTCAAGCACTGCTGCTTGTACTCTGCTGAGCGTGTCTCAGTGGCTCATCCTTTTCATTTATCTCCAATTGGTTCTGCTACATTCCATTTAAAATAAATCTAATCTATTAGTGTGACGCGCTTCCATCCGTATACAATACATTGGTTGCAAACACTATAGAAGTAGACAAAGGAGTAGCCTTTCACAGATTGTGAATAGTTGTGTTTCAGTGTTCACTGCAGTCTGTGAGGTATTTTTTTTTTTTTTTTAAATGCAGATCACGCTCCATTTACTTCTTCAACCACCGCTGCGTGTACTCTGCTGAGTGTCTGTCACTGGCTCATCCTTGTCATTTTTCTAAAATTGGTGCTGCTTTATTCTATTTAAAATAATTCAAATCTATTACAGTGACGTGCTTCCATCCGTATACAATACATTGGTTGCAAACAATATAGAAGTACACAAACGGGCCTTTCACAGCTACTGAACATGGGTTTTTAATTTTTAACTAAAATATGTATTTTTTCAAATGACACAAATATAAGTAATGTTGAAGAGGAATAGTCCTACATCCATTGTTTGCACAATATTACAGGTGTACATCATGTCCCTTAATCAACAATGTATTATTATATTTACTTGTATGCTTTTATTTAAAAGCCAAGAACACAGAAGGATAACCTTCGCACTGCAGCTGTTGTCAAAGTTCAACCCACATTATGCACTTCCAACATTGCAGCATTTGAGGCATGATGTGAGTTGGATTTGTCAAAGTTATGGAGTGAGAAGGTTCACCATCAGTACCCTATAGCATAAGTATGCTTTTGTGTTAGCATTTGTGTTAGACATGTGGATATCTGCCATAATATGTCACAATTATTTAGTTACAGATTTGTTACCAACACTAATCATTGAATGGTTTTAAATTTGACGTTTCACTTGTTTACAGCTTAGAAATAAGGGTGTAGCCTGATATCTATGTGTAGCACTAGCCACTTTAACATGTCATGTTTTTTTCAACATGTGTAGCTAGGTAGCAGTAATTTTTGCCGGACACACAGCAGGGGAACAGCAGGCGTTACTGAACCCCACAAACACATCATCGATTGTTTTGATCTGTGCATCCAACACTTCTGAGCCCAGGGTCAAGGAGGGTGTAGCCTGAGGCCTAGTATGAGATGTTTGAACTTTAATTTGAACTTTAATTTGGAGTTAGCAGCATTAATTTTTGTCAGACACGCAGCAGGGGAACAGCAGGCGTTACTGAACCCCACTATCACTATAGCTTGTGTATTGGTCTGTGGACACGACACTTCTGAGCAGCAACTGGCAGTGTTGTAGCCCAGGGAGTATAGCTCAGGTGGTAGAAAGATGAACATAACAGGAGACATGGAAAACGTTGCCAACCAGTTAGTTAATCTGAAACCGGACAGGCAAATTCAGGCGAGATCCATGCCTAGTTCATTTTCAGAAAAGTAAGCCGTTCTACATTATCGGAGGATAGTCGCATGCAACGGTCTGTTAGTACACCACCTGCAGCAGTAAAGACGCGCTCCGATAATACACTGGCAGCAGGGCAAGCCAGCACCTCCAATGCATACTGGCTAAGCTCTGGCCATGTATCCAGCTTAGAGACACAAAACTTGAATGGGGAAGAGCCATCTGGGAGTACACTGAGAGGGCAAGACATGTAGTCTGTCACCATCTTACGGAAATGTTGCCTCCTGCTGACTGGAGCCGTCTCGGATGGTGTAGACATTGGTGGCGCTGCCACAAAACTTCGACACATTTGGAACATACTGTTCTTGCCCTGTGCAGAGGCGCTGCTTGTGCTCCCTCTTGTTGCAGAGCTGTCTCCACTGCCTCGACGCACAGAGCTGCTTTGTAAAGCAGTAGCAGCAGCAGTGCTCTCGGCTGGAATGGAGAACATTATGGATTGCACCAGTGTGTCTTGGTACTTCCGCATTTTACGCTCCCGGTTCAACGGTGTGATGAGGCTTTGTAAGTTGTCCCGGTAGCGAGGGTCTAGGAGGGTGTACACCCAATAATCAGACGTGGTGTGAATGTGTTCGATGCGGCGGTCGTTTCTCAGCCACTGCAGCATGAAATCAACCATGTGCTGCAGACTCCCAACTGGCCAAGAAACGTTGTCCCCTGCAAGAGGCGTCATCTCTGCCTGCTGTGCATCACCCCACCCTTGGTCTACATACTGACTAGAGCATTGTCTACCTCCCTCTGGAGCGATGTCTTCCTCCTCCATTGACTCCTCCTCATCCTCCTCACAAAGTCCTTCAAATACATATAAATTTACAAAATTTAAAACTCAAAATTTAAAAACTTTGTATCATAATTCTGTAACATCAGTTTATGGAAACACAATAGCATTACAAAAGGATAGACAAAAAATGTACATTATGTGCTTTGTAAATACATTAAAAGTTTGTAATGGTTATGAAAATATAGACAGCGACTCTGGAGGTTCAATTGTTGATACAGCATGGTACTTTGAAAGTCCTCCAGCCCTTTGTGAGGAACCACGTTGCGCTGACTGTCCAGAAGGTGATGGAATTTGTGACTCCTCATCCTCCACCTCTTCCAAAACCTCATGCCTTAGTGCTTGCAGTGTTTTTTGAAGCAGGCAGATAAGGGGGACAGTCAGGCTGACTAGTGCATCATCTGCACTCGCCATCCGCGTTGACTCATCAAACGCACGCAAAACGTGGCAGATATCCTTCATAGAGTTATTCGCCACTCATTACACTGGCAGTGGCTGCCCATTCATTATAGGATCCAATTCTAATTACTGGTTCTCACCAACAAAGCTCTCCACAGCGCAGCACCCCCCTACATCTCCTCCCTTATTTATATTTATCGGCCTAACCGACTGCTGCACTCTGCAAACGACCTTCGACTAACCTCTGCACTAATCCGTACCTCCCACTCCCAACTCCAAGACTTCTCCCGCGCTGCGCCAATCCTCTGGAATGCTCTACCCCAAGAAATTAGGACTATCCGCAATTTGGATGGTTTCAGGCGCTCCCTCAAAACACATTTGTTCACAGTGGCCTATCACATTCACTAATCAAAGTCATTCTATGTGTAATTCTGTGTGTGTAGCCCATTCACTATCTCCATGCATCCCTCACTCCCTTAAAATGGCTGGACCATCATTGTAAAAACACCATTGTATATAAACACCTGTACTTTGTATCTCCCCCACCTCATTGTAGATTGTAAGCTTTCACCAGCAGGGGCGGCTGATTTTGCTTTAATTATTGTATTGTTAACGTTGTTACTTATGACTTGTGTTTTGAAACTGTTAAACTGTAAAGCACTGCGGAATATTATGGCGCTATATAAATAAATAATATTATTATTCTTATTATAGAGGCCCACTCAGTAGTGGTGAAGTGTGAACGGCGCAAATTGCGAGTTGACTGCGCCTGATGCAGCTGATACTCCATTACTGTTGGCTGCTGCTCACACAACCGCTCCAACATATGTAACGAGGAATTCCACCTGGTGGGTACGTCACATATGATGCGATGTTCATGAAGGTGAAATCTGCTTGCAGAGCTGCAAATCAGCGATCTGGCCATGCTGGAACGTCGCAAGTGAGCGCACTCTAGGCGGACCTTGTGCAGCAGTGCATCAAGATCCGGATAGTCCCTCAAAAAACTCTGCACGACCAAGTTGAGCACATATGACAGACATGGTATGTGAGTGAGGTTGCCAAGGCCCAGAGCTGACACCAGATTTCGGCCATTGTCACACACTACCAAGCCTGCCTGTAGATTCTCTTCCAAAAACCACACGTCGCTCTCCTGCTTTATGGCATTACAGAGCTCCTGCGCTGTGTGGCTAAGATTCCCCATGGAAATTAATTTCAGGACGGCCTGTTGACATTTGGACACGGCTGTGCTCATATCGGTCGCAACAGGTAAACGTTCACGGGTCCATGTGGAGGTAGACCGTGACGGCTCCTGCAGCGATGATTCTGAGGAACTGGAGTAGGAGGAGGAATCAATGTGTACAGACTTGATTCCTGCAATCCTTGGAGTTGGCAGAACACGTACAGCGCCACTCGCAAGATCAGTACCCGGCTGCACAACATTGACCCAATGGGCAGTGAGGGAAAGGTATTGTCCCTGGCCATGGGTGTTAGAACCCTCTTGTTAGGTTTTGTTTCAGTTTGCTGGTCACATGACCTTTTTTCCCTATTTAGTCTGGCTCCGCCACTTCTGGCTTTGCTTGACTTCATTGTATTATCTACTGTTAAGCTAGCCGGGTGCTTAGGTGCCTTAATCTGTCAGTTTTGCTTGATGTTAGGATCACAAAGTATTTATTTTTCTGTTTAATTATCCATGCTACAATTTATGTTAGGAGGTGTCCACCTTTTCTCCCAGTCCCTAGATCTTGTAGGGATTACTCCCTCGCAACTATAGGTCTTCGTTCACACTAGATGAGGACTTTAGCGGGTCTGGTCGCAGGATCAGGTTCCCCGTTACATCGTAGGGATTCAGCTTAGTTGTATTGTAGGGACAGAATTCCCTTCTTTCCTTACTGGTTGTAGCAGATCATAACAATGGGTACTGGTCCACGCATCGGTGGTCAGGTGGACCTTGCTACTGAGGGCTTTTAGTAGCGCATGTTTAATTTTTCCCTCAACATGCTTTTGCAGACCAGGGACGGCTTGCCTGCTGAAATGAAATCGGCTTGGCACATTGTATTGTGGGACTGACAATGATATTCAGTTACGGAAACTGTCTGTCTCCACCAGCCTGAATCACAGCATTTCAAGGGACAGGAGTTTTGCAATGCCAGCATTCAGAGCCTGTGCTCGTGCATGGTTTGCGGAGTATGGCCGTCTTTTATCCCATGCCTGTGCTACCGATGGCTGTTTTGTGGCCTGGGAGTGTGAGGATGACAGGGAACTTGCTGCTGTGTGTGGAATAACAGTTTGTCTCTGGACAACAGTGGCCGAGGTTCTTCCATGGCGATCCTGTGAGGAAGCAGAACCAGCTGTGTGTGAGCTCGATGAAGAGGCTTCAACACAACCTGAAGATGTAGGTGCTGCTGTAGGTTGGCCTACATCTCCAGTGTGTCTTTGTAACTCAACTACGTGCTTTGTCCGCACATGTTTCCACATATTTGTGGTATTGAGGTGACTGACACTTTTAGCTATTTTTAATTTTTGATTACACAGCTTGCATTTCACATAGCAAATATCATGTGCAAGTGTGTGAAAAAAGGACCACGCAGTGCAAGTCCTGGGAGCGCACGTTTTGACTTTTGGAAGACAACTGCTCCGAACAGGTGCCAAACTGGAGGCTACAGGCAACCGAGTCTGCAGCCTAACTCTCCCTCCTGTTTGTACCGTTGGGGCAATGTCTTCCTCTATCTTCCTTCTATCACTAACCATTTCTCTAGGCCTCTCCCAGCTTTCAACCAAAGTACTGGTTCTCAGCCACAAAGCTATCCACAGTGCAGCACCCCTCCTACATCTCCTCCCTCATTTCTATCTATCGGCCTAACCGACTGCTGCGCTCTGCAAACGACTTTCGACTAACCTCTGCACTAATACGTACCTCCCACTCCCGACTCCAAGACTTCTCCTGCTCTACGCCAATCCTCTGGAATGCTGTACCCCAAGAAATTAGGACTATCCACAATTTGCATGGTTTCAGGCGCTCCCTCAAAACACATTTGTTCAGAGCGGCCTATCACATTCACTAATCAAAGTCATTCTATGTATTCTGTGTAAGTGTGTGTGTGTCTCTAGCCCATTCACTATCTCCATCCCTCAGTCCCTTAAGATGGCTGGAACATCATTGTAAATGCACCATTGTATATAAACACCTATACTTTGTATCTCCCCCATCTCATTGTACATTGTAAGCTGTCACGAGCAGGGGCGACTTATTTAGCTTAAATTATTGTATTGTTAACGTTGTTACTTATGACTTGTGTTCTGAAACTGCTAAACTGTAAAGCGCTGCGGAATATGATGGCGCTATATAAATAAATATTATTATTATTCCTCTGAGCTGCTCCCACCACCTTCCTGTTCCTCATGCCATGTTGGGTCTTGGACCTCATCATCTCCACTACCCTCTTCCAACACCTGCTGTTGGGTGGTCTGGCCAGCACCATGCTCAACAGAAACTGGCACCTGGGTCTCATCATCATCAGATGCGTTCTGCGGTGTGCTGACCATCGGCACTGTCTCACCCGCCTCTTCAGATTCAGAGAGACACAGCTGTTGCGCATCACTGCATACTCCCTCTTCACATTACAGAATGCTGCTTGGCTGGGCCCCTGTTTGCAAGCCAATAGATTCTGAGAACAGAAGCAGACACTCAGCTGGCTCCTGTACAGAACTCTCTGACTGCCTGGGCAATTTGCCAGGCGGTGAAGAGACAGATGGTTGCCCAACAGTGCTGTGGTCCTGAGAGGAGGTGGAAGCAATTGAAGTCGATGCATTGGCTGACATCCAAACAACAACGGCTTCAATTTGTTCTTCCCGCAGCAGGGGGTACTCCGAGCTCCTACAAAAGTGCGCATAAAGGAACGCTCACGGGGAAAACTGGTGGATGCTGTGTCACTGGGGGCCGCAGCAGCCACAGAATCCCCACGTCCTCTCCCTGAAGAAACTCCACGACCATGTGCCTTACTCCCTGCCTTCTTCATCTTGGTAGATTGATAAAGAAAGTCTGAAAAGTTATAAGGTCTAAGTGTGGTTATTCCGCAGAGACTGCAGTGAACACTGCACACAACTGTTCACTACCCAATGCGTCTCAGCAGGAAGGCAGTCTGTGCGTCAAAACAAAGGCACAAGCATACATCCATGTACCCTGTTTATAAAGCTATATAAAAAAAATTATGTAGTAGTGACGCACACTTTATTGAGGTACAGTATTACATCGCCATTCACCATCTGTGGCTATGCAGTCTCATCTATATATACCTTATCTATCTGTTGTCATGCTTCCAAGTCGACAGTCAGCCATAAATAGCAATTTTCACTATGCACTATGCACTTTTTAAAGGTTATGTTTGTTAATAAAAATGATTATTGCCACATATTATGAGTATTACATGATGGAAATTGTATAATTTTGTATAAAATATTTAGTGACATTATTCAGCAAATGGAACATTTTAGTAATATCACAGATAACTTGTAATGCTGATGATGTTTTGAAGTCAGACATTCATTGTCTATACAATAAAAATGGTGTACATACTGTTACTTATCCATCATTAATGGATTCAGATATGTACTTGTATGCTTTTATGTACAACCGTATAGCAGATTCCTTAACTAATTTATTTTGTGGTTTGCATTGCTGTTCAACATGTTAATGTATGTGTTTATGTTTGTCAATTCTTTATTTATCTAGATATTAGTTTAAATGAAATCATCATCTTATGGTAGTAAAGGTTATCTTTCTCTTGTTTGAAGTATAGACATTTAAAATTGACAGGTAACAAGGAAATTACTTGATCTAGTATTTAAACATCCTCCTTGACCCTGGGCTCCAACACCGCCAGTTGTTGCTCGGAAGTGCTGTTAGCACAGTCAACACTTGCTCCTGTGTTACTGGGGTTCAGTAACGTCAGCTGGTCCTCGGTTGTGCCATTGGCTCTTTTCCTTCTGCTGCCCCTCCGGGTTCCAGTACCGTCAGCTGGTTCTCCGCAGTGCCTTTGGCCTAGGTGCCTCCATCTCGGTATCCGAGTTCCAGCAACGTCTGCTGGTCCTTGGTAGTGCTTTGGAGCACAGGTACCTCCTGCTTATTAACCGTGTCCCAGTAACGTCAGCTGGTCCTCGGTTGTGCCATTGGCTCTTTTCCTTCTGCTGCCCCTCCGGGTTCCAGTACCGTCAGCTGGTTCTCCACAGTGCCTTTGGCCTAGGTGCCTCCATCTCGGTATCCAAGTTCCAGCAACGTCTGCTGGTCCTTGGTAGTGCTTTGGAGCACAGGTACCTCCTGCTTAGTAACCGTGTCCCAGTAACATCAGCTGGTACAAGATTGTGCTACAAATACAAGATACGGAACAAGAGACACAAGAACAATAAGCAGAAGATCTAAAAGCAGAAGAACATGAAGTATAAGACCAAAATGAAGAGCAAAATATATGCTCTAAATTCTAAGCAGAAGAAGACTAAGCAGTGTATGGGGGTGAGTCCGTTCCTCCTCGTGGTGCCCCTGGAAAATGCCTGCTGCTGCAGGCTAAACTGAACACGGACAAATACTGTTGTAATTTAAATCTTTTGTGACAGCAAGAACGGAAGGATGAAAAATTCATACTTTGACAGATTACAAGTACAGGATTCTCTGTCACAAATAAGAATATGATGAATAAGATGAAGCAGAATATGAATAAGAATAATAGTTTAATAAGAAGAATATGAGTAATGTTAACAAAGATGAATAGCAAGAAGTTTAAGAAGAAGATAAAGAAGGTGAAGATGAAGAATAATTTGATGAAAAAGATGATGCTGCAGAAGATTATGAAGGAGAAAGTGTGTGAAAAGTTAAAAAGGTGAAGATGAAGAGCATGGAAGTTGTGTAATATACATATTTGCCAAAATAGAAAAAACGTTAACAACATTGTCAATTTCTTCGTCAATCCGAACATCTTTAAAAAAAAAAATATTTATGCTATTCCATTTGATTGGGTTAAACATCTATGCCTTTAATGTCTCCTCAACCTTCCCCAATACATTCTACATTACTCTTTCTTGTTTTCCTTCATGTACAATTAACCAACAAGGCAAGAATGGGGTTTTTTTTAATTTCGATATTTTGTTCCCATAGACTTACATGGGACTTCCGGTATCGGTATCGGGTATCGCCGATATTTTAATGTTATCGGCGATACCATTCCGATTCCGATACTTTTGGATATCGGAAAGTATCGCTCAACTCTAGTACTGGTCAGGTTACTGTCCTTGATAAAGAGGCAATTGAGCACAGGGTGGAGGAGCTGGAGAGGGAAGTCTCTAGGCTCAGAGATCATCTGTCCGCGTGTCATAGCATGAACAAGCCCGGCCCTATGGAAAGATATGGAGGTGCTCAGAGAGGCCAGGAGAAGCATCATCAGGAACTTCTCAGGAGGGAGGATGAGTGTTGCGGCTTGGCAGAGGAGCGAGATAAAGTTCTCCGTATGCTCAAGATACAGGAGGAGACTAATGCCCAGCTCCAGAAGTCCACGGGAGACGAAGTACAGCAAGCAAAGTGCTACACAGATGGCCACACAAGAAATGCTGAGGTCTTGGAGAACTGCGCTGATGCTCAGGATGAGGAGGTCCAACCGCATGTTCAGGAAAAGGAGAAATCGCTTTTCAAGTGTATAATAGAGGTACCCGAAGACATGCAAGAAGCTTGTGCCAGTGAGGATGTACATGAGGCCTTTAGAAAAGCGGTGGAAGCATGTAGTGTGAACTGGGTGCCAGAGAAGAAGCAGTTGGTTATACTGTCGACTAGGGAAGTCACAATGAAGCGAGTGGCTATCCTGAGGGACATGCACCTACATTGTCTCCGCACAAAGCAAATAATCCTGTTGAGAAATCATGAAGCCACTCGACGTCTGGAGCAAGCAAGAAAGACTCAAAGTCAGCTTGGATTAATGGAAGACATCATTCAAGTGCCCAGAGGTCTGGTGAAGAAAGTCATCGGAAGACTTGGGAAAATGATGCAGGAGATGGTGAATAAGTCCGGTGTGACGAGAGTCAGGATTCCGGCTGATGACGAAGTCCAGCTCGTGGGTGAAGACGGGATGGTTCCGTTCCTCATTGTCGGATCCATGGAGAGCCTTGGGAATATCCGGATGCTCCTGGAGTATCGTGTGTCATACCTGAGAGAAGTAGAGCAGCTATGACTTGAGAGGGAGCAGGTCAACAGAAACCTACAAAAAATGGAAAGAAGATGGCCGCCACCTTCAACCCATGGTATTGAGAGGCGAAGAGGTTCGCTCAAGACTTCAAGTACTCAAGCTGGAGCTAATACAGGAAATAGGTCGCCTGATGGAAGAGGTAGAAGTAGTAATGCCTCAGTTAGCTCAGTAATGAGTGACCTAAACAGGAGAACCTGTAGTAGACAAAAAGAAAAGGACTCAGACCAGACAGGACGTATGGGTGCATGTGAATTGCGACGCCGTACTGACCGCTGGGGATACGGGTGGTCTGACAGGGGGGCCTCGTCAGCAAAAGAGGTGACAGAGTCGGAGGACAGACGCCTACCAAAGAGATCAGTAGCAGGGTCCGACTTAGAGAGACGGTTTGACTGGCAGAGACGACCGAGAAGGATCTCTGGTCAGGTAACATGTGTCCACCCTCCTAAGGTTGAACAAAGGGGGGAGGTATATGGTGTAGTGACCCCTGATGCAGCTAGGGGCACTGTGTATGCTCCTCGGGATATGCATGGAGGCATGTCATGGATGGACGGTATGTATCGCAGAGGTGGGTGGCCCTGTGATGGAAGCCTGGGCGTGTTTTGTTCAGCAGATCTACTGCTGAGTTGTGCTATACATTGGGAGGCTTCCAGGTGACTAGGAGAGCTGGGTGGGTCCAGTCACCTACAAACCCACCCAAGGGGTATGTGTCTGTATACCCGGGATAAAACCTGTATGTAATAGTGTGTTGTGGTAAAGGACCTGTGATGAGGTCATGACAGGGTGACCTAACCATGTGATTCTGACCTCATCGGTGGGTGGGGTTACACCTATGTAACAGAAGTGTGCTTGACACCTGTGAGAGTGTGTGGGAGTCTGCCAGTGTGGACAGACTTCCATGTGGGTCATTACAGAGAGGACTCTGTGACTGAGGAGGGAGGCTCCAGGCAGGAGCTGAAACATTGAAGATTTGTATTGCCTGTTACTATGTGGTTTATGAAGCAATAAACCTAAGGACTTTTTGTATAAGAAAGTGTCTCCTGATTTACCTCTGAAGCAGCCGAGTGAGTGAAACCTTACACTATCCTTTTTACTGTTTGGTGTAGCATTTCAATGTTGTCTGCTTCACAAACTGTTTTTAAACTTTTCCTGTTCATGTAATTTTTGAATCTTGTACTATTTTTATCTAAATATGTAATACATATTTATTTGGTTCATTATACACTATTTTGTTTCATTTGTCTTCAATCGAAGGCACTGTAGCTAATCTCCCTGGACATGGACAACAGAGAAAAATTGATGAAAGATTACAATGCAGGATAGTCCAGATGGTGGATAAGCAGCCCCAATAAAGTTCCAAATTAATTCAAGCTGCCCTGCAGGCTTAGGGTGCATCTGTGTTGAACTATACATCAACATTTGAATGAAATTAATCGTTATGGCAGGAAAGGCAGGAGACCCAGGAATACCCCATTGTTAACACCAAGACAAGAAAAGATAGACTGCAGTTTGGCAAAATGTACGCGAATGAGCCAAAATCCTCATGTGAAAGCATCTTTTGGACAGTTAAGATCAAGATAGATCATTTTAGTAAGGCACTTGATTCTACTGTTTACTGAAAACTCCGGTCACAGGCATTGGCTGATGAGAGAGTACTAATCCCATCAGCCTATGCTTGCGGTCACTGAAAATGAGAGCAGGCACCACTTTTGAGAGTATTCATTAGCTGACGTGGGCATCTCTTCTATTTTTGTAACCAGCAGCAGGCAAAACTGACAGCTGCACACAGCAACCCTCAGCTGTCAGCTTTATCATTGCTGTTTATCAAGAATAGAGGGGTCTTCCCATCTTTTTTAATTATTTAAATAAATAATTTAAAAAATGGTGTGGGCTCCTCCCCATTTTTGACAGCCAGCCAAGCTAAAGCAGACAGCTGGGGGTTGGTATTCTTAGGCTGCTAAGGGGCCATGAATATTGCCCTTCCAGCCTAAAAATAGCTGCCCACTATTAGATGTGCCAATTCTGCTCTTCCCACTTGCTCTGGTGCAGTGGCAAGTGGGGTAATGGCTGTGAGGTTGATGTCAGCTGTTTTATGGTGGCTGATATCAAGCCAGCAGTTTAGTAATGGAGAGGCGATTATAAGAACTTGTTTGGTCCTTTCTACGATCCGTACTTGCACTTTCACTGTTCATCGCGTTCAGTCACGTGGGCAGTTACATCACGGCAGGTCCTGCGTACCCCTGCACCTTTACTGCGCTTCTACACAGCTCCACCGTTCACCGAACTTCTCTATACGGCCACCGGAGGCTGCTATTGGACTTTCCATCTATTTGTGTCAGCAGGAGAGCTGGCACTTTCTTATCCAGAAGATCGTGCGGCCCCACGTGGTCTGACGCGTCACAACAGGTCCTTCACTAAGTTCTGATTCCAGTGAGGATTTGCCTGTTGCCGCTGGCACTACACGTTGGAACAACAGAGTTCCCAGGAGGTCGGCTCTTACATCTTCGACTCATCGACCCAGGACAGGCCACAGGAGGCTGAAGGAGGACTTTTCTGCAAGCAACAAGCCCATCGGGGCACTCAGGTAACACCTGCCCCTGCAGGTTTACTAATATTGATCATCGAGCATTTGACTATTGAGCTGTCACCGGCCGGGACAGTCTCACTAAATATTTTACCAAAGCCTTTTCTAGGACTATTTCATCGTTACCCTGCTCTATGTACAATTTTTATGATATGTACAGTGTATTTATTATTCACCTTACCACTGTTTAGGCAGTTGTTTTATATTATTCTGCCTAGCTCTCATCTATATTCAGCTTTATATTAATCTGGGATTATTGGCTATCCAATTAGGTTTCTCTTATCACTCCCTTCCACGGAGTCTAGTGCTATACATTTCCATCACTCAGTTTACTTTCCCTCTCCTATATTGGTTTTAGGGTACTTTTTACTATATTTGTCTGCAATCTTTTTAATACAGTTATATATATATATTCATCATTTACATTTGTGTGGGCTGTTTTTTATGTGCGCAAACTACTTCTTCTATGATTATAAGACACCTCCAACACTAATCCCATAGTTAGATTGTATAAATGACACAGCCTGAATAAAATTCTTTCTTTGAAATAAAATAAAAAACACAGTTATACTCACCTTACTCCTATTTCTTTGAGGGCCTTGTCCACTGTAAAAATCAGAAAGTAATAAACAACACAAATACTCACTTTACTGTTATGTTTTGGTAGCTGAGGAGAGCAGGCAAAAACGGCAATACACCAGAGAGGTTGGAATCTACTGGATTGCAGTACCCTGACTAACCACTACAACTAAAGGCAGCCGTGGAGCGTTCCTACGTTGGTCCTAGACGCCTCGTCACAGCCTGAGAGGCTAACTACACCTAAAGATAGAAAGAGGAAAGCTATCTGCCCGGAGCAGATCCCCAAAGAACATAGGAAGCCCCCAAACATGTAATGGCGGTTAGACAAGAGGAAATACAGACACAGACAGAAAATAGTATGAGAAAACGCTGGGGCCCAATCTGACTTAGACAGAAAAGGATAGGAAGGATACTTACTGCAATCAAAAAAAACATAAAAAAAGCCAACACTACTAATTGCAAAATCACCTGAGATCACATGACCTCTACCACCTAAATTAGTTCTCTGGTGTAACAAAACTAAGCTGCAGCCACTGAAAAAAAAACTGGAAAAGGCAAATAAACAAACAACAATGGCTCCAGAGGAACCGAGAGGAGACCAAGCCCCCGGGGAGGGGAACCTTGCCAACTTCACAGAAATGCAGAGAAATATACAAATGGCAAGCACAAAAACAAAAAACAGAAAATATCTTATCTGAGAGCAGGAGAAGAGGCAAGACTCAGCAAGCTTCCAAGTGAACCAGGAAACAACGTTGAGACAAGAACAATAGATCACCGGCAACCATGATGGGGGGAAACCTCCCTTATATCCAGCCAGTCTATGATCCCTGATTGCCAATCCTCATTGAATGGTTCAGTACTGTTTGCAACCACCAGAGGGAGCTTCTGCTCAGAATTCATTTCTAAAACATTCATAACACTTTACACCTAATTCGGCAATGCCCATGTCCCTTGACAGGGCATTTACAGGAGAAAGTTCTCACGCAGCGGTGCCATGAGTTCACCGGGGTTCAGCTGGGAACTCAAGTGAACATTTTTTTATCACAGCAGCTCATTGCTAGACACTGACAGCAGCAATTACGCTCATGTCAGTGTGTTCTGGCTGGCGGGGATAGTGGTCGCATCACTGATATGACTGCTATCCAAATCATCTGGATTTTTGTGGGACAGCATGGATTATCTTCACATTGGACATGTGAGGGATATGGATGTTATTATTTTTAGGGGGTATCAGTGGATTAGGTGTAAGGTGAGATTTTAGTTGTTTATTATTTTCTAATCTTCAGAGGGGACAAAGGCATCAATTGAATAGGTGTAAGGTGAGTATAACTTGTACACATTTATTTAAAAATAAAAAACAAACTGTGTTGATTTTTATTTCAAATAAAGGATTTTATTTATGCTTTGTGTTTATTTCCAAACTTGCTATGGAGTTAGTAATGGGGGCATCTTATAAACGCCTCTCTATTACTAACCCCTGGCTTTGATGTCACCTGATAATACAAAGTTGACATCAACTCCATAAATATTACCCCACTTGTCACGGCCATATGGCAAGTGGGAAGAGCAAGGCTAAGTGCCAGATTTGGCTCATCTTATTGTGTGCCATTTCTGGGGCACCTGAGGGCTTATCTTTTTAGCCTGTGAGGAGGGCAAATTTCCCTGGCCCCTTCCCTGGCTACTAATATCAGTCCACAGCTGTCTATTTAGCCTTTGCTGCTTTGAAATTCTGCGATCCCCCATAAAATAACCAGTAAAGGCTAATCAAACAGCTGTGAGTTGATATTAATAGCCTGAGAACCTTTAGGGATCTTGCCCTCCATCCCAGAATATTAACATCAGCATTCAGCCACCAGCTTTCCCTATGCTGCTTATGAAAATTATGGGGACCCCAAGCCATCTTTTTCATTTATTTATTTATTTTTTTAATTTTTTTACAGGTGACATGGGCAATGGTTGATTAGGCGTAAGGTGAGTTGGTATTGTTATGTGTACTCCCTTACTGCTTATGGGGGCACTCTGGTATTATGTGTACTCCCTGACTGCTTATGGGGGCGCTCTGGTATTATGTGTACTCCCTGATTGCTTATGGGGGCACTCTGGTATTGTTATGTGTACTCCCTGACTGCTTATGGTGGCACTCTGGTAGTATGTGTACTCCCTGACTACCTATGGGGGCGCTCTGGTATTGTTGTTGGATGAGGGGGACAATGCATATCCAGCTTATACTTGAGTCAATAAGCTTACTCAGTTTTCCGTGGCAAAATTAGGTGCCTTGGCTTATACTCGGGTCGGCTTATACTCGAGTATATACAGTATTTTTGTTTATTATTTTCTGTTTTCTACAGGTGACAAGTTTTCAATGGAATAGGCATAAGGTGATTATAACTGTGCTTTTTTGTTTTTATTTTAAATAAAGGAATCTGTCTTTCTTTCAAATAAAGGATTTTATTTTGGGCTTGTCTTTTTTTACAATCTAGCCATATGATTAGTAATGGATAGGTGTCTTACAGATGCCACTCCATTACTAACCCATGGGGTTGATGTCAGCGGCATGAAACAACTGACATTAACTCCACAACCATTACCCCACTTGACACTGCACCAGGGCAAGTTGTAAGTGGCGGGATAAGCACCAGAATTGGCACATCTAATAAGTTCCTGTTTTCTGGGGCAGCTATGGGCTTCTATTTTTAGGCTGGGGGATAATATCCGTGGCCCCTTACCAGCTTGAGAATACCAGCCACCAGCTGTCTGCTTTAGCTTGACTGGTTGTCAAAAATGGGGGGAGACCCATACCATTTTTTAAACTGTTTGTTTAAATAATTTAAAAAGATGGTGTGGGGACCCCTCTATTCTTGATAACCTTCCATGATAAAGCTGACAGCTGAGGGTTGTATCCCGCAGCTGTCAGTTTTGCCTGTGCTGGTTATCAAAAATAGAAGAGATCCCATGTCATTTTATTTATTTTAATTTATTTCTAGCACAGACGCCATCTGATGAACACTCACATCAGATTTTGCTATTTTCAGGGACAGCAGGCATAGACTGATGGTAGTGGTACTCTCTCATCAGCTGATACCTGTGACTGAAGGTAGACTTTTTACCACCGGTCACAGCTGCTATCTCTTACTGTCATCTGACAATGTGGGAAGCACCTGATGTTCAGGGTGCCGAACCCGAACAGTAACACGGACTTCCTGGAGAACTAGGTGCTCGGTATGGATGCCGAACTTTACTGTTCCCCCATCACTAATCATGATGCTTTGATGTCATGATATTCATCATGAAATCAAATAACTACTTGCTACCAGAATCCCCTGGCAGAGCAATGATGTCAGAATAGCCAAAGAGAACGTCACAAACTAAGATGATGAAGGAAAGAAAAAGACAGAGCTGGCAGAGTGGAGGTCAAAATGAGGAGTATGGTGTCGGTTAGGTGAGTGGCAAGATTAATATATGTATTTTTTTTACTCCTATCCCAGCTAGAAATTGCAAAATAGAGTAAAGTTGACTACCATTTTGCAAGAAGAGAATCACAAAAAAATCATATTCAGAAAAATCAGAATTTTTTGTGAATGCAACAGAATTTCAACTTACGTCAAACCAATTTGTGCATCTCTACTTGAAAGGTTAAGAGACATCTATTACTTGAGCTGGCTTCGTATCTCCAGAAAAACCACTGGGGCTCCTGACCTGAACTCTAAATCCTGAAACACTGTATATGGCTATGAAGCTGGAGATTTTGGCTGTACACAAATCATGAAACTCTTAATTCATTTCAGTACTATAGAGAATATCAAACCATGTGCGTTGATATATGTGTATTTTAGCTTAGTAGTTAGTGTGTAGTAACTCTTGTATTTGTGCCTAAATTAAATAGATAGCACCACAATCCAAACTTGGTTGTAAGTTTGTTGTAAAAAAATGAAGCTCTGAGAGGACTATAGATAAAAAACATGCTTATTTCGGAGCCCCCAAACTCATCGACTTACTCATCGCCTGGGCCCTTGGCTCGCGCTTCCTCCTGCTCCTGCTATGTCCTGAGGTCTGCGAACGTCTGGCAGATCCCCGGGTACTGCGCTTAGGGCACGTATGCACTTTCGGTCTCTTAAGTGCGCACTGTCTTAAATTGAATAAAATGCAACAAAAATATGTACATTGATAAATGAGGGACCATTAGTCATTTGGTTTTCACTGATCCGAAATATAGAATATTTATAACATACATGGCAACAATCTAAAACAACATACAGTAAATCTATGAAGAATGACAATACAATTGTGTGTCAACAAATACTGCCTCTCCATGTGGTTAGTATCAGAAAAGCTGCTTACAATTCGGATTACTAGATATCTCAAAATGTTTTGACATTGCACTTGTTTTCTAAAAGATAATTTTTCTAATTGCTCTCTCTAATTTTATCAACATCATTCTCTGAACATTTCTTTTTTGCAAGAAAAGTGTATATTCAGTGTTGCTTTCACTAACTGCTGTTTATACACAAATCTTTTGTCATATGTTGTTTGTGTTGTTTTGTTCTGTTAGCTTTGTTACAGTTGTGTATATGAGGACAATGTGTTGAAGATTTCATTTTATATACATGACAGTCTGACCTGTATATATTGTCATGTCACGTGAAAAAAACATTGATGTGATGTATACAATAAACAGTTGTGTGATAATACAAGGATAACAAATGGTGAAATCCCAATTCAGGGAAAATAACATATTAAAGACATACTGATAGGGAATTCAGATTGTGAGCTCCTATGGGGACAGTGATGACAATGTCTACATGAGGCATATGATTATGCTACATAAGCAAAGCATAATAAACAAATAAATAAAAAGTACAGGGATATTAGACACAGCAAAGCAGGGATAAAAACACAATACTATTGCAATACATATATAATTTACATAATGATATCATAAAAAAATGAAAACATAATATAGATGTAAAAGAATAAGAAACTAGAGAAAAAATAATAAAAGCATCATCATAATACATACAAATGTTAATTACATATATAGTAAACAATGATATTCCCATATGGGGTCATTGGACCTCTTGAGACCTTTGTGCCCAGGTGCGACTGTACCGCTTGGACCATCTAAGAATAAGATCCTGTAGTATTTCATTGTTATATAATCTACCTACTTTATATATAGCGGGAGAGAGAATACCTGTGAAAATACTAATAAGTTTGAAAAGAGATTTTCAAGTGATTTTTATTGTACTCAATGGAGGATAAGTTACTACAACTTAGAGTCCTATAGTCCAAAAAAAAGCCATGGCACTTCAATATATAGACACTATACAACACCCTAAGAACCTATCGAAATTCCCAGGAAGAAAGAGAACCATGCCAAATTAAGCATAAAAAATATAAGTTTATTCTTTTTTGCTCCTTTAATAGTATCTGGTAGAATGTAAGCCCTCAAGGGCAGGGCCCTCTGTACCAGTCTGTCACTATAAGTGACTATTAGACTTTGGGACAACCATTCTAATGTTTGCTTGAGTACAATAGAGTTTATTTTTCTGATGTGGTGTGGCATTGATCATTGAATTAAAATCAATATATATTTTGTTTTCCCTCTTTTTTAATTTAAATTTAAATTAATTTAAAGCACCATCTTCTATCCCAGTGATGGGAAAATCGGTCTTCACTGAACACAGATTTTACCCCTGAATTGAAAGTAAAAGCTCAACCTAAGGGGTTAAAGTAGCACATTTCTCTAAAAAATAAGCATATTTTCACGTGTACTATTCAGTTATGATTTGAAATAAAAATTAAAACGACAGTTACTCTTTAAATGTTTTTTGTTGTGTATTCAGAATGGGAGAACAACAGAAAAGAACTCCCTGAACTGAATCTACATTCTAAGCTTACTATTAAAATAACAAAAACCCAAAAGCACACGGTGTTGGTACTCATCAACCTAGTATTTTACTCATTTCAAATAAAAGCCCGACCCTTTTCAAAGATGTGGGTATTGTGTATTATTTAACAACCCACAGCTTTTTTCATTTTAGTTAACAAAAGACAGGAAATTAAAGCAACAAATCTCTGGAAACAAATGTGTTGCAGGAATAGATGCAGAATAGATCCACAGTGAATTAACAAAATAAGCAACCATAAAAAAAATTCAATTTAATTTGGCATACCTTTATGTTATGTCTTTTATTTGAATACTTATTTTGTCAGTAATATTTCATTGGTAATTCCAGTCAAAGTCAAAAATCTCTGTTTTGTCTAAAATATTCTTAATGTGAATACATTTAGTAGATGTAAATATTCTAAGCTTGGGAGCACTTGACTTTACACAAACTTTTACAAATAAAGTGCCCATTCTTAAACAGTTTGTGTTAAGTTTTTAAGTTATCCCTAATCTATAGGATTGCGGATAACTACAACATTGTGTGGGGTTTGATCACTGGGAACCCAATGTTTATGAGAACAAGGCTCTCAAGGGCCCTGTGTTGGACAAGGTACTTCTCCGCTCTTTATTCTCTTTGCTATTCCCAGAGATAGCTGATAGCTGCACACAGCTTTTTCCAGTAGTTCCGATCGACCTCCTCTCTTATCCCGTAGAGCTCCTTAGAACTTAATGCCCATGGATGGAATAGTAAGTCATGTGCGATCGGCTGTGCTCATGGAGGAGCGTGGCCAATCGCGGCTGGTGTCAGTTAATTCTCACAGCTAACACCCTGCACTAAGTGCCAGGAGCGGTCACGGACCTCTCCCCGCACTTTAACCCCTGGAATACTGCGATCAAGCATGGTCGCAGCGTTCCGGAGCTGGCACAGGGGCCCTCTGCGTTTTGATCAGAGACTCTGCGGCACGCCGCCGGGTCCCGATCGCTGCCATGGAGACCCGATGTCGTCATGATAACATCCGGGTCTCCAGCACAGTGAAACTTCCCGACATGCTGCTTTATCTACATGCTATAGAAGCGATCAGCCTGCAAAAAATGATTGTCCCATAGTAGGACAAAGTATAAAAGTAAGAATTAAATAAAAAAAATTTTTTTAAATAATTGTAAAAATATTTTAAAAAATAATAAAAAATAATTAAAAAATCAATATTTATTCTATCACTAAATAAATATTTGAATAAAAAAACTAAACAATAAAAGTACACATATTTTGTATCACCGTGTCCGTAACGACCCAACCTATAAAACTGTCCCACTAGATAACCCCTTTAGTGAACACCATAAAAAAACAAGACAAAAAAAACCAATGCTTTATTATCATACCACCGAATAAAAAGTGGAATAACACGCGATCAAAAAGACGGATATAAATAAACATGGTACCGCTGAAAACGTCATCTTGTCACGCAAAAAACGAGCCACCATACAGTGTCATCAGCAAAAAAAAAAGTTATAGCTGTCAGAATAAAGTGATGGAAAAACAATTATTTTTTCTATAAAATAGTTTTTATTATATAAAAGCGGCAAAACATAAAAAATGATATAAATGAGGTATCACTGTAACCATACTGACCCGAAGAATAAAACTGCTTTATCAATTTTACCACACATGGAATGGTGTAAACGGCCCCTTAAAGGAAATTCATGAATTGCTGGTTTTTGCTCATTCTGTCTCTCAAAAATCGGAATAAAAAGTGATCAAAAAATGTCATTTGCTGAAAATGGTACCAATAAAAATGTCAACTCGTCCCACAAAAAACAAGACCTCACATGACTATGTGGGCCAAAATATGGAAAAATTATAGCTCTCAAAACGTGGTGATGCAAAAACTATTTTTTGCAATAAAAAGCGTCTTTTAGTGTGTGACAGCTGCCAAACATAAAAACCCACTATAAAACCCACTATAAATAGTAAATCAAACCCCCTTTATCACCCCCTTAGTTAGGGAAAAATAATAAAATAAAAAAATGTATTTATTTCCATTTTCCCATTAGGGTTAGAGTTAGGGTGAAAGTTAGGGTTAGGGTAGGGGCTAAAGTTAGGGCTAGGGTTGAAACTAAAGTTAGGGTTAGGGTTGGGATTAGGGATAGGGTTGGGATTAGGCTTAGTGTTTGGATTAGGGTTAGGGTGTGTGTTAGGGTTAAGTTTGTGGTTAGGGTTGGAATTTGGGTTAGGGGTGTGTTGGAGTTAGGGTTGAAGTTAAAATTTTGAGGTTTCCACTGTTTAGGCACATCAGGGGCTCGCCAAATGCGACATGGTGTCCCATCTCAATTCCAGTCAATTTTGCATTGAAAAGTAAAACGGTGCTCGTTCCCTTCTAAGCTCTCCCATGCGCCCAAACAGTGGTTTACCTGCATATATGGGGTATCAGGGTACTCAGGACAAATTGTACAACAACTTTTGGGGTCCAATTTCTCTTTTTACCCTTGGTAAAATAAAATAAATTGGATCTGAATAAAAAAAATATTATAAAAATTCCTGTGACGCACCTAAATAGTTGATAAACTTCTAAGATGTGGTCTTATAGGCACACTGTATATGCCGTATGCACCACACACACACTGTATATGCTGTACGCACCACACACACTGTATACGCCGTATGCACCACACACACACTGTATATACCGTACGCACCACACACACACTGTATATCCTGTACGCACCACACACACATACACACTTTATACACGGTACGCACCACACACACTGTATACGCCGTATGCACCACACACACTGTATACGCCGTACGCACCACACATACACACTCTGTATATGCCGTATGCACCACACACACACATTCTGTATATGCCGTACGCATCACACACACACACTGTATACGCCGTACACAACCTCTTGCGTGGTACCACCAGACTAGGGGGATAGCACATAGGGCAGACAGGTCAAAGAAGAGAGCACAGATGGGAGAAGTCAGGACATGGAGAAAGAGAGAGTGGATAGGTGGGTGTTATGAATGTGCTAGAGATGGTTTCTGAGCAGAGGCTCCCTCTGGTGGTTACAGACAGTACTGAACCTTTCAGCGAGGAATGGCAATCTGGGTTCACTGACTGGTCTGATATAAGGGAGGTTCCCTCCCATGATGGTTGCCGGTGATCAATTGTTCTTGTCTCAATTGTGGTTCCTGGTTCATTTGGAAGTTTGCTGAGTCTTGCCTGCATCTTCTGCTATCAGATAAGATATTTTCTGCTTTTGTTTTTGTGCTTGCTTTTTGCATTGTTCCCTGCACTTCTGTGGAGGTCAGCCAGGTCCCCTCTGGGGGACTTGTGCTCCTCTCAGTTTATCTGAAGCCACTGTTATTTGTTCATTTTCTTTTTCCTGTTTTTTCAGTGGCTGCGGCTTAGTTTTTTTCACACTGAGATCTGATTTAGTGGGAGGCGAGATCGTGTGATCTCAGTATTTTTGTAATCAGAATTGTTGGATTTTTGTAGGGTTTTCTGGGTTGCAGAAAGTGATCTCTCCTGTCCTATCCTATTTAGTCAGCTTGTGGCCCCAGCGTTTGCTCATTCTCTTTTCAGTCTGTGTTCGTGCTTTCTTCTTGTCTAACCGCCAATACATGTTTGGGGGCTTCCTATTTTCTTTGGGATCTGCTCCGGGGCAGATAACTTTCATCTTTCTGCCTTTAGGTGTAGTTATCTCTCAGGCTGTGACGAGGCGTCTAGGATCAACGTAGGAACGCTCCACGGCTACCTCTAGTTATGTGGTTAGTTTAGGAATCTGCAACCCATTAGTTACCAATAGGGTTGAGCGATACTTTCCGATATCAAGAAGTATCGGATCGGAATGGGTATCGCCGATACCCAAAAGTATCGGCGATACCCGATTCCGATACCGGAAATCCAATGCAAGTCTATGGGACAGAAATATCGTAACTAAAAAAAACCCTTTCTTTCCTTGTAAACACTAAATATACACACATAGAATACATATATATATATATACATGTCATTGTGACATATATATGCATATTATAGTTATACACTTCTACATAGTAAAATAGCCTCTGATTCAATTGCCGGGTAATGCCGGCTTTTGTGAAAATACAGAAGCACCCGACATGAAATGACACATGGTTTACATTTGAGTTAACCATGTATTTTCATGTAGTTTGATATCTGATTTTCACAAACAATTACATGAGTGTATGTGTGCAAAATTTCACACCTGTAGGGCTTAATTAAAGGTGTAAATTCGTTGTAAAAAAATGGACTTTTTGCTACGAATTTACACCTTTAATTAACCCCTACAGGTGTGAAGTTTTGCACACATACACTCATGTAATTGTTAGTGAAAACAATATATCAAACAACTTGAAATGACATGGTTAACTCTATGTAAACCATGTGTCATTTCATGTCGGGTTCTGCATTTTCACAAAAGCTGGCAATTGAATTAGCGGCTATTATACTATGTAGAAGTGTATGAACTATAAATATAAATATATATATATGTGTCACAAATTCAATGACATGTATATATATATATATATATATATGAGGTGTAAAATTGTTGAAAAAAAATGTGTGGGCTCCCACCCTATTTTCTCAACCAGACAGACAAAGCCAGCGAGTGGGGGCAGATAATAATAGCCCAGAGAGGGACCATTATTTTTGCCCCCCCCTGGCTACTAACATCTGCCCCCAGACACCCCAGAAAAGACAAATCTATAATTAGATTCGCCCTTTCTGGCACTTTGCCCGTCTATTCCCATTGCCATGTATCGGTGACGAATGGGTTAATAAGGGGTTAAAGCCACCTTGCTATTGAAAGGTGACCTTAAGCCAGGTTAATAATTGAGAGCTGTCAATTAGACAACTATCAATTATTAATCCTATTGCATGAAATAAAAATAAAACACACACACTTTAATTAAAAATCATTTTAATGAAATAAAGACATGTTTTTGACAATCTTTTATTTTACTGCAAAAACCATTTCCTGTAATAAAAATAAAATAAAAAAGCAAAATTATTCTTACCTATTCGATGCACAGTCAGGTCCCACGGTGTAATCCATCAGAAAGGGTTAATGTTTACTGCAGGGACCGCAGCTAATGCTGCAGCCTCACAGTAAACCCCCGAATGAATCTTCTCCTCTCCTGGCTGACAGGAGAGGAAGTGGAAAGCTTAATTGATTGCTTTCCACTTTCACTTCAGGTCAGTCAGGGACACCATCAGTGACATCAGAGGGAACAGATTAACAAAAATAGGGGATTACCTCGAAAAAAAAATGGCGTGGGGTCCCCCCTATTTTTGTTAACCAGCCAGATGAAGCAGACTACTGAGGCCTGGTTTTTCAGGCTGGTAAGGATCCAATATCCATGGACCTTGCAAGCCTGTTAATACCAGACCACAGCAGTCTGCTTAGCTTGGCTGGTTAACAAAAATAGGGGATCCCCTCAAAAAAAAAATGGCGTGGGGATCCCCCCTATTTTTGCTAACCAGCCAAGTAAAATGCAGACTGCTGCGGCCTGGTATTAAAAGACTGTCAAGGCCCATGGATTTTGGCCCTCAACAGCCTAAAAATACCAGGCATCAGCAGCCCCACAAATGGCGCATCAAAAGATGTGCCAATTGTGGCACTTTACCCGGCTCTTCCCACTTGCCCTGTAGTGGTGGCAAGCGGGGTAATAAGGGGTTAATGTCACCGTTGATTGCACGGTGACAATAAGCCCGGTTAATAATGGAGAGGCATCAATAAGACACCGATCCATTATTAATCCCAAAGTTTTTAAATGTTTAAAAAAAAGACACAGCAAGAAAAAAGTATTTTAATGAAATAAAAGAGACAACACAGTTTTAATTTCTTTTATTACACTCTCATTCCTGCGACGCCATCGATCTCCTGTAAAAAAAGAAAAAAAACAAACCAACAGTATACCACCTGTCCGACGCATTCCATAGTAACGAGTGTCCCACGACGATCCAGCTCTTCTACAGGCAGAGCCTGTCATCCCGACGCAGCACAGCTGCTTACCAGCATCGGACTTCTTTACAGCCACGATTACCCGGCAGCATGTGCAGTTATCGCGAGAACTGCACGTGACTGCCAGGGAGAAGATGATGGCGGCCATCAAGCAGTCCAGGACGTGACCACCGGGGATCTTCTGCCAGGTAAGTGCCGCTGACTCCTGACAGACCCGACCGACGGACACTGACCGTGACAGGAACATTCCGATTCCGGTATCCGATATGACGAAAATATCGGATCTTAGAATCGGAATTCCGATACAACAAATATCGGCCGATACCCGATATTTGCAGTATCGGAATGCTCAACACTAGTTACCAACATCTCAGGTGTTCGACTGCCCGGCTGCTGTTCCTGTCCTCCTCAGCTACCTAACATAACAGGTGGGTGAGCACATGGGTGGAGAGTTTCTCAACGCTGAAAAGCCTGCCCCCATCGTGACATTACCGACCTCCCAATGCGATAGCATAGGGCCTCCATATAGTATATATACAGTACAGACCAAAAGTTTGGACACACCTTCTCATTCAAAGATTCTTCTGTATTTTCATGACTATGAAAGTTGTAGAATCACACTGAAGGGATCAAAACTATGAATTAACACATGTGGAATTATACATTACACTTGGTGACCGGATGGACTCTACATGCCTGGTTCCCACCGTGAAGCACGGAGGAGGTGGTGTGATGGTGTGGGGGTGCTTTGCTGGTGACACTGTTGGGGATTATTCAAAATTGAAGCGGTGAGCAGTCCAGCTCACCCTAAACCATCTCGATTGGGTTCGGTCTGGTGACTGTGTAGGCCAGGTCATCTGGCATAGCACCCCAACACTCTCCTTCTTGGTCAAATAGCCCTTAGACAGCCTGGAGTTGTGTTTGGGGTCATTGCCCTGTTGAAAAATAAATGATGGTCCAACTAAACGCAAACCGGATGGAATAGCATGCTGCTGCAAGATGCTGTGGTAGCCATGATGGTTCAGTATGCCTTCAATTTTGAATAAATCCCCAACAGTGTCACCAGCAAAGCACCCCCACATCATCACACCACCTCCTCCATGCTTCACGGTGGGAACCAGGCATGTAGAGTCCATCCGTTCACCTTTTCTGCGTGCAAAGCAGTAATCAAAGCAAAAGGTGGCTACTTTGAAGAACCTAGAATATAAGACATATTTTCTGTTGTTTCACACTTTTTTGTAAAGTGTAATGTATAATTCCACATGTGTTAATTCATAGTTTTGATGCCTTCAGTGTGATTCTACAATTTTCACAGTCATGAAAATACAGTACAGAAAAATCGTTGAATGAGAAGGTGTGTCCAAACTTTTGGTCTGTACTGTATATTTATACACACTGCTTAAAAAAATAAAGGAAACACTTAAACAACAGAATATAACTCCATGCGAATCAAACTTCTGTGAAATCAAACTGTCCACTTAGGAAGCAACACTGATTGACAATCAATTTCACATGCTGTTGTGCAAATAGAATAGGCAACAGATGGAAATTATTGGCAATTATCAAGACACACTCAATAAAGGAGTGCTTCTGCAGGTGGGGACCACAGACACATCTCACCAATGCTTTTTTGCTGATGTTTTGGTCACTTTTGAATGTTGGTTGTACTTTCACACTCGTGGTAGCATGAAACTGACTCTACAATCCACACAAGTGGCTCAGGTATTGCAGCTCATCCAGGATGGCACATCAACGCAAGCTGTGGAAAGAAGGTTTGCTGTGTCTGTCAGCGTAGTGTCCAGAGGCTGGAGGCGCTACCAGGAGACAGGCCAGTACACCAGGAGACGTGGAGGGGGCCATAAGAGGGCAACAACCTCCACCTTTGTGCAAGGAGGAACAGGAGGAGCACTGTCAGAGCCCTGCAAAATAACCTCCAGCAGGCCACAAATGTGCATGTGTCTGCACAAACGGTTAGAAACCGACTCCATGAGGATGGTCTGAATGTCCGACGTCCACAGATGTGGATTGTGCTTACAGCCCAACACCGTGCAGGATGCTTGGCATTTGTCACAGAACATCAGGATTGGCAAATTCACCACTGGCTCCCTGTGCTCTTCACAGATGAAAGTTGGTTCACACTGAGCACATGTAACAGACATGACAGAGTCTGGAAACGCCATGGAGAGTGATCTGCTGCCTGCAACATCCTTCAGCATGACCGGTTTGGCAGTGGGTCAGTAATGGTGTGGGGTTGCATTTCTTTGGAGGGCCGCACAGCCCTCCATGTGCTCGCCAGAGGTAGCCTGACTGCCATTAGGTACTGAGATGAGATCATCAGACCCCTTGTGATACCACATGCTGGTGCAGTTTGCCCTGGGTTCCTCCTAATGCAGGACAATGCCAGACCTCATGTGGCTGGAGTGTGTCAGCAGTTCCTGCAAGATGAAGGCATTGAAGCTATGGACTGGCCTGCCCGTTCCCCAGACCTGAATCCGATTGAGCACATCTGGGACATCATGTCTCCCTCCATCCACCAACATCACGTTGCACCACAGACTGTCCAGGAGTTGGCGGATGCCTTAGTCCAGGTCTGGGAGGAGATCCCTCAGGAGACCTTCCGCCACCTCATCAGGAGCATGCCCAGGCATTATAGAGAGGTCATACAGGCACAGGGAGGTCATGTAGGCACGTGGAGGCCACACACACTACTGAGCATCGTTTTGACTTGTTTTAAGGACTTTACAATCCACTTTAATTTTGTGTGTGACTCCTCCATTGATAAATAAATTTGATTTCCATTGATGATTTTTGTGTGATTTTGTTGTCAGTACATTTAACTTTGTACAGAACAAAGTATTCAATGAGAATATTTCAGTCATTCAGATCTAGGATGTGCTATTTGAGTGTTTCCTTTATTGTTTTGAGCAGTGTATATAGATATATGAAGTGAAATGTGATGATGGAGAAATATTAAATGTATAGTGTAGCAGAAGAACATTATAGAAATGCAGCCTGACTGAAAAACTTTTAACCAGAAATATAATTAATCTTTGAACCCCACCATTCATGACCGACCATCATGAGTAGGTAAAAGTAATGATAAAGAGGCAAATAAACATGGAAAAGAAAATAGGTTCACACCTGAAATTAGTGAAAAATATATACATTTAATGTGCAAAATTTGCATAAGTGAGCTGGCAGGCCTGTCATACAAGTGAAATAAAAAATTCATTCAGCATAGTTGTTTAGGTCTTTTTATGCATTATTATGCTTTTCACTTTCCCTTATTATTTATTTATTTTGTATTGTATTTTTAAAAAATGGTTTGCTGCATACTATTTTTTCTCAGACCTGCTTATCTTATTTTATTCACAATACACTGGCCAGTCTTATTGATCATTGTGTGTATTTCTACACATTCTACGTTATGATATGTTTTAATCTAGAATCTTTTCTTTACACTATGAGGCTCTGGTTTCCATTCATCCATTTGCTCTTACACGTTACGAAATGGTTTCTTTGTATATGAGTCTTACTGTAATATGTGTTTTAATATAGGATTCTTTTATTTCATGATCCTTATATGTAGGTATGTTTGCATGTTATATTGGGGTTTGCAGGTCCATTTCATTGTTCTTAGCATACACATGCAGTTGCTCTGTTCATAGAATACACAGCACAGCCACATGCGCATGCTAGGTTACCATTTGGTGCGATTACTTGTTTCCTTTCATTTATACTCAATCTGTGGTTGTATCATCTTTACTGGATCCCCATGCGCATGCGCGAATTGAAAAGCACGTGCCTGCGCATTGATCACTTTCTCATACTACCGCTGATGAGCGGATGTTACAGCTGAGTTTATTTATGGCTTACTGCACATGCGTGAGGTGACATGCACGCGCCTGTGCGAGGTGGCACACACGCGCCTGTATGCTATCTTCTCTCAGATCACCGCCAATGGTGGATACCATAGCTGAGTTCACTTCCGGCCTTTTTGCCTTGCAGGTGCCTGTATTTGTATTGACTGCAACTCTCCTTTTGTTCCTGGTAAGTCATCCAACAGCTGACTTTACTTTATAATTAATAATTGTATATATAAAATGCTTGCTGCACACTTTTACTGCATTGGCCCCCTGAGGAAGCCACACGCTAGTGGCGACACGCGTTGGGCACTATTTGCCCTGTCAGAGGCATAGACTCTTTGCTAACACAAGTTGCCTTACTCTCACAACGTAAACTATTGGCATCATAATATGCTTGATGTAGGTATGCTCTATCCTTCATCTGTACTTACCCTTAGCAATACATTCTGTTTTCCAGCGTGGATCTACACATGATAGACTTACCTGTTTATCAGTCCTTTCTATATGCATGAGGTTTCTGAATATCTGACTGTGTGGTATTTAACCTGTATTATATATTCTATTGCTGCTTACCATTCTTATTTGTTAATGATCTAGAACAAGTTATTTACAGCAACACAGCCCTACTATTATCATTCATGTTGGCTGTATTTTCTTATTGCAGGGTTTGTATAATATGTATTTTGAGAGAGATCAATTAATATTTTCTTATATTTTGTATTTAACCTGGGCCACATTCACTATTTATAAAGATTGAACCCTTCATTTATTGCCTGACAGGGTTGATCACCCTATTTGGTTGATCATAGTTGGAGTCTTGTAATTTACTTTTTAATAGTTTTTTATGTACTTTTTGTGTGTAGCTTTTCATCAATAAAGGTTTGCATTCTACTTTTTGATTTGGTCTGGTGAACCCATTCTATATGGTTTGTTTCTTGTTTCTTTCATCTCAGGTACCACACACCCTATTCCTCCCCATTGATAGCACTGCGCCCTATATAGAGGTTCTATTTTTCATATTTTGGGGGATTTCCCATTGATTGAACTGTTTTGGGTGAAAATCCAACTCTTGACTAAGCAAGTTTTCAGAGTAGAAATCCCTCTACAGTCCCTGACAGAAGTTATGTCGCTTATTCATGTTATGTAAATCAAAGCTTATAACCTGACGTTAAATTCATCCATTGGTTTTATAAATTACTCTTTTGAAAGCTGAAACCCTCCCAAATTTGGTTTAGGTTAAGAAAATAAATTGGCATCAATGCTGAAATATTGATCATTTAATGAACATAGAATGGTCAGATTTTGGCAAGACAAAAGTTTTGTCGCCCACAGAAAGTAATGTGATATTCAAACAAATAATTAAAAGAGTAATTTATAAAACCAATGGATGAATTTAACGTCAGGTATAAGCTTTGATTTACATAACATGGATAAGCGACATAACTTCTGTCAGGGACTGTAGATCCTCAGCTCTTTCTATGAAATATTTTCCCTGAGTCCATATTTAAGAGATCCATTAGATTGCTTTTACATAGGCTGACAGCAGCATGCTGTTTGCTTGCTTACCACTGGAAGCAAACCTTTTTACCTTACCTTCCCAACTAGATCTATATTATTGCATCAAGGATATCAGGAATTTAGATTTTTTTTATATTTGTGGTATTTCCTGATGAAGAAGTCTTAGAACTTTGATTGATCATTACGTTGTGGTGTGCATACCTTTTAGTGGTCTTCTTTTTCTTTCTTTATTGTCTTAGAACTTTGAAACGCGCTGAATAAAACCACATTTTATATGATATACGTTCGGACCTCCAGTTATTCAGCAGCGCGGAGTAAATCCACGTTTACCTAATTCTTTTTTCCTTCGGTTGGTCATCAGTGGACCTGTGGATCTGCTGCAGCGAATATTGCTGTAAGCTAAATTTTGGCTCTGGTGAGTACAACTCAATTGTATTAAACCATTTGTATCCCGGAAAAGACCTTATTTGCGCTATTTTCTCCAACAGCACTCATTGCAAGTGATCAGGAAACATGTATATCTTTGTACCATGTTAGCCAGTAGATAGAAAATTATTCAGAATTGAGAGTCCTCAGTAGTTAAAAAGGTATCAACCACTGAGGACTCTCAATTCTGAATATTTTTCTACAAGTGATCAGGGTATACTGTCAACCACACATAAGTATCAGATCTTGCAAGGAGGGATCAAACAAAGTTGTGCTTGTAATACAAGCATATAACAGTATAATTTCCTTTTTGGAACCCAGGGTTCTGTATGTGTCATTACCAGCAGCCAGGGCTGCCATCAGGGCAAGACAACCCTTACAAGTGTATGGGGCCCAGTGATTAGGGGGGCCCACCGCCCGAGGACGCTGGCAGGCTGGTCCGCGCTCGGGTCCGGGGGCCCTCAACATTTTGAGGCTCCCCCTGCTTTGTATTAAATCATAACCCGGCGCCTGCCAGGTGCCGACTCCCCCAGCCCCGCTGCTTTGAACTGTACCGGCGTCTGCCGGTACAGTTCAAAGCAGTGATGGAGGAGAGAGGGTCAGCTGACGCTCCCTCTCCCATCATTCCCCGCTCTGTCTCTGACACAGCGGGTGCACGATGACGTCATCCCGCACTCACTGTGCCAGGTAGTGCAGGAGAAGGAGCCGGGAGCAGCGCGGGCACAAGGAGAGGTGAGGAGTGTTTTTCTTTTTTTAAAAAAATCTGTCAGTGCGTACTGAACTATGGCTGTGGGGCCATTCTTAGGGGGGTGAGATGATGGCTGTACTATGTGGGCCCTGCTATATACTATGTGGGCCCTGCTGTATACTATGTGGGCCCTGCTATATACTATGTGGGCCCTGCTATATACTGTTTGGGCCCTGCTATATACTATGTAGACCCTGCTATATACTATGTGGGCCCTGCTATATACTATGTGGGCCGCGCTATACACTATGCGGGCTGCGCTATACACTATGTGGTCTGTGTTATATACTATTGGGGGATATATTATATTTTATAGGGTGGCTGTGTTATATACTTTGTGGCTGTGTTATATGCTATGGGGGGCTACATTATATACCTTTGGGGAGGCAGGCTGTATGATATTCTATTTGGGGATACATTATATTCTATGGGGGCAGTATTTATTTATTATATTCTATGAGGGGTGATTGCATCATACTCTATGAGGGGGCTACATTATACTGTATGAGGTGGCTAAATTGTATTCTATGGTGGCTGCATTATATTCTATGGGGGGCTAGATTATATTGTATGGGGCTTCATTATACTTTATGAGAGGGCTACATTATATTCTATGGGGGCTGCATTATACTATATGAGGAGGGCTACATTGCATTTTATGGAGGGGCTACATTATACTATATAAGGGGCTCAATTATATGGGGGATTTACATTATACTCTGTGGGGTGGTTGCATTATACTCTGTGGGGTGGTTGCATTATACTCTGTGGGGTGGTTGCGTTATACTCTGTGGGGTGGCTGCATTATGCTCTATAGGGTGACTACATTATACTATATGTGGGCTGCATTATACTGAATCGAGGACTATGGGGAATACATTATACCATGTGAAGAACTATGGGGTGCATTATACTATGGGAAGTGAATTGTACTACATGGATGACTATGGTGGTGCATTATACTATATGGAGCACTATGACGAGTGTACTGTACTATATGGAGGACTAAGTGTATTTTAATATATGGAGGGCTATTAGGAGTATATTATACTACATGGAGGACTATGGATACATTATATTATATGGAGGACTATGGGGTGTGTACTTTACAATATGGAGGACTGTGGTGAACATTATAATATATGGAGGACTATGGGATGTATTATACTAAACAAGCAAAATGCGAGCATATTCATCGAGTGATTGGTGTTAATGTGCCATTGGTGAGGGCATTGTGAAGAAGTGAAGTTTTTCCATGAAAGTGCCGAGGGATTTTGGAAGGTTTGCATGGTGGAGGAGTAGCTAGGGTGGATACGGAACTGAGGGGTGGAGCCTGGGCGGAGTCTCAAGGGGGGCCCCATAAATTTTGCCAGTATGGGGCCCCGAAATTCCTAGTGGCAGCCCTGCCTGCAGCATATACAGTGGGTTAAATAAATAATTGATCCCTTGCTGATTTTGTAAGTTTGCCCACTGACAAAGACATGAACAGTCTATAATTTTAACCCCTTTACCTCAAGGGTGGTTTGCACGTTAATGACCGGGCCAATTTTTACAATTCTGACCACTGTCTCTTTATGAGGTTATAACTCTGGATCGCTTCAACGGATCTTTGCGATTCTGAGACTGTTTTCTCATGACATATTGTACTTCATGAGAGTGGTAAAATTTCTTCGATATAACTTGCTTTTATTTTTGAAAAAAACGGAAATATGGCGAAAATTTAGAAAATTTTGCAATTTTCAAACTTTGAATTTTTATTCCCTTAAAAGAGAGAAATATGTCACACAAAATAGTTAATAAATAACATTTTCCACATGTCTACTTTACATCAGCACAATTTTGGAACCAACATTTTTTTTTGTTAGGAAATTATAAGGGTTAAAAGTTGACCAGCAATTTCTCATTTTTACAACAAAATTTACAAAGCCATTTTTTTTAGGGACCACCTCACATTTGAAGTCTCTTTGAGGGTCTATATGGCAGAAAACACCCAAAAGTGACACGATTCTTAAAACTGAACCCCTCAAGGTACTCAAAACCACATTCAAGAAGATTATTAACCCTTCAGGTGCTTCACAGGAGCTGAAGCAATGTGGAAGGAAAAAATGAACATTTAACTTTTTAGTCATAAAAATGATCTTTTACAAACTTTTTTTTTTATTTTCACAAGGGTAAAAGGAGAAAATGGACAGATAAAGTTATTGTGCTGTTTCTCCAGAGTATGCCAATACCCCATATGTGAGGGAAAACCACTGTTTGGGCACATGGCAGAGCTCATATGGGAAGGAGCGCCGTTTGACTTTTTCAAACTAAAATTGGCTGGAATTGGAGAGCCCCTGATGCGCCCAAACAGTGGAAACCCCCCATAAGTAACACCATTTTGGAAACTAGACCACCTATAGAACTTATATAGATCTGTTGTGAGCACTTTGATCCCCAAAGTTTTTCACAAAAGTTTATAATGCCAGGGTGTAAAAAAAAAAATTCCACAAAAATGATTTTTAATCCCCAATTTTTGATTTTTTTTCCAATTAAATTGGACCCCAAAAGTTGTTGTCCAATTTGTCCTGA
Source organism: Oophaga sylvatica (assembly GCA_033576555.1). Lineage (NCBI taxonomy): Eukaryota > Metazoa > Chordata > Amphibia > Anura > Dendrobatidae > Oophaga > Oophaga sylvatica. Next base: position 852,866,676 of record JARQOD010000001.1, on the reverse strand, counting down.
GTACGCTGATACTCCATATGTGGGGGGGGAACTGTTTGGGCGCACGGCAGGGCTTGGAAAGGAAGTAATAACGTTTTGGAATGCAGACGTTGATGGGTGTCATGTTCCGTTTGCAGAGCCCCACATTTGCCTAAACAGTGGAAACACCCCACAAGTGACCCCATTTTGGAAACTAGACCCCCTAAGGAACTTATCTAGGTCTGTGGTGAGCACTTTGAACCCCCAAGTGCTTCACACAAGATTATAATGCCCGGGCATAAAAATAAAAAATCCTATTTTTTTTCCCACAAAATTGATATTTTAGTCACCAATTTTTTTTTCCCAAGGGTAACAGGAGAAATTGGACCACAAAAGTTGTTGTCCAATTTGTCCTGATTACACTGATAACCCATATGTGGGGGGACCACTGTTTGGGCGCACGGCATAGCTCGGAATGAAGGGAGCGCCATTTGACTTTTTCCAACCAATATTGGCTGGAATTGAGATTGGACGCCATGTTGCATTTGGAGAGCCCCAGATGTGCCTAAACAGTGGAAACCCCCACAAGTGACCCCCAAGGAACTTATCTAGATCTGTGGTGAGCAATTTGAACCCCCAAGGGCTTCACTCAAGTTTATAACATAGAGCCGTAAAATTAAAAAAATCATATTTTTTCCACAAAAATGATTTTTTCACCCCAATTTTTATTTTCCCAAGGGTAACAAGACCCCAAAAGGTATTGTGCAATTTGTTCTGAGTACGCAGATACCCCATACGTGGGGGTAAACCACTGTTTGGATTCATAGCAGATCTCGGAAGGGAAGGAGCGCCGTTTGACTTTTTCAACGCAGAATTGGCTGGACGCCATGTCGTGTTTGGAGAGCCCCTGAGGTGCCCACAAATGAAACCATTTTGGAAACTAGACCCCTCAAGGAACTTATCTAGATGTGTGGTGAGAACTTTGAACCCCCAGGTGTTTCACTAAAGTTTATAACGCCCGAGCATGAAAATAAAAAAATTATATTTTTTCAACAAACATGATTTTTAGCCCCCAATTTTTCATTTGCCCAAGGGTAACAGGAGAAATTGGACCCCAAAAGTTCTTGTGCAATTTGTCTTGAGTACGCTGATACCCCATATGTGGGAGAAAACTACTGTATGGGCACACTTCGGGGCTCGGAAGGGAAGTAGTGACGTTGTGGATTGCAGACTTTGATGTAATGGTCTGCAGGAGTCAAGTCGCATTTGGAGAGTCCCTGATGTGCCTAGACAGTGGAAACCCCCCAATAGTGACCCCATTTTGGAAAATAAACCCCCCAGGAACATATCTAGATGTGTGGTGAGCACCTTGCACCCCCAAGTGCTTCACAGAAGTTTATAACGTACAGCCGTAAAGCCAAAAAAATCATTTTTTTTACAAAAATCATTTTTTTTACAAAAATCATTTTTTTCGCCCCAATATTTTATTTTCACAAGGGTAACAGGAGAAATTGGACCACAAAAGTTGTTGTCCAATTTGTCTTGAGTACGCTGATAACCTATATGTGGGAGAAAACTACTGTATGGGCACACGTCGGGGCTTGGAAAGGAAGTAGTGACGTTTTGGATTGCAGACTTTGATGGAATGGTCTGCGGGCCTCATGTCGCGTTTGGAGAGCCCCCTGATGTGCCTAAACATTGGAAACCCCCCAAAAGTGATCCCATTTTGGAAACTAGACCACCCAAGGAACTTATCTAGATGTGTGGGAGAAGTTTGAACCCCCAAGTGCTTCACAGAAGTTTTTAAAGTAGAGACATAAAATAAAAACTCATAATTTTTTTCCACAAAAATTATATTTTCGCCATCATTTTTTTATTTTCCCAAGGGTAACAGAAGAAATTAGACCCCAAGAGTTATTGTGCAATTTGTCCTGAGTACGCTGATACCCCATATGTGGGGGTAAACTACTGTTTGGGTGCATGGCAGAGCTCAGAAGGGAAAGAGCACCGTTTTAATTTTTTAACGCAGAATTGGCTGGAATTGAGATAAGACGCCATGTCACATTTGGAGAGTCCCTGATGTGCCTAAACAGTGGAAAGCCCCCAATTCTATCTCCAACCCTAACCCCAACAGACCCCTTACCCTAGTCCCAACCCTAACCACAAACCTAACCCTAACACACCCCTAACCCTAATCCCAACCCTAACTTTAATTCTAACTTTAGCCCCCACCCTAACCCTAACTTTAGCCCCAACCCTAACCCTAACCCTAATGGGAAAATGGAAATAAATACATTTTTTTAATTTTATTATTTTTCCCTAAATAAAGGGGTGGTAAAGGTGGTTTTGATTTACTATTTATAGCGGGTTTTTATGTTTGGCAGCTGTCACACTCTAAAAGACGCTTTTTATTGCAAAAAATAGTTTTTGCATCACAACATTTTGAGAGCTATAATATATTGCATATTTTGGCCCACAGAGTCATGTGAGGTCTTATTTTTTGTGGGACGAGTTTACGCTTTTATTGGTACCATTTTTGGGCACGTGACATTTTTTGATCGCATTTTATTATGATTTTTGGGAGGTTAGAATGAACAAAAAACAGCAATTCATAAATTTCTTTTGGGGGGGCGTTTATACCGTTCCACGTGTGGTAAAATTGAAAAAGCAGTTTTAGGGCCTGTGCACACGTTGCGGATTCCTAGCAGTTTTGCCGCAGTTTTTCGTGGCAGAAACGCTTACACAATACAACTCATTATGGCCTATGGGATTCCGCAATGCTGTGCACATGCTGCGGGTTTTTCCACAGTGGAATCGCATCGCGGAAGAATCCGCAGCATGCTCATTCTTTTTTGCGGAACAGCGGCGATTCCGCCGCCATAGGAATGCATTGAACCGATTACTTTCCGCATGTGGCTGTGCCCACCATGCGCAAAGTAAGTGGCTCATGTGCGGAAGGTACCCAGGGTCTGGAGGAGAGGAGACTCTCCTCCAGGCCCTGGGTACCATATCCATGTAAAAACAATAATTAAAATAAAAAATAGTGATATTCTCACCTTCCGGCGGGCCCCGCAGCTTTCCCGCCTTTCAGCGACGCTCCCGGCCAATCCCGTTCCCAGTAATGCATTGCGAGAATCACCCCAGATGACGTAGCGGTCTCGCGTGATGCTACGTCATCGGGGTGATTGTCGCAATGCATTACTGGGAATGGGATTGGCTGGGAGCGTCGCTGAGAGGCGGGAAAGCTGCGGGGGCCGCCGGAAGGTGAGAATATCATTATTTATTATTTTTTTATTATTTTTACATTAGATCTTTTTATTATTGATGCGACATAGGCGGCATCAATAGTAAAAAGTTGGTCACACTTGTCAAACACTTGTTTGACTCGTGTGACCAACCTGTCAGATCGCTTGTTAAACGCTAGCATTCTGCAAGCTAATTACACTTGCAAAACGCTAGTTTTTAGCGGGAATACGCATACCTATAATATGCGTATTTCCCGCGGCAGGGAGGTGCGGAATTGCAGCGGAAATTTCCATGGCAATTCCGCAACGTGTGCACATAGCCTTATTCTTCGGGTTAGTACGATTACAGCGATACCTCATTTATATCATTTTTTTATGTTTTGGCGCTTTTATACAATAAAAACAATTTTATATAAAAAATAATTATTTCTGCATCGCTTTATTCTGCGAGCTATAACTTTTTAAATTTTTCGCTGATAATGCTGTATGGCAGCTCGTTGTTTGCGGGACAAAATGCCGTTTTCAGCGATACCATGTTTATTTACATCCGTCTTTTTGATTCGCGTGTTATTTTACTTTTTGTGTGAGAAAGAGAAAGGAACTACCGCAATAACGCACACTACTCAAATAATGTAAAGTAGAAAAATAGTTAATTTTATTGGTTACACAAAGAGTGAAATAAAACATAAGTAAAATCAAGGTAACTCTGGTCCCAAACGACCGCCCGCGAACATGATGGGGGTATATAATATGTAATATCTCAAAAATCACAATAACAAAAGAAGTGGCTAGAGAAACATATAATCAAGAATAATTAACAAAATAAATACAACCAATAGTACATGGATATAAACAAACAAAAAATGTATATATAAATATATGTTTGGATATATATAATAATCAACCTAAATGAGCGAACCTGTATGGAAAACAGAAAAAATAATGTAAAAAATATCAAAAAAGTAAGCAATACCAGGTAGGGGTAAAATAGTCCCCCGCCTGTGAACTGAAAAAACAGCTGCAAGCCAATGAATATGAAAAGAACCAACAATGGAAAAAGCCACTAGCAAATAAAGTTTACCCCAGAACAAACCTCATGATAAAGGCATGAGTAAGCAAACGGGCAATCAGGACCAGAAGACACCGAGGTCTCACGCGTTCCGCCACAGCATGTGCGGCTTCCTCAGGGAAAGTGTGGAGACAAACGCCGACTTGGTTTAAATACCTTAAGAGGATGGGATCAGGGAAGTCAGCTGTGCGCCGTACATAATAAGTCTGGCAGGAAGTGATTAGTGCGTGAACCAAGTAACCCAGATGAAAGGTGCAGACGTCTCTGCAACTATCTAAGTACCACGCATGCGCGCAGTGGAACGCATATTGCGTCCAATGACACGCAAGTGTGGAAATAGAAAGGATGAATGCGCATTCATCCTTTCTATTTCCACACTTGCGTGTCAGTGGACGCAATATGCGTTCCACTGCGCGCATGCGTGGTACTTAGATAGTTGCAGAGACGTCTGCACCTTTCATCTGGGTTACTTGGTTCACGCTCTAATCACTTCCTGCCAGACTTATTATGTACGGCGCACAGCTGACTTCCCTGATCCCATCCTCTTAAGGTATTTAAACCAAGTCGGCGTTTGTCTCCACACTTTCCCTGAGGAAGCCGCACATGCTGTGGCGGAACGCGTGGGACCTCGGTGTCCTCTGGTCCTGATTGCCCGTTTGCTTACTCATGCCTTTATCATGAGGTTTGTTCTGGGGTAAACTTTATTTGCTAGTGGCTTTTTCCATTGTTGGTTCTTTTCATATTCATTGGCTTGCAGCTGTTTTTTCAGTTCACAGGCGGGGGACTATTTTACCCCTACCTGGTATTGCTTACTTTTTTGATATTTTTTACATTATTTTTTCTGTTTTCCATACAGGTTCGCTCATTTAGGTTGATTATTATATACAGGTCCTTCTCAAAAAATTAGCATATAGTGCTAAATTTCATTATTTTCCATAATGTAATGATTACAATTAAACTTTCATATATTTTAGATTCATTACACACCAACTGAAATTTGTCAGGTCTTTTATTGTTTTAATACTGATGATTTTGGCATACAACTCCTGATAACCCAAAAAACCTGTCTCAAAAAATTAGCATATCAAGAAAAGGTTCTCTAAACAACCTATTACCCTAACCTTCTGAATCAACTAATTAACTCTAAACACATGCAAAAGATTCCTGAGGCTTTTAAAAACTCCCTGCCTGGTTCATTACTCAAAACCCCCATCATGGGTAAGACTAGCGACCTGACTGATGTCAAGAAGGCCATCATTGACACCCTCAAGCAAGAGGGTAAGACCCAGAAAGAAATTTCTCAACAAATAGGCTGTTCCCAGAGTGCTGTATCAAGGCACCTCAATGGGAAGTCTGTTGGAAGGAAACAATGTGGCAGAAAACGCTGTACAACGAGAAGAGGTGACCGGACCCTGAGGAAGATTGTGGAGAAGGACCGATTCCAGACCTTGGGGGACCTGAGGAAGCAGTGGAGTCTGGTGTAGAAACATCCAGAGCCACCGTGCACAGGCGTGTGCAGGAAATGGGCTACAGGTGCCGCATTCCCCAGGTAAAGCCACTTTTGAACCATAAACAGCGGCAGAAGCGCCTGACCTGGGCTACAGAGAAGCAGCACTGGACTGTTGCTAAGTGGTCCCAAGTGCTTTTTTCTGATGAAATTTTGCATGTCATTCGGAAATCAAGGTGCCAGAGTCTGGAGGAAGACTGGGGAGAAGGAAATGCCAAAATGCCTGAAGTCCAGTGTCAAGTACCCACAGTCAGTGATGGTGTGGGGTGCCATGTCAGCTGCTGGTGTTGGTCCACTGTGTTTCATCAAGGGCAGGGTCAATGCAGCTAGCTATCAGGAGATTTTGGAGCACTTCATGCTTCCATCGGCTGAAATGCTTTATGGAGATGAAGATTTCATTTTTCAGCACGACCTGGCACCTGCTCACAGTGCCAAAACCACTGGTAAATGGTTTACTGACCATGGTATTACTGTGCTCAATTGGCCTGCCAACTCTCCTGACCTGAACCCCATAGAGAATCTGTGGGATATTGTGAAGAGAAAGTTGAGAGACGCAAGACCCAACACTCTGGATGAGTTTAAGGCCGCTATCGAAGCATCCTGGGCCTCCATAACACCTCAGCAGTGTCACAGGCTGATTGCCTCCATGCCACGCCGCATTGAAGCAGTCATTTCTGCAAAAGGATTCCCGACCAAGTATTGAGTGCATAACTGAACTTTATTATTTGATGTTTTTTTTGTTTGTTTTTAAAAAACACTTTTATTTTATTGGACGGTTGAAATATGTTAATTTTTTGAGACAGGTTTTTTGGGTTATCAGGAGTTGTATGCCAAAATCATCAGTATTAAAACAATAAAAGACCTGACAAATTTCAGTTGGTGTGTAATGAATCTAAAATATATGAAAGTTTAATTGTAATCATTACATTATGGAAAATAATGAAATTTAGCACTATATGCTAATTTTTTGAGAAGGACCTGTATATCCAAACATATATTTATATATACATTTTTTGTTTGTTTATATCCATGTACTATTGGTTGTATTTATTTTGTTAATTATTCTTGATTATATGTTTCTCTAGCCACTTCTTTTGTTATTGTGATTTTTGAGATATTACATATTATATACCCCCATCATGTTCGCGGGCGGTCGTTTGGGACCAGAGTTACCTTGATTTTACTTATGTTTTATTTCACTCTTTGTGTAACCAATAAAATTAACTATTTTTCTACTTTACATTATTTGAGTAGTGTGCGTTATTGCGGTAGTTCCTTTCTCTTTCTCACAGTTGTTGTTTTTTCTACCGATATGCACCTCCCTATTTATTTGTGATTATTTGGTGCGCCCTAGATCCCACATTATTATTTTACTTTTTGTTTGGCAGTATGATGATAAAGCATTGTTTTTTGCTTTGTTTTTTTATTAAGGGGATCACTAAAGGTGGGACAGTTTTATGGGGCGCGGCAATACCAAATATGTGTATTTTTATTGTGTTTTTTTTATTTACATACAGAAATGAATTTATTTGGGAATATTTAATTTTTTTTGAGGATTTATTTAAAATGACTTTTACAGATGTTTATTTTATTTTTTTTTATATTTTTTCTTTGTCCCAGGGTGGGACATCACTGTTTAATGTCAGATCGCTGGTCTGATAGTGTGCACAGCACTCTGTCAAACCAGCGATCTCACTGGCACTGCTGCAGGCTTTCTTGGATCCGGGGTCTTGCAGGGATTAGAATCCCTCGGAGCAGCGCAATATAGAGGGTAGCTTTATACTTCCTTTCGCTTTTTGGATTTTTTGGACTTTTTGGAAGTGTTTTCATGTAGTCTTAATTTTGGATACCCTTGTACAGAGTGCACAGAGGCTTTTGGGCACTGTACCCCCCACAGAAGCTATTATCAAATTTCACTCACAGAGCATGGGGCACAGTACCCCCACAGCCCCAAAATGTCTGCTCCAGAAGTGTATGTTCCAAATGCCGCCAATGAAAAGCTTGGAGTATGATCTTGGATCAAGCTGGAGGTCTGCAGCAAGGCTTGCTACCGGCAGTCCAGTTAAAAATTTCCCCCACAGAGCATGTTTTCACATTTCCCCACAGAAGCTGATAACAAATTTCACACCCAGACAATGGCCCACAGTATCCCCACAAGCAGGGTTGCAGAGTACACTCCTGGGTCATTTTAAGGAATGTTACCTTTCTAATGTTGGATGTGGACAGGCAGATGAGTCTGTCTATGACTACTGTTATAAATGTGCTAGAGATGGTTTCTGAGCAGAGGCTCCCTCTGGTGGTTACAGACTATACTGAACCTTTCAGCGAGGAATGGCAATCGGGGATCACTGACTGGTCTGATATAAGGGAGGTTCCCTCCCATGATGGTTGCCGGTGATCAATTGTTCTTGTCTCAATTGTGGTTCCTGGTTCATTTGGAAGTTTGCTGAGTCTTGCCTGCATCTTCTGCTATCAGATAAGATATTTTCTGCTTTTATTTTTGTGCTTACTTTTTGCATTGTTCCCTGCACTTCTATGGAGGTCAGCCAAGTCCCCTCCGGGGGTTGTGCTCCTCTCAGTTTTTCTGAAGCCACTGTTATTTGTTCATTTGCTTTTTCCTGTTTTTTCAGTGGCTGCGGCTTAGTTTTGTTACACCAGAGATCTGATTGAGGTGGTAGAGATCGTGTGATCTCAGGCATTTTTGCAATCAGAAGAGTTGGTATTTTTTAGGTTTTTTTTTGGATTGCAGTGAGTATCCTTTCCTGTACTTTTCTGTCTAGACAGATTGGGCCCCAGCATTTGCTCATTCTATTTTCTGTCTGTGTCCGTGCATCTTCTTGTCTAACAGCCATTACATGTTTGGGGGCTTCCTATTTTCTTTGGGGATCTGCTCCGGGGCAGATAGCTTTCATCTTTCTGCCTTTAGGATCAACGTAGGAACGCTCCGCGGCTACCTCTAGTTGTGTGGTTAGTTCAGGTTACTGCAATCCAATAGGTTCCAGCCTCTCTGGTGTATTGCCAATTTTTGCTTATTCTCCTCAGCTACCAAAACAAATAATATCACCGGCCCAAACTGAAAATATATATGGTACTCACAGAAGGGCAGAAGGAAAAATAGTGTGGAAAGAAAAAAAAAAAAAAAGGTTGTCAGAGTTGTCAGAGATTTTTTTTTCTTGTTTGTTGCATTTTTTCCCTCTTTTTCTCTGGGTGCTGAGGAGGATTTTTTTTTCTCTCAATGGAGCTTGCACAGTTGTCTGGCCGTGTGGATTAGCTTGCCACTGAGGTTCTGAATATTGCTACCTATCTTGCTAGGTTGCCGGTTGTGGAACCTAGGATTCCCATGCCAGATTTGTTTTTGGGGGGTCGGGCTAATTCTCTGAACTTCAAAAATAACTGTAAGTTGTTTTTTGCCTTAAAGTCTAAGTCCACAGGGAACGCAGCACAGCAGATTCAAATTGTCATCTCTCTCCTGCGTGGCGACCCTCAGGATTGGGCTTTTTCCCTGACACCTTGGGATCCTGTTTTGAATGATATTGATGTATTTTTTTGGCTCTGGGTTATTGTACGATGAAACTAATGTCACTGATCAAGCTGAAAAAACCTTGTTGGCATTAAATCAGGGTCTTGAAGACGCTGAGTTGTACTGTCAGAAATTCCGAAAGTGGGCAGTCCTGATCAAATGGAATGATGATGCTTTTGCAGCCCTTTTTCGGAAGGGGCTGTCAGAGAATGTAAAGGATGTTATGGTGCGATTCCCTGTTCCCTCTGGTCTCAATGATTCTATGTCATTGGCTATTCAAATTGACAGATGTTTGCGTGAGCGCAGAGGTATGCGTGAGATAGTGTTGCCTTGTGAGCCAGCTTCTGAGCCCATGCAGTGTGATAGAGTGACTTCTGGGGCACAGCGTCATGAGTTTCGAAAGCGCAATGGGTTTTGTTTCTACTGTGGTGATGCCTCTCATGCTTTTTCAGTCTGCCCTAAGCGGGGAAGACGTTTTGCACGCTCAGTTGTCTTGGGTAGTGTTCAGACTAAATTTCTGTTGACTGTTACCCAGATTTGCTCCCTGTCCACATTTTCTGCTCAGGTTTTTGTTGATTCAGGAGCAGCCCCTTCTGGGCATTGATTCTACCCCTTTTGCGGAGAATAAACCCCAGTTTTCTACTTCTACTCAGGTGATAATGAGGGTTGAACCAGATCATCAGGAGAATTGAAAATTTCTGGTGCTGTATAACCTGCATGACATTATTGTACTAGGTTTCCCTTGGTTACAGTCTCATAATCCTGTTTTGGATTGGAAATCTGTGTATGTGACCAGTTGGGGCTGCCAATGTGTTAATGCCGACACTCCTGTTTTTTCTGCCTCTCCCCAGTCTCAGGATGTTCCTGACTTTTTGACTGATTTTTCGGATGTATTTAGTGAAAGTAAATCTGCATCCTTGCCCCCTCACAGGAGCTATGATTGCACTATTGAATTAGTGCCTGGTGGCAAATTTCCTAAAGGTCGCCTTTTTAACTTGTCTGTACCTGAACACGATGCTATGCGATCTTATATCAAGGAGTCATTGGAGAAGGGTCATATCAGACCATCCTCTTCACCCTTGGGTGCGGGTTTTTTCTTTGTGGCCAAAAAGGATGGTTCATTGAGGCCGTGTATTGATTATCGTCTCTTGAATAAGATCACTGTGAAGTATCAATATCCGTTACCCTTGATTTCTGACCTGTTTTCCAGGGTGAAAATTGCTAGTTGGTTTACCAAGCTTGACCTCAGGGGGGGCGTATAACCTTATTCGGATTAAGCACGGGGATGAATGGAAGACGGCGTTTAATACCCCAGAGGGGCATTTTGAGTACCCAGTGATGCCCTTTGGGCTCACTAATGCTCCTTCCGTCTTCCAATCCTTCATGAATGATATTTTCAGGGATTTTGTGGATAAATTTCTGATTGTGTATTTGGATGACATCTTGATTTTTTCCAATGACTGGGACTCTCATGTGAAACATGTTCAGACTGTGTTCCAGATTTTGAGAGAGAATGCACTGTATGTGAAGGGATCAAAGTGTCTTTTTGGCGTACAGAAGGTCTCATTTCTGGGATTCATTTTGTCTCCGTATGTTATTGAAATGGACCCGGTCAAGGTTCAGGCCATCTGTGATTGGGTCCAACCTACTTCATTAAAGGCTCTTCAGAGATTTTTGGGTTTTGCCAATTTTTATCATAAATTTATTGGTAATTTCTCCGGTATTGTTAAACCATTGACTGATTTGACCAAAAAGGCTTCTGATGTGGTGAATTGGCCTCCTGAGGCAGTCTCTGCGTTTCAGGAACTTAAGCAGAGATTCACTTCTGCTCCTGTTCTACGACAGCCTGATGTTTCTCTACCGTTTCAGGTGGAGGTTGATGCCTCTGAAATTGGGGCCGGTGCCGTTTTGTCCCAAAGAGATCCAGAGACCTCTAAGAGTAACCCTTGTACCTTTTTCTCTCGAAAATTTTCTCCAACTGAACGTAATTATGACGTGGGTAATCGGGAGTTATTGGCCATGAAATGGGCCTTTGAAAAGTGGAGACATTGGCTGGAGGGAGCCAAACATCAGATGGTGGTCCTCAAGGACCATAAGAATCTGGTTTATCTCGAATCAGCCAAGCGACTTAATCCTAGACAGGCCAGGTGGGCCTTGTTTTTCACACATTTTAATTTTGTGGTTTCTTTTCTTCCTGGCATGAAGAATGTTAAGGCGGATGCCCTCTTGAGGAGTTTCTTTTCGGACTCTCCTGAGTTATCTGATCCTACTGTTATTTTGAAAAAGGGTGTAGTTCTTTCCGCCATCTCGCCCAATTTGAGACTGGCTCTGGAAGGGTGTCAGGAGGATAAACCTGAGCGCTGCCCTATTGGGAAATTGTTTGTCCCAGACCAGTGGAAGAAGAGTGTGATGTCTGAGATTCATTGTTCCGCGTTGGCTGGTCATCCCGGGATTTTTGGTACCAGAGACTTGGTGAGTCGGTCCTTTTGGTGGCCTACTTTGTCTCGTGACGTCAGGGAATTTGTGCAGTCCTGTGGGACTTGCTCTCGCTCCAAGCCTTGCTCTCGCTCTAGTGGTTTGTTAATGCCATTACCTGTGCCCAAGAGGCCATGGACCCATATCTCTATGGATTTTATTTCCGACCTCCCTGTCTCTCAGAGAATGACCGTTATCTGGGTAATCTGTGATAGGTTTTCCAAGATGATACATCTTGTGTCATTACCTAAGTTACCTTCCTCCTCCGAATTGATGCCTTTGTTCCTTCAGCACGTGGTTCGGTTACATGGCATTCCGGAGAACATTGTGTCTGACAGAGGAGTCCAGTTTGTTTCCAGATTTTGGAGGACATTTTGTTCTAAACTTGGTGTTCAATTATCTTTCTCCTCTGCTTTTCATCCTCAGACCAATGGACAAACCAAGAGAACAAACCAGACCTTGGAGACTTATTTGAGATGTTTTGTGTCTGCTGATCAAGATGACTGGGTCTATTTTTTGCCTTTGGCTGAGTTTGCTCTTAATAATAGGGCTAGCTCTGCCACCTTGATGTCTCCATTTTTCTGCAATTTTGGGTTTCACCCTCGACTTTCTTCGGGACAGATGGAGGCTTCTGTCTGTCCGGGTGTTGACTCTGTTGTGGAGCGTATGCAGCAGATTTGGGACCAGGTAGTGGAGAGGTTGTCTCTCTCTCAGGAGAAGGCCCAACAGTTTGCCAACCGGCATAGGACTGATGGTCCTCGGTTTAAAGTGGGGGACTTGGTTTGGTTGTCCTCAAGAAATATCCCTATGAGGGTTGCATCTCCAAAGTTTAAGCCTAGGTTCATTGGACCTTATAAGAACATGGAGATTCTTAATCCTGTTTCCTTCCGTTTGCTTCTTCCAGGGACATTTAAGATCCATAACGTGTTCCACAAGTCCTTATTGAAGAGGTTTGTCGAGCCAGTGGTTCCTATGGCTGCACCTCCTGACCCTGTTTTGGTTGAGGGCAATCTGGAGTATGTGGTTGAGAAAATATTGGATTCTCGTTTTTCTAGACAGAAACTCCAGTATTTGGTTAAGTGGAGAGGTTATGGTCAGGAGGACAATTCTTGGGTGTTTGCTTCGGACATCCATGCTAGGAGACTGATCCGTGCCTATCACCGAACTCATCCTGATCGGCCTGGTTGCACAAGTGAGGGTTCGGTGACCCCTCCTCAAGGGGGGGGTACTCTTATGAATGTGCTAGAGATGGTTTCTGAGCAGAGGCTCCCTCTGGTGGTTACAGACAGTACTGAACCTTTCAGCGAGGAATGGCAATCGGGAATCACTGACTGGTCTGATATTTGTTTATCAAATGGAAAGAGGGAGGCATATCTAAAGAAGAGTATAATGCCGTGTGCAGAACCTGCAGGGCGCAAATCAGATTATCTAAAGCTGACAATGAATTCAGGCTTGCAAGTGACATCAAAAGCAACAAAAAAGGATTTTGGGGATACGTCAAAAGTAAAAGAAAAGTCAAAGATGCTATAGGATTTTTACAGGATGAAAATGATGAAATGGTAAGACAGGATGTTGAGAAGGCTGAACTGTTAAATTCCTATTTTGCATCTGTTTTCTCTCAGAAAGGAAATGTAACATCAACTGATCTTCTCTGTCCTATTAAAGGAATAGAAGAATCCAGGATATCTATAAACAGAAAGACAGTGAGGAAACACTTAGCTAACCTAAATGAATTCAAGTCTCCAGGTCCTGATGAATTACACCCCAGAGTACTGAAGGAGATAGTAGAAGAAATTCTTGAACCACTGTCCATAATCTTTGAAAATTCTTGGAGAACAGGAGAAGTCCCAGAAGACTGGAGAAGAGCAAATGTTGTTCCTATCTTCAAAAAGGGGAAGAAGGTGGACCCGGGGAACTACAGGCCGGTGAGTCTGACTTCTATACCAGGAAAGATCTTTGAACAATTTATTAAAGAACATGTATGCAAGTACCTGGATAAGAATGAAGTGATTAAACAGAGTCAGCATGGGTTTGTAACTAATAAATCATGTCAGACTAACTTAATTTCCTTCTATGACAGAATGACTGACTGGGTGGATCAGGGAAATGCTGTAGATATAGTATATCTTGATTTCAGCAAAGCATTTGACAAAGTATCTCACACAATCCTTATTGAAAAAATGACTAAGTATGGAATGGACAAGGCAACTGTTAGGTGGATTCATAACTGGCTTAGTGATCGGATCCAAAGAGTGTTCGTAAATGGCTGCATATCCAGTTGGAAGAATGTATCAAGTGGGGTACCACAGGGCTCTGTTTTGGGCCCTGTATTGTTCAACATCTTTATTAGTGTTGAGCGATACTGCTCGATATCTAAAAATATCGGATCGGAATGGTATCGCCGATATCACTAAATATCGTCGATATCCGATTCCGATACCGGAAGTCCCATGTAAGTCTATGGGAACAAAATATCGCAACTAAAAAAAACACTTTCTTTCGTTGTAAACACAAAATATACACACATAGAATACATATATATATATATATATATATATATATATATATATACATGTCATTGTGACATATATATATACATATATTTATAGTTTATACACTTCTACATAGTAAAATAGACTGTGATTCAATTGCCGGGTAAAGCCGTGACATACCCCATAGAAGTCGACGGGCTCGGTGCCGAGTACCCCCAAAACCTCTGGCTCTGTGCGACTCAACTTGGGCGTCACGAACAGGATTCTGTAGCTCGCTATAAGCGAGTCCTGTGTGCCTGAATTGAACTGGTTTTGTGCTTGAGAATTGCTAAAATCATCAGAGAATGTATTTGCCATTTTTCCGCCATATCTGCGTCACGACGAGGCACTGGTGAAGAAGAAGGGCGTGCTCTTCGTGGGTGTACACTCAGTGGCGCGAAAACGATGGCCGACCACTCTAAATGGTACTGCAATGTAAGATCGTGCCCCACAGCTCTTGAGTTCCGCCTCCTCATCCTCCTCAGTGTGCGGAAACTAACACGAAGGTCCCGCCTCACTACAAAAGAGGGGCCCTCTCCAGATGCTAATGACACATGTGACTTGGCAGAGATGGCTAATGGACACGAGCAGAAGTGTGAAGGGATGGAGCAGTCAGAGCTCTCCCCCCACGGAAGCGACCCGATCGCCACGGAACCACCGTTGGGCACCCGGCCTGGAAACCCTCCTACGCTGCAAGAAGCGGAGGATACCCTAAGAGGCCTGGCCCGGCACCGGGAGGAGGTCTCCAGGATGGAAGCCAGCTGGCGTGCCCTAAAACTAAACTTGGAGCGGCGCCAATCCCTCTTACCTGAAGTGTCTGTACCGGAAGGTGAGGCACCCGTTCTAGTAGAGGAGTCCGTGCGGGCATCCCAGCCCTTGCAATGTGATCCGGTTGACGTTGTCGCAGTGGAGGCACCCGTTCCTGCAAAAAACGCTGCACCGGCAGCACCCCAGATCCCGCTGTATGCCCCCGTCGCTGAGACAGAAGAAGCGACACCCGTCCTCATGGAGGAGGCCACGCAGGCATCAGAGGTCTACCTGTCTGTACCGGAGCACCGACTGTCATCTGTTCCAGAGCCGGCTGCTTCCTCCGCAGGTGAGCGCCGCCAGGACTGTCGGGCGCCAGGAGAGCTGCCGCAAACCGGACATCGTAAGCTGCAGTTTGATGGTGGAGACATGGAGATGCTGGTGGAGGAGAATTACAACCGGCGTCAGGAGGAAGAGTGGAGACGTCGGGAGAGAGAAGCCGAGCGACAAAGGGAGCAGCGCGAATCCCAGAAGCTTCGCCAAAGTCACATCGAGAAGGACCGGGCAGATAAGGACCGGATGAGAAAAGATAAAGGAACCCTGAGGGAGCCGCGGCGTAAGGGTGCAGTACGGAGCTTTAAATTGAAAGCTGGTTGGGGCTTCATCCAGGAGCCTGGACTTTATTTAGAAGTGTTTGTGACCCTGCGGGACGTGGAGACTCACCTCCCAGAAGGACACCCGGGGAGGGACCTGTTGCCAGGAGACTTGGTAACTTACACCCGACACTGGGTTACAATGGATGGTATGCCCTAAATGTCACCAGGTGCGACCCCTGGTCCCCAGAGTGTCAGGAACCTGTGAGACCCTCAGAGCCTTCAGCCTCCCACATCCAGGCCTCTGCACAAGTGCCCACCCCACGCCGTAAATCTCCCCAGCCTCCCTCAGTGGTCTCCTCAGCAGCCCCAGCTATGGGCATGATAACTATAGCTGGCCCGTACCCGGCGCCTGTTAGGCCCCCTGGGGTTCGTTCAGTCCGGGACATAGGGCTCCAGACCCGGAGGGAGATGAAAGAAGTGGCCACACAGACACAGATAGCGGGTCACGACTTGACTGTACAGGCCACACGACGTCATCAGGTCCTGGTGGTCCTTGGTGTCTCGGATGTTTGGCAAGCATCAGAAGAGTACCACGTGGTACCTGGAACACCCCTGCCAAAGAATTATAAATAACCCGGACAGGGTCCCTGTATGTAAATAGTTAAATTGTTGATGTACCCGGACGGGTGAATGTTCATAAAAAAGTTTTTTAATTTAATAAAAAAAACAACACAGTTTTCATTACTTTTATTACAGTCTCATCCTGCGACGCCATCGATCTCCTGTAAAAAAATGAAAAAAAAAAACAGCAGTATACCACCTGTCCGACGCAGTCCATAGTAACGAGTGTCCCACGACGATCCAGCTCTGCTACATCAGAATGACATCAGAGGCAGGCAGGCAGGCAGAGCCTGTCATCCCGGCGCAGCACAGCTGATTACCTGCTTCCCCGGCGGTGACGTCATCGGACTGGTTTACGGCCGGGATTACCCTGCAGTCACTGCAGTTATCGCGAAAAACTGCATGTGACCGCCAGGGAGAAGATAATGGCGGCCATCAAGCAGTCCAGGACGTGACCGCCGGAGATCTTCTGCCAGGTAAGTGCCGCTGACTCCTGACAGACCCGACCGACGGACACTCACAGTGACAGTGACAAATCCGATTCCGGTATCCGATATGACGAAAATATCGGTACTCGGAATCGAAAGCCCGATACAGCTAATATCGGCCGATACCCGATATTTGCAGTATCGTATCGCTCAACACTAATCTTTATCAATGATTTAGATGAAGGAATTGAGGGTAAACTGATCAAATTTGCTGATGACACAAAGCTAGGAGGGGTAGCTAATACTAGAGAAGAGAGAGAGAGGATTCAAAAAGATATAAATAAACTGGAGCAGTGGGCAGCAACTAACAGAATGGATTTTAACAGGGAAAAATGCAAAGAACTACATCTGGGCAATAAAAATGAAAAAAGCATATACAAAATGAGAGGAATAGGGCTAAGTAACAGCACATGTGAAAAAAACTTGGGTATACTAATTGATCACAGACTGAACATGAGTCAACAGTGTGATGCAGCAGCAAAAAGGCAAATGCAATTCTAGGATATATCAACAGAAGTATACAGTCTAGATCACGTGAGGTCATTATTGCCCTCCACTCCTCTTTGGTCAGACCTCATCTGGAATACTGTGTCCAGTTTTGGGCACCACATTTTAAAAAAGACATCAACAAACTGGAGCAAGTTCAGAGAAGAGCCACCAGAATGGTGACCTGTCTGCAAACCATGTCCTATGAGGAACGGTTGCAGGATTTGGGAATGTTTAGCTTGCAAAAAAGAAGACTGAGAGGATACTAAATAACTGTCTACAAATATCGCAAGGGCTGTCACATTGTAGTAGGATCATCTTTATTCTCATTTGCACAAGGAAAGACTAGAAGCAATGAGATGAAACTGAATGGGAGGAGGAGACACAGATTAGATATTAGAAAAAACTTTTTGACAGTTAGGGTGATCAATGAGTGGAACAGGCTGCCACGAGAGGTGGTGAGTTCTCCTTCAATGGAAGTCTTCAAACAGAGGCTGGACAGACTTCTGTCTGGGATGATTTAGAGAATCCTGCTTTGAGCAGGCGGTTGGACCAGATGGCCCAGGAGGTCCCTTCCAACTCTACTATTCTATGATTCTTAAGGTAGGTTCCCTCCCATGATGGTTGCCGGTGATCAATTGTTCTTGTCTCAATTGTGGTTCCTGGTTCATTTGGAAGTTTGCTGAGTCTTGCCTGCATCTTCTGCTATCAGATAAGATATTTTCTGCTTTTATTTTTGTGCTTACTTTTTGCATTGTTCCCTGCACTTCTGTGGAGGTCAGCCAGATCCCCTCCGGGGGTTGTGCTCCTCTCAGTTTTTCTGAAGCCACTGTTATTTGTTCATTTGCTTTTTCCAGTTTTTTCAGTGGCTGCGGCTTAGTTATGTTACACCAGAGATCTGATTGAGGTGGTAGAGATCGTGTGATCTCAGGTGTTTTTGCAATCTGAAGAATTGGTATTTTTTAGGGGTTTTTTTGGATTGCAGTGAGTATCCTTTCCTGTACTTTTCTGTCTAGACAGATTGGGCCCCAGTGTTTGCTCATTCTATTTTCTGTCTGTGTCCATGCATCTTCTTGTCTAACCGCCATTACATGTTCGGGGGCTTCCTATTTTCTTTGGGGATCTGCTCCGGGGCAGATAGCTTTCATCTTTCTGCCTTTAGGTGTAGTTATCTCTCAGGCTGCGACAAGGCGTCTAGGATCAATGTAGGAACGCTCCATGGCTACCTCTAGTTGTGTGGTTAGTTCAGGTTACTGCAATCCAATAGGTCTCAGCCTCTCTGGTGTATTGCCGTTTTTGCTTTTTCTCCTCAGCTACCAAAACACAACAGTATCACCGGCCTAAACCGAAAATTATATGGTACTCACAGAAGAGAAAAATAGTGTGGAAAGAAAAAAAAAAAAAAAAAAGGTTGTCAGAGTTGTGAGAGATTTTTTTTCTCCTGTTTGTTGCATTTTTTCCCTCTTTTTCTCTGGGTGCTGAGGAGGATTTTTTTTCTCTCAATGGAGCTTGTCTGGCCGTGTGGATCAGCTTGCCACTGAGTTCGGAGTATTGCTACCCATCTTGCTAGGTTGCCGGTTGTGGAACCTAGGATTCCCATGCCAGATTTATTTTTGGGGGATCGGGATAAATTTCTGAATTTCAAAAATAACTGTAAGTTGTTTTTTGCCTTAAAGCCTAAGTCCACAGGGAACGCAGCACAGCAGGTTCAAATTGTCATCTCTCTCCTGCGTGACGACCCTCAGGATTGGGCTTTTTCCCTGACACCTGGGGATCCTGTTTTGAATGATATTGATGTATTTTTTCTGGCTCTGGGGTTATTGTACGATGAACCTAATGTCACTGATCAAGCTGTAAAAACCTTGTTGGCATTAAATCAGGGTCTTGAAGACGTTGAGTTGTAGTGTCAGAAATTCCGAAAGTGAGCAGTGACTCCTGACCAAATGGAATGATGATGCTTTGGCAGCACTTTTTCGGAAGGGGCTGTCAGAGAATGTAAACGATGTTATGGTGGGATTCCCTGCTCCCTCTGGTCTCAATGATTCTATGTCATTGGCTATTCAAATTAACAGACGTTTGCGTGAACGCAGAGGTATGCGTGAGATAGTGTTGCCTTGTAAGCCAGCTTCTGAGCCCATGCAGTGTGATAGAGTGACTTTTGGGGCACAGCGTCATGAGTTTCGAAAGCGCAATGGGTTATGTTTCTACTGTGGTGACGCCTCTCATACTATTTCAGTCTGCCCAAAGCGGGGAAGTCGTTTTGCACACTCATTTGTCTTTGGTAGTGTTCAGACTAAATTTCTGTTGACTGTTACCCTGATTTGCTCCCTGTCCACATTTTCTGCTCAGGCTTTTGTTGATTCAGGAGCAGCTATTAACCTGATGGATTTTGACTTTGCCAAACGTTGTGGGTTTCCCATGATACCCCTGCGGAAATCTATTCCCCTACTGGGCATTGATTCTACCCCTTTGGCGGAGAATAAACCCCAGTTTTCTACTCAGGTGATAATGAGGGTTGAACCAGATCATCAGGAGAGTTGAAAATTTCTGGTGCTGTAAAATCTGCATGACATTATTGTACTAGATTTCCCTTGGTTACAGTCTCATAATCCTGTTTTGGATTGGAAATCTGTGTCTGTGACCAGTTGGGGCTGCCAATGTGTTAATGCCGACACTCCTGTTTTTTCTGCCTCTCCCCAGTGTCAGATGTTCCTGACTTTTTGACTGATTTTTCGGATGTATTTAGTGAAAGTAAATCTGCATCTTTGCCCCCTCACAGGAGTTATGATTGCGCTATTGAATTAGTGCCTGGTGGCAAATTTCCTAAAGGTCGCCTTTTTAACTTGTCTGTACCTGAACACGATGCTATGCGATCTTATATCAAGGAGTCACAGGAGAAGGGTCATATCAGACCATCCTCTTCACCCTTGGGTGCCGGTTTTTTCTTTGTGGCCAAAAAGGATGGTTCATTGAGGCCGTGTATTGATTATCGTCTCTTGAATAAGATCACTGTGAAGTATCAATATCCGTTACCCTTGATTTCTGACCTGTTTTCCAGGGTGAAAAGTGCTAGTTGGTTTACCAAGCTTGACCTCAGGGGGGCGTATAACCTTTTTCGCATTAAGCACGGGGATGAATGGAAGACAGCGTTTAATACCCCAGAGGGGCATTTTGAGTACCTAGTGATGCACTTTTAGCAGCAGCTCCAATATGTGTGGGTAGTTTTCCAGGAAGCCCTGCACAACCAAGTTTAGAACATGCACCAGGCAAAGGATGTGCGTCAAACCAGCTAGGCCCAGAGCTCCTATGAGATTCTGCCTGCTAACGCACACCACCAGGTCAAGCTTGAGGTTCATTGGCACCAATCACTCATCTGTCTGCTGTTTGATCCCAGTCCACAGCTCCTGCACATTGTGGGATTTCTCCCCCAAGCAGAGACATTTAAGAACAGCCTGCTTCTTCCTGTCTGTGCTCAGTTGGTGGTGCAGGTCTTCCTGTGAGCAAATGAGGAGGCGGTGGAGGAAGAAGAGTAGGTGGAGGCAACCTGGAAAGAAATACTAGGAGGTGGTAGGACATGAGCTAGAAGGCTTTTCTGCCTTTGTCCCTGCCACCACTACATTTACCCAGTGGATAGTTAGGGAGATGTAATGTCCCTGGCCGTGCTTACTGGTCCATGTATCGTTGGTTATGTGGAGCTTGACACTGATGGCATTGCGCAGTGCACACTTGATTTGGTCGACAACATGTGTGTGCAGGGCAGGGATGGCTTGCCTGGAAAAATAGTGGCAGATGGGAACAATGTATTGCAGGACAGATACCAACATCAGGTTTTTAAAACTGTCCATCTCCATCAGCTGAAATGGCCGCAATTCAAAGGCCAGTAACTTGGAAATGCTGTAATTCAGGACCATGGTACAATGGTGGCTAGGTTGGTATCTCCTCTTTCTCTCTAGGATTTGAGGGATAGAAAGCTGAACACTTCTATAGGACGGTGTAGAGATGCTCAGTGACACTGGTAGTGCTGGTAGTGGTGGTGATGCCATCATGTCCCCTCTTTGCTGGGAGGCAGGTGGCCCTGTTCATTGTTAGTGGGAGTAAGAGGCTGAGATTGCAATAAAAGAGGGAACAGGAGGAGGCTCAGATCTGTCATGATTTTTAAAGTGTGTACCCCACTGCTCCTCATGCTTGGAATTCAGATGCCTCATCATGCAGATAGTGCTCAGGTTCATAACATTTATGCCTTGCTTCATGATCTGACATCACAGAGTGCAAACCACCTGTCGCTTGTCGGCTGCACACTTCCTAAAGAAATCCCATGGTTTGGTGCTCTTTTGAGCTCTCATTGGTGAACATACAGTTATATAAAAAAGTTTGGGCACCCCTATTAATCTTAAGCTTAATGTTTTATAAAAATTGGTGTTTTTGCAACAGCTATATCAGTTTGATATATCTAATAACTATTGGACACAGTAATGTTTCTGCCTTGAAATGAGGTTTACTGTACTAACAATGCAATCTGCAATCTGCAATCTGCATCCAAACAAAATTTGACAGGTGCATAAGTATGGGCACCCTTATCATTTTCTTGTTTTAAATACTCCTACCTACTTTTTACTGACTTACTAAAGCACTTTTTTTGGTTTTGTAACCTCATTGAGCTTTGACCTTCATAGCCAGGTGTATGCAATCATGAGAAAAGCTACTTAAAGTGGCCACTTACAAGTTGTTCTCCTGTTTGAATCTCCTCTGAAGAGTGGCATCATGGGCTCCTCAAAACAACTGTCAAATGATCTGAAAACAAAGATTATTCAACACAGTTGTTCAGGGGAAGGATACAAAAAGTTGTCTCAGAAATTTAACCTGTCAGTTTCCACTGTGAGGAACATAGTAAGGAAATGGAAGAACACAGGGACAGTTCTTGTTAAGGCCAGAAGTGGCAGGCCAAGAAAAACATCAGAAAGGCAGAGAAGAAGAATGGTGAGATCAGTCAAGGACAATCCTCAGACCACCTCCAGAGAGCTGCAGCATCAACTTGCTGCAGATGGTGTTACTGTGCATCGGTCAACTATACAACGCACTTTGCACAAGGAGAAACTGTATGGGAGAGTGATGAGAAAGAAGCCGTTTCTGCAAGCACGCCACAAACAGAGTCGGCTGAGGTATGCAAAAGCACATTTGGAGAAACCAATTTCTTTTTGGAAGAAGGTCCTGTGGACTGATGAAACCAAGATTGAGTTGTTTGGTCATACAAAAAGGCGTTATGCATGGCGTCAAAAAAACACAGCATTCCAAGAAAAACACTTGCTACCCACAGTAAAATTTGGTGGAGGTTCCATCATGCTTTGGGGCTGTGTGGCCAATGCCGGCACCGGGAATCTTATTAAATGGATTCCACTCAGTATCAGCAGATTCTTGACAATAATGTTCAAGAATCAGTGACAAAGTTGAAGTTACGCAGTGGATGGATCTTTCAGCAAGACAATGATCCAAAACACCGCTCCAAGTCTACTCAGGCATTCATGCAGAGGAACAATTACAATGTTCTGGAATGGCCATCCCAGTCCCCGGACCTGAATATCATTGAACATCTGTGGGATCATTTGAAGAGGGCTGCCCATACTCGGCGACCATCAAACTTAACTGAACTGGAATTGTTTTGTAAAGAGGAATGGTCAAAAATACCTTCATCCAGGATCCAGGAACTCATTAAAAGCTACAGGAAGTGACTAGAGGCTGTTATTTTTGCAAAATGAGGATCTACTAAATATTAATGTCACTTTTCTGGTGAGGTGCCCATACTTATGCACCTGTCAAATTTTGTTTGGATGCAGATTGCACATTTTCTGTAAGTACAACCTCATTTCAAGGCAGAAACATTACTGTGTCCAATAGTTATTAGATATATCAAACTGATATAGCTGTTGCAAAAACACCAATTTTTATAAAACATTAAGCTTAAGATTAATAGGGGTGCCCAAACTTTTTCATATAACTGTATATCGGCAGCGTGGTGGGCAGTAACAACCGATGTACTGGCTAGGGGCTGCCCGCTGTGCTTTTGCACTGTGCTCCCTATTTTTCTGGGCTCTCGTGGCAGCATAGCGACGTACTATTCCTCCAAACTGCGCACGTAACTAGGAGGGCCTCTGCTCTATGTGGGGTCTAGGACCTCATCATCCCCTGCATCATCTTCCACCGAAACCTCAACTCCGCCTTCCTTGGCAGTCTATACACTGCATTAAGACACTGCAGTTGGCAGCTGAGTTTCATCATTATCTGATGTTTGCTGCGGTGGTTTACTGACCATGCGCACTAGCCCTCCCATGTACTCATCATCCAACCTAACAAGTGGTTTGGCATCAGTGCAATCCACTTCTGGAGCAAGAGCAGGTGGATGGGCTATGGAATCCAAGCCAGTAGAGTCATCAAAAAGCAGAAGACATTACTGCATGACTTGAAGCTCAGATTCCTTGGCTTATTTGCAAGGGGGTGAGGTGAAAGCCGGATTACCATGGTCCTCAGATGCCAACTGTACACTTTCTGTTTCCACTGAATTGAGTGGAAGATAAAGCGAAGGAATTGGAGCCACTCTCAGCCATCCAATCTAATACCTTTTCATCATCTTGTGGCCTCACCATTTGTGTAGTGGTATTTGGGCCTACAAAAGGATGCATAGCATCCTGTTGCCTGTGTGCATCAGAGCAAAGTATTGTATTTGGGCATGAAGCAGGTAAAGAATGACCGCTCCCTGCATCAGCTACACCACCACTGCCATCAGCAGCTATGGATCACCCGCCAGGGCAGTGGGGTACTCGGTACCGGGCCGCTTTCTAAAGGGGAAGTGTCATAGCAGCAGTGACCCGGTCTGTGGCCCTGGGTATCCAATAAAAGGGGTATATTTACAAGGGATAATAGAGTTTGTGATAAGGTGTTCCTGACGCCACCTGTGGTTTCTGGTCAGAGGTAACCAGCGCTGCAGAACAGATCCTCTGGACAGTTGGTGATACAGCAGAGTTGGTAAAGCTCCCCACGAGTGAAGCTATGTCCCAGGCAGATGTAATGTAAGGTAGATGCTGGTAAGGATGTAGTATTTAGCAAGGGATGTAGCAGTATTGAGTGGGTGTTGCAGGAAGAACTTGAGAGGACACAGTTTCCAAAGCTTTACTCACAGTTCTGCAGGCAAAGTGTCCAGGGATCAGGTTACAGATGGTGCTGGGGTCGGTCAGCCTGAAAGTAATTTGGGAATCTCCTTGCTCAGGTGAGTTGTGAGGCCTCCTTTCTAGCGCTATTCTCTGAGGTACTTGCTGCTGTAAGCTCTGTTGAAGTTCCTCTCTCTGTCTCTTATTTAAGTAGAACTTCACTCTCATGACAGGCAGCTGTAGCCTACCTCAGGGATCGCTCTTATCTGGCATCTCTGGCTCACACGTGCTGCTGTGTAGTCAAGTATTAGTTGGGGCAGAGAACCTGCTGTCTTCTGTCCTCTGGATTCTGATGCTGGGGCTTTAGTTACCCACTCAGCCTCGGACTCCGGGGTCCGGTTTCTGGCTCTCAGACCTGGGGGTGAGCTCTGCTATAGCTCCTGTCCCCCAGCTTGTGTCCACACGTCCTTCCTCAACTCTCTCTACAGACAGACTAACTCCTCCCCCAGCCAGACTATTCAAGGGAAGCTCCCCTGAAATCAGGTGTTAGAGCTCCCCTTCTGGTCTGGAGTAAGAAAAGTGTTGTATGCTGTGTGTTACCTGTAAAAGGCATCCTTCCTTGCTTTCAGGCATGACATCACTCCCCCCTGGAGGGAGGCAAGGTCACTGTGGCAACCGAACTCCTGGGGTGCCACAGCTACACTAGCACCACCACAGCCATGCAAACGTCCCTTACTTGATGCTCTCCTCATTTTTGGAAGTAGATTTTCTAAACACTTCTTTCAAAGAGATGGTTGGAAGAGTAGATTTATTTATTTGCAACAATGCGAGAAAAAACACATTAGTCCAGAAAAATTATTTTTTTGGCCTAGAAATGGCAACTAGACGGCTGAACTCAATTATCTTTCAGACTAATAAAAAACACACATACATAATAAGGCTACATCCCTGTATTTGTGTGCAGTTGTAGGAGAGAGAGCCCCCGCTGTGTGACTGGGCCGTAACCAAGGGGGCTGTCACTTAAGTTCCTAGGGGGTACATTCACGGAGGAAGGAACTGCAAGATGACACAGAGACTGTTCTTTTAACCCCTTCATGACCCAGCCTATTTTGACCTTAAAGACCTTGCCATTTTTTGCAATTCTGACCAGTGTCCCTTAATGAGGTAATAACTCAGGAACGCTTCAACGGATCCTAGCGATTCTGAGATTGTTTTTTCGTGACATATTGGGCTTCATGTTAGTGGTAAATTTAGGTCGATAATTTTTGCGTTTATTTGTGAAAAAAATGGAAATTTGGCGAAAATTCTGAAAATTTTGTAATTTTCAAATTTTAAATTTTTATTCTGTTAAACCAGAGAGATATGTGCCACAAAATAGTTAATAAATAACATTTCCCACATGTCTACTTTACATCACCACAATTTTGGGAACAACATTTTTTTTTTGTTAGGAAGTTATAAGGGTTAAAAGTTGACCAGCGATTTCTCATTTTTACAGCAAAATTTACAAAACCATTTTTTTTAGGGACCACCTCACATTTGAAGTCACTTTGAGGGGTCTATATGGCAGAAAATACCCAAAAGTGACACCTTTATAAAAACTGCACCCCTCAAGCTACTCAAAACTACATTCAAGAAGATTATTAACCCTTCAGGTGCTTCACAGGAACTAAAGCAACGTGGAAGGAAAAAATGGACATTTTAATTTTTCCAACAAAAATTTTTTTTTAGCATCAATTTTTTCATTTTTACATGGGCATCAGGATAAAATGGATCCTAAAATTTGTTGGGCAATTTCTCCTGAGTACACAGATACCTCATATGTGGTCATAAACCACTGTATGGGCGCACGGCAGGGCTCAGAAGGGAAGGAGCGCCATTTGACTTTTTGAATGGAAAATATGCTGGAATATTTAGCGGTTGCCATGTCACATTTGGAGAGTCCCTGTGTGCCTAAACATTGGAGCTCCCCCACAAGTGACCCCATTTTGGAAACTAGACCCCCTAAGGAACTTATCTAGATGCATAGTGATCACTTTGAACCCCCAGGTGCTTCACAAATTGATCTGTAAAAAAAAGAAAGTACTTTTTTTTCACAAAAATTTTCTTTTAGCCTCAGTTTTTTCATTTTCACATGGGCAACAGTATAAATTGGATCATAAAATTTGTTGGGCAATTTCTCCTGAATACACAGATACCTCATATGTGGTCATAAACCACTGTTTGGGCGCACGGCAGGGCTCAGAAGGGAAGGAGCGCCATTTGACTTTTTGAATAGAAAATATGCTGGAATATTTAGCGGTTGCCATGTCGCATTTGGAGAGTCCCTGTGTGCCTAAACATTGGAGCTCCCCCACAAGTGACCCCATTTTGGAAACTAGACCCCTAAGGAACTTATCTAGATGCATAGTGAGCACTTTGAACCCCCAGGTGCTTCACAAATTGATCCGTAAATAAAAGAAAGTACTTTTTTTTCACAAAAATTTTCTTTTAGCCTCAGTTATTTCCATTTTCACATGGGCAACAGTATAAATTGGATCCTAAAATTTGTTGGGCAATTTCTCCTGAGTACACAGATACCTCATATGTGGTCATAAACCACTGTTTGGGCGCACGGCAGGGCTCAGAAGGGAAGGAGCGCCATTTGACTTTTTGAATGGAAAATATGCTGGAATATTTAGCGGTTGCTATGTCGCATTTGGAGAGTCCCTGTGTGCCTAAACATTGGAGCTCCCCCACAAGTGACCCCATTTTGGAAACTAGACCCCCTAAGGAACTTATCTAGAAGCATAGTGAGCACTTTGAACCCCCAGGTGCTTCACAAATTGATCCGTAAATAAAAGAAAGTACTTTTTTTTCACAAAAATTTTCTTTTAGCCTCAGTTTTTTTCATTTTCACATGGGCAACAGTATAAATTGGATCCTAAAATTTGTTGGGCAATTTCTCCTGAGTACACAGATACCTCCTATGTGGTCATAAACCACTGTTTGGGCGCACGGCAGGGCTCAGAAGGGAAGGAGCGCCATTTGACTTTTTGAATGGAAAATTAGCTCCAATCGTTAGCGGACACCATGTCGTGTTTGGAGAGCCCCTGTGTGCCTAAAGTTTAGAGCTCCCCCACAAATGACCCCATTTTGGAAACTAGACCCCCTAAGGAACTTATCTAGATGCAAAGTGAGCACTTTGAACCCCCAGGTGCTTCACAGAAGTTTATAACGCAGAGCCGTGAAAATAAAAAATCTTTTCTTTTTCTCAAAAAATGATATTTTAGCCCACTATTTTTTATTTTCACAATGGTTACAGGAGAAATTGGACCCCAAAAGTTGTTGTTCAGTTTGTCCTGAGTACGCTAGTACCCCATATGTGGGGGGGAACCATTGTTTGGGCACATGTCACGGCTCGGAAGGGATATAGTGACGCTTTGAAATGCCGACTTGATGGAATGGTCTGCGGGCATCTTGTTACGTTTGCAGAGCCCCTGATGTGCCTAAACAGTAGAAACCCCCCACAAGTGACCCCATTTTGTAAACTAGACCCCCAAAGGAACTTATCCAGATGTGTGGTGAGCACCTTGAACCCCCAAGTGCTTCACAGAAGTTTATAATGCAGAGCCGTGAAAATAAAAAATCATTTTTATCCTCAAAAACTGATTTTTTTAACCCGCAATTTTTTATTTTCACAAGGTTAACAGGAGAAATTGGACCACAAAAGTTGTTGTACAGTTTGTCCTGAGTACACTGGTACCCCATATGTGGGGGGGAACCACTGTTCGGGCACACGTTGGGGCTCGGAAGGGAAGTAGTAACGTTTTGAAATGCCGACTTTGATGGAATGGTCTGCGGGCGTCATGTTAGGTTTGCAGAGCCCCTGATGTGCCTAAACAGTAGAAACTACCCACAAGTGACCCCATTTTGGAAACTAGACCCCGCAAATAACTTATCTAGATGTGTAGTGAGCACTTTGAACCTCCAAGGGCTACACAGAGGTTTATAACGCCCGGGCATGAAAATAAAAAAATCATATTTTTTCCACAAACATGATCTTTAGTCCCAATTTTTTTATTTTCCCAATGTTAACAGGAGAAATTAGACCCCCAAAGTTGTTGTGCAATTTTTCCAGAGTACGCTGATACCCCATATGTGGGGGTAAACCACTGTTTGGGCATACGTCAGGGCTTGGAATAAAGGGAGCACTGTTTGACTTTTTGAACGCAAAATTTGCAGGAATCAATGGTGGCGCCATGTCACGTATGGAGACCCCCTGATGTGCCTAAATAGTGGAAACCCCTCAATTCTAACTCCAACCCCAACACACCCCTAACCCCTACACACCCCTAACCCTAATACAAACCCTAACCATAACCCTAACCCCAACACACCCCTAACCCTAATCCCAACTCTAACCATAAACCTAACCACTAGCCTAACCCTAATCCCAACCCTAACCCCAAAACACCCCTAACACTTATCCTAACTCTAACCCTAACCACAAACCTAACCCTAATTCCAACCCTAACCCAAATTCTAACCCTAACCCTAAGGCTGGGTTCATATTGCGTTTTACCAGCCCGTTCAACACGTAGCGTTGACCGGCTGGTAATGGTATAGCATAATGCGATCGCGTTATGCTATACCCGCTAGCGCAGATGAATCATCAGATGATTCATCTGTGCTAGCGGTGATGGAGCCCAGATGCTGCAGCCCGTGTCCGAGGCTCTGTCACTGAATGACAGCACACAAATGGGGTGAATGGCAGCGTTAACGGACTGCGTTACACCGCGTTATACCGCAGTGAAACGCAGTCCATCTAACGGACTGCCATAATGCAATAAGAACCCAGCCTAACCGTGAGGCCCCGTGCACACGTTGCGGATTCACTTGCGGATTTTTCTAAAATCCGCAGGTAAAATGACCTGCCTTTTACCTGCGAATTTAGCGCAGATTTGCTGCGGTTTTTCCCTGCGGTTTTACAACTATAATGGAATAGGTGTAAAACCGCTGCAGAATCCGCACAAAGAATTGACATGCTGCGGATTTAAAACCGCAGCAAATCCGCGCTGAAAAATTCGCAGCATGTGCACAGCGTTTTTTTTTTTACCATTTATTTGCATTGTACTGTACATGGTTTCTGGATCTGCTGCGGATCAGCAGCGAAATCCGCTGCTGATCAGCAGCTAAATCAGCTGCGGATCAGCAGCGAAATCAGCTGCGGATCAGCAGCGAAATCCGCTGGGATCAGCAGCGAAATCAGCTGCGGATCAGCAGCGAAATCAGCTGCGGATCAGCAGCGAAATCAGCTGCGGATCAGCAGCGAAATCCGCTGCGGATCAGCAGCGAAATCAGTGCGGATCAGCAGCGAAATCAGATGCGGATCAGCAGCGAAATCAGCTGCGGATCAGCAGCGAAATCAGCTGCGGATCAGCAGCGAAATCCGCTGCGGATCACCAGCGAAATCGCTGCGGGATCCCCAGCGAAATCAAGTGGGATCAGCAGCGAAATCGCTGGGATCAGCAGCGAAATCCCTGCGGATCAGCAGCGAAATCCGCTGCGGATCAGCAGCGAAATCAGCTGCGGATCAGCAGCGAAATCCGCTGCGGATCAGCAGCGAAATCCGCTGCGGATCCCCAGCGAAATAAGCTGCGGATCCGCAGCAAAATCCGCTGCGGATCAGAGGCGAAATCCGCTGCGGATCAGCGGCGAAATCCGCTGCGGATCAGCAGCGAAATCCGCTGCGGATACCCAGCGAAATCCGCTGCGGATCAGCTGCGAAATCCGCTGCGGATCCCCAGCGAAATCCTTGCGGATCAGCAGCGAAATCCGCCGCGGATCAGCAGCGAAATCCGCCGCGGATCAGCAGCGAAATCCGCTGCGGATACGCAGCGAAATCCTCTGCGGATCAGCAGGAAATCCGCTGCGGATACGCAGCGAAATCCGCCGCGGATCAGCAGCGAAATCCGCTGCGGATACGCAGCGAAATCCGCCGCGGATCAGCAGCGAAATCCGCTGCGGATACGCAGCGAAATCCTCTGCGGATCAGCAGCGAAATCCGCAACATGTGGACAGGGCCTAAAAGGAAAAAAAAAAATTCTTTATTTTATTTTTTGTCCCTACTTATGACAGGGGGGGGTTAATTTACTTTTATTTTGATCACTGTGAGAGTTTATCACAGTGATCAAAATAAATTGTAATTTGGAAGGCGCACTGCGCATGCGCCGCCGGCCGCCATTTTTCCAAGATGGCGGCGCCCATGAAGAGTCCCGGGCGGCCGCCGGGACGGATCAAGAGGCCGCAGAAGACCGGAGGAGGTGAGTATATTGGCGGGGGGGTGATCGGAGGGCGGGGGGGGAGCGGATCACACCGGAGGGGACAGGATCGGAGCGGCCAGCAGATGATAGTAACGGCGGTGACCGTTCGCCGCCATGAATCGGCAGCGGCGGCCGATCACCACCGTTACTCGGTGTGGGGAGGGTGGGAACACAGTGTCCAGCCATGGCCGATGCTATTGCTGCATCGGCCATGAATGGATTGTAATATTTCACCACTTTTCAGTGGTGAAATATTACTAATCGCTCTGATTGGCTGTTTCACTTTTAACAGCCAATCAGAGCGATCGTAACCACGTGGGGGTTAAGCCACCCAAACTGTGGTGATGCGCATGGGGTCCTGTGCCTGCGGGTCCGATGACCTTTCAGTGATTTCGGTCCCCCGACCAGCAAGGAACATGATTTATAGCATGACGCCTACGTTGGCGTCATGGGTCGGGATGGCACAGGTTTTCATGACGCCAACGTAGGCGTCATGGGTCGGGAAGGGGTTAAGTACGGGGGTGGGGCAACTATAAAAGGAGCACAGGAGACCAACAGGGGGCACTTGATGCGGAGGCGAGCACAAGGCAGGAAGGAGGAATCTGGCTGGCATTGGGGAACAGGAAAAGGCCAGCCGCTACACTTGAGAAAGGACAGGGGCTCCTGTGACTAGGGGAGAAGACGACCCCTAGCGGAGCGATGAGGAAGGAGAACTCTGACACCCGTGGCTGCCTCTGTCCCGCTCCAACCCGCGGCTGCGGCCTGTACGCTGCCACCCACGGCAACCATCGCCCCTCTCCAGCCCGCAGTTGTGGCCTGTATGCTGCCACCCACGGCCACCACTGCCCTGGTCCAGCCCGTGGTTGTGGCCTGTACACTGCCACCCGCGGCCGCCACTGTCCCGCTCCAGCTCACGGCTGCGGCTTGCATGGGGCCACCCGCGGCTGCCACTGCCCCATTCCAGCTCGCGGCTGCGGCCTGTTGTCACGGGTGTCGCGGCGGAGATCGTCGCGATTGCACACCCTGACTTCGCACAGCTGAGTTTCTGGTGCTGGGTGTTTTTCAGCACTGAGGGAGTTAATTCTTTCTCTCTCGATGCTGGACAGACCAGCCTCGCCCAGCTGCGATTGATGTTTTGTTAATTAGCTTCCTTCATATACCTGCTGGTCTGCTGGGGAAGTTGCCGGTGAAAGCATTCATTCAGACCAGCAGAGCGGATCGTTTCTGAGAAGACTTAAGCTAAGAGTGCCTGTTGTGGTTTTTCCTCTCCTCGCTTATTGTTTATCTTCTTAACCTTTTGTGTTCCTCTGTAGTGGAAGTTTTGTATGCAAGGCAGTGTTTTCTTTACCCCCTGTCTGTCTCGTTTGTATTTGACTGTGTGTAAGCTGTTGCCTGCCCATTCCCTGTGGTGGTAATCAGGGTCCTTCTCAGGACTAGATTACAGTGGTCAGGGATCTACAGGAGACAGGGTTACGCTGGCGGCCTGGACCTCTGTACCATTAACAGTACCTCCAGGTAGAGGGACTAGTCAGGACCCCAGTTCAGGGTCAGCCTAGACCCCGGTCCACCTCTATCCTGAGACAGCTTTCACGTGCACAGTATAGACCCACAATACATTGGATATTATGTCAGGTAAGACATTGCTGGCAGATTCTACGTATACATGTTGATATTTTCTATAATATGAAATATAGAGTGTTGTCTCATTAGATATATGTTACTATCATAGAATATATCTGTTATACGTCGTGACTCGTGACATTTTCACCGGCCTCCCAGGTTGTGTGGTGGACGACAATCTGGGAGTATGTATTTCGTCCCCAAGTCCGTCTCAGTTTCTCGTACCAGCGGAGGTGGTGGTAGGTACAGGAACTGAGAGGATTTCTGTTCTTCTGGATAGTGGGGCCGCGGCTAATCTGGTGGACGCTCGGTTTGCCCAGGTGCAAGGTATGCAACTAGTGTATTGGCCAAACCTATCCCTATATTCTCTATTGACGCCAGGCCTCTCGGTCAAGGTAGCTTTGTGCAAGCCGTGCATAACATAGACCTTCGAGTGGGGCAATACATAAAGAACTATTGTCTTGTTATGTGTTGGAGGGCCTTCCCACTCCTATTGTGTTGGGACTTCTTTGGTTAACTAAACATAACCCAGTTATTAATTGGCAATCCAGAGAGATAAGCCAGTGGGGTGAATTTTGCCATAGTAACTGCATGAACACGGTCATCGGTGCGGTCGTGCCTAGAACCTTACCTCCTTTTCTGGAGGACTTTGAGGATGTGTTTTCAGAAGAGGGTTGTCAAGAATTACCTTCTCATCGCGCGTATGACTGTGCTATAAAATTGCTTCCTGATGCTAAGTTACCTAAATCTAGGTTATATAACCTTTCTGGTCCTGAGAGGCAAGCTATGAAGGATTATATTTCGGAAAGTCTAGCCAAGGGGCATATTAGACCTTCATCTTCCCCAGTGGCCGCGGGGTTCTTCTTTGTGAAGAAAAAAGATGGAGGCCTACGCCCTTGCTTGGATTTCCGTGAGCTTAATCGGATTACGGTCCGAGATCCGTATCCGCTCCCACTTATTCCTGATCTCTTCAATCGGATTGTGGGCGCCAAATGGTTCTCTAAGTTGGATCTCAGGGGGGCGTATAATCTGATTAGGATAAAGGAGGGGGATGAGTGGAAGACGGCGTTTAACACTCCGGAGGGACATTATGAGAACCTTGTCATGCCTTTCGGTCTGACTACTGCCCCGGCGGTGTTTCAACATTTTGTTAATGACATCTTTCGCCACCTAGTGGGACAGTTTGTTGTCATTTATCTAGATGACATCTTAATTTACTCGCCGGATCTTGTGTCTCATCAGGAGCATGTGAGACAGGTGTTGCAGATCCTGCGAGACAATAAACTGTACGCCAAATGGGAGAAGTGTGTATTCGCCGTACAGGAACTTCAGTTTTTAGGATTCCTGGTGTCAGCTTCTGGTTTCCGTATGGACCCTGGGAAAGTGAAGGCAGTGCTTGAATGGGATCGGCCAGAGGATCTTAAGGCACTGCAGCGTTTCCTGGGGTTTGCTAACTACTACCGGAAATTTATTCGTAATTTCTCATCCGTTGTCAAACCTCTCACTGACATGACAAAAAAAGGGACGGATTTTTCTAGGTGGTCTGATAAAGCTTGTCAAGCATTTTCCTCCTTGAAAAATGTTTTGCTTCAGCACCCATACTCATCCAACCTGATGCATCACAACCGTTCATTGTGGAGGTAGACGCATCTGACGTAGGAGTGGGTGCGGTATTATCTCAAGGTCCGTCCCCTGGTAAATGGCATCCGTGCGCTTTCTTCTCTAAAAAATTGTCGTCCGCCGAGAGGAATTATGATGTCGGCAATAGGGAACTCTTGGCCATTAAGTTGGCTTTTGAAGAGTGGCGTCACTTTTTGGAGGGGCAGTCCACCCGGTCACCGTCATTACTGATCACAAGAACCTGCTGTATTTAGAGTCTGCAAAACGTCTGAATTCCAGACAAGCTAGATGGTCGTTGTTCTTTACCAGGTTTAATTTTGTCGTCACATATCGTCCTGGGTCAAAAAATGTAAAGGTTGATGCCTTGTCTCGTAGTTTCCCGGGGGCCAGGAAGACGGATGACCCGGTTCCTATTCTTCAGGAGGGAGTTGTGGTGTCGGCTGTATGCTCTGAGCTTGAGGAGGAGATATTGGAGGCTCAGGGGGACGCCCCTGTAGGACCTCCAGGAAGACTGTTTGTTCCAGATCAGTTAAGACAAAAGGTTATCGAGGCACATCATAATTCTGCTTTGGCAGGACACCCAGGGAGTAAAGCAACTGTGGATCTCGTTTCTCGCCGGTTTTGGTGGCCTAACTCAAATAAAGAGGTGGTAACTTTTGTCGCGTCCTGTGGGGTATGTGCGCGCTCTAAGACCCCACATACCCGTCCGACTGGGGCCCTTTTACCGTTGAAAATCCCGGAGCGTCCATGGACCCATCTGTCTATGGACTTCATTACGGACCTCCCTCCGTCTTCAGGTAAAACTGTCATACTAGTTGTAGTTGACAGGTTTAGTAAGATGGCACATTTTATTGCTCTTCCTGCTCTTCCTAATGCTAAAACTCTGGCGCAGGTGTTCATTGGGGAGATTGTGAGACTTCACGGGTTGCCTTCCGATGTGGTGTCGGATCGGGGGTCTCAGTTTGTGTCCAAATTCTGGAGGGCATTTTGTTCTTGTCGGGGGATGCAGTTGTCATTTTCTTCGGCTTTTCATCCGCAGACTAATGGTCAGACAGAGCGTCTGAATCAGAGCTTAGAGACATATCTCCGGTGTTTTGTCTCAGAGAACCAAGAGGACTGGTCTTCTTTCTTGCCTCTGGCAGAGTTCGCTCTTAACAATAGGCGGAGCGAGTCCACTGGTAAGTCCCCGTTTTTTGGGGCATATGGTTTTCATCCCCAGTTTTGTACTTTCAATGGGGGGGGCTCTTCTGGGGTTCCTGAGGAGGAACGATTTTCATTGTCACTTGCTTTAGTGTGGAGAGGAGTGCTTAATAATCTGAGCACTATGGGGAACCGATACAAACGTATGGCTGATAGGAGGAGAGTGTTTGGTCCGGACCTAAGTGTGAACGATCTGGTATGGTTGTCTACCAAGAATATAAAACTTAAGGTTCCCTCCTGGAAACTGGGTCCCAGGTTCATCGGGCCATACAGGATCAGTTCAATAATTAATCCGGTGGCTTTCCGTCTTGACCTCCCTCCTACGTTTAAAATCCACAATGTGTTCCACAAATCGTTGCTTAAGAGGTACGTGGCACCAGTTATACCGTCACCTCTACCTCCTCCTCCAGTGGTGGTCAATGGTAATTTGGAGTTTCAGGTATCGAAGATGAGAGGATGGTAGGAGTTATACTTCACCCAAAATTACGATGTAAGACACAGATGAAGTTATTCTTCCCTTATCTGGACATTTGGACTGACGCCCAGAAACTAGATTGTAACTTGTTTTTAGCTGTCTCAGCAACCTTCTATTACTATGAATTATCACTTTTCTAATTATGAAACTTTCTTATCAACATTCCACTGTTATGAATCACTTTGCTGCTTATGGAACAAAGGAATTTTACTGCGCCTGTGCGACAATATCTTATGATTT
>JARQOD010000001.1:852776627-852830734 GCA_033576555.1 Oophaga sylvatica | reverse complement strand
GTTAGGGGGGATTATGCGCTTGTTTGGGTTAGTGCTAGGGGGATTATGCTGCCTAGGGGGGTTTAGCTGTCTAGGGGGCTATGCCCCTATGGCGGGATTATGCTGCCTATTGGGATTATGCTGCCTATGGGGGACTACTAGCTGCTTATGGGGACTATGCTGCCTATGGGGACTATGCTGCCTATGGGGATTATGCTGCCTATTGGGAAATTTACCTGCCTATTGGGGGACTATGCTGCCTATGGGGGGATTATGCTTCTATGGGGATTATGCTGCCTATTTGGGGACTATGCTGCTATGGGGGACTAGCTGCCTATTGGGACTATGCTGCTTATGGGGACTATGCTGCCTATGGGGGATTATGCTGCCTATGGGGAATTATCTGCCTATTGGGGACTACTATGCTGCCTATGGGGGATTATCTGCCTATGGGGACTATGCTGCTATTGGGGATTTATGCTGCCTATTGGGGACTACTATGCTGCCTGTGGGGGATTATGCTGCCTAGGGATTAGATGCCTATTGGGTATTACTATGCTGCCTATGAGGGATTATGCTGCCTATGGGGATTATGCGCCATGGGGGACTACAATGCTGCCTATTGGGAACTATGCTGCCTACTGGGACATTTACCTGCTATTGAGGACATATGCTGTGTATTGGGACCTATGCTGCCTATTGGAGACCTATGCTGCCTATTGGGACATTTACCTCCTATTGGGGACCTATGCGCTATTGGGGACCTATGCTGTCTATTGAAGACATATGCTGCCTATTGGGGACTATGCTGCCTATTGTGACCTATGCTGCCTTTTGGGGACCCTATGCTGCCTATTGAGGACATATGCTGCCTATTGGGGACCAATGCTGCCTATTGGGACATTTACCTGCCTATTGGGGACCAATGCTGCCTATTGGGGACATTTACCTGCATATTTAGGACTCTCGCACCACACCAGTCTGAGCCTGACTAAAAGCAGAGTTGTGCCAATATGTGCACTGATGAGGATGAAGTGATATGGATTGGCAAGGCTGCAGTGATGGCAGTGCAGGCTGTATGACTCTGTACGGGCAGTTTTATTGCTGGTATATTGTTTTGTAGCGCTGTATATATATTGGTATTTTACTAATAGCAATTTGGAATCTCTAGGAAATAATGATATCAAGAAAGAGAAAAATTGCTTCACTTGTTACGACTAACAGTGATAAATATGGAACCGAACATTGATCATCTCATTAGCCAAAAGCAGGCCCATAGTTCCCATTGAAATACCAGTAAGTTTGTTGATTTTTAACTTTACTTGTTCTTTATTTTAAGTATTGTATTTGTTCCTGTTTTGTTTGTTTTTTTTTACTTCAAAATAAGAGTGTAGTATATGGTGTATACAGGGTCATACACATCGTGTGCGGTGTGTAGAGTGTATATACACTGCTGTATTATACTTTTCATATACAGGTTATAATGCCTCTTATTCTTTGTATGGAGGTTAGTGTGCCATGTATAATATATGGTATATACAGCGTAGTGTCGCATACACTGCTGTATTATACAATATACAACAGTTCTAATGCACCTTACCTAATATGCCGGATAATGTACAGTGTATATGATGTAACCTGTATAAGATGTGACATTGGCTTGCCCCCCCTAGTTTTGATCCTGGTACGCCCATGTCTCCTGGTGTACTGGCCTCTCTCCTGGTAGCTCCTCCAGCCTCTGGACACTATGCTGGCAGACACAGCAAACCTTCTTGCCACAGCTTGCATTGATGTGCCACCCTGGATGAGCTGCACTACCTGAGCCACTTGTGTGGATTGTAGAGTCAGTCTCATGCTACCATGAGTGTGAAAGTACAACCAACATTCAAAAGTGACCAAAACATCAGCAAAATAGCATTGGTGAGATGTGTCTGTGGTCCCCACCTGCAGAACCACTCCTTTATTGAGTGTGTCTTGATAATTGCCAATAATTTCCATCTGTTGTCTATTCCATTTGCACAACAGCATGTGAAATTGATTGTCAGTCAGTGTTGCTTCCTAAGTGGACAGTTTGATTCACAGAAGTTTGATTCACATGGAGTTATATTCTGTTGTTTAAGTGTTCCCTTTATTTTTTTGAGCAGTGTATAATGTGTCTATAGGTACTCTGATTGCTTCATGTAATATTCTAATATTGAATGCATTTGAATGTTATAGCAGCATTTGCAAGGTAAAACCACATACTGTACATGGTGACTACTGTATGGTCATGATACTGCAGCTGATCATGCCAACATGCAGCATTTCCATAGGTTAGTGCAGTTTTAAGATCATTAACCCCTTAATGTCCACTGACGTGCACAGTCCGTCATGGCAAGGTGCCAGTTCCGGCACCAGAACGGACTGTGCACGTCATGCCTTTGATCTACCACTGCGTGTAAACACGCAGTGGTAGATCAGTGCCGGCAGCTGTCATAGACAGCTGACAGGCACGGCAAGCGGTGCGGGACCTTTGCCGTCGGTCCCCGCACCCACAGCGCTGTGATTGGTCAGTCAATCTGACTGACCAAACACAGCAGCGATCGTGCAGGAGAAGCTGAAATTTCAGCTTCTCCAGCGCGATCAGTGCAGGAGCCGGCGCTGCAGTGGCCAGGCTTCCTGCACTGACAGCCAGGAGCGGAGCCCCCACCGCCCCTGGCTGTTAACCCCCTGACTGCTGCGATCGAGCGCGATCGCAGAGCTCAGGGGGGGAGGCAGAGGGTCGGGAGCTCCCTCTGCCTCAGATCGGCACCCTGCAATGTATTTGCAGGGCCCGATCTCTGCCTTGATGACCCGGGGGTTGTCATGACAACCTCCGGGTCATCTACCTATGGGAAGCTGCTGTGATCATGTCACATCAGCTTTCCCCATAGGTACAATGCATTGCAATGCTGGAGCATTGCAATGCATTGTAACTGCAATAAAAAGTAAAAAAAATGAAAGTCCCATAAAGGGACAAGTTAAAAAAAATCATTTTTTTAAAAAAATTGTAAAAGAAATATTAAAAAATAATTTAAAAAAAATCCCCTAAAAAATACACATTTTTATGTAATAAAAAAAATAAAAAACAAAAAAAATACATATGTTAGGTATCGCCACGTCCGTAAAAATCCCATCTATAAAAGCGTAACCCTAGTTAACCCCTTCAGTGAAAGCCGTAAAAAAAAAACACAAAAAAGTAGTAAATTATACTTTTTCCAAGCGGTATCATCATACCGCTTGGAAAAAGTGCAATAACACGCGATCAAAAAGTCAGATATGAATAATCATGGTACCGCTGAAAACGTCATCTTGTCCCGCAAAAAACAAGCCGCTATACAGCATCATCAGCGAAAAAATAAAAAAGTTATAGCTCGCGGAATAAACTGATGCAAAAATAATTATTTTTTCTATAAAATTTTTTATTGTGTAAAAAACGCCAAAACATAAAAAAAATATATAAATGAGGTATCGCTGTAATCGTAGTGACCCAAAGAATAAAGCTGCATTATCAATTTTACCACACGCGGAACGGAGGGAAAAAAAAAAACAATTCCTGAATTGCTGGTTTTTGTTCATTCTGCTTCCACAAAAATCAGAATAGGAAGCGATCAAAAAACGTTATGTGCCCGAATATGGTACCAATAAATACGTCAGCTCGTCCCGCAAAAAATAAGCCCACAGATAACTCTGACGGACGAAATATGGAAAAATTATAGCTCTCAAAATACGGCGATGCAAAAATTTCTTACAAAAAATTATTCCAAAAAAAAGCATCTTTTAGAGTGTGACAGAAGCTAAACATGAAAAAAGGATGTAAATCTGGTATCGCTGTAATCGCACCGATCCGAGGAATAAAGTCGCCTAATCACTAATACCGCACGAGGAACGGCGTAAAAAAGAAAACCAATTCTTCCCCTTTTGTGGATTTGTTCATTGTGCCTCCCAAAGATCGCAGTAAGGCGATCACAGTGGTTCCCCCCCACATATGGGGTATCAGCGTACTCAGGACAAAATGCACAATAGCTTTCGGGGTCCTATTTTTCCTGTTACCCTTAGAAAAATAAAAATTTGGGGGCAAAAAGGTCATTTTTGTGGAAAAAAATATGATTTTTTTATTTTTACGGCTCTACGTTATAAACTTCTGTGAAGTACTTGGGGTTCAAAGTGCTCACCACACATCTAGATAAGTTCCTTGGGGGGTCTAGTTTCCAAAATGGGGTCATTTGTGGGGGTTTCTACTGTTTAGGCACATCAGGGGCTCTCCAAGCGCGACATGACACCCGCAGACCATTCCATCAAAGTCTGCATTTAAAAACTGTGCTCCTTCCCTTCCGATCTCTCCCATGCGTCAAAATAGTGGTTCCCCCCCACATATGGGATATCAGCGTACTCAGGACAAATTGCACAATAGCTTTTGTGGTCCTATTTCTCCTGTTACCCTTATAAAAATAAAAATTTGGGGGCAAAAAGATTATTTTTGTGGAATAAAATATGATTTTTTTATTTTCACGGCTCTACGTTATAAACTTCTGTGAAGCACTTGGGGGTTCAAAGTGCTCACCACACATCTAGATAAGTTCCTTGGGGGGTCTAGTTTCCAAAATGGAGTCACTTGTGGGGGGTTTCTACTGTTTAGGCACATCAGGGCTCTCCAAACGTGACATGACACCCGCAGACCATTCCATCAAAGTCTGCATTTTAAAAAGGCGCTCCTTCCCTTTCGAGCTCTGCCATGCGTCAAAATAGTGTTTTACCCCCACATATGGGGTATCAGCGTACTCAGGACAAATTGCACAATAACTTTTGGGGTCCTGTTACCCTTTGGAAAATAACAATTGGGGGTGGAAAGATCATTTTTGTGGAAAAGATATGATTTTTTAATTTTACTGCTCTACGTTATAACCTTCTGTGAAGCCCTTGGGGTTCAAAGCTCTCACCACACATCTAGATAAGTTCCTTGGGGGGTCTAGTTTCCAAAATCGGGTCACTTGTGGGGGGTTTCCACTGTTTAGGCACACAGGGGCTCTCCAAATACGACATGGCGTCCAATCTCAATTCCAGCCAAAAAAGTCAAATGGCGCTGCTTCCTTTCCGAGCTCTGCCATGCGCACAAATAGTGGTTTACCCCCACATATGGGGTATCATCGTACTCAGGACTAATTTCACAATAACTTTCGGGGTCCTTTTATCCTTTGGAAAATAAAAATTGGGATGAAAAGATCATTTTTGTGGAAAAAATATGATTTTTTAATTTTACGGCTCTACGTTATAACCTTCTGTGAAGCCCTTGGGGGTTAAAAGCTCTCACAACACATTTAGATAAGTTCCTTGGGGGTACAGTTTCCAAAATGGGGTCACTTGTGGGGGTTTCCACTGTTTAGGCACACAGGGACTCTCCAAATGCGACATGGCGTCCAATCTCAATTCCAGCCAAAAAAGTCAAATGGCGCTGCTTGCCTTCCGAGCTCTGCCATGCGCCCAAATAGTGGTTTACCCCCACAATGGGGTATCGGTGTACTCTGGAGAAATTGTACAACAAATATTGTGGTTCATTTTCTCCTGATACCCTTGACAAAATTTAAAAAAATTGTGTCGAAAGAAAAATTTTGGGAAAAAAAGTTAAATGTTCATTTTTTCTTTCCACATTGCTTCAATTCTTGTGAAGTACCTAAAGGGTTAATAAACTTCTTGAATGTGGCTTTGAACACGTTGAGGGGTGCAGTTTTTAGAATGGTGTCACTTTTGGGTATTTTCTGTCATATTGACCCCTCAAATTCACTTCAAATGTGAGGTGGTCCCTAAAAAAAATGGTTTTGTAAATTTTGTTGGAAAAATGAGAAATCGCTGGTCAACTTTTAACCCTTATAAATTCCTAACAAAAAAAAATGTTGGTTCCAAAATTGTGCTGATGTAAAGTAGACATGTGGGAAATGTTATTTATTAACTAATTTTTGTGACATATCTCTCTGATTTAATGGCATAAAAATTAAAAGTTTGAAAATTGCAAAATTTTTGCCATATTTCAGTTTTTTTCATAAATAAACGCAAGTTATATTGAAGAAATTTTACCACTATCATGAAGTACAATATGTCACGAGAAAACAGTCTCAGAATCGCCAATATCCGTAGAAGCGTTCCAGAGTTATAACCTCATAAAGAGACAGTGGTCAGAATTGTAAAAATTGGCCTGGTCTTTAACCTACAAAATGGCTTGGTCATTAAGGGGTTAATGACTGTGCAGTATTTTTTTGCAGACAATAACAATTATTGGAAATTCAAGGCAGAAGTACATGAGGTGTATGTGTCTGCTCATGAGAACTATTCACAGTAGCATTATGATTTGCCTTTTGCATTAGAATGTGGCTACATGGCAACTTTGGCCATGTCATAGGTCACATCATCAAAACACATGGGTTTGCCCTGCAATCTAGAAGGTACATAACAGCAAAAAGCATGCTGTAAAAAGCAAAGACTAATTGGGTCTTTAAGTGCAACTTGCTTGTTTTAATTGCAGTAACTTGCAGGTATTCACTTGCAACATATTGTGATCTAGCTGCAGCATACTGAGATCTTTAACAGTGAGTCATGTGTTGCAGTCAAAGATCCATGTAGACCCAGCCTTCAACTAGTCTTTTTCAAGATGCAGTACATGTATTGGAAGGGGTAAGTGCCACAGTCACAAAGATTGCTCTGCTGGCTAAAATAACAAAAAGAGAGGTTATATCAGAAAGGATATGTATCACTGATGTGAGGATAAGTGATTGATTGCCAAGCAACTGACCAATCTCTAGAATTGAGATACTAAGCCTTTGTTCCTCTTCACCTGAAAGACCCCATAAAGAGGATTCTAAGCGCAACAAGGGTAGAGCAAGTACTGTTCCAATAAATGTCTATAAAAACAAAGAACAAAGCAGAACTGTGTATTGGAGCACATTTTCTTTTTACTTCAGGCTGCAAAAATACTAAAATTGACCCTGGAGCAGACAATCACCACACATGGTGGAGGGAAGTGTAGGTAGGTGTTAGATAACCTGTTCTTGCAGAGTTTTGGGTCCAAGTGATCGATTGTCACAAATGTATGTAGATATGCCAGATGGAAATACTGCTTTCAGTGCCTGAGTGCCAAAGTTATTTCATTTTTTCTAGTTTACAAGTTGTATTTGCTGAATCGCTGACTTTATTCTTCACCTCGATATTCCTGTATAGTAATGTTAAATCCAGCACAAGTACAAGCAATCCTAGATTATTAACTAGGCGATGTCCGTGCTTGGTTCCTTAAGAAAATTTTTAGCTATGTAAGTCTTTTGTAGCAAAATTGTGTCAATTTCCCATGGTTTAATCTTTTTTATTAGCTCTATAACTACCATATACTTACCAGATGTTAAGACACGGAAGCCTCTTTATCTTTGTAAATTCCAGACAGGCCTAATATTCAGTAATGCAGACACTACAGCAGAAAATGGTTCACATGGGTAATAATAAGCTATGAGGAAATCCTGTTGAAGGTCTTGTTCTTAACACAAGCAGATCTGTCACTATCAGCTTTTTCCACGTAACAACTGGATTTTTAATCTATACGGGAAACAGAGTAATTAATGCTTATTTCAGAGATTTTATATTCTATGTTACAATTTCTGACTCTACAGCTAAATGTATTCATAGAGCTGTACTTTCACAGAAATTTTAATCACCTTTGTTCTGGAAGTCAAAAGGCAGCCACATACTGTTAATGAACCTAGTTTATGTATACACTTAATGTCTGTAAAGATATCACAAATATAAAAAGATCACAAATGGATGCTTAAACTGCACTAATGATGTCTATAGAGGTTTAAAAAGCCTATGTCTTGGACTTTGAGATCATTATTTAAAATGTTTCCTACAATAATGCATTAATATTTGATCTTGTAGCTTTTTCGATATACAAAGGACATTGCACGAAATAAATCTAAATGCAACCCATGCATCATTTATAATTCAAAGTAGACAAAAATAATACTACTGTTATCGAGGATGTGTATGTAATATACACCCTAAAGATTATTGTTTTTCTGTTCTGTCTGCTGAATAAACAGGCATTCTTTTAATTGCACTTCAAGCACGTTTCACACTTATATGTAGTATCAAAACAATT
This sequence comes from Oophaga sylvatica, assembly GCA_033576555.1. Lineage (NCBI taxonomy): Eukaryota > Metazoa > Chordata > Amphibia > Anura > Dendrobatidae > Oophaga > Oophaga sylvatica. The sequence continues at coordinate 852,822,600 of JARQOD010000001.1, read as the reverse complement.
GGCAAGGAAACATTATTGCAATTACACATTTTGTTACACATATATTTATTTCCATTTTTTTTAGTTGTTTCAATTCACACAGACAAAAAAAAGACAAATTGGACATAATATTAGCAAAAATAAATAAGATGTGCCTGACACAATTTTTGGCACCCTCAACTTAATATTTGGTTGCACACCCTTTGGAATAAATAACTGCAATCAATCACTTCCTATAACCACCAACAAGTTTCTTACACCTTTCAACTGGAATTATGGACCAGTCTTTTGCAAGCTGCTCCAGGTCTCCCATATTTGAAGGGTGTCTGCTCTCAACAGCAATTTTAAGATCTCTCCACAGGTGATCAGGGGCTTATATCTGGACTGACAGCTGCAACTTCAGAACTCTAAAAGCGCTTTGTTTCCATCCATTTCTGTGTGTTTCTTGAAGCATGATTGGGATCATTGTCCTGCTAGAAGACCCATGGCCTAGGACGCAAACCCAGCTTACTGACACTGGCACTACATTGTGACCAAAAATCCTTTGGTAATCTTCAGATTTCATGATGTCTTGCACACAGTCGAGGCAACCAGTGCCAGAGACAGCAAAACAACCACAAAACATTTTGAACCTCCACCATATTTGACTGTAGGTACTGTGTTCTTTTCTTTGTAGTTCTCATTTCATTTTCGGTGAACAATAGAATGATGTGCTTTATCAAAGAGCTCTACCTTGGTCTTACCTGTCCACAAGACCCTTTCCCAGAAGAAGTTTGGCTTACTCATGTACATTACATCAAACTGCAGTCTAGCCTTTTTATGTCTCTGTATTAGCAGTGGGGTCCTCTTGGGTCACCTACCATAGTGTTTCATTTCATTCAAATGTTGGAGAATAGTTTGCAGTGACACTGATGAACCCTGAGCCTGCATGACACTATGAATTACTTTAGAACTTGATTGAGGCAGCTTATCTACCATCCAGACAATCATGTGTTGCATCCTTTCATCAGTTTTTTCCCTTCAGTCCATATCCTGGGAGAATAGCTACAGTGTCATGGGTTATAAACTTCTTGATTATGTTGTGCACTGTGGACAAAGGAACAAAAAGATCTCTGGAGTTGGATTTGTAACCTTGACAATGTTGATATTTTTCCTTTTTCTCACGCAGTGAGTGGTGCCGTAAGTGAGATTACTGATGTTCATCAGCTATGAACTTCGGTGACCATTCTCATGTGATTACGCTCCTGTCTCAGTGTGATCTGGCTGGCATGGATAGCAATCACATCACTGATGTGAACACTATCCAAATCATCTGGATCTTCATGGGACAGATATGGATTATCTTCACGTCAGACAGGTGTGAAATACGGTTGCTTATTGTTTTTATTCCTTTACAGGGGATATTGGCTTCAATGGATTAGGTGTAAATGTGAATATTATGGTTGTTTAGCATTTTATATTTCTTACAAGGGACATAGGCTTCAGTGGATTAGGCGTAAAGGTGACTAAAAATCTACTTTTTTATTTTTACTTCAAATAAAAGTGTCAGTTTATTTATTTAAATTAAAAGGACTTTATTTTGGCTGTGTCTTTTTTACAATCTAACTATTGGGTTAGTGATGGGGGTGTCTTATAGACGCCTCTCCATTTCTAACCCTGGGCTTAATGTCAGTTGCCATAAAATAACTGACATCAACCTGAAACCTATTACCTCACTTGCCATTGCACCAAGGCAAGTGAGAAAAGCCTGTCAAAGTGCCCAAATTATCCCATCTAATATAAATACCTTTTCTGGGGCAGCTGCTGACTTCTATTTTTAGTAGAAGTAAATGACGTGCACTCTGTAAAATGTATGGTAGGTGCAGGTTGAACCTGGAACAAGTCCAGAGGAATCATAGAGAAGAAGAAACAGCCGCGCTCAAAATTGAGATTTTGCTTATGCAAAAAATATAAAGAGTTTATTATAGTCACCACAGCAACGAAATAGTGTAATGAGGTAACGTTTCGACCCAATTAGGGGTCTTTTTCAAACCTCATTGCAAAAAACAAATGTACAGAAAATTAATTTCCAGGAGTGGTACAGTAAAGATAAACAGAGAAGGGTGCTATACACATATGTACACAGGTGAATATATACAAAATATACAGAATATGCAAAATGTACAGAATATAAACAAAATGCTGCCCATGTGTCTGGGGTAAATTGTGATTCGGTCACAGATATGCTGTCTCGTTTCACCTACGTAGAGTAGGCCACATGGGCATTGGCCTATACTGATTCCCTCGTACATTCCATAGGTATGCATTCTCACATTAGATACTGACTGTGCTATTTGTATGCATTACTATGTCTTGTTCACTTGTCTAGTTCACTTTTTCCTACTTAAAAGGTCAGTTTTCATTTTTGCATTTGCCCCACTATTAACAGTGTTTTACATTGCTTCTGTATGTTGGCAACCACCTCTCTCTCCATGACTAAGTGCTAAGTCTGCACTTTAAATGCTGTGACCCAATTTACCCCAGACACATGGGCAGCATTTTGTTTATATTCTGTATATTTTTTACATTCTGTATATTTTGTATATATTCACCCGTGTACATATGTGTATAGCACCCATCTCTGTTTATCTTTTCTGTACCACTCATGGAAATTAATTTTCTGTACATTTGTTTTTTGCAGTGAGGTTTGAAAAAGACCACTAATTGGATCGAAACATTACCTCGTTACACTATTTCGTTGCTGTGGCTTCTATTTTTAGGCGAGGAGGTGGCAAAATCCATGACCCCTTACCAGTCTGAGAATACTACCCCCAGTTGGCTGCTTTAGTTTGGCTGGTTGTCAAAAATGGAGGGGATCAATGCCATTGTTTTTAAATTATTAATTTAAATAATAAGAAAAATGACATGTGACCACACTATTCTTGATAACAATCCATAATGAAGCTGACAGCTGAGGGTTGCAGCTCGCAGCTGTCGATTTTGACTGCTCTGGTTATAAAAAATAGAAGAGACCCAAGTCATTTTGTTTTAATTATTTTTTTATTTATAGCAAGGCGTTGGCTTATGAATACTTCCATCACCGAGGGCCTGCTCTGTTATCGACAGAAGGCATACGCTGATGAGAGTATTACTCAGGGGTAGGCTCAGATTGATCAGCACACAGGAGTAGGATCAGATTGATCAGGAACAGGACTAGACATAGGCAGGTCGGGTACAGGTATTGTACAGCAGGGTAGGCAGAATCAGTTTAGCAGAACGGACAGGGTAGATACTAAGTGCACAGGAACGAGGACTTTACAACTAGATAGCAGGATATAGACTGGTAGCTACAGTTGCTAAGGCACCTCCCAATAGGGGAGGGTGTCTAAAATATCAGCTATCTCCCAGTGATTGGCTGGGGACATCTTTAGCAGTGCACGCTAGTCCCCTAAGAGGACAGAAGTGTGCCCTAAGCACACTACCAGGAGACCTGCATGCCTTGAGCAGATCTTGGGAGGAAACAAATGCCGAGGGAGCAAGTATGGGTAAGTAAACATGCCAGTGTCCCTGCAGAGGGAAGTAAGGAGACAAGTGCAGGGACTCCAGAACTGCACTAACATTCTGGAAGTTGAAAACATCCCAGTTATTGCATGGCCAGCATACTGCATATTTACTGGACATGTCACCCCTTGAGCATGTTTGGGATGCTCTGGATCATACATTCAGCAGGTTGTTCAGGTTTCTGCCAATATCCAGCAACTTCGCACAGCCACTAAAGAGAAAAATATAGGGAACACTTAAAAAACAGAATATAACTCCAAGTAAATCAAACTTCTGTGAAATCAAACTGTCAACTTAGGAAGCAACACTGATTGACAATCAATTTCACATGCTGTTGTGCAAATGGAATAGAAAACAGATGGAAATTATTGGCAATTATTAAGACACTCTCAATAAAGGAGTGGTTCTGCAGGTGGGGACCACAGACCACATCTCAGTACAAATGCTTTCTGGCTGATGTTTTGGTCACTTTTGAATGTTGGTTGTGCTTTCATACTCATGGTAGCATAAGACTGACTCTACAACTCACACAAGTGGCTCAGGTAGTGCAGCTCATCCAGGATGGCACATCAATGCGAGCTGTGGCAAGAAGGTTTGCTGTGTCTGTCAGCGTAGTGTCCAAAGGCTGGAGGCGCTACCAGGAGACAGACCAGTACACCAGGAGACGAGGAGAGGGCCGTAGGAGGGCAACAACCCAGAAGCAGGACCACTACCTCCGCCTTTGTGCAAGGAGGAACAGGAGGAACACTGTCAGAGCACTGCAAAATGACCTCCAGCATGCCACAAATGTGCATGTGTCTGCACAAACGGTTAGAAAACGACTCCATGAGGATGGTCTGAGTGCCCTACGTCCACAGATGGGGGTTGTGCTCACAGCCCAACACCGTGCAGGATGCTTGACATTTGCCACAGAACACCAGGATTGGCAAATTCACCACTGGCTCCCTGTGCTCTTCACAGATGAAAGCAGGGTCACACTGAGCACATGTGACAGACGAGACAGAGTATGGAGATGCCGTGGAGAGCGATCTGCTGCCTGCAACATCCTTCAGCATGACCGGTTTGGCAGTGGGTCAGTAATGGTGTGGGGTGGCATTTTTTTGGAGGAAAGACCTCCATGTGCTCGCCAGAGGTAGCCTGACTGCCATTAGGTACCGAGATGGGATCCTCAGACCCCTTGTGAGACCATATGCTGGTGCAGTTGGGCCTGGGTTCCTCCTAATTCAGGACAATGCCAGACCTAATGTGGCTAGAGTGTGTCAGCAGTTCCTGCAACATGAGGGCATTGATGCTATGGACTGGCACGCCCGTTCCCCAGACCTGAATCTGATTGAGCACATCTGGGACATCATGTCTCGCTCCATCCACCAACGTCATGTTGCGCCACAGACTGTCCAGGAGTTGTCAGATGCTTTAGTCCATGTCTGGGAGGAGATCCCTCAGGAGACCATCCCCCGCCTCATCAGGAGCATGCCCAGGCGTTGTACAGTAGGGAGGTCATACAGGCATGTGGAGGCCATACACACTACTGAGCATCATTTTGACTTGTTTTAAGGACATTACATTCCACTTTAATTTTGTGTATGAATCCAAATCCAGGCCTCCATTGGTTAATAAATTTGACTTCCATTGATGATTTTTGTGTGATTTTGTTTTTTGTCAGCACATTCAACTTTGTACAGAACAAAGTATTCAAAGAGAATATTTCATTTACTCAGATCTAGGATGTCTTATTTGAGTGTTGCCTTTATTTTTTTGAGCAGTGTATATATATATATTATATATATATATTATATATATATATATATACACACATACACATAGTTGTGCTCAAAAGTTTACATACCCCGGCAAAACTTTTGCTTTCTTGACTTTTTTCAGTGGATGTGAATCATAACACCAAAACATTTTCTCCATTCATGGTTAGTGGTTGGATGAAGCCATTTATTGTCTTCAATAAGTCAATTAACACTTGGTTAATTTTCTCATTCATGCCATTTGTCTGTGGATGGTGCAGCATTGTCCTGATTTTCTTGCAGCCATACAAGTTACAGAACTCCTGGAACACTTCTGCTTCAAAGGATGGGCCTTGGTCGGTAAGCACTCGTTCAGGGTAACTGTGCAGTCGACAAAAGTGTTGTTGAAATGCTTTGGCCGCTGTCTTTGCTGTTTGGTCCTTGACAGGCACGACTACCAGGAACCTTGAGTAGTGGTCGACTATGGTGAGGGCGTAGACATAGCCTGACCGGCTTGGGATCAGGTTCACATGGTCTAAGGCTACCAATTCAAGCGGCTGTTTGGTAATTATTGGCTGTAATGGGGCTCGCTGGCTGTTACGGTCCTTCCTGTGCAGGTTGCATGGTCCACACTCTCGGCACCACTCTTCAATGGCCTTCTTCATACCAACCCCTTAGAATCTCTCGCGAAGTAGGACCTCCAACTTCTTCCATCTGAAGTGTCCTGCTCCATTGTGGTACGCTTCCAGGACCATTGACGCATCTCGCTTTGGGACCACCACCTGCCAGATCAGTTCGTGAGTTCGGTCGTTGACACTCCTCCGACACAGCTTTCCCTCGTAGCCTACCCTTTTATTTCCACAACTGTTGGGTCTCTTGTGGAGCATCTGGACCAGGGCACGAGTCAGCTTGCATCAGTAACCCCTTTACCAGGCAGACTACTTTGTCGCTGTCTTGTGTCTCCACCCACTCATGGTGGGGCAACAGATTCAACTTGGATTCCTGTTTAACATAGCGCTTGTCCCTCACACAGTGGGAGCATGGGGCCACTCCGGGGCAATGGAAGGCTGGTAACTCAAGTTCTTCTAGCTCTTTCTGATCTTCTTCCCCATCTGGTAAGTTGGGCATTCTGGATGTTATGCTCACACCCTGACTGGTGGGAGTGAGCCAGGGGGTTGTGGCCCCACTGTGCTACAAACCAGACTACCCTGGAAGGGGTGTGACTAGGACAGCTGCCTTGGTTTTCACTGGAGCCTCTGATGGTGAGGTCAGGCTTGTGTGGCAGGCAGCTGCCAGGTGCCACTCCAGGGTGGTGTCTAGTTGTGGCTGCTGATCCCATTTGGGGAGACTGGCACGGCTGAGACACTGGCAGGCAGGCACAGCAGAGACATGAGCAGGCAGGCACTGCTGAGACACAGGGCAGGCAGGCATGGCTGAGACACAGGGCAGGCAGGCTCGGCTGAGACTCAAGGCAGGCAGGCATGGCTGAGACACAGGGCAGGCAGGCATGGCTGAGACACAGGGCTGGCAGGCACGGCTGAGACACAGGGCTGGCAGGCTTGGCTGAGACTCAAGGCAGGCAGGCATGGCTGAGACACAGGGCAGGCAGGCATGGCTGAGACACAGGGCTGGCAGGCACGGCTGAGAAACAGTGCTGGCAGGCACTCCTGAGACACAGGGTATGTAGGCATGGCTGAGACACAGAGCAGGCAGGCACCAACTGGAAAGGCACAGGGACACGGAGTGGTGTGTGGAATGGGTAGGGTCCTGTTCACACAGCAAGTGCAGGTACTGGTACTGACTGGAAGGAATGATGTATGGAGGAACAGATAGAGAGCTGTTCACACAGCTGAAGCAGGTACTGGTACAGACTGGAAGGAATGGTGTATGGAGAAACAGTTAAGGACTTGTTCACACAGCAGGTGCAGGTACTCATACAGACTGGAAGGAATGGTGAATGGAGGAACAGGTAGAGACCTGTTTACACAGCATGTGCAATTACTGGTACAGACTGGAAGGAATGGTGTATGAAGAAACAGATAGAGACCTGTTCACACAGCATGAGCGGGTACTGGTACAGACTGAAAGGGATGGTGTATGGAGGAACAGCAGGACACAGCAGGAGAACCCCAAGGGCGCGGAGAATGTCTGTAGAGCAGCAAGAGGTTCTGCAGCGGCAGGAGTGAAGCAAAGCGGAACCACAAGATATGCAGAGAGGAGCTGCAGCAAGAGGTTCTGCAGCTGCAGGAGTGAAGCAGAGTGGAACCGCAAGATATGCGGAGAGGAGCTGCAGCAAAAGATTTCTGCAGCGGCAGGAGCAAAGCAGAGTGGAACGGAGCAGAACCGCAGGAGTGTGGACAAGAGACAGAAAGTTATTCAGAGAGAACACAAGGCAAGACACAGCAGGGAAGGAAACCACAGACAAGGAGACTAAGAGACATAGGAAGGACAGAGTTCAGACAAGGTAATGACACGAGACAAGGTACAGGGACAAAGACACAGGGACCAAGGTATTCTGTCTCCTGGAGGGCGGCATGGACAAGTACAAGACAAGGTCAGGAGCAATAGTACAGAGACCAGGATATTCTGCCTCCTTTTGGGAGCGGACACACAGGTGCAAGGCAAAGCTAGGAGTGAAGCCTCCAAAGATGGAGGAACACAGAGCAAGACCTGGCAGCTCAGTAGCAAGACACTAACTAAGTAAACACATTGCACAGGCAAGATCCACAGGGTGGAGCTGCCCTAAATACTAGAGGGCTCATCGTAATTGGTCAGGGACAAATTAGACAGGTGCACCCTGACTCCATAAGAACCAGAGAGTTCTTGCGCCGCCCCCCTATGCACACAGCCAGGAAACAACACAGAACAGATAGAAAGCAAGAGGTGCAGAGTATGAAGCTGGCAGCAGACAGAAATTACAGCATGACCTGGAGCAGTGAGCAAGTTGGTATGTGGGGAATGGGAGGCCATGCAGCGATGCCAGCAGGGTTGTTACACTGGACAGCGCATCAGCATTGGCGTTCTAATAGCCTGCCCGATACTAGATGGTAAACTCATAGTTGGACAGCCGGGCCATCTATCGCTGCTCCAGCGTACCTAGCTTTGCGGTTTCCAAGTGAGTCGGCGAATTGTTGTCCGTGAAGATGGTAAACTTCGCCGAAGCCAGGTAGTGTTTGAATCACTCAGTCACAGCCCAGACTATGGCAAGAAACTCCAATTTAAAGGAGATGTAGTTGTCAGTGTTCCTTTTAGTGGGACGAAGCTTCCTGCTGGCGTAGGCGATTACTCTCTCTCTGCCTTTTTGCACTTGGGACAGCACTGCTCCCAATCCCACGTTGCTGGCATCGGTATACAGTATAAATGGTTGGTCATAGACTGGGAAGGCCAGGATGTCATCTCCCGTAAGAGCCAACTTCAACCGGGTGAAGGATCTTTCTAGTTAGTCATTCCAGTCAAACGTAGGACTCTTCTTCCTGGCTTTCTTGGGCTGGCCCAAGAGAAGATTTTGCAGGGGGGATTCTATTTCAGTGAAGCCCTCGATGAATCTTCTGTAGTAGCCTACCAACACGAGGAACTGAGGTATTTCATGAACGTTGCTGGGCCTCTGCCAATCCCGGATAACAGTGACTTTGTCGGGGTCTGGTGCCACGCCTTCCGTGCTCACTACGTGGCCTAGGTACTGCACCTTGGTCTTCAGGAGGTGGCATTTGGACGATTTCACTTTCAGGCCAAAGTTGGACAGGGCCTCGAACACCTCGGCCAGGTGCAACAAATGTTCTTTGTAGGTGTTCGGGAAGATAATGACGTCATCTTGGTAAAACAGAACTGTCTCGAAGTTCTTGTGTCCGAGGCAGCACTCCATCAATCTCTGGAACATTCCTGGTGCGTTGCAAAGCCCAAACGGCATATAGTTGAATTCTGAGAGGCCCATTGGTGTCGTAAAGGCGGTCTTCTCTTTGTTTGCCTCTGCCACGGGAACCTGCCAATACCCACTGGTGAGATCCAAGGTAGGGAAATAGTTAGCAATTCTCAGTGCAGCTAGTGATTCCTCTATCCTAGGTAACGGATAGGCATCCTTGTGGGTAAAGCTGTTAATTCGCCTGTAGTCAACACACATCCTCATTGTGCCATCTTTCTTTCTAAAGAGGATTAACGAAGCTGTCCAAGGGCTGCAACTGTCTCTGATTATCCCAGCCTCCTTCATCTCTCGTAACATATTCTTGGCACATTGATAGTGAGCTGGGGATACAGGCCAGTACCTCTCTTTAAAGGGCGGATGATCTCCAGTGGGGATATGATGATGGACACCTTTTACCTGCCCAAAGTCAAAAGGGTGTTTGCTGAATACCCGTTCATACTCTTGGACTACTCAGTAAACCCCATTCTTTTGGTGTGAAGGGGTGGAGTCAGTGCCTACGTGCAGCTTCTGACACCAATTCTCTAGCTGTTCTGCAGAGCCATTGTCCTCCGCCTGGTCAGATGAGATCAAGGGTTCTGCTGTCTGGATTGCATTGTGATTGACAGTGAACAGCTTAGCAAAGGTGGAATACTGGGGTAGTTTGACAACCTGCTCCCCACAATTTAAGATGCGTACAGGCACCCTCCCCTTACTGACATAAACTACCCCTCTGGCTGTCAGGACAGTGGGCCTACTATCAGAGTACACTGATTGTACCAGGGCCTGGTAATCTCTTCCCCTGAGGCTTATGGCTGCCCGACACCAAATTAACATTTCACTCCTTGGGGGTATTGCAATGGGGAATGAATCACTCACTCTGACACTGCCAACTTCTCCACCACATAGCTCTACCTGTTGTCTTTGCATCAGGGCCTTGATCTCCTTTTGCAGGACCCCCTGCTCACTGGAACCAGCAGTTTTGGCTACCTGTTGCAACAAAACAATAACCTCAGCAAGACAATTTTCTATCACATTTGTACCTAAGGTCATTATTGGGTTACATTCTTGTTGATCAATGTCTACAATTATCAGACCTTGGGCTTTTAATTCTACTCGCCCCACCTTAATGGTCCCCTCCTTATACCCCACTTGTGGCAAAGGCTGACCATTGCTGGCGACTACTGTTAGCTCATTATCTGGGCCGCGAGTAATATCAGAGTCAGCCCAGTACCATTTGTAAAGAATATATGGCATAGTCGTCACCTGAGAGCCGGTGTCCAGTAAAGCATTCATTGGGATGCCATCAATCACAACTGGGAGGACCGGTCGTCCTCCGACGTACTTGGCTCGCCAGGTTTGTGGGCCTGGTCGTCCTACTCCTGGGGGTTGTCCCTCTGCCCCAGGGGTTGCTCATTTAAATTGCAGAATCTTGCGATGTGCCCCGCTTTGCTGCAGCGGCGGCAAATGGGTCGTCCATCCTGATCGTAGCAATCGTCTCTCCCTCTGGTCAGTGGGATCCTCTTCTGCTGTCGTCACGGGACATCATCTGGACTGTAGGTCAACTGGATCTTCTCCTTCAGCGTCACTTGCATGGACTGCATAGTTTTGGCTAGTGCAGCCACACTTTTGCTCACCCCCTGGACCTGAAGGCGTAGTTTTGTGGATGGATCATTATGCAGGGTCTGTGCATCGGCGTCAACGGGGGCCTGAGGGAAGGATGCCGCCTCCTGGTGGCATGTAATTGCTGGGCGCCTAGGGGGCGCTAGGCAGCTGACAATTGGTTTGTGCAGCACCTGGATTGCCCTATCTTTAAAGTCTGCAAAGTTCAGGTCAGGGTTTTGTAGGGCCATGATACGCAGCTGTGTCCTGTGGGTGCTGGACAGGAGTCCCTCAATAAATTGCTCCTTTAACAATCCATTTCCATCCTGCATGCTGCCGGGGTCAATCTGCTTTACAGCCTGCAGCGCCTCCTGAAGGTTAAGGGCATTGTCCGGTATACTGTCCGGCACCCTTTGTTTGCACCCAAAGAACCTCATTTATATTTCTTCTGCAGTGCGGGTGTCAAAGGTACCCCTCAGCTTTGCCAGAATTTGCTTAACAGTCTCTTTATCAGTGTCCTGCCAGGACTTTACTTCTCTTTGAGCTGCACCAGTTAACTGTCTAATGAGAATGCTTATTTTTTGGTTTTCAGAAAAGGGGGAACACGTCAAACAAACTACACTGTCTCTCCTTGAAATCACTCAGGGTATGTGACTCCTCTGAGTATTGCGGTAGCCAGGCCGCTCCCAGTATATATGGCATTGATAGCGGCATTATAGGGACTGCAGCAGCAGTCACCAGATCTTGCTCCGTTGGGGCTGCGTTGCGTCGGCCCCCGGATTCTGCCGAGGCAATGGAGATTCTGCTTCATCTCCATTCTGCAGAAGCGATCAGGCTGCAAAAAATGATACTCCCATAATGGGACAAAGTAAAAAAGTTAGAAAAAAGTAAAAAAAAAATTTAAATATAGTAAAAATATTTTTTAAAAATGAAACATAACAATAAAAAATCAAAAGATATTGTATCTCAAAATAAATATTTGAATGAAGAAAAAACAAAAAACAATAAAATTACACATATTTGGTATCACCGTGTCTGCAATGACCCAAGCTATAAATCTGTCCAACTAGTTAACCTCTTTAATGAACACCATAAAAAATAAATAAATAAGGCAAAAAACCATGCTTTATCATTTTACAAACCGAATAAAAAGTGGAATAAAATGCGATCAAAAAGATGTATATAAATAAACATGATACCGCTGAAAACATCATTTTAGCCCGCAAAAAACAATCCGTCGTACAGCTCTGTCAGCGGAAAAATATAAAAGTTATAGCTCTCAGAATAAAGCGATGTAAAAATTTTTTTTTTTCTAGAAAATAGTTTTTATTGCATAAAAGCACCAAAACATAAAAAATGATATAAAGGTATTCCTGAATTGCTGTTTTTTGTTTATTCTGCTTCTCAAAAATCAGAATAGAAAGTGATCAAAAAATGTCATGTGACCGAAGATGGTAACAATAAAAACGTCGACTCGTCCCACAAAACACAAGACCTCACATGACTCAGTAGGCCAAAATATGGAAAAATTATAGCTCTCAAAATGTGGTGATGCAAAAACTATTTTTTGCAATAAAAAGCGTCTTTTAGTGTGTGACTGCAAACAAACATAAAAACACAATATAAATCTGGTATCGCTGTAATTGCACCGACCCGAAGAATAAAGTCGCCTAATCAATTATTCCTTATGAGGAACAGCAAAAAAATAAATAAAATCAATTCTTCACCTGCTGTTGATTTTTTCATTCTGTCTCCCAAAGATCGCAGTAAGGCTTGGTGCAAATTTATCCTGTGCTTTGCATTGAGCTCTTACACCGGGGTTTCCATGTAAATCTTTGAAATACGTGATTCAGACGGAACCTCTGGCGGAAGATTCCCCATAATGAGGCAGATGGAGGCACTGTGCATGCCGTGTGACCTGTGATCTGATGGTGTCCGTCTTTTTAGGATTGCATAAAAGTGCCGTCGGCCACACTTTTGCACTTCTGAAAAGAAAGACACCACTGAACAGAGGCAAGACGGAGTCCAGAGTAACTCTGCTGCCTCATTATAGTGACTGGATCCCTTGGGGATTTAATTGGAATCATATTACTCGGAGATTTACATGGAAACCCTAAAGTAAGTGGTCAGCGTAGGCCGCCGGATAAATGTGATTCCAAACGTTATGTGAAATGTTCCCAATAAAAGTTTCAACTAATAGCAGAAATATAGGAAGCTTCCACATCACTGGTAGTACAAAGGCTCTAGAAAAGTGACATGGCTCCTCACCCACCAAAAGAAATTCAGCAAATTCTCCACTCCCAAATCCAAATGCCCCCTATATTTGCATTCCAAAAGTCAAATGGAGCTCCTTCTCTTCCCTCATATAGGGTATTGGCGTACTCAGGAGAATTTGCATAACAAATTGCATTGTGCAATTTTTCATGCTCCACCTTATGAAAATGCAATATTTTGTGATGAAAACATATTTATGGGGAAAATTTGATTTTTTTTATTTTTATGGTGCAACGTTGTAAACTTCTGTGAAGCACCTGACGGTTCAATGTGCTCACCACACATCTAGATCAGTTCCCTGAGGGATCTAGTTTCCAAAATGGTATCACTTGTTGGGGATTTTCACTGTTTAGGCACACCAGAGCCTCTCCAAACTCTACATGGCTTCTGCCAATTGTTCCAGCAAATTTTGTATTCAAAAAGTCAAATGGCGCTTCTTCCTTTCTGAGCTCAGCTTTTTTCTCCCTCATATCGGGCATTAACATGCTCAGGAGAAAAAACACAACAAATTTTGGGGTCTATTTTTTCCTGTTACCCTTATAGAAATAAAAAAAATGGATCTAAAGTAAATTTTTTGTAAAAAAGTTAAATGTTCATTTTTTTCTTCAAAAAATTCCTATGAAGTACCTGAAGGGTTAATAGACCACTTAAATGTGGTTTTGAGCACCTTGAGGGGTGCAGTTTTTAGAATGGTGTCACTTTTGGGTATCTTCTTTCATATAGACCCCTCAAAGTGAGTTCAAATGTGATGTGGTCACTAAAAAAAATGGTTTTGTAATTTTTTTTGGAAAAATGAAAAATCGCTGGTCAAATTTTAACCCTTATAACTTCCTAAAAAAAAAATTGGTTCCAAAATTGTGCTGATGTAAAGTAGACATGTGGGAAATCTTATTTATTAACTATTTCGTGTGACATATCTCTGTGATTTAAGGGCATGAAAATTCAAATTTTGAACATTGCAAAATTCTCCAAATTTTCACCAAATTTCAATTTTTTTTTACAAATAAATGCAAGCCATACTGAAGAAATTTTACCACTATCATGAAGTACAATAGGTCACGAAAAACAGTCTTAGGCCGGCGTCACACTGCAGAGTTTGATGCGAGTTAGTCGCACGACTTTCTCGCATCAACACCCGGCACGGCCGCCCGCTCTCGGACCCGAGTGTGCGGCTGCATGTATTTCTATGCCGCCGCGCACTCAGGTCCGAGAGCGGGCGGCCGTGCCGGGTGTTGATGCGAGAAAGTCGTGCGACTAACTCGCATCAAACTCGGCAGTGTGACGCCGGCCTTAGAATCAGAGTGAATTTGTTCGGATTCGGTTCCGAATACGATCGGGATCGAATTTTATTTTTGCAATATTCGTCGAATACAGCCGAACGTCATAAGAGTCAATGGGAGTAGAAATTACCGAATATGTTCAGAACTGATCATTAAACATACATTCGTCATGAATAGTGTTAGAATATGGCTCGAATATGTCAAAAACAGATTCAGGGATAAAAACCGAACAAATTTGCTCAACTCTAGTTACAACCACATAAAGTGACACTGGTCAGAATTGTAAAATTTGGCCCTGGTATTAATATTCAAGCTATCCTCAGGGATAAAGAAGGTTAAATAATTCATTTAAATTTATTAATACACAGTTAATAAACTATGTGTAAAGTAAACAGGCTTACATGTTTATATATACTATTTAATCAATTTTAGTAGTTAATTGGGATATGTCAAAATTAGCACAAGAATTCAATTTGTGGCAATTTTATTCACTGTGAATTGCAGGTACTTCAATTACCCTGAAAAGACTTGTATGATACTCTCAAATCTCCTAGGACTGAAACTCTTTCAAGTTTTTTATTGCAAATAGAAATGTCAAAGTGACCTGTACATATTTTTCAATGGACAAAAGGATGGCAACCATTCTTCACTTCTGCTTTGTCACACATACACTTTCTGTACAGCATAATCAGAGTTTTTTGTTTTTTTCTTCCTGATTTTATTACTAAATTTCGAGCTGTGACATCCTTTCACTTAACAAATTTATTCCAAAATGTTTGCTGTGCTGCATTCCCTGCCTCGGCTATTATGCATTTTACAATGGACTGTGCTATACTCTGTGATGGCTACAAGGTAGTATTATAAAGTCTGCATTTTTGTGTCTGAGGTCATGTGAGCCTTCGCTGTCTGAATATGTCTACCTATCTATCTATCTGGAGCTTGAAATTTTATAAAATTAAAATCTAGCTTTCTCCACTTAAATATATTGACTTTTTTTTTATTTCTTTAGGCCAAAAAAGGAAGGGGGAGAGAAAGAGAATGTAAGGAAAAGTGAGTAATACATGGAAATTGATGCAGCAAAGGCCAGGTGGAATCATCAACATTTTCACATTCCATTTGACGACTTATCAACATTTGACGACTTATCAACATTTGACTCAACCTCATTCAGGTGTCAGGTGCTTTTCTTTCTTTTTAATGTACTGTATAATTTGCTGCATTAGAATCTAGTACATCTTTAATAATGTTAACCAAAGAGCTACTAAAAATAGGCACATTGCTTTTTAAATAAATTAAAATTGGTTTTGTAGAATGCTGCCAATACTAATCATTAGAAAATATATTTTTCTTATATCTATTTATGGTTTGCTGCTTAGGAAAGTTTAACCCTTTCCTAGTACATGGATGCCAATTGTTCTATGCAGATGGCATTTGTCTTTAACAGCTTATTTGGTATCACAATGTTAAAAATCTGATCTACCGTATATGAAACTAGTTAAACTGTAAGGCTATGTGCACACGTAGCATTTTTTAAATGTTTTTGCAGCGTTTTTACTCGGCGTAATCGCTTAAAAAATGGGTACAAAACGCATCCCATGCAATCCTATGGGATTACGCATTGCTGTGCACATGCTGCGTATTTTTACAGAACGTAATCGCTTTGCATAAAAATAAGCAGCATGTCCATTCTTTAGGCTGTAATCGTGGTGACTACGCCGCCATAGGATTGCATTGAAATGCTCACTTTACGCATGTGCCGTAAAACTGCAACTCTTCCTGCAAAAAAAACAAGCCTCATGGCTATGTCAATGGAAAAATAAAAATATTTCTGGAATAAGGGGAGTTAAAAACAAAAGCAAAATAACAAAAAATTACCACAGCAGTGTTAGCGTTCGAGTTCCCGTTGCTGCACAAGGGGAGTCTTGAACCAGTCCCGCTGCGTCCCCCATCCACCTCCGGCCGCAGTGGAGCCTGCTCAGCAAAGATGTTGATCCCAGCATCTCACCCGGTCTAATGCTGTGCAGAGACTTGCTGCTGCCTCTTCAGGTTCTGCTATTGTGGCCAGTACTGGTCAGCGGCGAGCAGACGTCTTTAGGTCTAAGTCCTTTGTTGCTTCGTCTGAGCATGCCCAGGGCGAGATCTCCCATTGGAGATCAGGGGTCACATGCTTAGACACAGCTGCCACTCCTATTGGTCCTTCAGGAAGGTCCTCTGGCTGTTGATGTTCTGAAGCAGCCTCCCATTGGTCCTTCCTGGAAGGTCTTTTTCTCGTGGCTGCTATAAAAGGCTGTCCTTACCGCATGGCCGTGCGCTAGTATCAATTGCATTATGTGCTTTGCGCCAGTGTGATCATGTACGCATGTGGTCAGGGCTTGGCTGAAATAAGCCCCTAGATTACCGGCTACTCCGGTGAGGAGATTGCTTGATTGCGTTGCTGTCTGCATGATCACGGACTGCTATCCGCACAGCAGTTATCTGTGTATCCCTGTGGGGTTAACAGAACACAGTATCTATCTCTGCGTCTTTACCTAAGCGACTCTGTGAAGTAACAGAGTTCGCTTATATCGCCATATAGCACTGCGGCATTCCCGCTAGCGGCTCTGTGGATTAACAGAGTTCGCATTAACTGCCACAGCGAGCTACGGCATTTATTTTAGCGACTCTGCGAGATAACAGAGTTCGCTACTTATGCCATTTTACTAGCAGCAGGCTCTGCCTGCACGGTGGACCCCGGACTGCGAACGCACCTCTCTACATCCTATATTTGGTGCGTTCCGCAGACCCTAACAAGCAGGAAGTGATTAAAAGTGATATAAACAAATCTTAAAGAGACACTCTCATAAAAGATTTTATCCTCTTAATATATTGCAGTGATCATATTATATAGCACTGTGTATGTACAATTGCTCATTTTTCTACCCAGCTAATTCTCCTTTTTTCTTTTCTATATGTAGAAACAGGAAGTCTCATGTTCCTGAAGAAATCATTCTCCTCTTCAACTCCTGACCCAGCTGCTCTACGCCACCTGCTAGGGACTTTTGCAGTGACCTATGAGTCATACAGGAAAAATTTACCTCCTATTTCTGCATAGAGCTTAGAAGGATTCAGCAAGTCTGTTTTGAATCATGCAATGTCATAGAACTAATGGAAAAGAGAAGAATTAGCTGGGTAGAAGGGCAAAATGAGCAATTGTAAGTACACAGTGCTATATAATATGATGACTGCAATATATTAAGAAGAACATTTTTTTGATGTGAGTGCTTCTTTAAGGCTGGAATAAAATACTTTTCTCCAATAAAAAGAATCAGAGATTCACAGTGCCCAATATACTGGGATTTCTCTGTATTAGGCCTCATTCACCCATCAGTATTTGGTCAGTATTTTGCATCAGTGTTTGTATGCCAAAGCCAGAAGTGGAACTTAAGAGATAAACTATAATTAAAATTTGACACCTGTTCTGTGTTTTGGAGACACTCCTGGTTTTGGCATAAAAATACTTATGAAATTCTAATGCAAAAACACTGATGTGTGAGTGAAGCCTAACATAGTATTCCTAGAAATGAGTGCAAGCAAAATAGCTTTAAATAAAATCATAAATCAACCAACTACAGTCATACAAGATTTAAAGATTTAAACAACAGCACACAAGATTCACTTGCCCTGGTGGTTTCCCACAATTTTTCTGAAAAGTAATTTTGTCTTTCCCCTGCAGGTCATAAGTTTAGACTGTCATATACACTAAACCATAAGATTTTTTATGGTTACCAATTCTGTTACTGCTATTTTAAATCAACATTCCTTTTTAGGGCTAATTCAAATAGATTCAATTCTCTAATAATACCCCTCTTAGCTTTAATTCATGTAATGTTAGGCTGGTTTCACACATCCGGCGGGCCCTTGTGGTGCCCCCGGCATTTTGCCGCAGCGCCGCATCTGAAAACCTTTCACACTTCCGGCGGCCAAAATGCGTTTTTTTGCCGGATGGTTTCTGATGCTTGGAGAGATCAGAAACCATCCAGCAAAAACAAAAAACGTTACATGCAGCGTTTTTTCCCGGACGCCGCAATGTACATTTGCGCCGCATCCGGACAAAACCGCATGCAACGCATTGACATGCGGCGCCATCCGGCGCTAATGCATGTCAATGCGAAAAAAGCCGCATGCGGCGCATCAGATTTTCAGATGTGGCTCTGCGGCAAAATGCCGGAGGCGCCGCAAGGCGCCCGCCGGATGTGTGAAAGAGGCCTTAGCTGGTGGAGTAGGGATAGTGTATTATAGGCAGGGTTCTTTGTGTTATAGTCCTTTGTGCTGCCACATACAACCAAAAGTCCATTCAGAGCTAATTTAAATAGATTCTCTAATAATATAGCTCTCAGCTGAGATCATAATTTAAAATGCGCAAGGTGTGCGATAAGGGATGGGGTAGTGGATGTGCTGCTTATGTTGCACGTGGAGGCTGAGGCTGCGGGACAGGTGAAACTGTGCCTACTGCAGGAGCACAACAAACATGCTCTAGCTTCCTGTCCCACTTTCCAGGGGTGCACTGGACACCATTCTTGAAGCCAGGACAGTGCAAACAGTTGATTGAATTGCAGATAATACTTCCAGTTCCTGTTTCGCAACATCACCCTGTCTTCCACACAGTCCAGTATCACTAGCCATGAGACTGGACCACATAATCCTCATCCTGATCCTCTTTCCTCCCACCATGTCAAGTCCCAGGAGATAAGTGTTCCCATACTTAGATACTAAAAGAAGCTCTTTACATTTTCATTTATTGATTCTGGCTTCTCGATCTGCACATTTCAAGAGGGACATGAGGAGATGGTATGTAGCAATGCCCAAAAACTTGAACATCCGCGGTTAGAAGACAATGTTGCTAACAGACTGGTCTTCTACATTGCAGCACCCGGAAGATATCTGCCCCCTTTTTGCCCCTGCTATATACTGTGTAATGGGTGTGTCTTACTACAGTTCCTTGGCGAGGGAGGAAACAAAAGAGTATACAGAAATTACAGCACGAGATCACAGTTGATTGTTTTTATGAGTAAAACGTTTCTCTGCCGGTTTTTAAACTATTATTACTTCGAAGAAAAAAATCAGTTGAAATTCCGTGCTGTAATGTCTGTATAATCTCTTTTGCTTCCTCCTCTGCCCTGGAGATTTGGTATGGTCAGAACATGTCCCTGTACAGTCAGACACGGCATTACACAGCACATAGCATGGGCACATTTATAAGATTATCTCAGCACAGGAACAGTTTCTTTGAACACAATCAATTAAGGAACCTATTATTATTCAAAAATCTATTGATTAAAATGTTGATGAAAATTAACTTTGTCCGTGGTCAAATCCTTTTTCTTTTTTTTTATTCTCCCTACAGGACTTGAACCTGCTATAAAGGGGGTGAAGAATTGAGAGAGGAAGCCCTGACAGTTTATCTTTCCACATAGATGCCACAGTCAATAGCAACCATGGCATATTAGAGGTAACACTGTTGGGATCAGAACTAACTTGGATCATGGAAGTTTCAGACAGGTGTCATCTGTATAACATAACCAGCACTCAATGTTTCTAGGGCTCCATACACCTAATTCAGATAGGATGTATTTTCACATCTATTACTTGGAAGGGGTTAATGTCTTAAAGTCACAAATTGCCACTTCTCCCTAGTGTAGGAGATTATGGTCTTTATAGTCTAAAACAGGGTAAAATTAGGGGTAATGTCCTAATTTGAAATTTTGCAAAGACGCCTGAAACTCATGGGTTGTAATTAAAATCTGTATTAAAAGAATAGTCTGAACAGTATCTACAACATGTTAGAGATCCATTGTGTATTTTTTCACAGAATAATCCTGGTTTCTTCTCAAATATTTTGTGAAAATCAATGAAAAAAAATCAATGTATACTTTATAGCAGTATTAAAATATCTTCCACACATGATTGTCTTTATGGAAATATATAATGCCTTGTGATGATGCAGCACTGTAACACTAACAATACAATCCATATTCAAACTACATTTTCCCTTATTCACATAGACTAAACTTATTGGTTAAGAGATTACTGAAAATACAAATCTGCAGCTTTATTTCTTATATAAATCACAAACCACTTTACCTAAATAATGGTAATAATCAGGGATGCACAATATGAAAAAATAGCAATTTTTATTGATACATTTAATTAAAATTCAATATAGAAACAGGTGTCTGAAACAACAGCAAAACCAGGGACACACTGCCATAGATAACACAAAATGCATAGTTGCTATCCAGCTTGTAGCTAAGATGTACACTATAACTCCAATCAGAGAACTGGTAATAGGTGTCAGACTCTAGCACTGGCCTATCAAATGCAAGCTATTTCAAGTATAAGGACCTAAAAAGTGCAAAGTGCTATCACATGTAAACTTCATACTCAAAGTGCACAGTGCCAGAAATCTACTAACCATCCAATATAACCGTAAAGTCCTAAGAAATGAAATGATATAGCTACCTAGAAGCAGCACGTGGTTATCCTGGCGTCCCCGCTACCCCGACGCGCGTTTTGCAATCCTTCGGGAGGCATGTCTGGGTAGGGGATACGTCAGGATTAAGTGTCTTGATTGGAGGTGCAATTACCACACCTCCACTGATTGGGTCCAAATCGTCCCTATGGCTAGACCCGTTATCGTCTCCTATCACAGCGGTAACCTATGAGGTTACCTGTCGCATCGGTAACCTGACATCACGTCATAGATTTTACCGGCGCCTGCGTAGTATAATAAAAAAAAAAATTTCCGTCAATATTAGGGACAGCCTCCATGGACGAGACAACCAATCAGGAGAGGAAACCAAACTAAACGTCACAAAGCCTTTCGCTTTTTTTTATTCATGTTCATATATAATGTTTACACACACAAAACAAATATAAGTGAATATTATAGATAGATAATACCAAGCCCGATGTTTAGTAATGAACATAATAAAATGGTACATAAAGAGTTAGGCCGGGTCAGACTAGTGTATGGCATCTGATGCGAGAGCATCGGATGAGATATGCTAATGACCTTTGGCTCCTGCTGTGCATGCAGGAGCCGAATGTTATGCTACTGTGCTCCAGGTCTCACACAGAGCGGATTGGAGGAGGCAGAGAAATTAATTTCTCTATCTCCTCCATTGCCGGTGTCGGCATATATCGCACAGCACTCGGATGATATCCGAGTGATGTGAGCTGTGTCACTCGCACCCATAGACTTATATGGGTGCGAGTGCGCCGAGACTCGGCCGAGTGTCGGTGACAATCACAGCATGCTGCGATTTCACTCGCATATAGAATACGGAGAAAAAAATGGTGATAGGAGCTGCCCCATAGATTAATACTGGTCGGAGTGCTATGCGATATTTTATCGCATAGCACTAGTCTGTATTCATCACCAGTATGACGCCTTAAATAAAGACACACACACGAAATCTGCGTGAAATGCAATTTCTGTTTAATTAAAAAAAAAATGGAAAAAATATTGCGTGGGCTCACACTTAATTTTCTTAACCAGCAGAGGGAAAGCCAGTGACTGGGGGCAGATGTTTGTAGCCTGGGAAGGGGGTAATACCCATGTATTAATATCAGCTCACAGCTGTATACTTAGCCTTTAGTGGCTATTAAAATAGGGGAGCCCCAAGAAAAATGACTTGGGGTCCCCCTATAATTAATAACCAGCAAATGCTATGCAGACAGCTGCGGGCTGATATTAATAGCCTAGGAAGGGGCCATAGATATTGGCCCCCCTGGCTAAAAACGCCAGCTCTCAGCCGCTCCAGAAAAGGAGCATCTCTAAGATGCGCCAATTCTGGCACTTAGCCTTGCTCATCCCACTTGCCCTGTAGCGGTGGCAAGTGGGTTAATAGTTGGTGGGTTGATGTCACCTTTGTATTGTTTGGTGATATCAACCCCATGGCTTAATAATTGAGAGGTGTCAATGAGACACCTCTCCATTACTAATCCTATAGTTGTTACAGCCGGAATAAAGTATTTTAATGAAATAAAACACAACACAGTTTGCCATTTTTATTATTACTCCTAATCCATATGAAGCCCTCGATCTCCTGCAAAACAAAATAAAATAATAAACCAACACAAATACTCACTATTCCGATGTAATCCATTTAATAACGAGTGTCCCACGATGATCTCCTGTGCAGAGCAGTTACATCGAGAGATTTGACCACTCTACAGGGCTTCTGATTCACTGATGGGAGATAATCGCTCCTGCAGTGCATCAGAGTTCATCTGAGTTTGTGCTCTCACTTTACGGCACTACCATGCCACAAGTGACAGCATGATCTCCGGTGAACTCTAAGTGGCGTAGTGATACACTGTGGAGGATTACCTCCTGTCACTGTATCACCGGAGGCTGTTACGTTTAGGTAGCTGAGGAGAAAAAGCAAAAACAGTAATACACCAGAGAGGCTGGAACCTATTGGATTGCAGTAACCTGAACTAACCACACAACTAGAGATAGCCGTGGAGCGTTCCTACATTGATCCTAGACGCCTTGTCACAGCCTGAGAGATAGCTACACCTAAAGGCAGAAAGATGAAAGCTATCTGCTCCGGAGCAGATCCCCAAAGAAAATAGGAAGCCCCCAAACATGTAATGGCGGTTAGACAAGAAGAAGCACGGACACATACAGAAAATAGAATGAGCAAACGCTGGGGCCCAATCTGTCTATACAGAAAAGTACAGGAAAGGATTCTCATTGCAATCCAAAATAAACACTAAAAAATACCAACTCTTCTGATTGCAAAAACACCTGAGATCACACGATCTCTACCACCTAAATCAGATCTCTGGTGTAACAAAACTAAGCCGCAGCCACTGAAAAAGCAGGAAAAAGCAAATGAACAAATAACAGTGGCTTCAGATAAACTGAGAGGAGCACAGGCCCCCAGGAGGTGACCCGGCTGACCTCCACAGAAGTGCAGGGAACTATGCAAAAAGCAAGCACAGAAATAAAAGCAGAAAATATCTTATCTGAAAGCAGAAGATGCAGGCAAGACTCAGCAAACTTCCAAATGAACCAGGAACCACAATTGAGACAAGAACAATTGATCACCGGCGAACATCATGGGAGGGAACCTCCCTTATATCAGTCCAGTCCGTGATCCCAGATTGCCATTCCTCGCTGTGAGGTTCAGTACTGTCTGCAACCACCAGAGGGAGCCTCTGCTCAGAAACCATCTCCAGCACATTCATAACAGGAGGCCCTGTAGACCAGTCACATCTCCCGATGTGACTGCTCTATATGGGAGATCGTGTGGGACACTCATTATTAAATGGATTACATCAGAAAAGGGAGTATTTGTGTTGGTTTATTATTTTTTTGCAGGACATCGAGGGCGTCAGAGACTAGGTGTTTGGTGAGTATGAATTTTTTTTTTTACTATTGAACACAGTAGCCGGATGATGGGACTACTATCCCATCATCGGCTAATGCTGTCACTTATGTGAAAGCAGACATAGCCGGATAGGACTAGTAGTCTCATCAGCCGATGCTTACCTACACACAGACACATGCACAAACACATAGACCCGCACACAGCCGCCCACACACCCGCAGACCCCCGCAGACACACACAGATACACAGACACACATCTTCTCCGCTCACTCTTAGTCTCCGCCCACACACTCTTCCTCCTGCCTTTCTGCAGCTTTTTTTCGCACACACATCCGCAGTAAATCCGCAAATCTTTTTACAACTGCAGTTTTGCTGCAGATTTGACTGACTCAATGGAAGTCAATGGGTGCAGAAATGCTGCAGATCCGCAAAAAGAAATGACATGCTGTGGAAAATAAAATGCTGCAAATCCGCCCAGATTTTTCCACAGTATGTGTACATCAATTCTGGATTCCCATAGATCAGGGGTGGGGAACCTCAGGCCCCAGGGCCATTTACGGCCCTCAATGACCTTTTATCCGGCCCCCGGGCAGATTCTCAGGGACTGCAGTGCTTTGGCAGGGAGCGTATTTTGATTGCCTGCAGTTCATTAATTTCTTCTTGATCTGTGAGCACACACACCCAGTGTTCACTACTGAACACTGAAGGGCATGCCATGCAAGATTACGCCTTGAGACCAGTGCCAGAGTCAGGATGTACTTTGTGGATGGAGTTTGTACGGCCCTCAAAGGATGGTTTAAATATCCAAATGGCCCTTGGCAGAAAAAAGATTCCCCACCCCTGTCATCGATTAACATTGGCTGGGCACTACATTGTGGATTTGGTGCAATTCCGCGCATCCAAAAACGCTGCAGATCAGCAATAAAATCTGCAAAATGTGCACATAGCCTTATGGTAGTAAACTGGTCAGACAAGTTGTATAATTTTGGAAACAAATGATCAATAAAGAATGTCTGCAAAGGTTTATATACACTATAAACATGACTATGTTTCTGTACTATTTCAGTACATTTAATCGAGAATATTTGTGTTGTCTTGAAATTATCTTTTTATTCTCAGTGTAAAGCTGTTTAGACCCTTCACTACCAGAGGTAGTTCCATTTTTGCGTTTTTGTTTTTTGCTCCCCTTCTTCCCAGAGCCATAACTTTTCTATTTTTCTGTCAATATGGCCATGTGAGGGCTTGTTTTTTGCAAGAAGAGTTCAATTTTTGAATAAAGCAACACCATTGGTTTCAACATATCATGTACTAGAAAAAAGGAAATAAATTCCAAGAATGGTGACATTGCAAAAAAAGGGCAATTCCACATTTTTTTACCATGTTCACTAAATGCTAAAACTGACCTGCCATTAGGATTCTCCAGGTCATTACAAGTTCATAGATACCAAATATGTATAGGTTCTTTTCTATTTAAGTTTGTGGAAAAAAATCCAACTTTGGCAAAATAAATGACGCCATTTTCCGTGACTTGCAGCGTCTCCATTTTTTGTGATCTTGTGCTGGGTGAGGGCTTATTTTTTGCTTTCAGAGCTGACTTTTTATTGATGCCATTTTGGTACAGATACAATCTTTTAATCGCCCGTTATTGCATTTTATTGAATGTACCGGCGACCAAAAAACTTA
This sequence comes from Oophaga sylvatica, assembly GCA_033576555.1. Taxonomy (NCBI): domain Eukaryota; kingdom Metazoa; phylum Chordata; class Amphibia; order Anura; family Dendrobatidae; genus Oophaga; species Oophaga sylvatica. The sequence continues at coordinate 852,797,231 of JARQOD010000001.1, read as the reverse complement.
ATTGTGACGTTTTGAATTTTTTTCTTATTATGCCGTTTAACGATCGGGTTAATTCTATTTTTACATTAATAGATTGGCGATTCTGAACACGGGAATACCAAATATGTGTATTTTTTTATTGTTTTATTTTGACTGAGGTGAAATCCCAATTTTTTTTATTATATTTTTAAAAACTTTTCTTTTTACTTTTTGCATGATTCAATAGTCTACATGGGAGACTAGAAGCTGCAGTACTCTGATCTCCTCTGCTACACACAGGAGATGATCAGATCGCCTCTGTGTAACAGAAATGATCAAGTTATGAGCACCAACCACGGGGCGGCGCTCTTAACAATCTGGCAATGACAACCATAGAGGTCTGCTGGAGACCTCTGGTTGTCATGCCAACCCATCAGTGACACATGATCATGTGACGGTGTAATGTATGTAGTACAGTTCATATAGCGTCTTGTGCTTGGGTGCGATGAAAACACAGGAGTCACAGGTTTGATATAGAAAAGTCCTGTATTACTTCATACAAGTTGGCAGAAATAGTCACACAGTTTGCAGACACAGAAACAGGAGACACAGCAGGCCAGAGTAATCCAAGCTCAGCAATCACTCTCCAATACAGATTCAGGATCTTCTTCTCTGTTACCGTAAGTCCATGCAAACGTGGGTCTTTCAAAGAGCAGGGTTCAGAGTCCACAAGTGCTTCAGAGTTCCTCAGTAGGAATAGCTGGAGTACAAGGTCCAAGGCTTACAGGAGTCAAGTCACAGGTTCACTGCAGGCTAGATTCTGAAGCACTGATTGCTCAGCTGTGGCTGCTTAAGAAGCAAAGGAGAGAATCAGGGCGGGAACATGCAAGCTGGAAACTCCATTTTGACTGAGGGCAAGATAGCTGCAGCAAGACAGAAAGTAAAATGGCTGACGAACAAACTGAGTTTCAGGAATATATACATAGAACCTTACATTACTCCCCCCTTAAGGACAACCTCCGGATGACCTCAGACCAGGCTTGTGTGGGTACCTCTGATGAAACTGACGGAGCAAGCGAGGAGCATTAACGTTATTGACCGGTTCCCATGAGTTGTCCTCCACTGGGTAGCCCTGCCATTTAATCAGATATTGTAACTGATTTCTATACAACCTGGAATCTAAAATCCTTTCCACCACAAATTCTTCCTGACCATCGACTAGCACTGGGTCAGGGCAAGGAGAGGAACGTCCAGGAAATGTATTGGGTGTCGCAGCCTTTAGTAGGGATACATGAAAGACAGGGTGGATTCTCATAGTTCTGGGCAGTTGAAGACGACAAGCAACGGCACTTATAATTTTACTGATTTTATAGGGTCCAATGTACTTATGTCCCAACTTAGACGATGGAATCCTTAACTTAAGATTTCTGGTTGACAGCCAGACCAAGTCTCCTACCTTGAAAGCTGGTGCAGGTTTACGAAATTTATCTGCTGCTTTCTTGTACCTTTCTTGAGCCGATTCCAGATTTTCCTTTAGAAGATCCATATTCTTCTGTAAAGACGTGATTCTTTCAGCCACTGCTGGTAAAGGCGTTTCTATGGGAAATCGTGGTAGAATGTTAGGATGATAACCTAGATTAGAGTAAAAAGGAGACTGTTTAGTGGAGGCACTCTGAGAGTTGTTATACGAGAACTCAGCTAATGGAAGTAGATCCACCCAATCATCCTGTAGGTGGCAGATAAAGCAGCGGAGATACTGCTCCAGGGTTTGATTGGTTCGTTCGGTCTGTCCATTAGTCTGGGGATGAAAAGCAGAAGAAAGGTTTACTTTAATGTCCAATGCTGCACAGAAATTTTGCCAAAACCTAGAAGTGAATTGCACCCCTCGATCCGAAATAACCTCATCCGGTACTCCATGTAAGCGAAACACATCTTTAATCATCAAATCTGATGTCTGTTTTGCAGTGGGTAAGCCGACACAAGGGATAAAATGAGCTGCCTTTGTTAGACGGTCAACCACCACTAGAATGGTGTTCTTCCCTTGAGAGGTTGGTAACTCCACAATGAAGTCCATAGAAATGGATCCCCACGGGCGGGACGGGGTGGGAAGAGGCTGTAACAGACCAGTTGGTGAGGAGCGAGGTGTTTTGCATCTTGCACAGACCTCACATGAAGTGACATAATTCAAAACATCCTTCCTGCAAGTGGGCCACCAAAAGAAACGAGAAAGAAATTCCTGTGTCTTTAGAATTCCTCTATGCCCAGCTATCTTGGAATCGTGAATGAGTTGCAATACTCTTAATCTGACTGTTTCAGGAATATACAGACGTTGTCCCTGAATCCACACACCATTCTTAAAGACAAGACTTACGTCCCTTGGGGGTTGTGCCAAAAAGGAATCCGCATGGTATGCTTCCTTGATGTCCTTAAGTAGGTCTTGATTATGAATTACTCCTAGGAATCTAGAGTCAGGAAGAATAGTCTTAGGAGAAGTAATTGGACGTGTCTCTGCTGAGTAAATCCTAGAGAGTGCATCAGCCTTTCCATTGCGCGATCCTGGTCTATAAGAGATGATAAAATTAAATTGGTTTAAGAAAAGATTCCAGCGAGCCTGGCGAGGAGTCAGGCACTTAGCCGACCTGATAAACTCAAGGTTACGATGGTCTGTCAGGACGACTATTTGCTGTGCAGCTCCCTGAAGAAGGTGTCTCCATTCTTTGAAGGCGGCAATAATGGCCAACAACTCTCTATTGCCCACATCGTAGTTCCTCTCAGCCGAAGACAACTGCTGGGAAAAGAAGGCACAGGGATGCAAGACATTCTTCTCACCTGTTCTCTGAGAGAGTATAGCTCCAACGGCACAGTCTGAAGCATCCACCTCTATTATGAAGGCAAGCTCGGGGTTGGGATGTACTAGGATAGGTGCAGTGGTAAATTTATCTTTTAGACGGGAAAATGCTTCCTGGGCTTGGGGAGTCCAGGAAAACCTAGACTCTTTCCGGGTAAGTTGAGTGATAGGTGACACTACCTCAGAGAAATTTCTAATGAAACGTCTATAGAAGTTGGCAAACCCGATGAAGCGCTGTACCTCCTTCACATTTCTAGGACTTGGCCAATCCTTGATGGCTTGGGTTTTGCTTCCATCCATACTAATTCCTTGTGTAGACAGTACATACCCCAGAAATTGAATTTCGGTCCTATGGAATTCACACTTTTCAAGTTTGATGTAAAGATGATTTTGTCTTAGACGTTCCAAGACCATTCTCACATGTCCATGATGTTCCTCTGTGGAGTTAGAAAAAATTAGAATATCATCCAAATAAATTACCACGAATGTATCTAGGAGATCCCTGAAGATGTCATTCACCAAGTGTTGGAAAGTGGCTGGGGCGGTACTCAGACCAAAAGGCATAACTAGATATTCAAAGTGTCCATAGCGTGACCTGAATGCAGTCTTCCATTCATCCCCAGGTCTAATACGGACTAAGTTATAGGCCCCACGAAGATCTAGTTTAGAGAAAATTTTGGCATGTCGCACTCTCTCCAATAACTCAGGGATTAAAGGCAATGGATAACGGTTTCTAATAGTAACCTTATTGAGTTCCCTATAGTCTACGCATGGTCTCAGAGATCCATCTTTCTTCTTTACAAAGAAGATGGGTGCACCTGCAGGAGATGAAGAGGGGCGTATGAAGCCCTTGGCTAGATTTTCATCTATGTAATCCTTTAAAGCCTTTAGCTCGGGCCCCGCCAGGGGGTAGATCTTACCAAAAGGTATCTCTGCTCCAGGCAATAATTCAATTGGACAATCATATGGACGGTGAGGAGGAAGCTGGTCAGCGTTCTTCTTGTCACATAAATCCACATAGTCCTGGTATACAGCTGGTAGTTCAGGGACTGACATGATTCCTTTAGGAACAGAGCAAGCTGAAACTTTTGGACTGATCTGTTTCTCTGGAAAGTGTAATTCCTTGGTCTCCCAGTTAATGGTAGGATTCTGAGCCTGCAGCCATGGTAGCCCTAGAATAATGGGAAAGTGGGGAGAAGAGATAAGCATAAAGGACAGTTTCTCTTGATGATCTTTACCCATAAGAACCCTCAAAGGCTCTGTTTCCTGATCCACTGGTCCAGAGGTCAGCAGGGAGCCATCCACAGTTTCCATCTGTACTGGAGTAGCCTTCTTCACTGAACGTATTCCCTGTTTCAGAGCAAAGGAGACATCCATAAAATTTCCACTTGCCCCTGAGTCGATCATAGCAGAGCTAGACACACAAGCTGAGTCAACCCAGAGTTTGATGGAAAGAAAGCAATGAGAATTGTTTTTCTTACAACTCAGCTGGGACACCGCTGAGGAAACTTGAAAAATGGCAGCGTTTACACAGTCAACGTCCTCAGAGGTAACGGAGTTTAAGTCCGAGAAATCAAGATCTGTTGCTGCAGATCTCTCTGGAGCCTGAGGCTCGGACCTGACAGATCCCCTCTCGCAACACTCACAATGAATGAGTGCTGCAGTAGTCTTACGAGAACGGCTGGGGCAGTTTATAATGAAGTGCCCTGACTTACCACAATAGAAACATAGATTCTCCTTAAAACGATGTTCCTTGCGTGCATCACTAACCCGTCGTTGTAAAGAGTCTACCTGCATGGGTTCAGGTTCAGGTTCCCGTGTAATCCTACTCAAAGGTTCCTTAGCTGGAGAGGAAGGTAGGAAAAGGTTAGTACGATTGCTTTCGAACCATCTCTCTTGCCTGCGTTCAGTCAGACGAGTATCAATACGGATGCAGTAGTTAATAAAGTCACCTAACGCAGTGGGAGGGTCGGCACGAGCAAGTTCATCCTTAATCAGTGGAGATAACCCCTTTCGAAAAATAGATTTTTTGGCGGAACTGTCCCAGGTGGTATCAAGGGCCCATCTCCTGAAATCCAAGGCATATTCAGCTACCGAGTGCTTACCTTGGCGCAAAGCTAACATGGCTGCTTCAGCTGTTGCACCTCGATTGGGGTCATCAAACACCTGCCCCATGGCTGAAATAAAATCATCAAGGTGATTCAAACATTCATCCTCAGTCTCAATCAGAGGGTTTGCCCACATTAAAGCCTTGTTGGTAAGCAACATAATTATAGTAAGCACCTTAGATCGTTCAGTGGGAAATTGTGAAGCATGTGCAGAAAAAAAAAGATTGCATTGATTAATAAATCCCCTGAATTTCTCACGTTCACCACCAAAACGAAAAGGGGGCAACTTGGGAATCCCAGCACTCGGGGCTACGGCAGGAGCCTGGACTCGCCCCTCTAGAACCTCAATCCTGGCTCGCAAATCCTGGGTAGTCTGTCCAACCACTTGCAAATTGTGATTATTGAGGTCCTGTAGATTTGTAAAACGGGTCTTTATATTCTGCAAATCTGCAAGGATATTATCAGTCACTCCGCAAAGTTCCTTTATGCTGGCCTCCATTTTCCAGATCTTTTAAGACAGGATTACTGGAAGAAGAGGAGAGAAAAAAAAACAATAGTGTTCACCTGTGGCAACACTGCAGAGAGAAAAAAAAAATTAAGGGAACTGCTCACCTGGAATGGTTGTGAGAAGTCACAACCACTATCATCACAGAAAGTTTCAACCAGACATCTGATATCCAGAGTTACAGCAGACAAAAAAGAGAAAAGAAAGGAAAAAAAAAAAACAATAGTGTTTACCTGTGGTAACACTGCAAAAAGAAAAAACTTAAGGGAATTGCTCACCTGGAATGGTTGTGAGAAGTCACAACCACTGTCATCACAGAAAGTACAACCGGACGTCTGATATCCACAGTACAGCAGACACAGCCTTCCAGACCCAGCAGACACTAACGTTTTGGCTTCAGAATCTTGTAATGTATGTAGTACAGTTCATATAGCGTCTTGTGCTTGGGTGCGATGAAAACACAGGAGTCACAGGTTTGATATAGAAAAGTCCTGTATTACTTCATACAAGTTGGCAGAAATAGTCACACAGTTTGCAGACACAGAAACAGGAGACACAGCAGGCCAGAGTAATCCAAGCTCAGCAATCACTCTCCAATACAGATTCAGGATCTTCTTCTCTGTTACCGTAAGTCCATGCAAACGTGGGTCTTTCAAAGAGCAGGGTTCAGAGTCCACAAGTGCTTCAGAGTTCCTCAGTAGGAATAGCTGGAGTACAAGGTCCAAGGCTTACAGGAGTCAAGTCACAGGTTCACTGCAGGCTAGATTCTGAAGCACTGATTGCTCAGCTGTGGCTGCTTAAGAAGCAAAGGAGAGAATCAGGGCGGGAACATGCAAGCTGGAAACTCCATTTTGACTGAGGGCAAGATAGCTACAGCAAGACAGAAAGTAAAATGGCTGACGAACAAACTGAGTTTCAGGAATATATACATAGAACCTTACAGACGGGGTCATCGATGGGTGGGATTTTCTGACGCTCTTTCAGAGATTGACAGCAGCATTTAACTGGTTAACAACCACTGGTGGAACACAATTCCACTCGCGACTGTTGGGGGCACAAGTCAGCTGTACAGATCAGCTGTCATGTGTCCAGAAAGGTGCGGGCTCAAACAGGGGGATTCAGACATCAGGGTACTTTTATGCCCGATGTCGGAAAGAGGTTAAGCTATAGCAGAGAGACTCCAGGCCTGCCTAAATATTAATCTAAATGATATGCAGCCAACTAATTGCAATGTCTGTACATATTGAAGAGATTTTTTCACCTTCTGTACAAGAAAGTATGAACCATAGAGGCAGCTCTGGCAGCTGTTATAACGCTTTAAAAAGCTATTCCAGGTTGTTATTAACAGTGTCCATTTCATTATTTGGTAAAAGCCAGCAAGGATGTGATCTCCAATGGTGTTCCAACATTAACTAGTTCCCAAGATTGGATGTACTGGTATGTCCTATTTTATAGTGACTTGTTGAAATTGGACTAACGCATACGTCCTGGTGATTATGTGCACACAGGAGCGGTGCCCGCATGATCGGTGCCGGGAGCTCGACTTAAGTGATAGCCAAGTCCTGACTGTTTAACCTTCTAAATGCAGCATTTAGAAGACTAGGAGAGGGAAGGGGCTCTTCTCCCACCCAGTCATCTTCCCCATGGTGCGATTATTGGGGCTCAATTGTAGCCTTGGCAACACGAGGTCAAAAGAAGACATCAGATCGGTCAGCTACAATGGCATATAAGTCCATGCTCCTGTCAATGAAAGGCATTTTGCCAGTGAAATGCCACTTTCACATGTTCAGTATTTGCAAGCCAAAACTAGGAGTGGGTGAAAAATGCAGAAGTGGTGCACATGTTTCTATTATATTTTTCCTATGATTGTTGTACTCCTGATGTTGCGTAACAAATACTGATGTAAAATGCTGACCAAATACTGAACGTGTGAACATGGTCTAAGTAAAAATTAAAAAAAAAAGTGAAAAGAGAAAAAAATTGAAAATATATTTTACCAATATATAGGTATATATATATATATATATATATAAAAACAAAAATAAAGCAAAAAAGTACACATATTTGATATTGCTGTGTCTGGGACGACCTGATGTATAAGTCTGTCACGCAATTTAAACTCTTAAGTGAACACAGTAAAAAAAAATTAAAAAATAAACACTCTGCTTTTTCATAATACCGAGGAAAAAAGTCAAAATGTGATGAAAAAGTTGAATGTATCCCTGAGCACAGTATACATACACTACAATATACAGGCGCTACAATGTATGGGCACTACAGGGGAAAATTTGCAATTTAATTCAGCAACATCCACTGCTATTTGTTTATAGAAAATACCAATGGTGTCAAAATCACCACTACACCTCTAGATAAATCCCCAGAGGGGTGTAGCTTGTAAAGTGGGGTCGCTTATGGGGGGTCCTGCTTTCTTTGCCAATGTAACATGGCAACTTCAAACCATTCCAGCAAAATCTGCACTCCAAAATGGTGCTTCTTCACTTCTATGCTTTGCACTGTGCTTCAAAAGTAGTTTTCAACCAAACATGAGTGTTGGCATACTCAGGGGAAATTGCGTAACAAATTGTACTATTCATTTTCTCCTATTAGCCCTTTTGAAAATTAAAAACTTGTCCTGGTCATTTTAAATTGATTCAGGACAATGTTATGCAATTCTTTAAATTGTTTGGGTTAAAAATGCTCACTACTCCCCTAGATGAGTTCCTTGAGAGGTGTTGTTTCAGAAATTGGGTCACCTGTGAGGGTTTCTGCTGTTTTGGCATATCAGGGGCTCTTCAAATGTGACATGGCATCCGCAATCTATTCCAGCCAAAATTGTGCTCCAAAAGTTATATGGCACCTCTTCTCATTTGAGCCCTGCCGTGCACCAAAACAGTAGTTTTCCACCACATAAGGGGTATTGGTGTACTCCGGAGAAATTTTACAACAAATGGTTTTCTCCGATTACGCTTGTGAAAACTGAACATTTGTAGCTAAATAGAAAGGGAAAAATTAACATTTTCATTTTTTCTTCCACATTACTTTAATTTCTTTGAAGCACATAAATGGTTAATACACTTCTTAAATGTGTTATCTTAAATCTTTTAGGGGTAAAGTTTTTAAAATTGTGTCATTTTTTGGCATTTTCTGTTACATGTGCCAAAGTAACTTCAAATGGGATGTGGTCCGTAAAAAAATTGATTTTGTAAACTTTGTTGTAAAAATGAGAACGTGCTGAAAAACGTTTAACCATTTTAACTTCCTATCCCCAAAAAATGATGCTTCAAAAATGATACTGATGTGAAGTAGACATATGGTAAATATTATTTTTTAACTACTTTGTGTGCTATAATTATCTAGTTTTAAGGTCTAAAAATTTAAAAGTTTGAAAATTGCTACATTTTCAAATTTCTTGAACCAGTTTCAATATTTTTATGAATAAACGCAAATCATATCAACCAAAATTTACAACTTTTGTGAAATATGATGTGTCTTAAAATATTCTCAGAATCACTGTGATATGTTGAAGCATTCCAGATTTATTACCACATAAATTGACACTGGTCAGAATTGCAAAATTTGATCTGCTCAGGAAGGTGAAAACAGAATTCTGGGTGAAGGGGTTAATAAACAAAAAAATAGCAAATAAGTTGGTGTAACAGGACTTTTAGGGTGAGTAGAAGTATGCTAGTGTTAAAGGAGTTGTCCAACTTTGTGGGCATAATCATTTTCTTACTTAAATGCCTTTATTTTTGTAATAGGGTTTCATTTTGAACAGTTTGTCTTCTACAGTCTCTATCAGGGGTGGACATGTTATTGGTGCAACCTGTTCAGCCATACAGGGTCCCAAGAGGTAAATGTGCATACTTCCACCTCAAAAACAAGTGAAATTGTGCATTATGATGAATTCATTGCACAACAAATTTCAGGGAAGTTCTTGTCCCCTGAGAAAACTTTATTGTTTCTTATAGATTTTGATATGCTGAACATGAATATGTGCTCCAAAAGTCTTTATCACATTATGACATCCGAGAAACTACATACATGTGCATCAAAGTCAGTAGCAAAAGCAATTGTTCAAAAGTGTTTTGCAGACAACTTTAGTTTATAATCCATGTCAGATACTTCTCGAATAAGATTCCAGCAATAGTCAGCCAGCATTGACGTAGTCCACTTTCCCTGGTACCTTTTCTCCATCAGTGCAATGTCTTGGTGAAATCTTTCACCATGTTCATCGCTAACGGCACCAAGATTGGCTGGAAAAAAGTCCAAGTGAGAATGTAGAAAATGCATTTTTAGTGATATATTGCATTTCATCAAATGATATGCTGTGAGCATGTTGTCCACGAGTTGTTCAAAGTTCGGTGCCCTGCTGTTGACAAGGAAGTTGAAGGTCACATCTTTAAAGGCTCTCCATGCCACTTGTTCAGCACCTTGCAAAAGACCATCAAAGCTACTGTCATTCGTTATATCTCTGATCTGTGGGCCAATAAAAATATTTTCTTTATTCTTTGCATCACATATTCTTGGAAATTTCTTTCGCAAGTAAGAAAAGGCTTCCGATTCTTTGTTCATTGCTTTGACAAAATTCTTCATATGCCTAAGTTTAGTATGCAAAGCAGGGAGAAATATCTTTGCTGGATCAACGAGAGGATTGTGTTTAACAGTCTTCTGTCCAGCAACCAAGTTTTCAAGGAATGGCCAGTCCTTTCTGAAATAGTGCATACTTGGTATATCCAAGCTGCAGTCCAAGAAGTAGTGCAACAACTTTTAGATCACCACATTTGTTCCAGTTATAATTTCTATAATTAATGTGGGTCAACAGTAACTCCATATTCTCATACGTTTCTTTCATGTGTACAGCATGTCCAATAGGTATAGAAGGATAGATATTTCTGTTGTGTAGTAAAACAGCCTTCAGACTTAAAACTGATGAGTCAATGAACAGTCGCCATTCCTTCGGGTCATGTTCGCATCCAAGAGCACCAAACAACTCCAAGACATCGTTGCAAAAGGTTAAACTGTCGACATGGTTGAAAAATTGATTAAGGTCTTCTTGACGACTGCAAAAAACAGAAACTCTTGTTCTTGGTAATAAGAGATTCCGTTCTTGTAGCCTTGATCCCAATAATTCTGCCTGCCTCTTTGACAATTTCAAATCTCTGACCAAGTCACTCAAATCAGCTTGGCTGAACAGACGTGGATTAGATGTAGAAGGCTCAAAGTCTGGGTCTGCAGCAGTTTCATTTTCCACTGACATTGTTAGTTCATCTTCGTCGTCCTCCATTGTCCATACTTTGGGCGGCTTTGGAACATGAAGACTTTCATCGTTTGGCACTGGTCTTATGTTTGAAAGAAGATTAGGATATTCTATTGATTTCTTGTTCTTTGCTGAATATCCTGTTACATTTGTAAGGCAGAAGTAGCAATCTGTTACATAATCTCTCTGCTTTCTAAATATCATTGGGACAGTGAATGGCATTGAAGGTCATGATCCATTCAGCCATGCTCTAAGACTTCTAGAACAAGATGCACAGCATATATGAGGTGCCCACTGTTTGTACTGATCTCCAATTGAACATTCAAAGTATAGTTCATATCCTTCTTTTGTGCTTTCATTGCATATTCTCCGAATATGTAGCAGTAATTATCACTGCTGTTAAGTCACACGACGTGACATTTCAAAATAAATCATCAGTTTTTACAATGAAAAGTATTCAGGCGAATCGCATATATGAGCATCACAATAAATGTTTTGCCTAGATTATGCGGTACTTCCAAACATTGATAAATCCAAAAAGAAAAATGGGAAGCTTATATCACCATAAAAATACAAATTTTATTCAAAATGTTTAAAATACATATACGGATATAAGAATCCGAAAAATGGGGACACAAAATGCAGAAAAATGGCCCAAAAGCAGGTACAGACAAGATAGAAATATCCTAATAGCGCATATATCCGTGTTAATACATTCAAAAGGCTAATGGTTTTCTATATATCAGTGTTTCCACATTCAAAAGCTGTATAAGCTAAAGGCAAAGATACCAGACAGAATTCATCATGCCCATAAGTATATTTGGAGACATCCCTCAAACAGATATATATATGCGCATAAAATAGCCAAAGAAAGTCATAAACTTGCCCTCCCACTAATAATGCTAGCGCTTGTATTACCAATGTGCAAATGCAGAGTCTGCAGCAAGTGCTGTGTTGTATACGAAAAATCGCTTTCAGATGCACAGAGTGATGTAGAGTATATATAAATAGAACCGCTAGTGGGAGATCATACCTGCCAGTAGCCTGGGCACCCCTGACGCGCGTTTCGCGTTAGCTTGTTCACAATGGAGCATTGCATACATGTGCTCTTTGTTACAGATATATATAGAGAGAGAGCCTGATGCATTCAATTACAGCGCTTCCTCTGACTCACCGCTCGACGTCATCATGGACTGGTGTCACCTGACACCCAAGCCCAACCCTCTGCTCCACGCGTCAGAGCAGGGGAGAGCACGGGCGCCAGCGAGGACGCGCTGCCATGGAAACCGTCAGAGCAGGAAGTCAGGTGAAGCGTTCATCACCGTTGTTAAGAATCATGCTGAAAAATTGCAGATTGCACATTGGTAAATATCGCGTCATCTGTAAAACCATATTATGTGCCTAATATATTATAATACATAAGAGGCAAAATTAGTAATTCAGCGTATAATACTATAATACATATGTCTATGCATCTGCATGCAATTACAGGCTTCATAAAGACGGAAATATCATGATTGTGATGCCACACTATTGAGGGTCACGGGAATTGACAGGGTGCACATTGATCTGAGGGGAGGAAATTGGAGGAAAACACTGGCTCAAATGGAGGCCCGCTGGATTTCTAATATACAATCTGTACAGCCAGCGGGTCTGAATGAGATTCTGAGTTATGCCCCATTCTTATAGTTCTTTTTGTTCTTTGTTTTTGAATCCTTTTTTTAACATATGTTTTTATACATTATTTTAGATTGATACATACCTTTTGATGTTTCATTCCTTCTAACTCGGTGGATCCCTTGAGAGAAGATCTAAGATGGTGAATCTGCCCTGCTGTCCATGATATCACTGACGGATGACATCACTGAGAAGCACGAAAAGAAAGAAGAATAATTTGAATACACTTACTTATTATTTGACTTTTTATTTTTACTTTTTCCTTTTTTATTACTTATTATTCGTTTTTTATTTACAATATTCACTTCTGTTTATATATTGGACACTCTATGATATATATGCTCTTTTGGTATTATACTATGCATATATATATTGTTTATATGATCTACACTTAATGTGGTCATTGGTTTTATTGACTACCATTATATATGTTTCTTACATACACTTTTAGTATTACATTATATATGTGTATGTTATAATGCATGCACATATGATTCATACACTATGAGGTTATTATTTTATTGATTATCACTACACACACACTTCATTTACCTCATTTGTGTTTATTTTAATCACTATTCAAATATATATATATATTTCTTTTTCACATTTTCACGTCTGTTTAATTATAATTTATTATTAATTTTTTAATTTTGGTTCTTCTTCTGCTTATTTGGCTTCTCTGGTATTCGCGTATTTTATAACTTCATATATATATATTATTATCTGTTTCTTCTGTTTTATTATTTAATGTAGGGCTATGTTTAAACTACATATTGATTTATGTTACCTATTGGTAGTAAATACATATGTAGTATAGTTTGTCTTTCCGTCTTTATGAAGCCTGTAATTGCATGCAGATGCAGAGACATATGTATTATAGTATTATACGCTGAATTACTAATTTTGCCTCTTATGTATTATAATATATTAGGCACATAATATGGTTTTACAGATGACAGCGATATTTACCAATGTGCAATCTGCAATTTTTCAGCATGATTCTTAACAACGGTGATGAACGCTTCACCTGACTTCCTGCTCTGACGGTTGCCATGGCAGCGCGTCCTCGCTGGCGCCCGTGCTCTCCCCTGCTCTGACGCGTGGAGCAGAGGGTTGGGCTTGGGTGTCAGTGACACCAGTCCATGCATGACGTCGAGCGGTGAGTCAGAGGAAGCGCTGTAATTGAATGCATCAGGCTCTCTCTCTATATATATCTGTAACAAAGAGCACATGTATGCAATGCTCCATTGTGAACAAGCTAACGCGAAACGCGCGTCAGGGGTGCCCAGGCTACTGGCAGGTATGATCTCCCACTAGCGGTTCTATTTATATATACTCTACATCACTCTGTGCATCTGAAAGCGATTTTTCGTATACAACACAGCACTTGCTGCAGACTCTGCATTTGCACATTGGTAATACAAGCGCTAGCATTATTAGTGGGAGGGCAAGTTTATGACTTTCTTTGGCTATTTTATGCGCATATATATATCTGTTTGAGGGATGTCTCCAAATATACTTATGGGCATGATGAATTCTGTCTGGTATCTTTGCCTTTAGCTTATACAGCTTTTGAATGTGGAAACACTGATATATAGAAAACCATTAGCCTTTTGAATGTATTAACACGGATATATGCGCTATTAGGATATTTCTATCTTGTCTGTACCTGCTTTTGGGCCATTTTTCTGCATTTTGTGTCCCTATTTTTCGGATTCTTATATCCGTATATGTATTTTAAACATTTTGAATAAAATTTGTATTTTTATGGTGATATAAGCTTCCCATTTTTCTTTTTGGATGAATCGCATATATGATAGTAACAAGATGGAGGCCTGATGCTATTGCATCGGGAGGGCGGTAATGTCACAATTTGTAGCATTGAGAATCTCTCCACCATGTGCTCACCCACCTATCCACTCTCTCTTTCCCCATGTGCTGACTTCTCCCATCTGTGCTCTCTTGAGACCGCAGAGGATACATTTTGTGAGGTAAAATATTGTTTAAAAACAGTCAGTGAAATATTTTAGCTCACAAAATGAATCCTCGGTAATCCTCTGCTGTAATGTCAGTATTGTCTTTTGATTTCTCCCCTGCCCAGGAGATGTGTTATGCTCCGTACACGGTCAGCCGAATGATTCACTGTGCCTGTGCGGAATTCAAATAATAACTGCTTGCATATCTGTAGATCAGCAATTTATGTTATTTCAGTGGAAATTTCAGAATATACTGTTTAGGAAAAAGTTCATATATGAATTTTTAGAAATTATAACAGAATATTATAATGTTTTGTATCATTTCTCAAAAACCTTACGTGATAGGAAAAATCTGAAGTCATTTCTAAAATCAGCATGAAAAAAACTATCAGGAACACTCAAAATTGTCCGAGAGACAAAACCTTGGTAACACAGTGAATTATTGGATGGCAAATGGCCAAAATATTGTTCTTGTACAGATTCGCTTTTCTGTCTCTGTTAGGACTCGTGCACATGAGTGTATACCTTGGATCAGTGCAATCCGATTCAATGAGGAAGTGTAGATCTGCCTATTTTTTCTGTGAAAATATTGCAGCATGCTGTAGTTTCACTCTGAAATCGGATGGGTGCAAGAAAGAACATTGGATGCCATACGGACCATCAGAGTGGCGTCTGAGTCTAGGAAACTGTAAATGGTCATGTAAATGACTAATAACTAGTGTTGAGCGATACTGCCCGATATCCCTAAATATCGGATCGGATTGGATCGGCCCGATACTCAGAAAGTATAGGGTATCGCCGATCCAATACCGGAAACCCAATGCAAGTCAATGGGACAGAAATATCGTAATTAAAAAAAACTCTTTCTTTCCTTGTAAACACTAGATATACACACATAGAATACAGTACATATATATAATATATATATATATATAAATAATATGTCATTGTGACATATATACATATATTTATAGTTCATACACTTCTACATAGTAAAATAGCCTCTGATTCAATTGCCGGGCAATGCCGGCTTTTATGAAATTACAGAAGCACCCGACATGAAATGACCCATGGTTTACATACAGTAGAGTTAACCATGTCTTTTCATGTAGTTTGATATATGGTTTTCACTAACAATTACATGAGTGTATGTGTGCAAAATTTGACACATGTAGGGGTTAATTAAAGGTGTAAATTTGTTGTAAAAAAAACACATTTCTTTGCAATTATGTGGACATTTTTTGCACTGCTTTGTTTCGTGGTTTTCATAAGAATCTCAAAGAGGAAGCTTTGAATGCTGAGCAGGTGACTATGGAACAAGATTTTACAGTGGCTGATGCCACACAGCCAAGCCTCACACAATATTCTTAGGCCACATTGGATGATGACGAGGAGGAGGAGGATGAGGAGGAACAGGATTTTTTGGTCTGCACTACAGAGGGACTCCAAATTCCAGCTTCATGCCTGTCCAGCATGGATGGCCTGAAGAGGAGGAGGAGGAAGAGGAGAGCATGGTTAGTGTTCTTCCTGGTGAGGACACTGAATATCTTACTCCTTGTAGTCTGCCATACATGGCAGAGTTCATGTCCAAATGCTTTTCACAAGAAACTCGCGTGAAACACTTTTTTTTCCAACATGAAATAATGGCTGTGAATCTTTCTTGTCCCACAGTGCAAGGAGAAATTAGTTTCTCTCATGTCGAAAGCAGATGTGCCATTTTTAGTGCATGCATGCCAAGGGCCATTGTGGAAGACTTGCTCAAAAGATTACCATCAGACAACGCTGCTGGCAGAGGTACCTGCTCTTTTCACCCACAAGGATTACAGGGGAGGGCCATGCACACCAGGTGCAACTCAGTGGGGGGGAAATGTCCACCAACTGTGCCATTTTCATGAGACCATCACATCAGCAAGGGCTATCTGTGAGTGTAACTATGACCAGGAGAGAGAAGTTGACCAAGATTGTGAAGGGCTAATTAAGTTGTAGCATCGGCGTCCCTGCCTTCTGCCAGGCAGGGACGTCTGTTCCCCGCGACAGCGTCCTCTGCCAGCAGGGACGTCGCCCCCCTTACCCGCGCTCAGCGTCCTCCTTCTGCCCTGCTGGGCCGCGCGCTCCTTCCCTGCTGCTGGACTTAGGCGCGCGCCCGCGCCCTCCCCCGCTCTTAAAGGGGCCGCGCGCATCTTTCAAAAAGGTCCCCGGCCAATGCCGGAGGACTCCACCCTATATAAAGTACTTCCTCCTTAATGGAGGTGCCCGAGCAATGTTGTTGTTGCACTGTTTACTCTGCTTCAGCCCTCAGGGTCCGTTTCCAGTTACCTGCCTGTTTCCTGCCAGTCTGCTGTCTGCTACCTGCCTGCAAGCCTGCCTGGAGGTTCGGCCGTCACATGCGGTGACCATCGGCAATTCCAGAGACTCTCGCCTGCTTACTTGGGAGCACTCATCTGCCATCTGACTGCAATCCCACCTGAAGGTTCGGCCATCACCTGCGGTGTTCATCGGCTGTTCCAGAGACTCTCGCCTGCTCACTTGGCGGCGCTCATCTGTCATCTGCCTGCTAGCCTACCGGGAGGCTCCACCATCTCAGGTCGTATATACCTGTTCAGTCAAAGACTGCCCCGGCTCCTTGCTTGCCTGTTTATCCAGAGACTGCCCCGGTCACTTGCTGTGACTTCCTGCCTGTCTAACCAGAGACTACCCCGGTCACTTGCTGTGACTTCCTGCCTGTCTAACCAGAGACTTCCCCGGTCACTTGCTGTGACTTCCTGCCTGTCTAACCAGAGACTGCCCCGGTCACTTGCCGTGACTTCCTGCCTGTCTACCCAGAGACTGCCCCGGTCACTTGCCGTGACTACCTGCCTGTCTACCCAGAGACTGTCCCGGTCACTTGCCGTGACTACCCGCCTGTCTACCCAGAGACTGCCCCGGTCACTTGCCGTAACTACCCGCCTGTCTAACCAGAGACTGCCCCGGTCACCTGCCGTGACTACCCGCCTGTCTATCCAAAGACTGCCCCCGTCACTTGCAGTGACTTCCTATCCGTCTCCCCGGGCGCCACCCGCTCCTTTACAAGGAAAGCCTCCTTGTATAATAAAGCTCAGAGGTTCCGCCTCCCAGACCCGTTACAGTTTGCTCGGGCCATGGAACCCGGTGGCACCCAAACCCCTTCGCTCTCTGACCTGTGTCATGAACTGTCTCGTCAGAGGTCTCAACAGGAGTCCATCCTGGGTCACCTGCGGAATGTTAATTCCGCCTGGACACCCTGACTACTTCACCAGCAACCACCGCGGGCGCCATGACTCGCAATCCGGCAGTTCCGCTGCTTACCAATTCTGTGGTTTCTGTTCCTGGACCTCGGCTTTCAGCTCCTCCTCGGTTTGGAGGCGACCCTGCTCTGGCTCGGGGTTTCATTAACCAATGCACCCTGCATTTTGAACTCCTGGCACACCAGTTTAACTCCGACCGGGCCAAAATTGCCTTCATCATGTCTCATCTCACCGGAGAGGCCCTGGCCTGGCTAAATCCTCTTTGGGAGAGAGAGGATCCTCTGGTGTCTGACCTGTCTGCTTTTCTCTCAGCCTTCCGGAGGGTATTCGATGAACCCGGATGGAAGACCTCCTCTGCATCTTCTCTGCTGCGTCTCCGTCAGGAGAGTCTCACCGTGGGTCAATATGCCATACGGTTCCGTACCCTTGCCTCGGAGCTAGCTTGGGATAATGACGCTCTGATCTCAGTCTTCTGGGAGGGTTTGTCCGGCCGCATTAAAGATGAACTTGCTGGTCGGGACATTCCAACCTCTCTCGATGACCTAATAAATCTCGCCAGTCGAATTGACCTACGGTTCCAGGAGCGCGCTAAAGAGGCCACCCGTGAGAGAAGGTTTCCTCGTCTTGCTCCTTATTTTCAGAGACCTGTAACTCCTTCCGTTTCTCCTCAGGTACACTCTTCTGAGCCTATGCAAGTCGACCAAACCAAGATGGTCAAAGCCCGTCAGGACTCACGCCGTACCGAGAGGAGTTGCTTCTACTGTGGCAGTAAGGAGCACTGGATCCGTACCTGCCCAGAGAGGTCAGGAAACGCCTGTGTCTAGGTTCGCTCGGAGAGGTCCACCTAGACAAAAATAAATCCTCTTCATCTCTGCTGTTGTCAGTCTCAATTCTCCTCGGTGAGAACCGTTATTTCGAACTTGCTCAACTTGATTCTGGAGCAGTCGGGAATCTTGTTTCACAGGCTCTAGTAGAGAAATATCACATTCCTACCAAACCTCTGGTTGAACCAGTATCTGTTGCTGCTGTGGATGGAGGTCTCCTGCCACGTCCCATTCAACTTATCACTGAAGCCATAACCCTGCAGGTAGGAATGCTGCATTCTGAGAGCATCTCGTTTCATGTTCTGCCTGGACTCTCACATGCTTTCTTACTAGGTCTGCCTTGGCTCCAAAAGCATGCACCCGTGCTCGACTGGCAGAATGAGAGATTCTTCGCTGGGGACAGGACTGTCATAAAACTTGCTTGGTTCCTGTTCATCCCGTCCGTCCTTCTCCTACACCAACTAATCTACCAGGGCTCCCGATTCCATATTGGTCTTTCGCTGATGTCTTTAATAAAAAGGAAGCAGAGACATTACCCCCGCACAGACCATATGATTGCCCTATCGACCTGCAACCCGGTACTACGCCTCCCCGTGGGCGTATTTACCCATTGTCCGCTGCTGAGACCAGGTCGATGTCCGAATATATATCGAGGAGAATTTGGCTAAGGGATTCATCCGGAAATCCACCTCCCCAGCGGGAGCAGGTTTCTTCTTCGTAAAAAAGAAAGACGGCTCTCTTCGTCCCTGTATTGACTACAGAGGCCTAAATTTGATCACGGTGAAGAATAAATACCCTCTTCCGCTCATTCCAGAATTGTTTGATCGTCTGAGGGGGGCTAGAATCTTCACCAAACTGGATCTCCGTGGGCATATAACCTGGTCCGTATCCGTCGGGGAGATGAATGGAAGACGGCATTCAATACCCGGGACGGCCACTACGAGTATTTGGTTATGCCCTTTGGTCTCTGTAATGCTCCAGCAGTCTTTCAGGAGTTGGTCAATGACATCTTCCCGGACCTTCTCTACTCCTGCGTTGTGGTGTACCTAGACGACATCTTGGTCTTCTCTCCGGATCTCCAGTCTCACCGGAGGGATGTTCGTCAGGTTCTGCTCAGGCTCAGGCAGAATCACCTCTTCGCCAAATATGAGAAGTGCCTCTTTGAGCAGACCTCGCTTCCGTTTTTGGGCTACATCATTTCTCAGACAGGCCTACGAATGGATCCGGAGAAACTGTCTGCCATCGAGAAATGGCCCCGACCGGAGGGGTTGAAGGCCATTCAGCGGTTCCTGGGATTCGCCAATTATTACCGACTCTTCATACCACACTTCTCTTCCCGGACTGCTCCAATCTCCGCGCTCACCCGCAAGGATGCTAATCCCAAACAGTGGACGCCCGAAGCAGAGGAGGCCTTTCTTTCTTTAAAACAGGCCTTTTCCTCCGCTCCAGTGCTGCATCGCCCGGACGGTAACAAGCAGTTCTTCCTGGAGGTGGACGCTTCCTCTTCTGGAGCCGGAGCGGTACTTACTCAAAAATCTTCATCCGGGAGGATGGTATCTTGCGGCTTCTTCTCCAAACTCTTCTCCTCTTCTGAGCGCAATTACTCCATAGGAGACCGAGAGTTATTGGCCATCAAGCTGGCATTGGAGGAGTGGCGTTACCTACTCGAGGGGCTCTTCATCCGGTAATCATTTACACTGACCACAAAAATCTGGCTTACCTCCAGCATGCCCAGAGACTTAACCCTCGCCAAGCCCGGTGGTCCTTGTTTTTTGCCCGCTTTGATTTTCTGTTACATTTTCGTCCGGCCGACAAGAACATCAAGGCGGACGCCTTGTCCCGGTCCTTCCTGGTGTCGGATCTCGAGGAGGAACCTAAACATATCATCGATCCCGCCAGAGAGATGCGGGTGGCTCCCATGAGTCTAAATCATCTCCCTCCTGGCAAGACGTTCGTATCGGTAACCGATCGGGAGAGAATCCTACACTGGGGTCATTCGTCTAAACTAGCTGGCCACGCTGGTCAGAAAAAGACCCTCCAGCTCATTACTCGGCATTACTGGTGGCCTACCCTGCACAAGGATGTAATAGACTTTGTTTCTGCCTGTGTCTCCTGTGCCCGCAACAAAGTTCCGAGACACCTGCCTGCCGGCCGTCTTCTTCCGCTTCCTGTACCCGCTGCTCCC
>JARQOD010000001.1:852717416-852776527 GCA_033576555.1 Oophaga sylvatica | reverse complement strand
TGGCCGTAAACCAGTCCGGATGACGTCACCGCCAGGGAAGCTGCAATAGTTAGCAGCTCTGCTCTATGTGGATGTCAGGCTCAGCCTGTCATCCAGATGTAGCAGAGCTGGACTCGTCGTGGGACACTCGTGATTTTGGACTGCGTCGGACAGGGAGTATTTGTGCTGGTTTGTTATTTATGTTTTTCTACAGGAGAACGATGGCGTCGCAGGATGAGCGTACAATAAAAATAATGAAACTGTTTTGTGTTTTATTTCATTAAAAGACCTTTTCTGGCTGTGTATTTTTTTAAAAATTTACAAACTATGATTAATAATGGATCGGTGTCTTATTGACACCTCTCCATTATTAACTGGGCTTATTGTCACCGATCAATCAAAGGTGACATTAACCCCTTATTACCCCGCTTGCCACTGCTACAGGGTAAGTGGGAAGAGCCAGGTAAAGTGCCACAATTGGCGCATCTTTGGATGCGCCAATTGTGGGGCTGCTGCAGCCTGGTATTTTTAGGCTGTTGAGGGCCAAAATCCATGGGCCTTGACAGTCTTTTAATACCAGGCCGCAGCAGTCTGCTTTTTACTTGGCTGGTTAACAAAAATAGGGGACCCCCACGCCATTTTTTTTTAGGGGATCCCCTATTTTTGTTAACCAGCCAAGCTAAGCAGACTGCTGTTGCCTGGTATTAACAGACTGCTGTGGCCTGGTATTATCCCCTATTTTTGTTAATCAGTTCACTTCAGGTCAGCCGGGATTCCCTCTGACATCAATGATGCAGTGCGGTGTCCCTGGCTGACCTGAAGTGAAAGTGGGAAGCAATCAATTATGCTAACCACTTCCTTTCCTGTCAGCCAGGAGAGGAGATGATTCAATCCGGGGTTTACTGTGAGGCTGTCAGCATTAGCTGCGGTCCCTGCAGTAAACATTAACCCTTTCAGAAGGATTACTTCGGGGGACCTGACTGAACATCGGATAGGTAAGAATAATGTTGCTTTGTTATTTTATGTTTATTACAGGTGAACAAGGGCTTCGCAAGGAATGGCAGTAAAATAAAATATTGTCGAAAACTGTGTGTTTATTTCATTAAAATGATTTTTAATTAAAGTGTGTGTGTTTTATTTTTATTTCATACAATAGGATTAATAATTGATAGTTGTCTAATTGACAACTCTCAATTATTAACCTGGCTTAAACTCACCTTTCAATAGCAAGGTGGCTTTAACCCCTTATTAACCCATTCGCCACCGCTACAGGGCAATGGGAATAGACGGGAAAAGTGCCAGAAAGGCCGAATCTAATTATAGATTTGCCTTTTCTGGGGTGTCTGGGGCAGATGTTAGTAGCCAGGGGGGGCCAAAAATAATGGTCCCTCTCTGGGCTATTGTTATCTGCCCCCACTCGCTGGCTCTGTCTGTCTGGTTGAGAAAATAAGGCGGGAGCCCACGCATTTTTTTCAACAATTTTACACCTCATATATATATATATATACATGTCATTGAATTTGTGGCACATATATATATATACATATATATATAATATATATATATATTTATAGTTCATACACTTCTACATAGTATAATAGCCGCTAATTTAATTGCCGACTTTTGTGAAAATACAGAACCCGACATGAAATGACACATGGGTTACATAGAGTTAACCATGTCATTTCATGTAGTTTGGTATATGGTTTTCACTAACAATTACATGAGTGTATGTGTGCAAAATTTGACACATGTAGGGGTTAATTAAAGGTGTAAATTCGTAGCAAAAAAATGTGTTTTTTTTACAACGAATTTACACCTTTAATTAACCCCTACATGTGTCAAATTTTGCACACATACACTCATGTAATTGTTAGTGAAAAGCATATTTCAAACTACATGAAACGACATGGTTAACTCTATGTAAACCATGTGTCATTTCATGTCGGGTGCTTCTGTAATTTCACAAAAGCCGGCATTGCCCGGCAATTGAATCAGAGGCTATTTTACTATGTAGAAGTGTATGAACTATAAATATATGTATATATATATGTCACAATGACATGTATATATATATATATATATATATATGTATTCTATGTGTGTATATCTAGTGTTTACAAGGAAAGAAAGAGGTTTTTTTAGTTCCGATATTTTTTTCCTGTTGACTTGCATTGGGTTTCCGGTATCGGATCGGCGATACCCGATACTTTTTGAGTATCGGGCCGATCCAATCCGATCCGATATTTAGGGATATCGGGCAGTATCGCTCAACACTAATAACACCCTTAATAAAATAGATCTGCCACTAAACAAAGTGAATAAATAAATAGACGTGGCTAAATATTATAAGGCAGGAATAGAGGCAGCTGATAAAGCATACATGGTGGTAGCAAGGCAAAGAAGAGTACCCGATGCTTGTTGCCACTCAAGGTGTGCTGCAATATATTTTATATTTAAGGTGCAAGCATATAAATGGGTACAAGACCAGGAAATGATTACCCCTGACGAAGCCACCTTGAGTGGCGACACGCGTCGCGTACTCTTCTTGATGGAAGACTCTTCTTGATGCAGACATGATGGAACTAATTTTCTGACTGGAAGCACATAGCAAAATCATTAGATAGGAAAGCACTTGTTCAGCCTTATCTCTCCCGACTGTATAATGAGTCACACCTTTGTGGAGGCAACTATGGGGAAAATGGCGTCATCCTGGACTGGAATGAATGGTTTGTACCAGCTCAAAGGAAGCTTGGTAAAACTGAGCTGGGAGAATCCTCCCTAAATACCTAACTTTCATATGTATACATCGATCAGTAGATGTCAGCATTGTACAAATCACACTGCTCATTTATGAATCCTCAGTGTATGCACGTGCAATGTGTTACATCTCCTAACTTGAATCAGAAGCGCTCAGTACATGCTAATGACATCCTAACGACTGCCAAAGTCGTTAAAGAGATCGCTGACCGCTGATGAGTCGTTTATGAGATCTCCTGTTTGGCAGCTTCTAGCGACCTAAAAGCGATCACACCAACGATCTCGTTAGCTTGCGTCGTTATCGTGATCGCTAACGAGATCGCTAAGTGTGGCAGTACCTTAACAGTGCCCAAAGTAGTTCTAAGTGGGAAAACAAGATAATGTTGTAGTTATGATACTTTTTAATCACTAACAAAAATAAAAATAAATTATATTGCAAAGCAAGCTTTCAAGACTTCTTAGGTCTCTTCCTCAGACAGGGTATAACAAAGTTTCTGAAGAAGCACAAAATACATGCACAAAAAAACAGAGACATGGCATGATAAATGGACATTTAAATAAACAAACTGGCCTCAGAGAATGAATTCTTAATTGTATTAGATTAGTGGTGTGAAAGTTTTATAGTTCCAATATCCAATTAAGATCAGAGGTCTGGTGCCCTCAATGTCTCTGGAGCAGATTTCTCAGATTTTGTAGTAAGTCATAAATCCTCCTAATAGATTTAGCCCTGTGTGGATGGAATCAAAGACTGTAATAATCTTGTATTCCCAAACCCTTTGATTTTTTTGTGTTTTAAAGTTGCCTTTTCATATTGTTTGGCTACTGTTAAATGGGTTTTTTATCTGCAATTGTGTGGCGATGAGACCCCATCCTTGCTCTCGGTTTCAGTCCTATTCCTCCCACATAGACATCCCCAATAGTGGTCTAATACTGCTTGGGTTTGCCACCCTAATAAAGCTTGTTGAAAGGCTGCAGCGCAGTCATCAACAAGCTCTAAGGCTGTGGGAACTTCCGTTTGAATCACAGACATGCCAAGTATTAGCATGGCTGTGATTCGCCAGTGCACCACGGGACTCAGCCTGTATAAAGGCTGTATCACATGTTGCACTGACACTTTGACACCTGATACCTTTACAGCCTGGTGTACAGACCCATAAGAGCCTGATGCTGCGTGCCCTCATAGCCTCATGTAGGGTGCCCTATCAGTCTTGTGTGGAGTGCTTATATCAGGCTTGTGTAGCATTCCATAACAGCCTTGTGCAGAGTGCCATAACAGCTTGGTGCAGTGTCCCCCTAACACAGCTTGGTGTAGCGTGCTTGTAATACAGTCTGGTGTAATGTGTCCATAATACAGGCTGATGTAGCATGCCCATAATAGAGCCTGATGCAGTGTACACCTAATACAGCCTGGTGAAGCATGTCCATAATACAGCCTGTTGTAGCGTGCCCGTAATACAGACTGGTGTAGGATGTCCGTAATACAGCCTGGTGTAACTTGTCCGTAATGCAGCCTGGTGTAGTGAGCACGTAATACAGGTCATTGTAGCATGCCCGTAATACAGGCTGGTGTAGCGTGAGTGTAATACAGCCTGGAGAAGCATGCCCATGATAGAGACTGGTAAAGTGCACCCGTAAAACAGTCTAGTGTATTGTGCCCGAAATACAGGCTGGTGTAGCATGCCCATAATTCAGCCTGGTGTAACGTGCCTGTAATACAACATAGTGTAGTATGCCCGTAAAGCAGGCTGATGTAGCGTGCCCGCAATGCAGCCTAGTGTAGCATACTTGTAATATAGGCTGATGTAGCGTGCCTGTAATACAACCTGGTGTACCGTGCCCATAACACAGCTTGGTGTAGAGCACCCATAATACAGAGCATCAAATAGGGTACGTGGGCATGGTGCTGATGATGTAGTGCTGCAGGGAGAGGATGGATTCATTCTGTACCTGTTACATGTCCAAGTGCAGCATCTTCTTCAGGTGCACGCAGGCAACAGGACATTCTGCATAATTTTGTGGGCTCGAGTATGGCTGGCCGAATGGTGAAGCCAGAATATGTTGAGCCAGTGTTAGTTTGGATGCCTGAGAGTGAGCCCTAAGTCATGCGTTTTGTCTGCTTTTTGATTACTCCGCTGGCTGGAGTTTTGTTGCCCATCCAACTGATGCTCAACCACTAATATTTGAGGATGAGTACTGGGGAGAGCACATAGCCAGCGGACCAAGGCAGCACTTCTCAGAGGATGATAAAACACAGGTGCCAACTGCTGCATCTTTCTGCAGTGTGCAGACCGGCAAGTTTGGCAGGAGTGAGGAGTGGATGGAAGATGATACCGGGGATAATGAGGTCCTAGACGTCACATGGAGCAAAAAGCCATCCTCATGAAATGCGCAGTTTGAAGGAAGAGAAGGTGTTAACGCTGCCCCAGCAGCACAGCAAAAGAGGGAGCAGATTGCAAAAGCACAGTGTGCAGCCCCTTGCCGATACGTCGGCTGCTACTGTCTTCCACACTGAGGAAACGAGGAAACCAGCTCAAAGGAGCTCCCTGGAGGGACATTTCTTTTGTGTAAAACAAGCGCACACTGGTAGAGGCACTGCTGATGGCATTCCCACCTGACAGCAGGGGCACAGTTGAAGAACAAGACAGAGGAGAAGAAATTCGTCAATATTAGTGTTGAGCGAAACGATACGGCAAATATCGGGTATCGGCCGATATTAGCTGTATCGGGCTTTCGATTCCGAGTACCGATATTTTCGTCATATCGGATACCGGAATCGGATTTGTCACTGTCACTGTGAGTGTCCGTCGGTCGGGTCTGTCAGGAGTCAGCGGCACTTACCTGGCAGAAGATCTCCGGCGGTCACGTCCTGGACTGCTTGATGGCCGCCATTATCTTCTCCCTGGCGGTCACATGCAGTTTTTCGCGATAACTGCAGTGACTGCTGGGTAATCCCGGCCGTAAAGCAGTCAGTCCGATGACGTCACCGCCGGGGAAGCAGGTAATCAGCTGTGCTGCGCCGGGATGACAGCCTCTGCCTGCCTGCCTGCCTCTGATGTCATTCTGATGTAGCAGAGCTGGATCGTCGTGGGACACTCGTTACTATGGACTGCGTCGGACAGGTGGTATACTGCTGTTTTTTTTTTTCATTTTTTTACAGGAGATCGATGGCGTCGCAGGATGAGACTGTAATAAAAGTAATGAAAACTGTGTTGTTTTTTTTATTAAATTAAAAAACTTTTTTATGAACATTCACCCGTCCGGGTACATCAACAATTTAACTATTTACATACAGGGACCCTGTCCGGGTTATTTATAATTCTTTGGCAGGGGTGTTCCAGGTACCACCTGGTACTCTTCTGATGCTTGCCAAACATCCGAGACACCAAGGACCACCAGGACCTGATGACGTCGTGTGGCCTGTACAGTCAAGTCGTGACCCGCTATCTGTGTCTGTGTGGCCACCTCTTTCATCTCCCTCCAGGTCTGGAGCCCTATGTCCCGGACTGAACGAACCCCAGGGGGCCTAACAGGCGCCGGGTACGGGCCAGCTATCATTATCATGTCCATAGCTGGGGCTGCTGAGGAGACCACTGAGGGAGGCTGGGGAGATTTACGGCGTGGGGTGGGCACTTGTGCAGAGGCCTGGATGTGGGAGGCTGAAGGCTCCGAGGGTCTCACAGGTTCCTGACACTCTGGGGACCAGGGGTCACACCTGGTGACATTTAGGGCATACCATCCATTGTAACCCCAGTGTCGGGTGTAAGTTACCAAGTCTCCTGGCAACAGGTCCCTCCCCGGGTGTCCTTCTGGGAGGTGAGTCTCCACATCCCGCCGGGTCACAAACACTTCTAAATAAAGTCCAGGCTCCTGGATGAAGCCCCAACCACCTTTCAATTTAAAGCTCCGTACTGCACCCTTACGCCGCGGCTCCATCAGGGTTCCTTTATCTTTTCTCATCTGGTCCTTATCTGCCCGGTCCTTCTCGATGTGACGTTGGCGAAGCTTCTGGGATTCGCGCTGCTCCCTTTGTCGCTCGGCTTCTCTCTCCCAACGTCTCCACTCTTTCTCCTGACGCCGGTTGTAATTCTCCTCCACCAGCATCTCCATGTCTCCACCATCAAACTGCAGCTTACGATGTCCGGTTTGCGGCAGCTCTCCTGGCGCCCGACAGTCCTGGCGGCGCTCACCTGCGGAGGAAGCAGCCGGCTCTGGAACAGATGACAGTCGGGGCTCCGGTACAGACAGGTAGACCTCTGGTGCCTGCGCGGCCTCCTCCATGAGGACGGGTGTCGCTTCTTCTGTCTCAGCGACGGGGGCAGACAGCGGGATCTGGGGTGCTGCCGGTGCAGAGTTTTTTGCAGGAACGGGTGCCTCCACTGCGACAACGTCAACCGGATCACATTGCAAGGGCTGGGATGCCCGCACGGACTCCTCTACTAGAACGGGTGCCTCACCATCCGGTACAGACACTTCAGGTAAGAGGGATTGGCGCCGCTCCAAGTTTAGTTTTAGGGCACGCCAGCTGGCTTCCATCCTGGCGACCTCCTCCCGGTGCCGGGCCAGGCCTCTTAGGGTATCCTCCGCTTCTTGCAGCGTAGGAGGGTTTCCAGGCCGGGTGCCCAACGGTGGTTCCGTGGCGATCGGGTCGCTTCTGTGGGGGGAGAGCTCTGACTGCTCCATCCCTTCACACTTCTGCTCGTGTCCATTAGCCATCTCTGCCAAGTCACATGTGTCATTAGCATCTGGAAAGGGCCCCTCTTTTGTAGTGAGGCGGGACCTTCGTGTTAGTTTCCGCACACTGAGGAGGATGAGGAGGCGGAACTCAAGAGCTGTGGGGCACGATCTTACATTGCAGTACCATTTAGAGTGGTCGGCCATCGTTTTCGCGCCACTGAGTGAGTGTACACCCACGAAGAGCTCGCCCTTCTTCTTCACCAGTGCCTCGTCGTGACGCAGATATGGCGGAAAAATGGCAAATACATTCTCTGATGATTTTAGCAATTCTCAAGCACAAAACCAGTTCAATTCAGGCACACAGGACTCGCTTATAGCGAGCTACAGAATCCTGTTCGTGGCGCCCAAGTTGAGTCGCACAGAGCCAGAGTTTTTGGGGGTACTCGGCACCGAGCCCGTCGACTTCTATGGGGTATGTCACGGCTTTACCCGGCAATTGAATCAGAGTCTATTTTACTATGTAGAAGTGTATAAACTATAAATATATGTATATATATATGTCACAATGACATGTATATATATATATATATATATATATATATGTATTCTATGTGTGTATATTTTGTGTTTACAACGAAAGAAAGTGTTTTTTTTAGTTGCGATATTTTGTTCCCATAGACTTACATTGGACTTCCGGTATCGGAATCGGATATCGACGATATTTAGTGATATCGGTGATACCATTCCGATCCGATATTTTTAGATATCGAGCAGTATCGCTCAACACTAGTCAATATAGATGGGGCACAGTCACCAGCTTGGAAAGCAGGATTAGCATGGCCAAAATGTGGAAAAACTTCCTCAGCATGCCACAACATCCGACACCATCATCTGATACAGTTTATTAGCAGGAGGCAGCGTTACAACATCATGGTGGAAGAGTACTGTGAAGAAACCAGATTGTATCTTAATTTCCCAGACAACCATGTTTTTGTAAACCCACAAGAATTGACTTTTTATCTGTATATTGGCTTGTGGATTTAAGTGTTTGTCTGGTGGGTCAAGAAGACAGACTTGCATACCATTTAACATACTATGTAAGTCTGTAATATTGACTTGTACATAGTGTGTGTTTATCTGTGTTTACTGTGAGATGATATGCTAATTGTGTATTGTATTCTATAACCAGTTTGTTGACTTCAAAGGGAAAGGCTGTGAGGATGAACTGAAGCACACTGAGTAATTCTAAAAATAGCTTACATATCCCGGGTATAAAAACAAGAGACAGAGAGACCAGTTCAGATCTCATAACACAGAGAGCTACCAGTCGGACATTCTGCACAACACTCAACGGACGAGAAACAGGACTGTAGCCAATTCATCATGGCACCATCACGAGGGACACGGATCTATGATTCTAAGGTAAACAACCTAGGAGTTTTCGGCTCCGGTTGGAAGGACACAGATCTGATCCAGTGACCATCTCTGAACCATGGATATGTTTGGAGAAAGCCAGGTTTTGGGACCCGCTGGTCAACGGGTTAGATGGAGATGGTCTGATAAGCCAGATGGTGACTCTTGTGTCAACTGGCCTTGGACCTTGTATGGACAGTATGGACTGTCATCTCCCTACATTTGTTGTTATCTCTTCTCTGTGTGTGTATATCACTGGGGGAATAGCTAACCTGGGAGCTGTGATGTTGTATCAACTGGCTTTGGACCTTCTACGGACTCTATGGACTGTTCTCGGTCATCTCCCTACGCTTGTCAATATCTCTTCTCTATGTGTATATCACAGGTGAAATATCAACCCTGGGAGCTCTGACGTAGCATCTATAGTTATCCAGACTAGTCAGCGGAAGGGTTAGGTCCTGTAATGTGCACCATGTTGGGGGTAAGTGCTGGGATTGTTCTGTTTGCTATTCGGTGTTGTGGTTCAATAAAGTATTGCCACAAATATTTACCCTAACACTGTGTTGTCTGTGTAGTGTTATGCCCACATTTAACAGGAGAGCTGGTGTCAGGCTGGATGATCCTTGATCCATGCGGTTTTGGCTATTAGACTTGGGTGCCCGCCGACCCCCCATTTCTCCACAAGTACATGTCCACACATCACTATGTACTAAGTGATGGGTCTGTCCCATTTAACTTTTGGGTCTCCAAATTTAACACATGGCCTGAGCTTCTTTTTTTTTTTGGCTTGGAGGTGCTGGTCTGCCCTGCGGCAAGCATACTGTGGAAAACTGTGTTTAACATGAGAGGGGGTGTGATAATAGACAGGCACATCCACTTGTCCACAGCCAACACGGGAATACTAACATTCATTAAAATGTACCAGGCATGGATCCCACAGGACTTGTCAATACTTTTGGCTGTGTAGACAACGATAACAGCTGCACGCAGTCATTGTTAAACTCTATTTGTAATTCAAAAACTTAAAGAGATGACCTGAAATATAAGTTGGTTGCATGCAGCATGTAAGCACATTGTCATATCGCTCTCACCGCATTCCTCTGGTGCTGGGGTTCAGCGCCCAACGTCATCACGTCGAGTGCGCATGAGCATCTCCCGCGCTTGACCCTGTGGCTGTTCACTCGACTCCAGATCCTTGTCCAGCGCACATGCGTTCCTGAGGCTGACTACGGCAGCTCCATCTCTGACATCTCTATGGTCCTGGAGGACCTGACCCGGAAGTTCCAGCACACTTGCCATATATCTGGCCA
Organism: Oophaga sylvatica; assembly: GCA_033576555.1. Lineage (NCBI taxonomy): Eukaryota > Metazoa > Chordata > Amphibia > Anura > Dendrobatidae > Oophaga > Oophaga sylvatica. The sequence goes on along the minus strand of JARQOD010000001.1, from coordinate 852,766,391 downwards.
CCTCTTCCTGTAGGAGGCACCTGATTGATGTTGTGCTTCCTAGCTAGACCTGCTTGCATTGCCCTGTACTCTGCATGCCCTCGTGCACACGCCTTGGATTGTCCTGTACTCTGCATGCCCTCGTGCACACACCTTGTACTCTGCGTGCCCTCGTGCACACGCCTTGCACTGTCCTTTACTCTGCGTGCCCTTGTGCACACACCTTGCACTGTCCTGTACTCTGTGTGCCCTTAGGCACATGCCTTGCACTGTCCTGTGCTCTGCGTGCCCTCGTGCATACACCTTGCACTGTCCTGTACTCTGCGTGCACAAGCATTGCACTATTCGGTACTCTGCGTGTTCCCATGTCTACGCTTGTTCACTTCCTTACCCAGGGTAGTCCTGAATTCTGTGAGCCGGCCACCTGGTTTCAGCAGTCGTGATACTCTATTCCCTGGGGTCTGCCCCTGATGCTCTCTGTATAGGGGGCGGTTCTCACTAGGTCAGTTCGCCCAGGGTGGATTGGTACCACGATTCAGAGGGTCCACTCCAGGAGTCATCACAGTATAATGAGGCCATGGACCCTGCTGGTACCTCGGCTGCAACTAAAATAGAGTTGCTCTTTTTGCGGGAAAACCAGACACGGATTATGTCATTTAGGAAATCTATGGATACCTGGCTGTCCGGTTTACAGACCTCTGACCCAGGGAACGCCTCTCAGTTGGCCAGTCTCCAACAAGAGCTCACGCAGCAACGTGATATTCAGGCCCACACCCTCAACTATATGGCGTCAGTAGATAACCGGCTCCTTTCCCTACAATCCGTTGCCTCTGTGTCTACCCAAGCCTCGGTCTCGCCCCCACAGTCCCGCTTAGGCAAACCACCATGATATAGTGCTGACCCTAAGTTGTGTCAGGGGTTTTTTGTATCAATGCCGACTACATTTTGAGCTTTTGCCACTGCAATATCCCACCGATCGAGCTAAGGTGGCCTTTATTGTTTCCCACTTAGAGGGGGAGGCGTTAGCATGGGTGAACCCCCTCTAGAAGCGTGATGACTAGAGATGAGCGACTTTCCCGTTTTTCGGGTCGAGTAGGGTTTCACGGAACCTGACTTTCGCAAAAGTCGGGTCGAGTGAAATCGGCCGACTATCGCGGAAAATCAGCAGGTAGACCGAAACGAGAAACCCAATGCAAGTCAATGGGGAAGCAAAGTTGGTAGGGAGTGGAGGACAGTAAACACACCTACAGTGCCCATTTCAATGGCAACAACACCAATCATTATTACTTAAGCTTGGCAACCTTAATTAACTTTATAATAATGGTTACGCATTGAAAAATGGGGGTTATTTGTCTCAACTTGTTGGGGGGATAGGGATAGCTCCCGGTTTTCGTGGGCCACGGCCCAAAGAGTGTCAGTCGGCCACTTTAACACATACCACAATTCATGATGCTCCGTTACGGCACAGAAATATCGGTATAGTACAATGAAAAACACTTCAGTTCTTACATGACATGACTGATATCTATGTTAAAATCTACAATAGCTCAAAAAACGGACACTATATTCCTCCATACAGTATTATGGCCTCCACATAGTGTGCCATACAGAATAATGAGCCCCATATGATGCTCCATACCCTATATGATGCCCCATAAATAATGAACCCCATATGATTCTCCAGTATATGATGGTCCACATGGATGATGCTCCAGTGTATGAAGGGCCAAAATCAAGCTTCATATATAATGGGCCCCATTATTAATGTTCCAGCATGTAATGGGCCACGTAAATGCTGGTCCAGTGTCTGATATACCCCATTTACAATGCTTCAATATGTGATGGGCCCCATGGATGATGCTCCAGTCTGTGATCTGCCCCATTGAGAATGCTCCTGTACATGATGGGCCCCATGGCTGCTGCTTCAGTGTTATGGGCCAAAATCATGCTCCATATGTAATGGGCTCAATTATGCATGATCCAGTGTACAATGGGCCCCATAAATGCAGCTGCAGTGTCTGCTGTCCCCTATTTACAATGCTTCAGTATATGAAGGGCCCCATGGATGCTGCTCCAGTCTGTGATCTGCCCCATTGAGAATGCTCCTGTATATGATGGGCCCCATGGCTGCTGCTCCTGTATATGATGGGCCCCATGGCTGCTGCTCCAGTGTTATGGGCCAAAATCATGCTCCATATATAATGGGCTCAATTATTCATGATCCAGTGTACAATGGGCCACGTAAATGCTGCTCCAGTGTCTGATCTGCCCTATTTGCAATCCTCCAATACATGATGGGCCCCATGGATGATGCTCCAGTGTGTTATGGGCCAAACGAAAGCTCCATATATGATGGTCCACATTATTAATGATCCAGTGTGAAATTCTACGCATATATTCCTGAAAACATTAAAAAATATTTAATAACTCTCCTCGCTGTGCACTGCTCTACTCTACTCTCTACTCTCATCTTACAGGTCTCTGCACTTGGACTGTTTAGGCAGAGGGAGTACAGACGTGAGGTAATTTTCCCCTGTAACATGAATTTTACTGTCTGGAAATGCGGAAGACGTCACAGCGGGGGAGCATGAAGAGGTAAGTATTGCAAGTGCTGTGGCCCTTAGCAAGCAGGGGTGGCCGACTAGTGGGCGACGGCACTGGCACAGTGCCCCTCATAGTACGTCGGTGTGTCTGACGGCGAGAGGGCCCAACCCACCGTCAGAGACAAATGTTTGTACTATGAGGGGCCCTTTGCTAGTGCCGTTGCCCACGAGTCGGCCCCCCCATCTGCTCAGTGAACCTGCACTTGCCCGTGTGCGCAAGGTGCTGACACCGGACCTGTTGGGGGCTATTTTTATGTTTTGTAGTCTGGCCACGCTTGCAAGTGTGTGGCACACCAGGATTTTGGTTGCCACAGTGACCTTGACTCCCTCCAGGGGGGAGTGATGTGATGCCTGAAATCAAGGAAGGATTTCTTTAACAGGTTACACAGCATATACCTTTCATACTCCGGACCAGAAGGGGGAGATCCAACACCTTATTTCAGGAGAGCTCCTCGAGAACATTCTGGCTGGGGGAGGAGTTAGTGAGTGTGGCTGGAGGGACACGAGAGGAGAGACGTGTGGATACAAATTGGTGAAAAGAGGGGCCATAGAGCGCTCACCCCAAGGTTGGAGTGCCGAAACCGGACTCCAGAAGTCCGAGGCTGAGTGGGTAAACTAAAGTCCCAGCTGCAGAATCCGGTGGACAGTAGACAGCAGATTCTCTGCCCAAAATAATACTCTACTACACAGCAGCAGCACATGTGAGCCGGAGACACCATAAGTGAGTGATTCCTGAAGCAGGTTACACCTGTCTGCTATGAGAGTGAATTTATACCTACACAACAGACAGAGAGAGGAACTTGGATGGAGCTTCTAGCAGGCAGTGCCTCAGAAAATAGCGCTGCAAAGGAGAACTCACATCCCACCTCAAGTAAGGGGATTCCAAATTGCTTTCAGGCCGACCGACTCCAGCAGCATCTGTACTCAGTGCCCTGGACAATTTGTCAGCAAAAAATGTAAGGCTTTGGAAAGTGCATCTGACTGTGTCTCCTCAAGTCCTTCCTGCCAAACACACTCCACTGTGCCCAATCTTTCAGCACCATTACTTTCTATACCATCTCTCTGCCCTGGGACAAGCTTCACTTGTGGGAAGCTATTCCAACTGTAATGCATCACACCATCAGTCTCAGAGGATCTGCACTTCAGCTCAGGTCATCTGTGACCAGATACCACAAGTGTAGTTACGAACACCTTACTACAAACTCTTACCACGAGAGGAGAGACGTGTGGATACAAATTGGTGAAAAGAGGGGCCATAGAGCGCTCACCCCAAGGTTGGAGTGCCGAAACCGGACTCCAGAAGTCCGAGGCTGAGTGGGTAAACTAAAGTCCCAGCTGCAGAATCCGGTGGACAGTAGACAGCAGATTCTCTGCCCAAAATAATACTCTACTACACAGCAGCAGCACATGTGAGCCGGAGACACCATAAGTGAGTGATTCCTGAAGCAGGTTACACCTGTCTGCTATGAGAGTGAATTTATACCTACACAACAGACAGAGAGAGGAACTTGGATGGAGCTTCTAGCAGGCAGTGCCTCAGAAAATAGCGCTGCAAAGGAGAACTCACATCCCACCTCAAGTAAGGGGATTCCAAATTGCTTTCAGGCCGACCGACTCCAGCAGCATCTGTACTCAGTGCCCTGGACAATTTGTCAGCAAAAAATGTAAGGCTTTGGAAAGTGCATCTGACTGTGTCTCCTCAAGTCCTTCCTGCCAAACACACTCCACTGTGCCCAATCTTTCAGCACCATTACTTTCTATACCATCTCTCTGCCCTGGGACAAGCTTCACTTGTGGGAAGCTATTCCAACTGTAATGCATCACACCATCAGTCTCAGAGGATCTGCACTTCAGCTCAGGTCATCTGTGACCAGATACCACAAGTGTAGTTACGAACACCTTACTACAAACTCTATCATCCCCTGTACATATTCCCCTTTTATTTGCCCCCCAGGGCCAGGAACAGGGTCACTGCTGCTGTGACACATCCCCTGTAACACACCGGCCCTGTACCGAGTATCCCACTGCCCTGGCTGCCGATCCAAGTGAACTGCATTTGTGTTCTCTACTATTGTATCCTCAGTGTGGTGGTTTGTTTATGGATCTTTTTGTTTGGCCTATAATAAAGGTCTTGGGATTGTTCGCAATTCTCTTGCTCTGTTGATTGTGTGATACCGGAGACGGACCACGTGACAACAGGCATGTTTAATTTTTATGAAGGTGAGATCAACACATATTCGTATATATATCAGGAGTCAGACACAGACCCTTCCAGTCTCAGTATGGATTAGACAATAAGATAAAAAGCATTAAAAGGGTAATGTATGGGAAGCGTACAGCTTTATACAGTGTAGTTTTAATTGTAAATCTACGTCTATATTGCATTAATAACAGACAGATGCTCACAGGCTCAGTATCGATTAGATAAAAATTAGAAAAAGGGTACTGTATTACAACCCAACAGCTGTATACAGTGTCTGGGTAATTGTAAATCTCCGTATATATTTTAGGAGGCACACAGAGACGCTCAATGTCTCAGTATGGATAAGACAATAATATAATAAGAAAAAAGGGGTACTGTAGCAGCATATCTGTCACGGGTGTGTCGCGGCGAAGATCGTCGCGATTGCACACCCTGACTTCGCACAGCTGAGTTTCTGGTGCTGGGTGTTTTTCGGCACTGAGGGAGTTAATTTTTTCTCTCTCGATGCTGGACTTACCAGCCTCGCCCAGCTGCGATTGATGTTTTGTTAATTAGCTTCCTTCTTATACCTGCTGGTCTGCTGGGGAAGTTGTCAGTGAAAGCATTCATTCAGACCAGCATAGCGGATCGTTTCTGAGAAGACTTAAGCTAAGAGTGCCTGTTGTGGTTTATTCTCTTCTCGCTTATTGTTTATCTCCTTAACCTTTTGTGTTCCTCTGTAGTGGAAGTTTTGTATGCATGACAGTGTTTTCTTTACCCCTTGTCTGTCTTGTTTATCTTATGACTGTGTGTAAGCTGTGACCTGCTCATTCCCTGTGGTGGTAATCAGGGTCCTTCTCAGGACTGGATTACAGTGGTGAGGGATCTACAGGAGACAGGGTTACGCTGGCGGCCTGGACCTCTGTACCATTAACAGTACCTCCAGGTAGAGGGACTAGTCAGGACCCCAGTTCAGGGTCAGCATAGACCCCGGTCCACCTCTATCCTGAGACAGCGTGACACGTACACAGTATGACCCACAATACATAGGATATTATGTCAGGTAAGACATTGCGGGCAGATACTATGTATACATGTTGATATTTTCTATTATTGGAAATATAGAATGATGTCACATTAGATATTTGTTACTATCATAGAATATATCTGTAATACGTCGTGACATTTTCACCGACCACACTAAAAGATTCTCCCCAGCTACCATGGATCCAGTAGCCCAGTTAGCTCAGCAGTTGCAGAGTTTGTCCATGGAGCTGACGGACGTTAAGTCCAAGGTTTTGTACTCCCGGGAGCAAACCAGATCTGAACCTAAAGTAGCTCTCCCGGACAGGTTCACTGGTGGGCGGGATAAATTTTTTACCTTCCAGGAGGCATGTAAATTATATTTTCGGCTACGGCCTCGGTCTTCGGGGAGTGAAGATCAGAGGGTGGGAATTTTCATCTCGCTCTTACAAGGGGACCCTCAATCCTGGGCGTTCTCTCTTCCTCCGGACTCCCCGGCTCTCCAGTCAGTAGATCGATTTTTTACAGCCCTGGGTCTGGTATATGATGACCCGGATCGGGTCTCCCTTGCTGAAATGAAGTTACGTAAGATACAGCAGGGAGATCGTCCGGCGGAGGAATTTTCTTCTGAGTTCCGTAGATGGGCCACAGATACTCAATGGAATGACCCAGCTCTTAGGAGCCAATTTTGTCAAGGATTATCTGACAAATTAAAAGATGTGTTGGCTCAGTATGATTCTCCCCCGTCACTGGAGGCCGCTATGGCCCTTGCTATTCGCATTGATAGACGGCTTCGGGAGAGGTGCGAGGTAACTCCGCCCCCTGTGATGACTCCACCTTCTACTATAGTCCCTTATATTGAGGTTCCCCTGGTTTGTTCTGAGGAACCTATGCAGTTAGGAGGGACATCGTTTCGAGGGAGGGGAACGGCGGTGTGCCGCAAGACAGGAAAGTGTTACTTCTGCGGGAGAAAGGGACATTTTGTTGGGGGGTGTCCATCCCATACTTTGCTGAGCAAAGAGTCGCCGGAAAACTGTTGATCCCAGGTTGTGTGGTGGACGACAATCTGGGAGTATGTATTTCGTCCCCAAGTCCGTCTCAGTTTCTCGTACCAGCGGAGGTGGTGGTAGGTACGAGAACTGAAAGGATTTCTGTTCTTCTGGATAGTGGGGCCGCGGCTAATCTGGTGGACGCTCGGTTTGCCCAGGTGCAAGGTATGCAACTGAGTGTATTGGCCAAACCTATCCCTATATTCTCTATTGACGCCAGGCCTCTCGGTCAAGGTAGCTTTGTGCAAGCCGTGCATAACATAGACCTTCGAGTGGGGGCAATACATAAAGAACTATTGTCTTGTTATGTGTTGGAGGGCCTTCCCACTCCTATTGTGTTGGGACTTCCTTGGTTAACTAAACATAACCCAGTTATTAATTGGCAATCCAGAGAGATAAGCCAGTGGGTTGAATTTTGCAATAGTAATTGCATGAACACGGTCATCGGTGCGGTTGTGCCTAGAACCTTACCTCCTTTTCTGGAGGACTTTAAGGATGTGTTTTCAGAAGAAGGGTGTCAAGAATTACCTCCTCATCGCGCGTATGACTGTGCTGTAAAATTGCTTCCTGATGCTAAGTTACCTAAATCTAGGTTATATAACCTTTCTGGTCCTGAGAGGCAAGCTATGAAGGATTATATTTCGGAAAGTCTGGCCAAGGGGCATATTAGACCTTCATCTTCCCCAGTGGCCGCGGGGTTCTTCTTTGTGAAGAAAAAAGATGGAGGCCTACGGCCCTTGCCTAGATTTCCGTGAGCTTAATCGGATTACGGTCCGAGATCCGTATCCGCTCCCACTTATTCCCGATCTCTTCAATCAGATTGTGGGTGCCAAATGGTTCTCTAAGTTGGATCTCAGGGGGGCGTATAATCTGATTAGGATTAAGGAGGGGGATGAGTGGAAGACGGCATTTAACACTCCGGAGGGACATTATGAGAACCTTGTCATGCCTTTCGGTCTGACTACTGCTCCGGCGATGTTTCAACATTTTGTTAATGACATCTTTCGCCACCTAGTGGGACAGTTTGTTGTCATTTATCTAGATGACATCTTAATTTACTCGCCGGATCTTGTGTCTCATCAGGAGCATGTGAGACAGGTGTTGCAGATCTTGCGAGACAATAAACTGTACGCCAAATGGGAGAAGTGTGTATTCGCCGTTCAAGAACTTCAGTTTTTAGGATTCCTGGTGTCAGCTTCCGGTTTCTGTATGGACCCTGGGAAAGTGAAGGCTGTGCTTGAATGGGATCGGCCAGAGGATCTTAAAGCACTGCAGCGTTTCCTGGGGTTTGCTAACTACTACCGGAAATTTATTCGTAATTTCTCATCCGTTGTCAAACCTCTCACTGACATGACAAAAAAAGGGACGGATTTTTCTAGGTGGTCTGACAAAGCTTGTCAAGCATTTTCCTCCTTGAAAAAATGTTTTGCTTCAGCACCCATACTCATCCAACCTGATGCATCACAACCGTTCATTGTGGAGGTAGACGCATCTGACGTAGGAGTGGGTTCGGTATTATCTCAAGGTCCGTCCCCTGGTAAATGGCATCCGTGCGCTTTCTTCTCTAAAAAATTGTCGTCCGCCGAGAGGAATTATGATGTCGGCAATAGGGAACTCTTGGCCATTAAGTTGGCTTTTGAAGAGTGGCGTCACTTTTTGGAGGGGGCAGTCCCCCGGTCACCGTCATTACTGATCACAAGAACCTGCTGTATTTAGAGTCTGCAAAACGTCTGAATTCCAGACAAGCTAGATGGTCGTTGTTTTTTACCAGGTTTAATTTTGTCGTCACATATCGTCCTGGGTCAAAAAATGTAAAGGCTGATGCCTTATCTCGTAGTTTCCCGGGGGCTGGGAAGACGGATGACCCGGTTTCTATTCTTCAGGAGGGAGTTGTGGTGTCGGCTGTATGCTCTGAGCTTGAGGAGGAGATATTGGAGGCTCAGGGGGACGCCCCTGTAGGACCTCCAAGGAAACTGTTTGTTCCAGATCAGTTAAGACAAAAGGTTATCGAGGCACATCATAATTCTGCTTTGGCAGGACACCCAGGGAGTAAAGCAACTGTAGATCTCCTTTCTCGCCGGTTTTGGTGGCCTAACTTAAATAAAGAGGTGGTAACTTTTGTCGCGTCCTGTGGGGTATGTGCGCGCTCTAAGACCCCACATACCCGTCCGTCTGGGGCCCTTATACCGTTGAAAATCCCGGAGCGTCCATGGACCCATCTGTCTATGGACTTCATTACGGACCTCCCTCCGTCTTCAGGTAAAACTGTCATACTAGTTGTAGTTGACAGGTTCAGCAAAATGGCACATTTTATTGCTCTTCCTTGTTGTGAATGGGTTTGAGATGAGTTCTGAGCAGAGGCTCCCTCTGGTGGTTACAAGCGGTGCTAGTCTGTCCAGTGAAGATTGTGAGGACTGGGAATCAGGTGTTACTGACTGGTCTTATATAAGGGAGTCACCTTCCCATCAGGGTTGCCGGTGATCAATTGTTCTGGTCTGAATCCTTTATTCCAGTTTCCCTTGTAGCCTGCTGTGTCGTGTCTGCATCTCCTGCTATCAGATAAGACATTTTCTTCTTTTGTGTTTGTGCTATATTTTTGCATTTTGTCCTGCACTTCTGTGGGGGACTTCAGGGTCCCCTCCGGGGGCTTCTTCCCTCTCAGTTTAGTTCAGCCACTGATGTTTGTACTTTTGCTTTTTCCAGTTTTTTCAGTGGCTGCTGTTTTGATTTTGTTACACCAGAGAGCTAATTTAGGTGGTAGAGGTCGTGTGATCTCAGGTGTTTTTGAAATTAGTAGAGTTGGTGCTTTTCAGGGTTTTCTGGGATTGCAGTAAATACCCTTCCTATCCTTTTCTATTTAGTTAGTTTGGGCCCCAGCGTTTGCTCATACTATTTTCTTTCTGTGTCAGTATTTCATCTTGTCTAACCGCCATTACATGTTTGGGGGCTTTCTATTGTCTTTGGGGTTCTGCTCCGGGGCAGATAGCTTTCCTATATCTATCTTTAGGTGTAGTTAGTTTCTCAGGCTGTGACGAGGCATCTAGGACCAACGTAGGAACGCTCCACGGCTGCCTCTAGTTGTGGTGGTTAGTCAGGGTACTGCAATCTCATAGATTCCAACTGCTCTGGTGTATTGCCTTTTTTGCCTGCACTCCTCAGCTACCGAAACATAACAGTATCACCGGCCTAAAAATTGAAAATTGTATGGTACTCACAGAAGGGAAAAAATAGTGTCAGAGATATTTTTCTGTTTGTTGCATTTTTTTTTTTTTTTCCTCTGTATCTCTGGGTGCTGGGGAGGATCTTTTCTCTCAATGGAGTTTGCACAGTTGTCTGGCCGTGTGGATCAGCTTGCCACTGAGGTTCGGAGTATTGCTATCTATCTTGCTGGGTTGCCTGTTGTGGAACCTAGGATTCCCATGCCAGATTTGTTTTTAGGGGATCGAGCTAAGTTTCAGAATTTCAAAAATAATTGTAAATTGTTTTTTGCCTTAAAATCTAAGTCCTCAGGGAACGCAGCGCAGCAGGTTCAAATTATCATCTCTCTCCTGCGCGGCGATCCTCAGGATTGGGCTTTTTCCCTGATACCTGGGGATCCTGTTTTGAGTGATGTTGATGCATTTTTTCAGGCCTTGGGGTTATTGTACGATGATCCTAATGTCACTGATAAAGCTGAGAAAGCCTTGTTGGCATTAAATCAGGGGCTTGATGACGCTGAGTTATACTGTCAGAGTTTCCGTAGGTGGGCAGTCCTGACCAAATGGAATGACGACGCTTTGGCAGCCCTTTTCCAGAAGGGTCTGTCAGATAATGTAAAGATTGTTATGGTGGGATTCCCTGTCCCCTCTGGTCTCAATGATTCTATGTCATTAGCGATTCAAATTGACAGACGTTTGCTTGAGCGGAGAAGTATGCGTGGAATGGTGTTGCCTTGTGAACCAGCTTCTGAACCCATGCAGTGTGATAGAGTGGTGTCTGGGGCACAGCGTCATGAGTTTCGAAAGCGCAATGGGTTATGTTTCTACTGTGGTGATGCCTCTCATGCTATTTCAGTCTGCCCTAAGCGGGGAAGACGTTTTGCACGCTCAGTTGTCTTGGGTAGTGTTCAGACTAAGTTTTTATTAACTGTCACTCTGATATGCTCTCTGTCCTCATTTTCTGCTCAGGCTTTCGTTGATTCTGGAGCAGCTATTAACCTGATGGATTATGATTTTGCTAAACGTTGTGGATTTCCCTTGATACCCCTACAGAAGTCTATTCCCCTACTGGGGATCGATTCTACCCCTTTGGCTGAGAATAAACCCCAGTTTTCTACTCAGGTGATAATGAGGGTTGAACCTGATCACCAGGAGTGCTGCAAATTTTTGGTTCTGTATAATCTGCATGACATTATCGTGCTGGGTTTCCCTTGGTTACAGTCTCATAATCCTGTTTTGGATTGGAAATCTGTGTCTGTAACCAGTTGGGGCTGCCAATGTGTTAATACCAACACTCCTGTTTTTTCTGCCTCCCCCCAGGCTCAGGATGTTCCTGACTTTTTGATTGATTTTTCTGATGTGTTTAGCGAAAGTAAATCTGCATCCTTGCCTCCCATAGGAGCTATGACTGCGCTATTGAATTAGTGCCGGGTAGTAAATTCCCTAAAGGTCGCCTTTTTAACTTGTCTGTACCTGAACATGACGCTATGCGGTCTTATATCAAGGAATCATTGGAGAAGGGTCATATCAGACCATCCTCTTCACCCTTAGGTGCCGGTTTTTTCTTTGTGGCCAAAAAGGATGGTTCATTAAGGCCGTGTATTGATTATCGTCTCTTGAACAATATTACTGTGAAATATCAATACCCGTTACCCTTGATTTCTGACCTGTTTTCCAGGGTGAAAAACGCTACTTGGTTTACCAAGCTTGACCTCAGGGGGGCGTATAACCTTATTCGCATTAAGCACGGGGATGAATGGAAGACGGCATTCAATACCCCTGAAGGGCATTTTGAGTACCTGGTGATGCCCTTTGGGCTCACTAATGCTCCTTGCGTCTTCCAGTCCTTCATGAATGACATTTTCAGGGATTTTGTGGACAAATTTCTGATTGTTTATTTGGATGATATCTTGATTTTTTCTAATAACTGGGACTCTCATGTGAAACATGTTTGAACTGTATTCCAGATTTTGAGAGAGAATGCTCTGTATGTGAAGGGATCAAAGTGTCTTTTTGGCGTACAGAGGATCTCATTTCTGGGATTCATTTTGTCCCCATCTGTTATTGAAATGGACCGGTCAAGGTTCAGGCCATCTGTGATTGGGTCCAACCTACTTCATTAAAGGCTCTTCAGAGATTATTGGGTTTTGCCAATTTTTATCGTAAATTTATTGGTAATTTCTCGGTTATTGTTAAACCATTAACTGATTTGACCAGAAAGGGTTCTGATGTGGTGAATTGGCCTCCTGAGGCAGTCTCTGCATTTCAGAAACTTAAGCAGAGATTCACTTCTGCTCCTGTTCTACGGCAGCCTGATGTTTCTCTGCCATTTCAGGTGGAGGTTGATGCCTCTGAAATTGGGGCAGGTGCCGTTTTGTCCCAAAAAGATCCAGAGACCTCTAAAAGTAACCCTTGTGCCTTTTTCTCTCGAAAATTTTCTCCTACTGAACGTAATTATGACGTGGGTAATCGGGAGTTATTGGCCATGAAGTGGGCTTTTGAAGAGTGGAGACATTGGCTGGAGGGAGCCAAACATCAGGTGGTGGTCCTCACGGACCATAAGAATCTGGTTTATCTGGAATCAGCCAAGCGACTTAATCCTAGACAGGCCAGGTGGGCCTTGTTTTTCACACGTTTTAATTTTGTGGTTTCCTTTCTTCCTGGCACTAAGAATGTTAAGGCGGATGCCCTCTCGAGGAGTTTCCTTGCGGACTCTCCTGAGTTATCTGATCCTTCTGTTATTTTGAAAGAGGGTGTAGTTCTTTCCGCCATCTAGCCCAATTTGAGACTTGCTCTGGAGGGGTGTCAGGAGGATGGCCCGAGTGCTGCCCTGTTGGAAAATTGTTTGTCCTGGACCAGTGGAAAAAGAGTGTGATGTCTGAGATTCATTGTTCCGCGTTGGCTGGGCATCCCGGAATTTTTGGTACCAGAGACTTGGTTAGTCGGTCCTTTTGGTGGCCTACCTTGTCTCGTGATGTCAGGGAATTTGTGCAGTCCTGCGGGACTTGCTCTCGCTCCAAGCCTTGCTCTCGCTCTAGTGGTTTGTTGATGCCATTGCCTGTGCCCAAGAGACCATGGACCCATATCTCTATGGATTTCATTTCCGATCTTCCTGTTTCTCAGAGAATGACCACCATCTGGGTAATTTGTGATAGGTTTTCCAAGATGATACATCTTGTGCCATTACCTAAGTTGCCTTCCTCCTCTGAATTGGTGCCGTTGTTCCTTCAGCACGTGGTTCGTTTACACGGCATTCCTGAGAACATTGTGTCTGACAGAGGAGTCCAGTTTGTTTCCAGATTTTGGAGGACTTTTTGTTCTAAACTGGGTGTTCAATTGTCTTTCTCCTCGGCATTTCATCCTCAGACCAATGGTCAAACTGAGAGAACAAACCAGACATTGGAGACTTATCTAAGATGCTTTGTGTCTGCTGATCAGGATGACTGGGTCTCTTTTTTGCCTTTGGCTGAGTTTGCTCTTAATAATAGGGCTAGCTCTGCTACTTTGATGTCTCCGTTTTTCTGTAATTCTGGATTTCACCCTCGATTTTCTTCCGGACAGACGGAGGCTTCTGTCTGTCCAGGTGTTGACTCTGTTGTGGAGCGTATGCAACTGATTTGGGACCAGGTAGTGGAGAGGTTGTCCCTCTCTCAGGAGAGGGCCCAGCGGTTTGCTAACCGGCATAGGACTGATGGTCCTCGGTTTAAAGTGGGGGACTTGGTCTGGTTGTCCTCAAAGAATATTCCTATGAGAGTAGCATCTCCTAAATTTAAGCCTAGGTTCATTGGACCTTATAAGATCATGGAGATTATTAATCCTGTTTCTTTTCGTTTGCTTCTTCCAGGGACATTGAAGATCCATAACGTGTTCCACAAATCCTTGTTGAAGAGGTTTGTTGAGCCAGTGGTTCCTGCTGCTGTGCCTCCTGACCCTGTTTTGGTTGAGGGCAATCTGGAGTATGTGGTTGAGAAAATATTAGATACTCGTTTTTCTAGACGGAAACTCCAGTATTTGGTTAAATGGAGAGGTTATGGTCAGGAGGACAATTCTTGGGTGTTTGCTTCGGACATCCATGCTAGGAGACTTATCCGTGCGTATCATAGAACTCATCTTGACCGACCTGGTTGCTCAAATGAGGGTTCGGTGACCCCTCCTCAAGGGGGGGTACTGTTGTGAATGGGTTTGAGATGAGTTCTGAGCAGAGGCTCCCTCTGGTGGTTACAAGCGGTGCTAGTCTGTCCAGTGAAGATTGTGAGGACTGGGAATCAGGTGTTACTGACTGGTCTTATATAAGGGAGTCACCTTCCCATCAGGGTTGCCGGTGATCAATTGTTCTGGTCTGAATCCTTTATTCCAGTTTCCCTTGTAGCCTGCTGTGTCGTGTCTGCATCTCCTGCTATCAGATAAGACATTTTCTTCTTTTGTGTTTGTGCTATATTTTTGCATTTTGTCCTGCACTTCTGTGGGGGCCTTCAGGGTCCCCTCCGGGGGCTTCTTCCCTCTCAGTTTAGTTCAGCCACTGATGTTTGTACTTTTGCTTTTTCCAGTTTTTTCAGTGGCTGCTGTTTTGATTTTGTTACACCAGAGAGCTAATTTAGGTGGTAGAGGTCGTGTGATCTCAGGTGTTTTTGAAATTAGTAGAGTTGGTGCTTTTCAGGGTTTTCTGGGATTGCAGTAAGTACCCTTCCTATCCTTTTCTATTTAGTTAGTTTGGGCCCCAGCATTTGCTCATACTATTTTCTTTCTGTGTCAGTATTTCATCTTGTCTAACCGCCATTACATGTTTGGGGGCTTTCTATTGTCTCTGGGGTTCTGCTCCGGGGCAGATAGCTTTCCTATATCTATCTTTAGGTGTAGTTAGTTTCTCAGGCAGTGACGAGGCGTCTAGGACCAACGTAGGAACGCTCCACGGCTGCCTCTAGTTGTGGTGGTTAGTCAGGGTACTGCAATCTCATAGATTTCAACTGCTCTGGTGTATTGCCTTTTTTGCCTGCACTCCTCAGCTACCGAAACATAACACTTCCTGCTCTTCCTAATGCTAAAACTCTGGCGCAGGTGTTCATTGGGGAGATTGTGAGACTTCACGGGTTGCCTTCCGATGTGGTGTCGGATCGGGGGTCTCAGTTTGTGTCCAAATTCTGGAAGGCATTTTGTTCTCGTCGGGGGATGCAGTTGTCATTTTCTTCGGCTTTTCATCCGCAGACTAATGGTCAGACAGAGCGTCTGAATCAGAGCTTAGAGACATATCTTCGGTGTTTTGTCTCAGAGAACCAAGAGGACTGGTCTTCTTTCTTGCCTCTGGCAGAGTTCGCTCTTAACAATAGGCGGAGCGAGTCCACTGGTAAGTCCCCGTTTTTTGGGGCATATGGTTTTCACCCCCAGTTTTGTACTTTCAATGGGGGGGGCTCTTCTGGGGTTCCTGAGGAGGAACGATTTTCGTCGTCACTTGCTTCAGTGTGGAGAGGAGTGCTTAATAATCTGAGCACTATGGGGAACCGATACAAACGTATGGCTGATAGGAGGAGAGTGTCTGGTCCGGACCTAAGTGTGAACGATCTGGTATGGTTGTCTACCAAGAATATAAAACTTAAGGTTCCCTCCTGGAAACTCGGTCCCAGATTCATCGGGCCATACAGGATCAGTTCAATAATTAATCCGGTGGCTTTCCGTCTTGACCTCCCTCCTACGTTTAAAATCCACAATGTGTTCCACAAATCGTTGCTTAAGAGGTACGTGGCACCAGTTATACCGTCACCTCTACCTCCTCCTCCTGTGGTGGTCAATGGTAATTTGGAGTTTCAGGTATCGAAGATCATTGACTCACGTCTGAATCGCCGGTCCCTTCAGTACCTTGTTCATTGGAGGGGGTATGGTCCTGAGGAGAGGATGTGGGTTTCTGCGTCAGATATTAACGCAGACCGATTGGTTCGGGCCTTCCACACTACTCACCCACATAGACCAGGCCCTGAGGGTCCAGAGGCCCCTCGTAGAAGTGGGGGTACTGTCACGGGTGTGTCGCGGCGAAGATCGTCGCGATTGCACACCCTGACTTCGCACAGCTGAGTTTCTGGTGCTGGGTGTTTTTCGGCACTGAGGGAGTTAATTCTTTCTCTCTCGATGCTGGACTTACCAGCCTCGCCCAGCTGCGATTGATGTTTTGTTAATTAGCTTCCTTCTTATACCTGCTGGTCTGCTGGGGAAGTTGTCAGTGAAAGCATTCATTCAGACCAGCAGAGAGGATCGTTTCTGAGAAGACTTAAGCTAAGAGTGCCTGTTGTGGTTTATTCTCTTCTCGCTTATTGTTTATCTCCTTAACCTTTTGTGTTCCTCTGTAGTGGAAGTTTTGTATGCATGACAGTGTTTTCTTTACCCCTTGTCTGTCTTGTTTATCTTATGACTGTGTGTAAGCTGTGACCTGCTCATTCCCTGTGGTGGTAATCAGGGTCCTTCTCAGGACTGGATTACAGTGGTCAGGGATCTTACAGGAGACAGGGTTACGCTGGCGGCCTGGACCTCTGTACCATTAACAGTACCTCCAGGTAGAGGGACTAGTCAGGACCCCAGTTCAGGGTCAGCATAGACCCCGGTCCACCTCTATCCTGAGACAGCGTGACACGTACACAGTATGACCCACAATACATAGGATATTATGTCAGGTAAGACATTGCGGGCAGATACTATGTATACATGTTGATATTTTCTATTATTGGAAATATAGAATGATGTCACATTAGATATTTGTTACTATCATAGAATATATCTGTAATACGTCGTGACAATATCCAAGGAATATATGGAGTATAATGAAAAAACTTGAAAACTCTGTATATCTTTAATGAGGCCCACAGGCACGCTCACAGGCTGAGTATGGATAACATAAGAATCTAATAATAAAAAAGGGAACTGTAGCAGCATATTAAAGGCATATATGTGGTATAATGAAAAAATAAAACATCTCCCTATATATTTAAGGATGCAGATAATGATGCTCAAAGGCTCAGTATCCATTACACAAGAATTGAAAAAGCTGAACAAGGGCACTGTATCATTCATAAACCAGGAGGACTTCTGGAAAAGATCAAGTGTATTCTCTTTCAAAAAGGTTGCTTGCTCCTACCACTCATGTACATTCCTACACAATACACAGTGGGTTGTTGCACTTGCTAGTATGCCAGGTGGCTCATATATCCATCAGGTGGAAAGCATGGCTCCCCAGGATCAAAGTCAGTAGGCTGTGTAACTGTGAGTGCTTAGGTTGCAATGTGCCCCAGGAGTTGGTCACCCCGGTGGGATTCTGACCTTGCTTTGAGTCACATCCTGGGAAAGTCTTGGACTCGGTAGCAACCCGGCACCTGGCCTTTCAGACTTTCTTCAGTAACCCCACCCCCCTATTCCTGGCCTTCTGGGTATGATGGTTAATTTTCTTAAACCAGGTTAAAGGTCAGGTCAGCTTTGGCCTGAGAAACCAACATGAAACAGGGCTCCGGGCTCCACTACAGTGGCAGTGTGGTTGGATGCTGTGAGCACGAAAACTTATCTGCCCCGGTATCGGCTGCGGAGAGCATCGAAGATCCCTATTGCCTATACAGTGGCTTAGGCAGTACTGTCCCAACCCCGCTTTCCCCTGTTGATACTGCATGCACCACATTCACCCAGGTCGTAGAAGGGACACTGGCCCATTAGCCTCTTCTATAACTTCTGTACTCAGATAGCAAGCCGGAGGCAGTGTCATCTCTAGGAGTCTCAGCTACTGAACATCATTTATCTTTGCCGAAAACGTGTCCATATAATAGCAAGGAAAAGAAGAGCAGATGGTATACCACAGGTTCCGCGGCTACTGGCTTGGCACAATGATTGCGAGGTGTTGGCAGGAAGGAGAGGGGAGTAATACTACACCGTGAGACGACACAGAAAGGAACATATTGAAAGGAGTCCTGGAAAGGTGTCTTTACAATGTACCTGAGAGTTTGATTAGCCCCTCACCTGGAGGATACTGTACCAAGCGGGCATATGTGCACACCTGAACTCGGAGGAAAGCCTTGTAAACTGCCCCGGAATGTGTGATCTCAATTTGTTCCTGCGGCACCTTGTACACACTGCTCATCTAACAGCACCATTCATCCAACAATACATACTTCAGCCCTGAGGCAAGAAGCTGTGCCTGTGGCGAGCTACTCAAACTCTGCTGCATCACCACCAGTCTCTGAGGATCTGCACTGCAGCACCGTTCAGCTTTGACCAGAAACCACAGGTGGCGTAACCAACAGTGGAATTCCAAATCTAATCATCTCCTGTAAATAATTCCCCTTTTTATTGGATGGCCAGGGCCACGGACAGGGTCACTGCTGCCGTGACACATCCATTTAACACACCTTCAGGGTACAGAGTAGCCCAGTGCCCTGGCGAGCGATCCACTTGCAGGAGCCTATAGGCAGACTGACGCTCAAAGGGTCTGTATGGATTACACAAGAATATAACAATTTTGCTGGTGGAGGAGGGGTGGTGGGGCAGCCCAGATAGGGAGGTAGCCAAAATGCCATATGTTTAGGTGTATAATGGATGTAAGATGCTGCAAATGGATTACTTGGAGAAGTCCGACGAAGAGTAGGCACAAAAAAGGGGTACTGGATGGACAGATAAACGGTAAATATAGTATAATGAAAATATTCCAAATATCCATATAGATTTCTGCAGTAACACCCATACTCAGAGTCCCAGTTTGGCTAACACCCAAATTGAAAAGCAGGAAAGTTTATTCTATCAGTACAATACAGCTGTATACATTGTTGGTGGAATTGTTCTTCTCCGTATCTATTTACGGAGAAAAACTGTTAGCCAGAGGCCCAGTCTGGCTAACACCTGATTCTGCTAAGCAGGAAAGTGAACTGTATAAGTACAATACAGCTGTAGATATTGCTGTGTGAATTGTTCAGCTCCGTATCTATCTACGGAGAAAAACTGTTAGCCAGAGGCCCAGTCTGGCTAACACCCAATTCTACAAAGCTGGAAAGTGAACTGTATAACTACAGTACAGCTGTACATATTGCTGTGTCAATTGTTCAGCTCCGTATCTATTTCCACAGGAACACCCATACTCAGATGCCCAGTTTGGCTAACACACAAATTGAAAAGCAGGAAAGTTTACTCTCTCAGTACAATACAGCTGTATACATTGTTGGTGGAATTGTTATTCTCCATATCTATTTAGGGAGAAACACAGTTAGCCAGAGGCCCAGTCTGGCTACCACCCAATTCTGCAAAGCAGGAAAGTGAACTGTATAACTACAGTCCAGCTGTAGATATTGCTGTGTGAATTGTTCAGCTCCGTATCTATTTATGGAGAAAAACTGTGAGCCAGAGGCCTAGTCTGGCTAACACCCAATTCTGCAAAGCAGGAAAGTGAACTGTATAACTACAGTCCAGCTGTAGATATTGCTGTGTGAATTGTTCAGCTTCGTATCTATTTACAGAAAAAAACTGTTAGCCTAGAGGCCCAGTCTGGCTAAAACACCCAATTCTGCAAAGCAGGAGAAGTGTGAAATGTGAATAACTACAGTACATGCTGTACATATTGCTGTGTGAATTGTTCAGCTCCGTATCTATTTACGGAGAAAAACTGTTAGCCAGAGGCCCGGTTTGGCTAACACCCAAATTGAAAAGCAGGAAAGTTTATTCTATCAGTACAATGCAGCTGTATACATTGTTGGTGGAATTGATCTTCTCCGTATCTATTTGTTGAGAAACACAGTTAGCCAGAGGCCCAGTCTGGCTAACACCCAATTCTGCAAAGCTAGAAAGTAAACTGTCTAAGTACAGTACAGCAGTAGATATTGTTGTGTGAATTGTTCAGCTCCGTAACTATTTCCGCAGGAACACCAATACTCAGAGGCCCGTTCTGGCTAACACCCAAATTGAAAAGCAGGAAAGTTTATTCTATCAGTACAATGCAGCTGTATACATTGTTGGTGAAATTGTTCTTCTCCGTATCTATTTAGGGAGAAACACAGTTAGCCAGAGGCCCAGTCTGGCTAACACCCAATTCTGCAAAGCAGAAAAGTGAACTGTCTAAGTACAGTACAGCAGTAGATATTGCTTTGTGAATTGTTCAGCAAGAAAGGTTGAAGGGGTCGGATTCTGAAGTCACCACGCCGTACAGTTGAAGCAGGGTCGCCACCTGGAAACCGAGGTTGCGGCCCTAAAGCAGGACATTCGCTAAAAAGTAGTGTTGAGCATTCCGATACTGCAAATATCGGGTATCGGACGATATTTGCTGTATCGGAATTCCGATTCCAAGTTCCGATATTTTTGTCATATCGGATACCAGAATCGGAGTTTTCCGACAAAGTCTATGGGGACTTCTTGTGTCACAGAACGAAGTACGTGACACAGGAACTTCCCGAAACTGTCACTGTCAGTGTCGGTCGGGTCTGTCAAGTGTCAGCAGCACTTACCTGGCAGAAGATCCCCATCGGTCACGTCCATCCGTCCATCCAGGCCGGCGATTACCCTCTCTCTGGCGGTCACGTGCAGCATCTCGCGATAACTGCAGTGACTGCCGGGTACTGGGTAATCTCGGCCAGCTGTACTCTCGCGACAGCTGGCCGTAAACCAGTCCAGATGACGTCACCTCCGGGGAAGCTGCAATGGTAAGCAGCTCTGTTCTATGTGGATGTCAGGCTCAGCCTGTCATCCAGATGTAGCAGAGCTGGACTCGTCGTGGGACACTCGTGATTTTGGACTGCGTCGGACAGGGAGTATTTGTGTTGGTTTGTTATTTTTGGTTTTTGGAGAACGATGGCGTCGCAGGATGAGCGTACAATAAAAATAATGAAAACTGTGTGGTGTTTTATTTCATTAAAAGACTTTTTTTTTGCTGTGTCTTTTTTTAAAAATTTACAAACTATGATTAATAATGGATCGGCGTCTTATTGACGCCTCTCCATTATTAACCGGGCTTATTGTCACTGATCAAACAAAGGTGACATTAACCCTTTATTACCCCGCTTGCCACTGCTACAGGGCAAGTGGGAAGAGCCGGGTAAAGTGCCACAATTGGCGCATCTTTGGATGCGCCAATTGTGGGGCTGCTGCAGCCTGGTATTTTTAGGCTGTTGAGGGCCAAAATCCATGGGCCTTGACAGTCTTTTAATACCAGGCTGCAGCAGTCTGCTTTTTACTTGGCTGGTTAACAAAAATAGGGGGACCCCCACGCCATTTTTTTTTTTCGAGAGGATCCCCTATTTTTGTTAACCAGCCAAGCTAAGCAGACTGCTGTGGCCTGGTATTATCAGGCTTGCAAGGTTCATGGATATTGGATCCTTACCAGCCTGAAAAACCAGGCCTCAGCAGTCTGCTTCATCTGGCTGGTTAACAAAAGTAGGGGGGACCCCACGCCATTTTTTTTTCGAGGGGATCCCCTATTTTTCTTAACCAGCCAAGATAAGCAGACTGCTGTGGCCTGGTATTATCAGGCTTGCAAGGTTCATGGATATTGGCTCCATAACAGCCTGAAAAACCAGGCCTAAGTAGTCTGCTTTATCAGGCTGGTTAACAAAAATAGGGGGGACCACATGCCATTTTTTTTTTGAGGGGATCCCCTATTTTTGTTAATCAGTTCACTTCAGGTCAGCTGGGATTCCCTCCGACGTCACTGATGCAGTGCGGTGTCCCTGGCTGACCTGAAGTGAAAGTGGGAAGCAATCAATTATGCTAACCACTTCCTCTCCTGTCAGCCAGGAGAGAAGATGATTCATTTGGGGGTTTGCTGCAAGGCTGTCAGCATTAGCTGCGGTCCCTGCAGTAAACATTAACCCTTTCAGAAGGATTACATCGAGGACCTGACTGAACATCGGATAGGTAAGAATAATGTTGCTTTATTATTTTATTATTATTACAGGTGAACAAGCGCTTCGCAAGGAATGGCAGTAAATTAAAATATTGTCAAAAACTGTGTGGTTATTTCATTAAAATGATTTTTAATTAAAGTGTGTGTTTTATTTTTATTTCATACAATAGGATTAATAATTGATAGTTGTCTAATTGACAACTCTCAATTATTAACCTGGCTTAAACTCACCTTTCAATAGCAAGGTGGCTTTAACCCCTTATTAAACCATTTGCCACCGCTACAGGGCAATGGGAATAGACGGGCAAAGTGCCAGAAAGGGCGAATCTAATTATAGATTTGC
The DNA here is from genome assembly GCA_033576555.1 of Oophaga sylvatica. NCBI lineage: Eukaryota > Metazoa > Chordata > Amphibia > Anura > Dendrobatidae > Oophaga > Oophaga sylvatica. Next base: position 852,744,170 of record JARQOD010000001.1, on the reverse strand, counting down.
CTTTTCTGGGGTGTCTTGGGGCAGATGTTAGTAGCCAGGGGGGGCCAAAAATAATGGTCCCTCTCTGGGCTATTATTATCAGCCCCACTCGCTGGCTTTGTCTGTCTGGTTGAGAAAATAGGGCGGGAGCCCACACATTTTTTTTCAACAATTTTACACCTCATATATATATACAGTACAGACCAAAAGTTTGGACACACCTTCTCATTCAAATATTTTTCTGTGTTTTCATGACTATGAAAATTGTAGAATCACACTGAAGGCATCAAAACTATGAATTATCACATGTGGAATTATACATTACACTTTACAAAAAAGTGTGAAACAACTGAAAATATGTCTTATATTCTAGGTTCTTCAAAGTAGCCATCTTTTGCTTTGAATACTGCTTCGCACGCAGAAAAGGTGAACGGCTGGACTCTACATGCCTGGTTCCCACCGTGAAGCATGGAGGAGGAGGTGTGATGGTGTGGGGGTGCTTTGCTGGTGACACTGTTGGGGATTTATTCAAAATTGAAGCGGTGAGCAGTCCAGCTCACTCCAAACCATCTCGATTGGGTTCAGGTCTGGTGTCTGTGGAGGCCAGGTCATCTGGCGTAGCATCCCAACACTCTCCTTCTTGGTCAAATAGCCCTTACACAGCCTGGAGGTGTGTTTGGGGTCATTGTCCTGTTGAAAAATAAATGATGGTCCAACTAAACGCAAACCGGATGGAATAGCATGCTGCTGCAAGATGCTGTGGTAGCCATGCTGGTTCAGTATGCCTTAAATTTTGAATAAATCCCCAACAGTGTCACCAGCAAAGCACCCCCACACCATCACACCATCTCCTCCATGCTTCACAGTGGGAACCAGGCATGTAGAGTCCATCCGTTCACCTTTTCTGCGTGCAAAGCAGTAATCAAAGCAAAAGGTGGCTACTTAGAAGAACCTAGAATATAAGACATATTTTCAGTTGTTTCACACTTTTTTGTAAAGGGTAATGTATAATTCCACATGTGGTAATTCATAGTTTTGATGCCTTCAGTGTGATTCTACAATTTTCATAGCCATAAAAATACAGAAAAATCATTGAATGAGGTGTGTCCAAACTTTTGGTCTGTACTGTTTATATATATATATATATATATATATATATATATATATACATGTCATTGAATTTGTGACACATATATATATTTATATTTATAGTTCATACACTTCTACATAGTATAATAGCCGCTAATTCAATTGCCGGCTTTTGTGAAAATGCAGAACCCGACATTAAATGACACATGGTTTACATAGAGTTAACCATGTCATTTCATGTAGTTTGATATATGGTTTTCACTAACAATTACATGAGTGTATGTGTGCAAAATTTGACACATGTAGGGGTTAATTAAAAGTGTAATTTCGTAGCAAAAAAATGTGTTTTTTTTACAACGAATTTACACTTTTAATTAACCCTTACATGTGTCAAATTTTGCACACATACACTCATGTAATTGTTAGTGAAAACCATATATCAAACTACATGAAAAGACATGGTTAACTCTATGTAAACCATGTGTCATTTCATGTCGGGTGCTTCTGTAATTTCACAAATGCCGGCATTGCCCGGCAATTGAATCAGAGGCTATTTTACTATGTAGAAGTGTATGAACTATAAATATATGTATATATATAGATGTCACAATGATATGTATATATATATATATATATATATATATATATCTATATATATCTAGTGTTTACAATGAAAGAAAGAGATTTTTTAGTTCCGATATTTCTGTCCCATTGACTTGCATTGTGTTTCCGGTATCGGATCGGCGATACCCGATACTTTTTGAGTATCGGGCCGATCCAATCCGATCCGATATTTAGGGATATTGGGCAGTATCGCTCAACACTACTAAAACGTTGTCTGGTGAGAAGCAAAAGTCTGCTGAACTAAAGAACATTAAAGAGAAGATCGAACAAGAAAAGGCCCTGAGACAAACTGCTGAACATAGAGTGGATGAGCTGGAGAAGGAAGTCTCTGAGCTCAGAGGTCACCTGCCAATGTGGCAAAGTGTGGGTAGGACCTTGGGAGAGGACGTGGAGATGCTCAGGGAAGCCGTAAAGGTCTGCAGGAGGAAAAGTTGGTGGTTGAAGACTTACAGCGGCCGTGCCCGAGTAATAACAAGGCGGAAGTGCCAGTGCCCATCTTGTCAAGGGGTCTTGATGAATTTGAATCTCAGGAAGGTGATGAGCTAAGAGCTAAACAAGACAGTTATCCGGTCATGACAGATGTCTAGAAGGAAGTGTCCGAGGTAAATAAGGAAGAGGATGAAGCTTCGCTCTTTAAGTGTGTGATGGAGGTACCCGAAGACATGCGAGAAGCCTGTGCCAGTGAGGGTGTGCATGAGGCCTTTAAAAAGGCAGTAAAAGCCTATAGTGTGAACTGGGCACCAGAGACGAACCAGTTGGTGATCCTGGCAGATGGGGAAGACACAGAGAAGATGGTGGCTGTCCTGAAGGATATGCATCTTCAGTGTCTCCACGCGAAACAGATGATCATGTTGGGTAATATGAAAGCCGCTCGACGTCTGGAGCAGGCGAAGGGAGCTCAAAGTCGGCTGGGCTTCGTGGAAGACATGATTCCGGTACCCAGAAATCTGGTGGGGAGAGTCATTGGAAGACTTGGAAAAGTGAAGCAGAACATGGTGAATAGATCCGGTGTGGTGAGAGTGAGGATTCCAGCTGATGGCGAGATCAAGGTGGCTGGAGAAGAAGACATGGTTCCCTTCATTGGTGTTGGCTCAGTGGAGAGCCTGAAGAACATCCGAACGCTCCTGGAGTATCGAGTGACGTACCTACGAGAAGTAGAGCAGCTGATCTGGAGAAGAAAGCAGATGAAGGAACAGCTGCAGGAGTTGGAACAAAGATGGCGACTGCTTCCAGCCCGAGATGGACTCATGACCGCAACAACCGTAGAAGGCGGCCATGGAAAGTAAGGTAGTGTTAAGGGGCACACATGGAAAGTGGGTCGATTAAAAAGGGTCTGGTGACACAGATGGAAAGACAAGGCCGACATATTGACCGCTGGGGGCGGGGGAGGGCTAACAAAGAGGTGATGGTGAATGATGCCCAAAATTGACTGAGACGGTCCCCTCGACTTATAGGGCAAGATGACATGGGTGCCCTGTCTTGGGGCCCTCAGTTTGGAACAAGTGTTCAACCTCACAAGTTTGAACAGAGGGGGAAGGTATGTGGTGTAGTGACTCATGCGGCAGCTAAGGGGCGCTGTATATGCTGCTCAAGTTATGCATGGAGGCGTGATATGGATGGGAAAACAATTCCTGGCATGGTTGTAATTGGCAGGTATGTGTCGCAGAGCTCCTCTGCGCTGTAAGCCAGTAATGTTGTTATGGGACTTGTAGTCCTACAAGAGTCCTGTTATTTTCTAGGGTGGCTTTGCAGGGTTAGCTTGTGAGCTGGGTGGGACTTGCTAACCACACATCCACCGCCCACTGGTGGTGGTATAATGAATGTTGCATTCTGGTGGTTGTAGGTGTTGTGAAGGACCTGTGATGAGGTCATGAACAGGTGACCAGACCATGTGCTTCATACCTTAGCTGGGGGAGTGGCTACAGGTATGAAAGGGAGTGTTTGGCACATGGTGAGAGAGTGTAGTCTGTCTGAGACTGGGAAGTGTCTCAAGGGATTCTGGCTGAGACTGGGAAGTGTCTCAAGGGAGTCTGTCTGAGACCGTGAGGAGTTTCTGAAAGGCCTGTGAGTTGGAAGGTCCCAGGTGGGGATTAGAGTTCTGAATAGCGCACGGAGAGGCCAGAGGTCTGCAACAACACTGCTTGTAGGAAGCTTCCCCGGGAACTTATGTCTGACGAGGAGTCAGCGTGAGGAGCAGGAGCTCCTGGAAGGTAACTCCACAGAATGTTGGGGCCTGTCGTGTTCCATGGACATTCAGTACTATAGACTATGTGTGATGTGTAACCTGACGTTTATGCTGATGAAAATAAACCAGAAGGACTGTGGTTTGAACCCTGAGCGTACTAGTATCTGCCTCTAAGACCTGCTAAGCGAGTGATCCCCGTCCACACATAGTGTGGATCGTCACAATGGTCATGAAACATACACTTTGCTGCAGTTTACTGTACCGGGTAGTCTCTGTCCTTATCCCCCTCGATTCCACGTGGCCTATCTGGCGCTCCTCCACAGTATTTCCACTGGGGCTCCATATTGCTATAGCGCAACAGGCTGTACCTATGTCCAACCCTGCTGGGGCCTGTTACCCTAAGCCCACTGTGACCCATTATGCCTGTGCACGTTGCAATAAAAAGTGGACATCAGCCCAGTCGTCGCCTTTCTGCCCGTCCTGCAGTCCTCCATCATGTCTGACCCACAGGAGCACTCAGACTCCCTGGATGAGAGCACTCCCCCTCCTCCGGAGGGCCTTGAATGCCTTCCACAGCTCTCCACAGCCAACAGTGCTCCGAACGTCTCCCATGGTGTTTACAACGCACGTGACCTCTACCTTCAAAGGGCCAAAACAGAGAGAGGTTCTACAAAGGAGACTCTGTCTGGCTCCTCATACAGTTCTCTGGGCCACTCAGCAGCATCCAAGCCACTTTCCCCTCCCATTCCACCTCTTCAGAGGAAGATCTTGGGTCGGACATAGACTCCCAGTCCCGGTCTGACTCTGATTTGGACCAGACCTCCAAGATGCAGGTCATGGTGCATAGCCTTATCTCGGCTATCTCTCAAATGCTTAAATTCAAAGAGGACAAGGCTCCTGCCCAGGATTCCTCTGTCTCATTAAAGGGGTTAAAGGGCCTTCATGCACCTTTCAAAACCACAAGGAATTTGAATCTACCCTGTCTAAATACTGGGCACATCCCGAAAAGCGTTTCCCAGGCAGGAAGCACTTAGACATTCTCTATCCCTTGAAACCTGATCTTCTCAGTAAGTGGGCAGAGTCCCCTAAGGTGGAGCAGCCTGTTTCTCATCTTTCTTACAAGATGGTCCTGTCCTTGCCGGATGGCGCGTCTGTTAAAGATGCTACTGACAGACAGATTGAGTCTCTGGCCAAATCAGCCTTTGAGGCAGCTGGCGCTTCTCTTTCTCCCAATTTCGCTTCCACCTGGGTGGCGAAAGGCATCTCTGCCTGGGCTAAGATGGTTCGAAGGGGCATCTTGGCTTCAGCTCACCCACACGACGTAGGTGAGTTGGCAGCCAAAATTTGTGATGCCGGCAAATACATTCTGGCTGTTTCCTTGGACTCTGTGGGTTTTTACGGTACAGAAAGCAGCAACATCGTGGCTATTCCCCGCATCCTTTGGTTGATGGCATGTAACGCTGATACTACTTGCAAAAGATCTCACCAACGTACCCTTCCAGGGCTCCAGGCTCTTTGGGGCTAGCCTGGACCACATAATTTCTAAGGCTATGGGAGGCAAGAGCACCTCTCTACCTCAATACAGACCTAAGCGTCCTTTTAACACGAAGGGTCCTTTGCCCTTTAGGTCTTTTCGTCCCTTCACACCTTATGAATCCTTTTCATAGCAGGAGCACCCCTCTGCTTCAGGAGAACGGAGGAAACCTTCTTTCAAGCCCTCGCCTCACTGGAAACCAATCGACCGTTCCTCTAAGCCCTCTTAGTCCTCCTGATCAAACAGGTTTCGTTCCAAGTGACGGGTGACCCCCACCTGGAAGGCTTTCCAGGGTGGGAGGCAAACTTCTTCAGGGACGCTTGGCTGTCGGTGGTCAGCGATGGCTGGGTCAGGGAGATGGTTACCTCCGGTTACAAGATAGAGTTTTCTTCCCCCACAGAAAGGCACTTCTTTCTTTCTCTCCCTCTGAGGCAGCAGTCCCAGACCCCAGGTTTTGTCCAGGCCGTCTATTCCCTACTGGCCGCCGTAGTAGTTTACTTTCCTTCTCCAAAACGTTTTTCGTGGTTCTACTCAAATCATTTCGTAGTCCATCAAAATTAAAGGTTCTCTACGCCCAATCCTGGACCTCAAAGAGATGAATCGTCACCTTGGGATCCTCCACTTCAGGATGGAGTCCTTACACTCAGTGATCGCTGTGAAGAAGCCGGGAGAGTTCCTCTGCTCCTTAGACCTTCAGCATGCGTACCTTCACATCCCTATTTGTCTGCGACACCAGCGATTTCTTCTGATTGCGATCCAGGATGATCACTATTATTTCCCTTTGGTCTGGCCTGTACCCCCAGGGTCTTCACGAAGCAAATGCCGGCGGTCATGGCCATTGTTGGCTCCAGGGGGATTATCATAATCCCTTACCTGCACGACCTGGTAATCAAAGGCTCATGCCGCCGAGACTGTCCTCAGAGTCTTCAACTCACTCTGGACACCTTGACGCGTCTTGGCTGGATCATCAACCGAGAGAAGTACTCTCTAACCCCTTCTCAGCATCTGACCTTCCTGGGCCTGGAATTCCACACATATTTGTCACGGCCGGTGTTCCTCCCGAGTGACAATTTATCAGTTCTCTTCAAGGGAGTCCGATCCATTTTTGTTCTTCATGTCCCTAAAAGATCCCCAAAATTCAGAGAGAGCAGGATCAGGATATTCCTATTGACATATTCATATGTATATTTGAAGATGTCAAAAGGGAGGATAATTTGATGGGGGAACAAGCACACCAACCTTTAGGGCAGGAGATACCTGGTATGGGAGAAGTGGGCATTGCAGACCTGATAAATCTTGTTTATCCGTGCTCTAACCTGCATAAAATTGATGACCAAAACTACAATAATTGTCAGTCTACGCCTACAAGTAACCAGCCAAACTCCATAATAGCAGCAGCAGGCCGTGTTTGGACATTATGTCCAATGGCACCCACTTTTCAGGCTCCTGTTATTTTTGGCAATTATCCATCTGCCATGTTTGATCCTTCGACCTACTATGGTCCATCGGGCAGTAACCCTTATACTTTTGAAACGCAACGTGGCAATAGGTTTGTAACACAATTCTTAATGTTTTAGACTAGGTATATAGAAAACTTTGTTCATGTTTTAAAGAACATTTATGGCTCCAGTTTCAAAATTAAAAATTAAATTCTTACCACAGACCTATGAAACCTTTCGAAAGATAGTGTTCATTTTTGTGGTTTCGTAAATCTCTGTATTGTTCACAAATCATATTTCAATCTAAATCTCATACTGTTTTGCCTCATAAAAGGCATATTTAGTATAGTTAAAATATTGTAAATCTCCTTATATAATTCATGAGGAAGACAATCTCGCTGACAGGCTCAGTATGGATTACACAAGAACCGCACAATTTGTTTGTTGGAGGAGGGGGAGTGGAGCAGCCCAGATAAGGAGGTTCCAATAATGCCATATGTTGAGGTGTATAATGTACGTAAAGCAGCAGCAAATGGTTTAAGTCGAGAAGTCAGAGCAAAAGGAGCCCCAAAAAAGGGTTACTCTAGAGAAAATATTCTAAATCTCAGTAGATATTTCAGGAGGCAGACACAGACGCGCACAGGTTCAGTCTGGATTCCACAAGAATATAGAAATATACGCAAGAAATAATCACACATGTGGGCCAATGTTCCCGGTGTCAATGATACAGTGATGAAGTCCACTCCCCATCTTTTTGATAAATTAACAAAGAAGATCACAACTAAAGGTGTCATCTCACCGGAATCAGTCTGTGAATATGTGGATCTCATCTGGCCTGCATGTACCAAGGATATGTGCCTCCTGCGTTTCTGACCCCAGACCAGCAGTGATTCGGTGTTCTACAGCCGGCTGTATTCCTACCTGAACGGCCAAAAAAGATATGCAATTGTAAATGCCAACAACATGTAGGCCTTAATAATTCCACTTCCAGCATTACAGCCAATACCAGGCAAACTTCACCCCTTACGGGGACCAGGCCTTGAGGATGAACATCCTCATCTTTTACTGCCTGTACTTTTTCCAAGCCATCCATTCTGGTCTTCATGTGCCAGATAGGTCCCCAAAATTCAGAGAGAGCAGGATCAGGATATTCCAGTTGATATATTCATACAGTACAGACCAAAAGTTTGGACACACCTTCTCATTCAAAGATTTTTCTGTATTTTCATGACTATGAAAATTGTAGAATCACACTGAAGGCATCAAAACTATGAATTAACACATGTGGAATTATACATTACACTTTACAAAAAAGTGTGAAACAACTGAAAATATGTCTTATATTTTAAGTTCTTCAAAGTAGCCACCTTTTGCTTTGATTACTGCTTTGCACGCAGAAAAGGTGAATGGATGGACTCTACATGCCTGGTTCCCACCGTGAAGCATGGAGGAGGTGGTGTGATGGTGTGGGGGTGCTTTGCTGGTTACACTGTTGGGGATTATTCAAAATTGAAGCGGTGAGCGGTCCAGCTCACCCCAAACCATCTCGATTGGGTTCAGATCTGGTGACTGTGGAGAGCAGGTCATCTGGCATAGCACCCCAACACTCTCCTTCTTGGTCAAATAGACCTTACACAGCCTGGAGGTGTGTTTGGGGTCATTGCCCTGTTGAAAAATAATTGATCGTCCAACTAAACGCAAACCGGATGGAATAGCATGCTGCTGCAAGATTCTGTGGTAGCCATGCTGGTTCAGTATGCCTTCAATTTTGAATAAATCCCCAACAGTGTCACCAGAAAAGCACCCCCACACCATCACACCACCTCCTCCATGCTTCACGGTGGGAACCAGGCATGTAGAGTCCATCCTTTCACCTTTTCTGCGTGCAAAGCAGTAATCAAAGCAAAAGGTGGCTACTTTGAAGAACCTAGAATATAAGAAATATTTTCAGTTGTTTCACACTTTTTTGTAAAGTGTAATGTATAATTCCACATGTGTTAATTCATAGTTTTGATGCCTTCAGTGTGATTCTATAATTTTCACAGTCATGAAAATACAGAAATATTATTGAATGAGAAGGTGTGTCCAAACTTTTGGTCTGTACTGTATGTATATTTGAAGATGTCCAAAGGGAGAATTAGATGGGGAAACAAGGACACTCACCTTTTAGGACAGTAGATACCTGATATGGGAGAACTGAGTGGGCATTGAAGAGCTGATAAAAATAATATATCTGTGAAATAACCATCCCAAAATTGCTGAGCAAAACAATAATTTTCAGTCTAGGCCTACAAGTAACCAGCCAAACCCCATAACAGCTGCAGCAGGCCGTGTTTGGCCATCATGTCCAATGGCCCCCACTTTTCAGGCTCCTGTTTCTTTTTGCAATGATCCAGCTGCCATGTTTGATCCTTCGACCTAGTATGGTCCATCGGCCAGTAACCCTTAGACTTTCTAAACGCAACGTGGCAATAGTTTTCTAAAACAATTATTAAGGTTTTAGAATAGGTATATAGAAAAGTTTGGTCAGGGTTTCAAGAACATTTATGGCTACAGTTTAAAAAATCTACATTTTATTCTTACCACACAGACCTATTAAACCTGTCTAAAGATATTTTTCATATTTTTCGGTTAGTTCATGTTTGTATTGTTCACAAAGCATATTACAATCTAAATCTCATACTGTTTTACCACAAACAAGGTATATACACTGTGTTCCAAATTATTATGCAAAAATTGTTTAGGAGTGATAAGGTAAGAATCTTTTTGTTTGTCAGTTAAACTCATTGATGGTGATGTGTGTCAGGGCTCTTTATATCACTGTAAGCAATTGCAGACACCTGTGCTAATTAGTTTGGCAGGTGTGTCCAATGAAAGGCAAGACTACTTAAGAAGGCTGTCCCACATTATTAAGCAGCCTACATTTTCTGCCAAAATGGGAAAGAAAAAGGATGTGTCGGCTGCTGAGAAGCAACAAATTGTGGAGTGTTTAGGTCAAGGCATGACTACAATCAACATTGCCAAGACACTTCATCGTGATCATCGCACAATCAAGAAGTATGTAGCTGATTCACAGTACACACGTGTGCGTGCTGATAAGGGAAAATTGAGGACTCTTTCCTACAGGCAATTATGTCAGGTTAAAAGAGCAGCGGCAAAAAAGCTTTGTCATAGCAGCAGACAAGTTTTTGAAGCTGCTGGTGCCTCCAACGTCCCCGAACAACAAGATGCAGGGTCCTTCAGAGGTTTGCAGCTGTGCATAAGCCATCCTGTCGACCTCCTCTATTCACTGCACACAAGCAGAAACGGCTCCAGTGGGCCAAACAATACATGAAGACTGACTTCAAAACTGTTTTGTTCACCGATGAGTGCCGTGCAATGCTTGATGGTCCAGATGGATGGAGTGGAGGATGCCTGGTTGATGGACACCCCATGCAAACACGGCTACGGCGCCAACAAGGAGGAGGTGGAGTAATGTTTTGGGCTGGAATCATGGGGAGAGAGATTGTCGGCCCCTTTAGGATCCCTGAAGGGGTAAAGATGATCTCCATAGTGTATGTTGAGTTTCTCAAACAGTACTTCCTGCCATGGTTCAAGAAGAAGAACCATGCATTCCGCAGCAAGATCATTTTCATGCATGATAATGCACCGTCTCATGCTGCACATAACACATCTGCATCTCTGGCTGCTATGGGCATAAAAGGGGACAAACTTATGGTGTGGCCCCCATGCTCCCCTGACCTCAACCCCATTGAGAACCTCTGGAGCATCATCAAAAGGAGTGTCTATGATGGCGGGAGGCAGTTCACATCTAAGCAACAGCTCTGGGAGGGTATTCTGTCCTCATGCAAAACAATTGAAGCAGAAACCATCCAAAGTCTGACAAATTCAATGGATGAGAGAGTTCAGAAGCTCCTTTAGAACAAGGGGTCCTATGTGCAAATGTAACATCACCTAGAATAAAGTTTTGAGTTGAAAACTGTTTGATTTCAGTTTGTAATAACCTGCTAATGCTTATAATTTCAAAAACGACAATTTTTTTGTTCTGTATTAAAATGAAAAGGTTGAAAAATCTGCTGTGCATAATAATTTGGAACATGCATTTTAAGTGCAGTTTGGGTGTTTTATTTTTTAAAAAATATACTGTTATAGGCAGTTTGTACAAAAACCTTTCAATTGTACTCTGTTATTTGACTGGAAAATTACAATGACTGCAATTCATATAGGTAATTTGGGAAAATCAGAGAAAATATAATTTGCATAATAATTTTGAACACAGTGTATTATACTTAAAAGATTATAAATCTCTTATTTAATTCATGAGGCACACTGTTAGGGATCGAGTTCCCGCTGCTGCACAAGGGGAATCTCGAACCAGTCCCGCTGCGATCCCCCATCCATCTCCGGCCGCGGTGGAGCCTGCTCAGTGGAGACGTCGGTCCCAGCGTCTCGCTCGGTCTAATACTGTGCAGAGGCTTGTTGCTGCCTCTTCTGGTTCCTCTATTATAACCAGTGCTGGAGCAGGCAGTTTTGGGACTAAGTCCAGCGTTTCCCCTTCTGAGCATGCCCAGGGTAAGATCTCTCATTGGAGATCAGGGGTCACATATTCAGGTACTGCAGCAGCTCCTATTGGTCTGCCAGGAAGGTCCTGAAACTGCTTGTGTTCTGAAACAATTTCTGTAATGTTTTGGTAGCTGAGGAGAGCAAGCAAAAAAGGCAATACACCAGAGAGGTTGGGATCTACTGGATTGCAGTACCCTGACTAACCACCACAACTAAAGGCAGCCGTGGAGCGTTCCTATGTTGGTCCTAGATGCCTCGTCACAGCCTGAGAGGCTAACTACACCTAAAGATAGAAAGAGGAAAGCTATCTTCCCGGAGCAGTTCCCCAAAGAACAAAGGAAGCCCCCAAACATGTAATGGCGGATAGACAAGAGGAAATACAGACACAGACAGAAAATAGTATGAGCAAATGCTGGGGCCCAATCTGCCTGGACAGAAAAGGATAGGAAGGATACTTACTGCAATCCAAAAAAAACCCTAATTAAAGCCAATGCTACTAATTGCAAAAAACACCTGAGATCACACGACCTCTACCACCTAAATTAGTTCTCTGGTGTAACAAAACTAAGCCGCAGCCACAGAAAAAACTGGAAAAAGGCAAATGAACAAACAACAGTGGCTCCAGAGGAACCAAGAGGCGCCCAAGCCCCCGAGGAGGGAAACCTGGCCAACCTCACAGAAATGCAGAGAAAATTGCAAATGGCAAGCACAAAAACAAAAAACAGAAAATATCTTATCTGAGAGCAGGAGAAGAGGCAAGACTCAGCAAGCTTCCAAGTGAACCAGGAAACAACGTTGAGACAAGAACAATTGATCACCAGCAACCATGATGGGGGGAAACCTCCCTTATATCCAGCCAGTCCGTGATTCCTGATTGCCAATCCTCATTGAATGGTTCAGTACCGTTTGTAACCACCAGAGGGAGCTTCTGCTCAGAATTCATTTCTAAAACATTCATAACAGTACCCCCCCCCCTTGACGAGGGGTCACCGAACCCTCATTTGTGCAACCAGGTCGGTCAGGATGAGCTCTGTGATACGTACGGATCAGTCTCCTAGCATGGATGTCCGAAGCAAACACCCAAGAATTGTCCTCCTGACCATAACCTCTCCACTTAACCAAATACTGGAGTTTCCGTCTAGAAAAACGAGAATCCAATATTTTCTCAACCACATACTCCAGATTGCCCCCAACCAAAACAGGGTCAGGGGGCGCAGCCATAGGAACCACTGGCTCGACAAACCTCTTCAATAAGGACTTGTGGAACACGTTATGGATCTTAAATGTCCCTGGAAGAAGTAAACGAAAGGAAACAGGATTAAGAATCTCCATGATCTTATAAGGTCCAATGAACCTAGGCTTAAACTTAGGAGATGCAACTCTCATAGGGATACTTCTTGAGGACAACCAGACCAAGTCCCCCACTTTAAACCGGGGACCATCAGTCCTATGCCGGTTGGCAAACCGCTGGGCCTTCTCCTGAGAGAGGGACAACCTCTCCACTACCTGGTCCCAAATCTGCTGAATATGCTCCACAACAGAGTCAACACCCGGACAGACAGAAGCCTCCGTCTGTCCTGAAGAAAATCGAGGGTGAAACCCAAAAATGCAGAAAAATGGAGACATCAAAGTGGCAGAGCTTGCCCTATTATTAAGAGCAAACTCAGCTAAAGGCAAAAAAGAGACCCAGTCATCTTGATCAGCAGACACAAAGCATCTCAGATAAGTCTTCAATGTCTGGTTTGTTCTCTCAGTTTGTCCATTGGTCTAAGGATGAAAAGCAGAGGAGAAAGACAATAGAACACCAAGTTTAGAACAAAAAGTCCTCCAAAATCTGGAAACAAACTGGACTCCTCTGTCAGACACAATGTTCTCAGGAATGCCGTGCAGCCGAACCACGTGCTGAAGGAACAAAGGCACCAATTTGGAGGAGGAAGGCAACTTAGGTAATGGCACAAGATGTATCATCTTGGAAAACCTATCACAAATCACCCAGATAACGGTCATTCTCTGAGAAACAGGGAGGTCGGAAATAAAATCCATAGAGATATGGGTCCATGGTCTCTTGGGCACAGGCAATGGCATCAACAAACCACTAGAGCGAGAGCAAGGCTTGGAGCGAGAGCAAGTCCCACAGGACTGCACAAACTCCCTGACGTCACGAGACAAAGTAGGCCACCAAAAGGACCGACTCACCAAGTCTCTGGTACCAAAAATTCCGGGATGACCGGCCAACGCGGAACAATGAATCTCAGACATCACACTCTTCTTCCACTGGTCTGGGACAAACAATTTCCCAACAGGGCAGCGCTCGGGTTTACCCTCCTGACACCCCTCCAGAGCCAGTCTCAAATTGGGCGAGATGGCGGAAAGAACTACACCCTCTTTCAAAATAACAGCAAGATCAGATAACTCAGGAGAGTCCGTAAGGAAACTCCTCGAGAGGGCATCCGCCTTAACATTCTTAGTGCCAGGAAGAAAGGAAACCACAAAATTAAAACGTGTGAAAAACAAGGCCCACCTGGCCTGTCTAGGATTAAGTCGCTTGGCTGATTCCAGATAAACCAGATTCTTATGGTCCGTGAGGACCACCACCTGATGTTTGGCTCCCTCCAGCCAATGTCTCCACTCTTCAAAAGCCCACTTCATGGCCAATAACTCCCGATTACCCACGTCATAATTACGTTCAGTTGGAGAAAATTTTCGAGAGAAAAAAGCACAAGGGTTACTTTTACAGGTCTCAGGATCTCTTTGGGACAAAAACGGCACCTGCCCCAATTTCAGAGGCATCAACCTCCACCTGAAATGGCAGAGAAACATCAGGCTGCCGTAGAACAGGAGCAGAAGTGAATCTCTGTTTAAGTTCCTGAAACGCAGAGACTGCCTCAGGAGGCCAATTCACCACATCAGAACCCTTTTTGGTCAAATTGGTCAATGGTTTAACAATAACAGAGGAATTACCAATAAATTTACGATAAAAATTGGCAAAACACAAGAATCTCTGAAGAGCCTTTAATGAAGTAGGTTGGACCCAATCACAGATGGCCTGAACCTTGACCGGGTCCATTTCAATAACAGATGGAGACAAAATGAATCCCAGAAATGAGATCCTCTGTACGCCAAAAAGACACTTTGATCCCTTCACATACAGAGCATTCTCTCTCAAAATCTGGAACACAGTCCGAACATGTTTCACATGAGAGTCCCAGTCATTGGAAAAAATCAAGATATCATCCAAATAAACAATCAGAAATTTATCCACAAAATCCCGGAAAATGTCATTCATGAAGGACTGGAAGACGGAAGGAGCATTAGTGAGCCCAAAGGGCATCACTAGGTACTCAAAATGCCCCTCTGGGGTATTAAACGCCGTCTTCCATTCATCCCCGTGCTTAATGCGAATAAGGTTATACGCCCCCCTGAGGTCAAGCTTGGTAAACCAAGTAGCACTTTTCACCCTGGAAAACAGGTCAGAAATCAAGGGTAATGGATATTGATATTTCACAGTGATATTGTTCAAGAGACGATAATCAATACACGGCCTTAATGAACCATCCTTTTTGGCCACAAAGAAAAAACCGGCACCCAAGGGTGAAGAGGATGGTCTGATATGACCCTTCTCCAATGACTCCTTGATATAAGACCGCATAGTGTCATGTTCAGGTACAGACAAGTTAAAAAGGCGACCTTTAGGGTATTTACTACCAGGCACTAATTCAATAGCGCAGTCATAGCTCCTATGGGGGGGCAAGGATGCAGATTTACTTTCGCTAAACACATCAGAAAAATGAGTCAAAAAGTCAGGCACTTCTTGAGCCTGGGGAGAGGAAGAAAAAACAGGAATGTTGGCATTAACACATTGGCAGCCCCAACTGGTTACAGACACAGATTTCCAATCCAAAACAGGATTATGAGACTGCAACCAAGGGAAACCTAGTACAATAATGTCATGCAGATTATACAGCACCAAAAATTTGCAACTCTCCTGATGATCAGGTTCAACCCTCATTATCACCTGAGTAGAGAACTGGGGTTTATTCTCAGCCAAAGGGGTAGAATCAATCCCAGTAGGGGAATAGACTTCCGTAGGGGTATCAAGGGAAACCCACAACGTTTAGCAAAATCAAAATCCATCAGGTTCATAGCTGTTCCCGAATCAACAAAAGCCTGAGCAGAAAATGTGGACAGGGAGCAAATCAGGGTAACAGTCAACAGAAATTTAGTCTGAACACTATCCATGACAACTGAGCGTGCAAAACGTCTTCCCGCTTAGGGCAGACTGAAATAGCTTGAGAGGCATCACCAGCAGTAGAAAATAACCCATTGCGTTTTCGAAACTCATGACGCTGTGCCCCAGAAGCCACTCTATCACACTGCATGGGTTCAGAAGCTGGTTCACAAGGCAACACCATTCCACGCATACCTCTACGCTCACGCAAACGTCTGTCAATTTGAATCGCCAATGACATAGAATCATTGAGACCAGAGGGAGCAGGGAAACCCACCATAACATCTTTTACATTCTCTGACAGACCCTTCCGAAAAAGGGCTGCCAAAGCATCATCATTCCATTTGGTCAGAACTGCCCACTTTCGAAATTTCTGACAGTACAACTCAGCGTCCTCAAGCCCCTGATTTAATGCCAACAAGGTTTTTTCAGCTTGATCAGTGACATTAGGTTCATCGTACAATAACCCCAGAGCAGAAAAAATGCATCAACATTACTCAAAACAGGGTCCCCAGGTGTCAGGGAAAAAGCCCAATCCTGAGGATCGCCGCGCAGGAGAGAGATGACAATTTGAACCTGCTGTGCTGCGTTCCCTGAGGACTTAGGTTTTAAGGCAAAAAACAATTTACAGTTATTTTTGAAATTCAGAAATTTAGCTTGATCCCCCAAAAACAAATCTGGCATGGGGATCCTAGGTTCCACAACCGGCAACCCTGCAAGATAGGTAGCAATACTCCGAACTTCAGTGGCAAGCTGATCCACACGGCCAGACAACTGTGCAAACTCCATTGAGAGAAAAAAAAATCCTCCTCAGCACCCAGAGAAAAAGAGGGAAAAAAAAATGCAACAAACAGAAAAAAAAAAAATCCCTGACAACTCTGACAACTTTTTTCTTTCCACACTAAATTTCCCTTCTGTGAGTACCATATAATTTTCAGTTTGGCCGGTGATACTGTTATGTTTTGGTAGCTGAGGAGAGCAGGCAAAAAAGGCAATACACCAGAGAGGTTGGGATCTACTGGATTGCAGTACAATGACTAACCACCACAACTAAAGGCAGCCGTGGAGCGTTCCTACGTTGGTCCTAGATGCCTCGTCACAGCCTGAGAGGCTAACTACACCTAAAGATAGAAAGAGGAAAGCTATCTGCACCGGAGCAGATCCCCAAAGAACATAGGAAGCCACCAAACATGTAATGGCGGATAGACAAGAGGAAATACAGACACAGACAGAAAATATATACCAAACAAGAAAATAATTGTAGCAACGGTGAAAAATAAAATGAAAATTAATTTATAAGAGTCACAAATCTACAAAAAATGGGAGGATTTTAGAAAAATATCAAAATTTTATTGCAAAAATAATAAAGACAAAGAAACAAGGTATAAGTGTGAGGTAGATAATACAAGCAACAAACAGATATTGGCAAAAATTAAATGTGATGTTGAATATCATGCCAAATAAACAGGAACATGCGTCCCAGGGGTGTGCCACAGCATGCCTTAATAAATACAAGAGCAAAAAGGAATCAACAAGTGTCTGACTAAATTAATTTAGAAGGAACAACTCAAAAAGGAATAGTATATAATCATATCAATAGGCTATTATCAATTTATCATGGGGTTGCTTCCTAGATGTCAGAAAGTTGTTAAGGGGTCAGACATATACAGAGTTCAGATATAGAATTTAAAGCAAAAATTGCAAAGTTACATATCAGAATATTAGACAAAAACTGCAATCCAAAAAAAACCCTAAAAAAAGCCAACGCTACTAATTGCAAAAAACACCTGAGATCACACGACCTCTACCACCTAAATTAGTTCTCTGGTGTAACAAAACTAAGCCGCAGCCACAGAAAAAACTGGAAAAGGCAAATGAACAAACAACAGTGGCTCCAGAGGAACCGAGAGGCGCCCAAGCACCCCGAGGAGGGGAACCTGGCCAACCTCACAGAAATGCAGAGAAAATTGCAAATAGCAAGCACAAAAACAAAAAACAGAAAATATCTTATCTGAGAGCAGGAGAAGAGGCAAGACTCAGCAAGCTTCCAAGTGAACCAGGAAACAACGTTGAGACAAGAACAATTGATCACCGGCAACCATGATGGGGGGAAACCTCCCTTATATCCAGCCAGTCCGTGATTCCTGATTGCCAATACTCATTGAATGGTTCAGTACCGTTTGTAACCACAAGAGGGAGCTTCTGCTCAGAATTCATTTCTAAAACATTCATAACAAATTTCTCATTGGTCCTTTTCTGGAAGGTCTTGTAGTTGCTGCTATAAAAGTGTTGCATGGCCGCTCGGCCATGCGCTAGTATCAATTGTGTTATGTGCTTTGCGCCAGTGTGATCATGCTCGGCTGAAATAAGCCCCTAGAATACCGGCACCTCCGGTGAGGAGATTTGTATGCACGTGTTCAGGGCTTGGCTGAAATAGCCTCTAGAACAGGGGTCCCCAACCGCCAGTACGCGGCCCATTACCGGGCCGTATCAGTTCTGTTGTCGGCCGTGGAGCACGGCACAGAACTCTGTACACACATGGAGCCGGCGGCTGCAGCACTGTAGTGACAGCTACAGCCGCCGGCTTCAAGAAGACATCGATACTTACCTTCCGTCGCTGCATCCCTGTCGGCTGTGCCAGCTTCATCCAGCGCTGAGCGGTGACGTAGTACCGCTCATTAAGGTAATGAATATGGACGTGACGCCACTCCCATAGGCGTGGCATCCATATTCATGCCCTTAATGAGCGGTACTACGTCACCGCACTGCCAGGAGGAAGCTGCCGCGGCCGACAGGGATGCAATGGACCTGCAGCGACGGAGCGAGGAGGGTAAGTATGATGGGGAGGAGGGTAAGTATGATGGGGGAGGACGGGGGAGCCCAGCGGAGCCATGTATACAGGATGGGAGGGGGGAGGAGAGCCATGCATACAAGGATAAGAGTGTTATGTTTCGGTAGCTGAGGAGTGCAGGTAAAAAAGGCAATACACCAGAGCAGTTGGAATCTATGAGATTGCAGTACCCTGACTAACCACCACAACTAGAGGCAGCCGTGGAGCGTTCCTACGTTGGTCCTAGACGCCTCGTCACAGCCTGAGAAACTAACTACACCTAAAGATAGAAATAGGAAAGCTATCTGCCCCGGAGCAGAACCCCAAAGATAATAGAAAGCCCCCAAACATGTAATGGCGGTTAGACAAGAGGAAATACTGACACAGAAAGAAAATAGTATGAGCAAACGCTGGGGCCCAAACTATCTAAATAGAAAAGGACAGGAAGGGTACTTACTGCAATCCCAGAAAACCCTGAAAAACACCAACTCTACTAATTTCAAAATCACCTGAGATCACACGACCTCTACCACCTAAATTAGTTCTCTGGTGTAAGAAAATCAAAACAGCAGCCACTGAAAAAACTGGAAAAAGCAAAAGAACAAAACTCAGTGGCTGAACTAAACTGAGAGGGCAGAAGCCCCCGGAGGGGACCCTGAAGGCCCCCAAAGAAGTGCAGGACAAAATGCAAAAATATAGCAAAAACACAAAATAAGAAATTGTCTTATCTGACAGCAGGAGATGCAGACACGACACAGCAGGCTACAAGGGAAACTGGAAAGAAGGATTCAGACCAGAACAATTGATCACCGGCAACCCTGATGGGAAAATGACTCCCTTATATAAGACCAATCAGTAACACCTGATTCCCAGTCCTCACAATCCTCACTAGTACCGCTTGTAACCACCAGAGGGAGCCTCTGCTCAGAACTCATCTCAAACCCATTCACAACAGTACCCCCCCCTTGAGGAGGGGTCACCGAACCCTCATTTGAGCAACCAGGTCGGTCAGGATGAGTTCTATGATACGCACGGATAAGTCTCGTAGCATGGATGTCCGAAGCAAACACCCAAGAATTGTCTTCCTGACCATAACCTCTCCATTTAACCAAATACTGGAGTCTTCGTCTAGAAAAACGAGAATCCAATATTTTCTCAACCACATACTCCAGATTGCCCTCAACCAAAACAGGGTCAGGAGGCACAGCAGCAGGAACCACTGGCTCAACAAACCTCTTCAACAAGGACTTGTGGAACACGTTATGGATCTTAAATGTCCCTGGAAGAAGCAAACGAAAAGAAACAGGATTAATAATCTCCATGATCTTATAAGGTCCAATGAACCTAGGCTTAAATTTAGGAGATGCTACTCTCATAGGAATATTCTTTGAGGACAACCAGACCAAGTCCCCCACTTTAAACCGAGGACCATCAGTCCTATGCCGGTTAGCAAACCGCTGGGCCTTCTCCTGAGAGAGGGACAACCTCTCCACTACCTGGTCCCAAATCTGCTGCATACGCTCAACAACAGAGTCAACACCTGGACAGACAGAAGCCTCCGTCTGTCCTGAAGAAAATCGAGGGTGAAACCCAGAATTACAGAAAAACGGAGACATCAAAGTGGCAGAGCTAGCCCTATTATTAAGAGCAAACTCAGCCAAAGGCAAAAAAGAGACCCAGTCATCCTGATCAGCAGACACAAAGCATCTTAGATAAGTCTCCAATGTCTGGTTTGTTCTCTCAGTTTGACCATTGGTCTGAGGATGAAATGCCGAGGAGAAAGACAATTGAACACCCAGTTTAGAACAAAAAGTCCTCCAAAATCTGGAAACAAACTGGACTCCTCTGTCAGACACAATGTTCTCAGGAATGCCGTGTAAACGAACCACGTGCTGAAGGAACAACGGCACCAATTCAGAGGAGGAAGGCAACTTAGGTAATGGCACAAGATGTATCATTTTGGAAAACCTATCACAAATTACCCAGATGGTGGTCATTCTCTGAGAAACAGGAAGATCGGAAATGAAATCCATAGAGATATGGGTCCATGGTCTCTTGGGCACAGGCAATGGCATCAACAAACCACTAGAGCGAGAGCAAGGCTTGGAGCGAGAGCAAGTCCCGCAGGACTGCACAAATTCCCTGACATCGCGAGACAAGGTAGGCCACCAAAAGGACCGACTAACCAAGTCTCTGGTACCAAAAATTCCGGGATGCCCAGCCAATGCGGAACAATGAATCTCAGACATCACACTCCTCTTCCACTGGTCCGGGACAAACAACTTTCCAACAGGGCAGCGCTCGGGCCTATCCTCCTGACACCCCTCCAGAGCAAGTCTCAAATTGGGCGAGATGGCGGAAAGAACTACACCCTCCTTCAAAATAACAGAGGGATCAGATAGCTCAGGAGAGTCCGCAAGGAAACTCCTCGAGAGGGCATCCGCCTTAACATTCTTAGTGCCAGGAAGAAAGGAAACCACAAAATTAAAACGTGTGAAAAACAAGGCCCACCTGGCCTGTCTAGGATTGAGTCGCTTGGCAGATTCCAGATAGACCAGATTCTTATGGTCCGTAAGGACCACCACCTGATGTTTGGCTCCCTCCAGCCAATGTCTCCACTCTTCAAAAGCCCACTTCATGGCCAATAACTCCCGATTACCCACGTCATAATTACGTTCAGTAGGAGAAAATTTTCGAGAGAAAAAGGCACAAGGGTTACTTTTAGAGGTCTCTGGATCTTTTTGGGACAAAACGGCACCTGCCCCAATTTCAGAGGCATCAACCTCCACCTGAAATGGCAGAGAAACATCAGGCTGCCGTAGAACAGGAGCAGAAGTGAATCTCTGCTTAAGTTCCTGAAACGCAGAGACTGCCTCAGGAGGCCAATTCACCACATCAGAACCCTTTCTGGTCAAATCAGTTAATGGTTTAACAATAACCGAGAAATTACCAATAAATTTACGATAAAAATTGGCAAAACCCAAAAATCTCTGAAGAGCCTTTAATGAAGTAGGTTGGACCCAATCACAGATGGCCTGAACCTTGACCGGGTCCATTTCAATAACAGATGGGGACAAAATGAATCCCAGAAATGAGATCTTCTGTACGCCAAAAAGACACTTTGATCCCTTCACATACAGAGCATTCTCTCTCAAAATCTGGAATACAGTTCGAACATGTTTCACATGAGAGTCCCAGTCATTAGAAAAATCAAGATATCATCCAAATAAACAATCAGAAACTTGTCCACAAAATCCCTGAAAATGTCATTCATGAAGGACTGGAAGACGGAAGGAGCATTAGTGAGCCCAAAGGGCATCACAAGGTACTCAAAATGCCCTTCAGGGGTGTTAAATGCCGTCTTCCATTCATCCCCGTGCTTAATGCGAATAAGGTTATACGCCCCCCTGAGGTCAAGCTTGGTAAACCAAGTAGCGTTTTTCACCCTGGAAAACAGGTCAGAAATCAAGGGTAACGGGTATTGATATTTCACAGTAATATTGTTCAAGAGACGATAATCAATACACGGCCTTAATGAACCATCTTTTTTGGCCACAAAGAAAAAACCGGCACCTAAGGGTGAAGAGGATGGTCTGATATGACCCTTCTCCAATGATTCCTTGATATAAGACCGCATAGCGTCATGTTCAGGTACAGACAAGTTAAAAAGGCGACCTTTAGGGAATTTACTACCCGGCACTAATTCAATAGCGCAGTCATAGCTCCTATGGGGAGGCAAGGATGCAGATTTACTTTCGCTAAACACATCAGAAAAATCAAACAAAAAGTCAGGAACATCCTCAGCCTGGGGGAGGCAGAAAAAACAGGAGTGTTGGTATTAACACATTGACAGCCCCAACTGGTTACAGACACAGATTTCCAATCCAAAACAGGATTATGAGACTGTAACCAAGGGAAACCCAGCACTATAATGTCATGCAGATTATATAGAACCAAAAATTTGCAGCACTCCTGGTGATCAGGTTCAACCCTCATTATCACCTGAGTAGAAAACTGGGGTTTATTCTCAGCCAAAGGGGTTGAATCGATCCCCAGTAGGGGAATAGACTTCTGTAGGGGTATCAAGGGAAACCCACAACGTTTAGCAAAATCATAATCCATCAGGTTAATAGCTGCTCCAGAATCAACGAAAGCCTGAGCAGAAAATGAGGACAGAGAGCATATCAGAGTGACAGTTAATAAAAACTTAGTCTGAACACTACCCAAGACAACTGAGCGTGCAAAATGTCTTCCCCGCTTAGGGCAGACTGAAATAGCATGAGAGGCATCACCACAGTAGAAACATAACCCATTGCGCTTTCGAAACTCATGACGCTGTGCCCCAGACACCACTCCATCACACTGCATGGGCTCAGCAGCTGGCTCACAAGGCAACACCACTCCACGCATACTTCTCCGCTCACGCAAACGTCTGTCAATTTGAATCGCTAATGACATAGAATCATTGAGACCAGAGGGGACAGGGAATCCCACCATAACATCCTTTACATTATCCGACAGACCCTTCCGGAAAAGGGCCGCCAAAGCGTCGTCATTCCACTTGGTCAGGACTGCCCACCTACGGAATCTCTGACAGTATAACTCAGCGTCATCAAGCCCCTGATTTAATGCCAACAAGGCCTTTTCAGCTTGATCAGTGAAATTAGGCTCATCGTACAATAACCCCAAGGCCTGAAAAAACGCATCAACATCACTCAAAACAGGATCCCCAGGTATCAGGGAAAAAGCCCAATCCTGAGGATCGCCGCGCAGGAGAGAGATGATAATTTGAACCTGCTGCGCTGCGTTTCCTGAGGACTTAGATTTTAAGGCAAGAAACAATTTACAATTATTTTTGAAATTCTGAAACTTAGCTCGATCCCCTAAAAACAAATCTGGCATGGGGATCCTAGGTTCCACAACAGGCAACCCAGCAAGATAGATAGCAATACTCCGAACCTCAGTGGCAAGCTGATCCACACGGCCAGACAACTGTGCAAACTCCATTGGGAGAAAAGATCCTCCCCAGCACCCAGAGATACAGAGGGGAAAAAAAAAAAAATGCAACAAACAGAAAAATATCTCTGACAACTTTTCTTCCTTCAAAATATTTTTTCCCTTCTGTGAGTACCATACAATTTTTAGGCCGGTGATAATGTTATGTTTCGGTAGCTGAGGAGTGCAGGTAAAAAAGGCAATACACCAGAACAGTTGGAATCTATGAGATTGCAGTACCCTGACTAACCACCACAACTAGAGGCAGCCGTGGAGCGTTCCTACGTTGGTCCTAGACGCCTCGTCACAGCCTGAGAAACTAACTACACCTAAAGATAGAAATAGGAAAGCTATCTGCCCCGGAGCAGAACCCCAAAGATAATAGAAAGCCCCCAAACATGTAATGGCGGTTAGACAAGAGGAAATACTGACACAGAAAGAAAATAGTATGAGCAAACGCTGGGGCCCAAACTATCTAAATAGAAAAGGACAGGAAGGGTACTTACTGCAATCCCAGAAAACCCTGAAAAACACCAACTCTACTAATTTCAAAATCACCTGAGATCACACGACCTCTACCACCTAAATTAGTTCTCTGGTGTAAGAAAATCAAAACTGCAGCCACTGAAAAAACTGGAAAAAGAACAAAACTCAGTGGCTGAACTAAACTGAGAGGGCAGAAGCCCCCGGAGGGGACCCTGAAGGCCCCCAAAGAAGTGCAGGACAAAATGCAAAAATATAGCAAAAACACAAAATAAGAAATTGTCTTATCTGATAGCAGGAGATGCAGACACGACACAGCAGGCTACAAGGGAAACTGGAAAGAAGGATTCAGACCAGAACAATTGATCACCGGCAACCCTGATGGGAAAATGACTCCCTTATATAAGACCAATCAGTAACACCTGATTCCCAGTCCTCACAATCCTCACTAGTACCGCTTGTAACCACCAGAGGGAGCCTCTGCTCAGAACTCATCTCAAACCCATTCACAACATAAGAGGGTGGAGGGGAGCCATGCATACAAGGATAGGAGGGTGGAGCGGAGCCATATATACAAGGATGCGAGGGTGGGAGCGGAGCAATATATACAAGGATGTGATGGTGGAGCGGAGCCATGTATACAGGATGGGAGGGGGGAGCGGAGCCATGTATACAGGATTGGAGGGTGAAGCGGAGCCATGTATACAAGGATAAGAGGGTGGAGGGGAGCCATGCATACAAGGATAAGAGGGTGGGAGCGGAGCCATATATACAAGGATAGGAGGGTGGAGCGGAGCCATATATACAAGGATGGGAGGGGGGAGCGGAGCCATGCATACAAGGATAAGAGGGTGGAGGGGAGCCATGCATACAAGGATAGGAGGGTGAGAGCAGAGCCATGTATACAAGATGGGAGGGAGGGAGCGGAGCCATGTATACAAGGATGGGAGGGTGGAGCGGAGCCATGTATACAAGGATGGGAGGGTGGAGCGGAGCCATGTATACAAGGATAGGAGGGTGGGAGCAGAGCCATATATACAGGATGGGAGGTTGGGAGCGGAGCCATGTATACAGGATGAGAAGGTGGGAGCGGAGCCATATAAACAAGGGTGGGAGCGGAGCCATGCATACAAGGGTGGGAGCGGAGCCTTGTATACAAGGGAGTCACATTCACATTATAAATGTTATAATTAAATGATGAGTATGCACTACAACTAAATTACAACCACATCCATAGCCCCGCCCCCTTATGACCAAAGCCCACCCCTGCCACACCTCAATCCCCGCCCTGCCGGGCCATGGAAGAATGGTCTTTCTTGAAGCCGGTCCCTGGTGCAAAAAGGTTGGGGACCACTGCTCTAGAATACCGACTACTCCGGTGAGGAGTTGCTTGTTTGCGCTGCTGACTGCATGACCACAGACTGCTATCCACACGGCTGTTATCTGTGTACCCCTGTGGTGTTAACAGGACACAGTCTCTATCTCTGCCTCTCTACCTCAGCGACTCTGTGAAGTAACAGAGTTCCCTTATACCGCCATCTTACTAGCAGCAGGCTTTGCCTGCACGGTGGACCCCAGGTTGCAATAATGGCATATGTTGAGGTTTCTAATGTACGTAAAGCAGTTGCAAATGGTTTAAGTCGAGAAGTCATAGAAAAAGGAGGCCCAAAAAAGAGCTACTGTTATCACAAGCTAAAAGGTATATATACTCTATTGAAAAAATTCAAAATCTCAGTAGATATTTCAAGAGGCAGACACAGACGCTCACAGGCTCAGTCGGGATTACAGACGAATATTAAAAGCTACGCAAGAAAGAATCACACATGTGGGCCAATGTTCACGGTGTCAATGATGCTAAAGAAGTTGTGGGGAGGACCACTTTGTGCAAAAAAGGGTACTGTTTCCAAAGTGTCCAGCTGTATACAGTCTAGGGGGCATTGTAAATCTCCGTATCTATTTACGTAGTAACAGACAGACGCTCTCAGCCTCTGTATGGATTACACCAGAATCCAAAAAGTTGACAAACTGTACTGTATCATAAGCGTACAGCTGTATACAGTGTTGGGCTCATTTTAAATCTTCGGATATATTTCAGTCTCAGTAAGCCTGTCCATAATCTCCCCTACAGTAAAGAAGATGGATACAAGTACACACTGAAAGTAGAGTGATTGCCGAAATATTGGTAATTAATAATAATGAGGCTGAAACCTCCAGGTACAATTATGACAGGCGATGTTGACAATTACTTTATGTATGGAGACAGTGCAAACGGTTCTTTGTGAATAAAGTGTTGCTGTATCGCAGTTACGTCTATCCCATCTACGTTATTTGTCTGCATCAAATTGTGATGCCAAGGAGAGATGTAGACATGGTCCTCATACCTATCATGTCACCCGGGTACTTTGGGAGTCCCAAAAGGGCAGAAGCCACGGCCGTAGGCATTCTATTGGATTGGCAAAGAGGGGACATTTAAAAAAGGGCCATGATATCAGATGTCTGTGTGGAAAAAGGGGGGGAAAGATGATCGAAACCCCCATCATCCAATTGTGAGCGACTCTATTTTAAAATGGTAGCCAATGCCATTGGCATTGGAAAGTGAGCCCGCAGGACAGAAATACTAAGTCTTAACAGCATGGATCAGTTAACAAATTGGGGATGGGGGTCCTGCCAGACTCCACAGCGGGGGAGAGGGAGGGTAACTTGTGGTGCTGGGGGCCCTAAGCAACGGGGGGGGCCCCGCATGGGCGGGAGCCTGGCACAGGGGGTCCTCATGATCCCGGTGTTGACGGCGATGGGCTCATCCCA
>JARQOD010000001.1:852604786-852717316 GCA_033576555.1 Oophaga sylvatica | reverse complement strand
TTTAGGGGAAAAAAATAGGGACCGGGGGAAATTTTTAAAAACCCACCTGGGGGGGGGAGTGTGGGGGCAGCAAGCAAACTTTTAAATGGGAAAAAAAAACCTGATGGCACACCCAATAATGTGAATGGGGGGAAAACCCAAAGGGGGGGTTTTCCCCCCGAAAACATACAAAAAAGGCTGCACTAAAACATACTAAAGCATGCAAAAGGAACCCCTAAAATTTTAGAATAGAATAGGGGGTTTGGGAAATTTTAAAAAAAAAATTTGGGGACGCTTAGTAAAAAACCTTTGGGCCCCAAAAATTTTAAAAAACCCAAAAACCCTTCGTCAAGGGGGTCTAAATTTCTTTGGCCCCTCCCCCCAGGGAAATCCCCTTTTGGGTGAATCGGAATTTTCTGGGTGAATATAAACCTCTGTCATAATGCCTTTTTTAAATGGGTAAAGGGGGCCCCGGTGAAATTTTAAAATCCCAAAAGGGGGGGGGCCCGGGTTTGCTCGGTCAGCAAGCTAAATTCAATGGGAAAAAAAAACCTGACTGGCACACCCCGATTTTGGGGAAATGGGGGAAAAACCGGGGGAAATCCCCCCCTGAAAACTAAAAAAAAAAGGGGGGCCTAAAGGCTACAAAAACATGAAAAACGGGAACCCTGAAATTTAAAATGCAATTGGTTTTTGGGGAAAAAAGGGGAAAAATTTTGGGGGCTTAGTTAAACTTTTGGGCCCCCAAAATTTTTAAACCCCCCCCAAAAACCCTCGTCAAGGGGGCCCCAATTTGGTTGGTCCCAAATTTTGAACATCCTCTTTAGGTGTTTTTTAATTTTTGGGTGAATAGCACCCGGGTCTAAGCTTTTTTTTTGGGGGAAAAATAGGGCCCTTTGGGTTTTAAAATCACCCCCTGGTGGGGGCGGGGGTGGGGCACAAGAAAATTTTTCAATAAAAAAAAAACCTGTTTGGGCCCCCCCCGACTAAGTAAAATAGGTGAAAACCCAAAGGGAAAAACCCCCCCCCAGAAAAAAATAAAAAAAAAGGCTGCCCCCCAAACATAAAAAGATGCAACAGGGGAAACATAAAAATTTAGAATACCCAATATGGTTTTGGGAAATTTAAAGGGAAAAAATTTGGACGCTTAGTAAAACTTTTGGGGAAAAATTTTTTAAAACCCCCCCAAACCTCTTTCAAGGGGGTTTCCCCAATTTTTGGTCCTGCCCCAATGTAAATCCCCTTTAAAAGGTAATGGAATTTTCTGGGGAATATCCCACCCTGCGAAAGCCGCTTTTTAAGGGAAAAGGGGGGCCCTTTGGTGAAATTAAATCCCACCTGGGGGGGGGGGGGTGCTCGGCCCAGAAGCAAACATTTTTTTGAAAAAAAAAAACCCACGGCCATCCAGAAAAAGTGAATTGGGGAAAAACCAAAGGGGAAGCTCCCCCCCTTGAAAAAAAACAAAAAAAGGCTGCACCAAGCAAAAAAGCTGAAACAGGAAAACCCTGAAATTTAAAATTTACAAAGGTTTTGGGAAAAATTTTTTTAAAGGGAAAAAAATTTTGGGAAAAGTTGTAAAACATTTGGCCAAACTTTTTAAAGCCCCCCCAACCATCGTCAAGGGGGGCTCAATTCTATTGAGTCCTTGACACCTTATTGTGAACATTACCTCTATTAGGCTGATATTGAATTTCTGGGTGAGTGGGAATATGCACCTCATGTCAGTATGCCGGCATTTATGGTTTAGTAGGGACCGGGTGTAATTTAAAATCACCACCTGGTGGGGGCGGAGTGCTAGGTCTGCAATGCGAACATTCATATGACAAAAAAACCGGAATGGCACATCCAGACTAATGTGAACTAGGGGCAAACCTTGGGAAGCTTCCACCCCATGTATTACATTACAAAATAAGGCTGCATCTCAAGCTATATCTAAAGCTGTATCTTTCTCCTTTCCCACTCGTTTCCTCTCCGCCCGTTTCTGTTGTTGTTGAGAGTGATATGCTTGAGTATGACCTCATTTGTGTGCAGCCTTTCTTTTTGTTTGTCTTGTTTTTACATCGGGGGGGGGGCGGTGGGTTGAAGCCGTCCCCCGTGGTGTTGCAACCGTGTTCCATACATTAGGTATGGTGATGTTGCCTAGTCAGGTTTTTTTCGGTCTAGTGATTGTTAGATGGCTCGATACGTTGCACTCCGCCCCTCCAGGTGGTGGATTGTTATTTTACCCACAATGGGTTCACCTACTTTACATTATAAATGCACCGAGGCATTACTGTCAGGCAGAGGTGCCTTTATTCACCCATGAATTCAGGTATATCAGCATATTAATGAGGTATGTTCTCATTAGGTCAGGGACTCAAATAGATTGTGATCACACCGTGAAGATTGGTTGTTGGGCTTTAAATGTCCTGGGCCAAATGTTTTTACTAAGGCGTTATCAAAATTTTCCTTATATTACCCACAAAGCCATATTGGATATTCTTAATTTCATGGATTCCATGTTGTCATTGCTTTGTATGGCTGTGTTGAAAGCCTTCTGTTTTGTATGTTTCTAACAGTGGGTGGTTGCTTCCCTTGGTTCTGCACCGAGTTCTAATGAGTCTGGATGTTCTCTGCACAGTCAGGTTTTGTTTTGTTTGTCGGGTCCGATTGATGGTTAGCTTGCTGACCGTAGCCAGACTCCGACCCACACTAGTGGTGATTTTAATTACCACCAGGTCCTTACTTTACCCATATATGCAGGCACTGGCATTACTGACAGAGGTGCAATATTCAACCCAGAAAAATTCAGATATCAGCCTTTATAGAGGTATGATTACATCTTGGTCAGGGACTCAACAGAATTGGACCACCGTGACGATGGTTGTTGGGGTCTTTAAAATGTTTGGCCAAATGTTTAATACTAAGCGTTCTCAAATTTTTCCTTATATTCCAAAAGCCACTTTTGCTTTCTAACAATGTTCATTGGATTCCATGTTGTCACATGCTTTTGTTTGCTTGAGAGCACCCATTCTTAAATTTTTCCTTTTGATTCCATGTTTGTCATGCTTTTGTCATGTTGAGGCGCCTTTTTTTTTTTTTTGTTTTACTGGGGGAGTTCCCTTGGTTTGCACCTAGTTCACATTAGTTGGATTTTGCCAGCAGGTTTTTTTGTCTTTTTGAATGTTAGCTTGTGAACCCCGGGATCCGCCCCCACCAGGTGCGTGATTTTAAATTACCAGGTCCCTATTTACCCCATAAATGCAGGGCCATTACTGACAGAGGTTTTCATATTCCCCCCAGAAATTTTTATCAGCCTAAATAGAGGTATGTTCACATTAGGTCGGGACTCAACAGAATTGAGGTCCACCTTGAACCCGGGTTTTTTTGGTTTGTGTGGGCTTTTAAAATGTTTGGCCAATGTTTATACTAAGCGTCTCAAATTTTTCCTTATATTCCAAAGCCATTTTTGCTATTCTAAATTTCATGGATTTCCATGTTGTCATGCTTTAGTTGGGTTGAGAGCAGCCTTTTTTTTTTTTGTTTTACATGGGGGTGTCATATTCCCTTGGTTTGCACCTAGTTCACTTAGTCTGGATGTGCCTAGGTTTTTTTGTCTATTGATATGTTTGCTTGCTGACCGAGACTCCCCCCCCACCGGTGGTTTATTTTAATTTACACCCGGTCCCTTTCTTTAACCCATAAATGCAGGGGGATTTCTGACAGAGGTGCATTTCACCAGAAATTCAGATAAACAGCCTAATAGAGGTATTTTTTACATTAGGTCAGGGACTCCCAACTGAATTTTAGACCACCTTGCGAGGTTTGGGGGGTTTGAAAATGTTTTGGCAAATTTTTTTATACAAGCGTCTCAAATTTTTTCCCCTTTTATTCCAAAGCCCTATTGCTATTCTAAATTTCATGGATTCCAAGTTGTCCCTGCTTAGTATGCCCTTTAGTGCAAGCCTTTTTTTGTATGGGTTTTTCATGGGGGTAGCTTCCCTTCGGTTTGCACCCAGTTCACATTAGTCTGGATGTGCCCCGTCAGGTTTTTTGGTCTATTGAATGTTAGCTTGCTGGAAACCCAGCACTTTCCCCCCCACAGGTGGTGATTTTATTTTAAACCCGGTCCTACTTTAAACATAAATGCAGGCATTACTGACAGAGGTGCCTTTTTCACCCAGAAATTCAAGATTCAGCCTAATAGAGGTTTTGGTTCAATTAGGTCAGGGACTCAACAGAATTGAGGGCCACTTGGCGATGGTTGTTTGGGCCCTTTAAATGTTTGGCCAAAAATTATTTTTTAAGGTTCAATTTTTCCTTTTTTATTCCAAAGCCATATTGCTATTCTAAATTTCATGGAAATTTCCCTTTTTGTCTTTCTTAGTTTGCTTGAGTGCAGCCTTTTTGTATGTTTTAATTTGGGGGTAGCTTCCTTGGTTTGCACTAGGTCACTTTGATCTGGATGGGCCAGTCAGGTTTTTTGTCTATTGAATTTTTAGCTTGCTGACCGGCACCCGCCCCCACCAGGTGGTGATTTTAATTACAAGGTCCCTACCCTTTTCCCCCCTAAATGCAGGCATTTCTGCAGGGGGTGCTATTTCACCCAGAAATTCAAGGATTTTTTCAGCCCAATAGAGGTATGTTTACATTAGGGAGGGACTCAAATAGAATTTGGACCACCTTGCGATGGTTGTTGGGCTTTAAAATGGGTTTTGGGCCAAATGTTTATACTAAGCGTCTCAATTTTTCTTATATTCCCAAAGCATATTGCTATCTAAATTTCATGGATTCCCTTTGTCTTTCTTTAGTATGCTTGAGTGCAGCCTTTTTTGTATGTTACATGGGGGGGAGCTTCCCTTGGTTTTTCCCCCTAGTTCCATTAGTCTGGGGTCCCCGTCAGGGTTTTTTTGGGCTATTTAATGTTTTGCTTGTGACCGGCAAATCCGCCCCAACCCAAAGGGGGTGATTTTAATTAACCAGGTCCTACTTTTCCATAAATGCAGGCTTCTGGGCAGGGTGCATATTTACCCCGAAATTTAAGTATCAGCCCCAATTAGGTATGTTCACATTAGGTTCGGGGCCCCACAAAAATGAGACCCCTTGACCCCTGGTTGTGGGCTTTTAAAAAAAGTTTGGCCAATGTTTATATAGCGTCTCCCAAAATTTTTCTTTATTCAAAGCCATATTTCTTTTTTAAATTTCTTGGTTCCATTTTGTCATGCTTTAGGTTTTAGTGGGAGCCTTTTTTTGTAAAGTTTTTCAAAGGGGGGTACTTCCCCTTGGGTTTTACCCTAGTTCACATTAGTTGGTGTGCCAAATCAGGTTTTTTGTCTATTGAATGTGGGTTGCTGACCCAGCATTCGCCCCACCCGGTGGGGATAATTTCCACCAGGGGCCCTACTTTACCCCTAAATGAGGCATTACCCGACGGGGCATATTCACCCAGAAAAATTTGATATCAGCCCAAAGGGTATGTAAAATTAGGTCGGGACTCAACAGATTGAGCAAACCTTTACGATGGGGTTGGCTTTAAAATTTTTTTGGCCAAATGTTTATACTAAGCGTCTCAAAATTTTTTTCCCTTTATTCCAAGCCCTATTGCTATTTTAAAATTTTTGGATTCAAACTTTTCATGCTTTAGTATGTTTAGGGGCCTTTTTTGTATGTTTTACAGGGGGTTTGCTTCCCTTGGGTTTTAAACCTTTGTTTCATTTTGTTGGATGTGCCCAAATCAGGTTTTTTTTTTTTCTTATGGATGTTAGCTTGCTGACCGGCACTCCGCCCCCCCCAGGTGGTGATTTTAATTACCCCCAGGTCCCTTTCTTTCCATAAATGCAGGCATTACTGACAGAGGTGCATATCACCCCGAATTAAATTTCAGCATTAGGTAGGACTCACAGAATTGAACCACCTTGACGATGGTTGTTGGGCTTTAAAATGTTTGGCAAATGTTTATACTAAGTTCAATTTTTCCTTATTTCCAAAGCCATATTGCTATTTAAATTTCATGGATTCCAGTTGCATGCTTTAGTATGCTTGAGTGCAGCCTTTTTTTGTATGTTTTACATGGGGTACTCCCTTGGTTTGCACCTATTCACATTAGTCGGATTGCCATCAGGTTTTTTTGTCATGAATGTTAGCTTGCTGACCGAGACTCGCCCCCACCAGGTGGTGATTTAATACACAGTCCCTAATTTACCTAAATGCAGCATTACTGACGAGGTCATATTCACCCAAATTAGATATCGCCTAATGAGGTATTTCACATTAGGCAGGGCTCAACAGATTGAGACACCTTGACGATGGTTGTTGGGCTTTAAATGTTTGGCCAATGTTTTACTAAGCGTCTCAAATTTTTCCTTATATTCCAAAGCCATATCTATTCTAAATTTCATGATTCCTTTGTCATGCTTTATATGTTGATGCAGCCTTTTTTTGTATGTTTACATGGGGTAGTTCCTTGGTTTGCACCAGTTCACATTAGTCTGGATGTGCCTTCAGGTTTTTATGTCTATTGAATGTTGCTTGCTACCAGCAACTCGCCACCAGTGGTGATTTTAATTCACCAGTCCTACTTTACCTAAATGCAGCTTATGAAGAGTGCATATTCACCCAAAATTCAGTATCGCCAATAGGTATGTTCACATTAGGTAGGACTCACGAATTGGACCACCTGACGATGGTTGTTGGCTTTAAAATGTTTGGCCAAATGTTTATACTAAGGTCTCAATTTTTCCTTAATTCCAAAGCCATATGCTATTCTAAATTTCATGGATTCCATGTTGTCACTTTAGTATGCTTGATGCAGCTTTTTTGTATGTTTTACTGGGTAGCTTCCTTGGTTTGCACCTATTCAATTATCTGATGTGCATTCAGGTTTTTTTGTCATTGATGTTAGTTGCTGAGGCACTTTCGCCCTTCCAGTGGTGTTTTATTTACACCAGTCCATTACCCTAAATGCAGCATTTGACAGAGGTGCATATTCACCAAAATTCAGATATCGCCATGAGGTATGTTTAATTACAGATCCACAGAATTGACCACTGCAGTTGTGGGCTTAAAATGTTTGCCAAATGTTTTACTAAGTTAATTTTCCTTATTCCAAAGAATTGCTATTCAATTTATGGTTCATGTTGTCATTTTATAGCTAAGCAGCTTTTTTTTATCTTTTAATGGGGTATTCCCTTTTCACCTAGTTCCATGTCTGGATTGCAGTCAGTTTTTTTTGAATGTTTACTGGGACGAGCCTCCCTTCACCTGGTATTTTATTCACCAGGTCCCTTTTACATAATGAGCTTCTGACGAGGCTATTCACCCAGGATTCAATATTACCATAAGGAGTTCAATAGAGGGACTCAACAGAATTGAACACCTAATGGTTGTCTTAATGTTGGCCAAATGTTTATACAAGCCTCAATTTTTCCTTATTTCCAAAGCATATTGCTATTCTAAATTTCATGATTCCAGTTCATGCTTTAATCTTAGGAGCCTTTTTTTGTATGTTTTACTGGGGTAGCTTTTTGTTGATAGTTACAATTGGATGTTCCTGGTTTTTTCTATTAATTTAGCTTGTGACCACATCCCCATAGTGTGATTTAATTACACCGTCCCTATTTCTAAATCAGCATTACCAGAGTGCTATTCACCAAAATTCAGATTAGCCTAAGAGGTATTCACATAGATCAGGGACTCAACAGAATTGAGACCACCTTGACGATGGTTGTTGGGCTTTAAAATGTTTGGCCAAATGTTTATACTAAGCGTCTCAAATTTTTCCTTATATTCCAAAGCCATATTGCTATTCTAAATTTCATGGATTCCATGTTGTCATGCTTTAGTATGCTTGAGTGCAGCCTTTTTTTGTATGTTTTACATGGGGTAGCTTCCCTTGGTTTGCACCTAGTTCACATTAGTCTGGATGTGCCAGTCAGGTTTTTTTGTCTATTGAATGTTAGCTTGCTGACCGAGCACTCCGCCCCACCAGGTGGTGATTTTAATTACACCAGGTCCCTACTTTACCCATAAATGCAGGCATTACTGACAGAGGTGCATATTCACCCAGAAATTCAGATATCAGCCTAATAGAGGTATGTTCACATTAGGTCAGGGACTCAAAAATTGAGACCACCTTGACGATGGTTGTTGGGCTTTAAAATGTTTGGCCAAATGTTTTACTAAGCGTCTCAAATTTTTCCTTATATTCCAAAGCCATATTGCTATTCTAAATTTCATGATTCCATGTTGTCATGCTTTAGTATGCTTGAGTGCAGCCTTTTTTTGTATGTTTTACATGGGGGTAGCTTCCCTTGGTTTGCACCTAGTTCAATTAGTCTGGATGTGCCATCAGGTTTTTTTGTCTATTGAATGTTAGCTTGCTGACCGAGCACTCCGCCCCCACCAGGTGGTGATTTTAATTACACCAGGTCCCTACTTTACCCATAAATGCAGGCATTACTGACAGAGGTGCATATTACCCAGAAATTCAGATATCAGCCTAATAGAGGTATGTTCACATTAGTCAGGGACTCAACAGAATTGAGACCACCTTGACGATGGTTGTTGGGCTTTAAAATGTTTGGCCAAATGTTTATACTAAGCGTCTCAAATTTTCCTTATATTCCAAAGCCATATTGCTATTCTAAATTTCATGGATTCCATGTTGTCATGCTTTAGTATGCTTGAGTGCAGCCTTTTTTTGTATGTTTTACATGGGGTAGCTTCCTTGGTTTGCACCTAGTTCACATTAGTCTGGATGTGCCAGTCAGGTTTTTTGTCTATTTAATGTTAGCTTGCTGACCGAGCACTCCGCCCCCACCAGGTGGTGATTTTAATTACACCAGGTCCCTACTTTACCCATAAATGCAGGCATTACTGACAGAGGTGCATATTCACCCAAAAATTCAGATATCAGCCTAATAGAGGTATGTTCACATTAGGTCAGGGAATCAACAGAATTGAGACCACCTTGACGATGGTTGTTGGCTTTAAAATGTTTGGCCAATGTTTATACTAAGCGTCTCAAATTTTCCTTATATTCAAAGCCATATTGCTATTCTAAATTTCATGGATTCCATTTGTCATGCTTTAGTATGCTTGAGTGCAGCCTTTTTTTGTATGTTTTACATGGGGGTAGCTTCCTTGGTTTGCACCTAGTTCACATTAGTCTGGATGTGCCAGTCAGGTTTTTTTGTCTATTGAATGTTAGCTTGCTGACCGAGCACTCCGCCCCACCAGGTGGTGATTTTAATTACACCAGGTCCCTACTTTACCCATAAATGCAGGCATTACTGACAGAGGTGCATATTCACCCAGAAATTCAGATATCAGCCTAATAGAGGTATGTTCACATTAGGTCAGGACTCAACAGAATTGAGACCACCTTGACGATGGTTGTTGGGCTTTAAAATGTTTGCCAATGTTTATACTAAGCGTCTCAAATTTTTCCTTATATTCCAAAGCCATATTGCTATTCTAAATTTCATGGATTCCTGTTGTCATGCTTTAGTATGCTTGAGTGCAGCCTTTTTTTTGTATGTTTACATGGGTTAGCTTCCCTTGGTTTGCACCTAGTTCACATTAGTCTGGATGTGCCAGTCAGTTTTTTTGTCTATTGAATGTTAGCTTGCTGACCGACACTCGCCCCCACCAGGTGGTGATTTTAATTACACCAGGTCCCTACTTTACCATAAATGCAGGCATTACTGACAGAGGTGCATATCACCAGAAATTCAGATATCAGCCTAATAGAGGTATGTTCACATTAGGTCAGGGACTCAACAGAATGAGACCACCTTGACGATGGTTGTTGGGCTTTAAAATGTTTGGCCAAATGTTTATACTAAGCGTCTCAAATTTTCCTTATTTCCAAAGCCATATTGCTATTCTAAATTTCATGGATTCCATTTGTCATGCTTTAGTATGCTTAGTGCAGCCTTTTTTTTGTATGTTTTACATGGGGTAGCTTCCCTTGGTTTGCACCTAGTTCACATTAGTCTGGATGTGCCAGTCAGGTTTTTTTGTCTATTGAATGTTAGCTTGCTGACCGAGCACTCCGCCCCCACCAGGTGGTGATTTTAATTACACCAGGTCCCTACTTTACCCATAAATGCAGGTATTACTGACAGAGGTCATATTCACCCAGAAATTCAGATATCAGCCTAATAGAGGTATGTTCACATTAGGTCAGGGACTCAACAGAATTGAGACCAACTTGACGATGGTTGTTGGGCTTTAAAATGTTTGGCCAAATGTTTATACTAAGCGTCTCAAATTTTCCTTATATTCCAAAGCCATATTGCTATTCTAAATTTCATGGATTCCATGTTGTCATGCTTTAGTATGCTTGAGTGCAGCCTTTTTTTTGTATGTTTAACATTTACCTAATAGAGGTACGTTCACATGAGGTCAGGGACTCAATAGAATTGAGACCACCTTGACGACGGTTGTTGGGCTTTAAAATGTTTGGCCAAATGTTTATACTAAGCGTCTCAAATTTTTCCTTATATTCCAAAGCCATATTGCTATTCTAAATTTCATGGATTCCATGTTGTCATGCTTTAGTATGCTTGAGTGCAGCCTTTTTTTGTATGTTTTACATGGGGGTAGCTTCCCTTGGTTTGCACCTAGTTCACATTAGTCTGGATGTGCCAGTCAGGTTTTTTTGTCTATTGAATGTTAGCTTGCTGACCGAGCACTCCGCCCCCACCAGGTGGTGATTTTAATTACACCAGGTCCCTACTTTACCCATAAATGCAGGCATTACTGACAGAGGTGCATATTCACCCAGAAATTCAGATATCAGCCTAATAGAGGTATGTTCACATTAGGTCAGGGACTCAACAGAATTGAGACCACCTTGACGATGGTTGTTGGGCTTTAAAATGTTTGGCCAAATGTTTATACTAAGCGTCTCAAATTTTTCCTTATATTCCAAAGCCATATTGCTATTCTAAATTTCATGGATTCCGTGTTGTCATGCTTTAGTATGCTTGAGTGCAGCCTTTTTTTTTGTATGTTTTACATGGGGGTGCTTCCTTGGTTTGCACCTAGTTTCACATTAGTCTGGATGTGCCAGTCAGGTTTTTTTGTCTATTGAATGTTAGCTTGCTGACCGACCACTCCGCCCCACCAGGTGGTGATTTTAATTACACCAGGTCCCTACTTTACCCATAAATGCAGGCATTACTGACAGAGGTGCATATTCACCCAGAAATTCAGATAAACAGCCTAATAGAGGTATGTTCACATTAGGTCAGGGAATCAACAGAATTGAGACCACCTTGACGATGGTTGTTGGGCTTTAAAATGTTTGGCCAAATGTTTATACTAAGCGTCTCAAATTTTTCCTTATATTCCAAAGCCATATTGCTATTCTAAATTTCATGGATTCCATCTTGTCATGCTTTAGTATGCTTGAGTGCAGCCTTTTTTTGTATGTTTTACATGGGGGTAGCTTCCCTTGGTTTGCACCTAGTTCACATTAGTCTGGATGTGCCAGTCAGGTTTTTTTTGTCTATTGAATGTTAGCTTGCTGACCGAGCACTCCGCCCCCACCAGGTGGTGATTTTTAATTACACCAGGTCCCTACTTTACCATAAATGCAGGCATTACTGACAGAGGTGCATATTCACCAGAAATTCAGATATCAGCCTAATAGAGGTATGTTCACATTAGGTCAGGGACTCAACAGAATTGAGACCACCTTGACGATGGTTGTTGGGCTTTAAAATGTTTGGCCAAATGTTTATACTAAGCGTCTCAAATTTTTCCTTATATTCCAAAGCCATATTGCTATTTTAAATTTCATGGATTCCATGTTGTCATGCTTTAGTATGCTTGAGTGCAGCCTTTTTTTGTATGTTTTGCTATGATCCTGATTAAACTATTTCACTCGTCACCCTTCTGTAGCGTGTATTTTTTCAAATTCTAGCCATCTTTACATTCATTTCTCCGATCATGTTAAAATATAAGGCTTTCCTCAATATCACCATGATCGTTCATGATCCCATGTTTACTCATTAACGCTGTAATATGTTGAGGAATGTGATTTGCTTTCGCTAGTCGTGCTAATAGTATCCCTGATTTGCTACCATAACGATATAGATCGGCTCTATAATTCAAATTACTGGTTCTCTCGCGTCGATCTACCCATAGGTCAAAATCAGCCTTAGCCTGCTTCCATCTATTTTTATCCTGTGTCCATGAAGTTGTCATACTAGGCCTCTGCCTACACCCTCCTTGACCCTGTGCTCCAACACCGCCAGTTGTTGCTTGTAAGTGCTGTTAGCACAGTCAACACTTGCTCCTGTGTTACTGGGGTTCAGTAATGTCAGCTGTTCCCCTGCTGTGTGCACGGCAAAAAGTCCTGCTGCCTCCACCCTGTTCTCTTCTCATCCCTGGGCTCCAACACTGACAGTTGTTGCTCGGAAGTAATTGACAGGGCTACTGACTCCTGCCTAGCCTGGTTACAGCACGACAGCTGTTTCCTGGCAGTGTCAACGTCAATTAGCCTACAATAAGTTGTCCTGTCGTGTTTCTTTCGGGTTAGCCGACTGTACAGTCATGGACAAAAGTATTGAGAATGACACAAATATTAATTTTTACAAAGTCTACTGCTTCACTTTTTCTAATGGCAATTTGCATATACTCCAGAATGTTATAAAGAGTGATCAGCTTAACAGTAATTACTTGCAAAGTCAATATTTGGCTAGAAAATGAACTTTATCCCCAAAACACATTTCAACATCATTGCAGCCCTGCCTTAAAAGGACCAGCTAACCTCTTTTCAGTGATTGCTCCATTAACACAGGTGTGGGTGTTGATGAGGACATGGCTGGAGATCAATCTGTCATGATTAAGAATGACACCACTGGACACTTTAAAAGGAGGCTAGTGCTTGGCATCATTGTTTCTCTTCTGTTAACCATGGTTATCTCTAAAGAAACACGTGCACTCATCACTGCAACGCACAAAAATGGCCTAACAGGGAAGAGTATCGCAGCTAGAAAGATTGCACCTCAGTCAACAATCTATCGCATCATCAAGAACTTCAAGGAGAGAGGTTCCATTGTTGCCAAAAAGGCTCCAGGGCGCCCAAGAAAGACCAGCAAGCGCCAGGACCGTCTCTTAAAAGTGTTTCAGCTGCGGGATCGGGCTACCAGCAGTGCAGAGCTTGCTCAGGAATGTCAGCAGGCAGGTGTGAGTGCATCTGCACGCACTGTGAGGCGGAGACTCTTGGAGCAAGGCTTGGTCTCAAGGAGGGCAGCAAAGAAGCCACTTCTCTCCAGAAAAAAACATCATGGACAGACTGATATTCTGAAAAAGGTACAGGCAGTGGACTGCTGAGGACCTGGGTAAAGTTATTTTCTCTGATGAATCCCCTTTTCGATTGTTTGGGACATCAGGAAAACGCCTCATTCGGAGAAGACAAGGTGAGCGCTACCACCAGTCTTGTCTCATGCCAACTGTTAAGCATCCTGAAACCATTCATGTGTGGGGTTGCTTCTCAGCCAAGGGAATCGGCTCTCTCACAGTCTTGCCTAAAAACACAGCCATGAATAAAGAATGGTACCAGAATGTCCTCCAAGAGCAACTTCTCCCAACCCTCCAAGAGCAGTTTGGCGATCAACAATGCCTTTTCCAGCATGATGGAGCACCTTGCCATAAAGCAAAGGTGATAACTAAATGGCTCAGGGAACAAAACATAGAGATTTTTGGGTCCATGGCCTGGAAACTCCCCAGATCTTAATCCCATTGAGAACTTATGGTCAATCATCAAGAGATGGGTGGACAAACAAAAACCTAAAAATTCTGACAAAATGAAAGCATTGATTGTGCAAGAATGGACTGCTATCAGTCAGGATTTGGTCCAGAAGTTGATTGAGAGCATGCCAGGGAGAATTGCAGAGGTCCTGACGAAGAAGGGTCAACACTGCAAATATTGACTTGCTGCATTAACTCATTCTAACTGTCAATATAAGCTTTTGTTACTCATATGTTTGCAATTATTATATTTCTGTCTGTGATAAAAACATCTGTCAAACACACATAAAAACCAGAGGGCAGCAGATCATGTGAAAATATAATATTTGTGTCATTCTCAAAACTTTTGGCCATGACTGTATGGTGCCTGCAGTTTAGGTGATTCCTATGTGTGCTGTGTGATAAGTAAATAAAGGCTGTTTCCGTTGTGACAATAGGACAAGCACCGACTGTAGGACTGTGTGATTCGGTAACTGCGGACGGCTTGCGGCCTGTCAAATTACATTTTCATGGGTGCCTTCTGCTACCCGTCCGGGTTCCAGTACCGTCAACTGGTTCTCCGCAGTGCCTTTGGCCTAGGTGCCTCCATCTCGGTATCCGAGTTCCAGCAACGTCTGCTGGTCCTTGGTAGTGCTTTAGAGCACAAGTACCTCTGCTTAGTAACCGTGTCCCAGTAACGTCAGCTGGTCCTCGGTTGTGCCATTGGCTCTTTTCATTCTGCTGCCCCTCCGGGTTCCAGCACAGTCAGCTGGTCCTCGTTACTTCCATTGTCTCTTGTACCATCTGATACCCGTCCGGGTTCCAGTAACGTCAGCTGGTTCTCGGAAGTTAGTCAGCCTTCTTGTACTTCAGCTACATTTACAAATTGAATATTTTTTAAATGTTTTGCTGGTAATCACTATGGATCTCCAACAATGAAGACGACGACCCTGATGACCACCCCGAAGAAGATGACGACCACAAGGACGACGAGCATGAAGCCAACCAGCCTGAACACCATCACAAAGAAGAAATAAAAGATTACCCAGAAGAAGATCACCAACAGGACAAAGAAGGTTAAGACAAACTACAAGATACAGAACAAGAGACAGAAGAACAATAAGCAGAAGATGAAAAAGCATAACAACATGAAGTATAAGACCAAAATGAGGAGCAAAATATATGCTCTAAATTCTAAGCAGAAGAAGACTAAGCAGTGTATGGGGGTGAGTCCGTTCCTCCTCGTGGTGCCCCTGGAAAATGCCTGCTGCTGCAGGCTAAACTCAACACGGACAAATACTGTTGTAATTTAAAACTTTTGTGACAGCAAGAACGCAAGGATGAAAAATTCATACTTTTACAGATTACAAGTACAGGAATCTCTGTCAAAAATAAGAATATGATGAAGAAGATGAAGATGAAGTAGAATATGAAGAAGAATAATAGTTGAATAAGAACAATATGAGTAATGTTAACAAAAAGATGAATAGCAAGAAGTTTAAGAAGAAGATAAAGAAGGTGAAGATGAAGAATAATTTGATGAAAAAGATGATGCTGCTGAAGATTATGAAGGAGAAAGTGTGTCAAAAGTTAAAAAGGTGAAGAGCATGGATGTTGTGAAACATACATATTTGCCAAAATAGAAAAAAGGTTAACAACATTGTCAATTTGTTCGTCAATCCGAACATCTTTACAAAAATTTTTTTTAATGCTATTCCATTTGATTGGGTTAAATATCTATGCCTTTAATGTCTCCTCAACCTCCCACAATACATTCTACATTATTCTTTGTTGTTTTCCTTTATGTACAATTAACCAACAAGGCAAGAATGGGCTTTTTTTAATTCCGATATTTTTTTCCCATAGACTTACATTGGATTTCCGGTATCGGTATCAGGTATCGCCGATATTTTTTGTGTATCGGCGATACCATTCCGATCCGATACTTTTGGATATCGGAAAGTATCGCTCAACTCTAATGTTGATGTATTTTATCAGGCTCTGGGGTTATTGTACAATGAATCTAATGTCAATGATCAAGCTGAAAAGACCTTGTTGGCATTAAATCAGGGTCGTGAAGACGCTGAGCTGTACTGTCAGAAATTTCGAAAGTGGGCAGTCCTGACCAAATGGAATGATTATGCTTTGGCAGCCCTTTTTCAGAAAGGTCTGTCAGAAAATGTAAAGGATGTTATGGTGGGATTCCCTGTACCCTCTGTTATCAATGATTGTATGTCTTTGGCTATTCAAATTGACAGACGTTTGCGTGAGCGCAGAGGTATGCGTGAGATAGTGTTGCCTTGTGAGCCAGCTCCTGAGCCCATGCAGTGTGATGGAGTGACTTCTGGGGCTCAGCGCCATGAGTTTCGAAAGCGCAATGGGTTATGTTTCTACTCTGGTGACGCTTCTCATGCTATTTCCGTCTGCCCTAAGCGGGGAAGACGTTTTGCGCGCTCAGTTGTCTTGGGTAGTGTTCAGACTATATTTCTATTGACTGTTACCCTGATTTGCTCCCTGTCCACATTTTCGGCTCAGGCTTTTGTTGATTCAGGAGCAGCTATTAACCTGATGGATTTTGACTTTGCCAAACGTTGTGGGTTTCCCATGATACCCCTGCGGAAGTCTATTCCTTTAGTGGGCATTGATTCTACCCCTTTGGCGGAGAATAAACCCCAGTTTTCTACTCAGGTGATAATGAGGGTTGAACCAGATCATCAGGAGAGTTGCAAATTTCTGCTCTTGCATAATCTGCATGACATTATTGTTCTGGGTTTCCCTTGGTTACAGACTCATAATCCTGTTTTGGATTGGAAATCTGTCTGTGACCAGTTGGGGCTGCCAATGTGGTAATACTGACACTCCTGTTTTTTCTGCCTCTCCCCAGTCTCAGGATGTCCCTGACTTTTTGACTGATTTTTCTGATGTGTTTAGTGAGAATAAGTCTGCATCCTTACCTCCTCACAGGAGCTATGACTGCGCTATTGAGTTAGTGCCTGGTGTTAAATTTCCTAAAGGTCGCCTTTTTAATTTATCTGTACCTGAACATGATGCTATGCAATTCTATATCAAGGACTCTTTGGAAAAGGGTCATATCAGACCATCCTCTTCACCCTTGGGCGCTGGTTTTTTCTTTGTGGCCAAGAAGGATGGTTCATTGAGGCCGTGTATTGACTATCGCCTCCTGAATAAAATCACTGTTAAATATCAATTTCCGTTACCCTTGATTTCTGACCTATTTTCCAGAGTGAAAAGTGCTATTTGGTTTATCAAGCTTGACCTCAGGGGGGCGTATAACCATATTCGCATTAAGCACGGGTTGAATGGAAGACGGCCATTAATACCCCAGAGGGGCATTTTGAGTACTTAGTGATGCCTTTTGGGCTTACTAATGCCCCTTCCGTCTTCCAATCCTTCATGAATGATATTTTCAGGGATTTTGTGAATAAATTTCTGATCGTTTATTTGGATGATATCTTGATTTTTTCCAACGACTGGGACTCTCATGTAAAACATGATCGGACTGTGTTCCAGATTTTGAGAGAGAATGCACTGTATGTGAAGGGATCAAAGTGTCTTTTTGGCGTACAGAAGGTCTCATTTCTGGGATTCATTTTGTCTCCGTCTGTTATT
Source organism: Oophaga sylvatica (assembly GCA_033576555.1). Classification (NCBI taxonomy): domain Eukaryota; kingdom Metazoa; phylum Chordata; class Amphibia; order Anura; family Dendrobatidae; genus Oophaga; species Oophaga sylvatica. Next base: position 852,699,985 of record JARQOD010000001.1, on the reverse strand, counting down.
GAAATGGACCCGGTCAAGGTTCAGGCCATCTGTGATTGGGTTCAACCTACTACATTGAAGGCTCTTCAGAGATTTTTGGGTTTTGCCAATTTTTATCGTAAATTTATTGGTAATTTCTCTGGTATTGTTAAACCATTGACCAAAAAGGGTTCCGATGTGGTGAATTGGCCTCCTGAGGCAGTTTCTGCGTTTCAGGAACTTAAGCAGAGATTCATTTCTTCTCCTGTTCTACGGCAGCCTGATGTTTCTCTGCCGTTTCAGGTGGAGGTTGATGATTCTGAGATTGGGGCAGGTGCCGTTTTGTCCCAAAGGGATCCAGAGACCTCTAAGAGTAACCCTTGTGCCTTCTTCTCTCGAAAATTTTCTCCAACTGAACGTAATTATGACGTGGGTAATCGGGAGTTATTAGCCATGAAGTGGGCCTTTGAAGAGTGGAGACATTGTCTGGAAGGACCCAAACATCAGGTGGTGGTCCTCACGGACCATAAGAACCTGGCTTATCTCGAATCAGCCAAGCGACTTAATCCTAGACAGGCCAGGTGGGCCTTGTTTTTCACACGTTTAATTTTGTGGTTTCTTTTCTTCCGGGCACTAAGAATGTTAAGGCGGATGCCCTCTCGAGGAGTTTCTTTGCGGATTCTCCTGAGTTATCTGATCCTGCTGTTATTTTGAAAGAGGGTGTAGTTCTTTCCGCCATCTCACCCAATTTGAGACTGGATCTGGAGGGGTGTCAGGAGGATAAACCTGAACACTGCCCTGCTGGGAAATTGTTTGTCCCAGACCAGTGGAAGAAGAGTGTGATATCTGAGATTCATTGTTCTGCATTGGCTGGTCATCCCGGGATTTTTGGTACCAGAGACTTGGTGAGTCGGTCCTTTTGGTGGCCTACTTTGTCTCGTGACGTCAGGGACTTTGTGCAGTCCTGTGGGACTTGCTCTCATTCCAAGCCTTGCTCTCGCTCTAGTGGTTTGCTAATGCCATTACCTGTACCCAAGATGCCATGAACCCATATTTCTATGGATTTTATTTCCGACCTCCCTGTCTCTCAGAGAATGACCGTTATCTGGGTAATCTGTGATAGGTTTTCCAAGATGATATATCTTGTGCCATTACTAGAGTTGAGCATTCCGATACCGCAAGTATCGGGTATCGGCCGATATTCGCTGTATCGGAATTCCGATACTTAGTTCCGATTTTTTCCATATATCGTATACCGGAATCGGAAGTTTCCATAATTCTTTGAGAGGCAATGTGATTTCAGTCAGCCAATGAGGAATCCTAAGAAGTGTGGGCACATCCTGTACTGCTGCGGTCATGTTAACTAATGGCATGGCTGTGATTGGATGCTGAAATTATGTCAGAATGCACTATAAAAGGCGCCGCCGCCATTTTAGCGTCACTGTGCTGTGAATTCAGTTAGGGACAGAACGCTGCTGTGCTGACTCTGAGGGACAGTTAGAGATTGCGATTTTGTGTACTGTGCTCTAGGCAGGCTAGTTTACCAACCGCTGTGTAAAGCTTCCTTTTGCCTTGCAGTGTTGTTTTAACAGCTCTGTGCAAGGTGTGTGTGTGAGAGTGCAGATGACGCTGCAGTTTGCTCTGCATCCAACGCTGTTTGTAGGAATCTGCACGTGTCACTCACAGACTCTTTTTTTTTTCTTTACTGTAATTCTTGCTGCTCCATTCAATTGAAATTATAGTGTGACGTGCTTCCATCCGTATCCAATACATTGGTTGCAAACACTATAGAATTACATAAAGGAGCCTTTCACAGATAGTGAACAGTTGTGTACAGTGTTCACTGTAGTCTGTGAGGTATTTTTTTTTGTAGTGCAGATCACGCTCCACTTAGTTCTTCAACCACTGCTGCTTGTACTCTGCTGAGCATGTCTCACTGCCTCATCCTTGACATTTTTCTATAATTGGTGGTGCTACATTCTCTTTTTTTGAAAAAACAAATCTATTAGTGTGACGTGCTTCCATCCGTATACAATACATTGGTTGCAAACAGTATAGAAGCCCACAAAGGAGGCTTTCAGAGATAGTGAACAGTTGTGTGCAGTGTTCACTCTAGTCTGTGAGGTTTTTTTTTTTTTGAGTGCAGATCACGCTCCAGTTACTTCTTCAAACACTGCTGCTTGTACTCTGCTGAGCGTCTCACTGTCTCATCCTTGACATTTTTCTCTAATTATTGCTGCTACATTATATTTAAAAAAAACAAATCTATTAGTGTGACGTGCTTCCATCCGTATACAATACATTGGTTGCAAACAGTATACATCCCACAAAGGAGGCTTTCAGAGATAGTGAACAGTTGTGTGCAGTGTTCACTCTAGTCTGTGAGGTTTTTTTTTTGAGTGCAGATCACGCTCCAGTTACTTCTTCAAACACTGCTGCTTGTACTCTGCTGAGCGTGTCTCACAGTCTCATCCTTGACATTTTTCTCTAATTATTGCTGCTACATTATTTTTCAAAAAAAACAAATCTATTAGTGTGACGTGCTTCCATCTGTATACAATACATTGGTTGCAAACAGTATACATCCCACAAAGGAGGCTTTCAGAGATAGTGAACAGTTGTGTGCAGTGTTCACTCTAGTCTGTGAGGTTTTTTTTTTTTTTGAGTGCAGATCATGCTCCTGTTAGTTCTTCAAACACTGCTGCTTGTACTCTGCTGAGCGTGTCTCACTGTCTCATCCTTGACATTTTTCTCTAATTATTGCTGCTACATTATATTTCAAAAAAAACAAATCTATTAGCGTGACGTGCTTCCATCCATATACAATACATTGGTTGCAAACAGTATAGAAGCCCACAAAGGAGGCTTTCAGAGATAGTGAACAGTTGTGTGCAGTGTTTACTGTACTCAGAGGTTTTCAATTTTTTAATTCAGATCCCGCTCGTTATTTCTTCAACCACCGCCGCTTGTACTCTGCTGAGCGTGTCTCACTGTCTCATCCTTGACATTTTTCTCTAATTATTGCTGCTACATTATATTTCAAAATAATCAAATCTATTAGTGTGACGTGCTTCCATCATTATCCAATACATTGGTTGCAAACAATATAGAAGTAAGCAAACGGGCCTTTCACAGATACTGAACAGTTGTGTGCAGTTTTCACTGTAATCTGAGGTTTTCATTATTGGAGTGCAGATCCCGCTCCAGTTATTTCTTCAACCACCGCTGCTTGTACTCTGCTGAGCGTGTCTCACTGTCTCATCCTTGACATTTTTCTCTAATTGTTGCTGCTACATTATATTTCAAAATAATCAAATCTATTAGTGTGACGTGCTTCCATCATTATCCAATACATTGGTTGCAAACAATATAGAAGTACACAAACGGGCCTTTCACAGATACTGAACAGTTGTGTGCAGTTTTCACTGTAATCTGAGGTTTTTCATTATTGGAGTGCAGATCCCGCTCCAGTTATTTCTTCAACCACCGCTGCTTGTACTCTGCTGAGCGTGTCTCACTGTCTCATCCTACAGCCAAGCCATCAGATACAACCGTATATGTTCCAACCCCATGGATAGAGATGAACACCTTGGTCGCCTCAGAAAGACTTTTTTGAACCAGGGCTACTATCCAAGAACAATTGAAAACCAAATTACAAGAGCCACCAGAATATCAAGGAATCACCTGCTACTAGGGTTGAGCATTCCGATACCGAAACCCGGTTCCGATACCTGAAATCCAATGTAAGTCTATGGGAACAAAATATCGGAATATTTTTAATTCCGATATTTTGTTCCCATAGACTTACATTGGATTTCAGGTATCGGAACCGAGTTTCGGTATCGGAATGCTCAACCCTACCTGCTACATTACAAAACTAAAGAAGAAAATAACCGGGTGCCTCTAGTGGTCACCTACAATCCAATCTGGAGATGCTAAGGGGAGCTGCATGGAAACTACAACCTTTACTACAAAAAGATGCCCGATTACAATCCATATTTCCAGACCCCCCACTACTATGTTTTAGGCAGCCCCCAAATCTAAGAAGCATCATTGTCAGAAGCTCCCTGTCCTCCCCAACAGCTGCAGGAACCTTTCCTTGCAAACAGAAGAAGTGTAAAACCTGTGCATCTATAATGACCACGGACAAGATAAAGATACCCAACTCCCATCAGGACTACAAGATCCCAGGTACTTTCAGCTGCATCACATCTAATGTGGTGTACCTAAATGTCCAACTGGGGGTCTGTATGTGGGGGAGACCGGGCAAAAACTGAGAACAAGGATGAATTCTCATCGCCACACGATAAGAGAAAAAATAATGGATTTACCTGTGGCAAAACACTTTTGTATGCCCGGTCATAGCATAATGGATATGGAATTACTGGTATTAAAATCTAACTTCAAATCTGAGAAAGATAGAAAGGTTTGGGAATACAAACTTATGATGACCTTTGACACTCTTAGTGCTGGAATGAACGTGTCACATGGATTCATGTCATTCTATATCAATTAAGGAATCTGCGTCTCTGACCTTCTAGGGGCATCAAAACACAACACCAGACCCCAATCAGAGGGTAATAAAACTCTCTCCTTATCTATGATCTGTTCCAATATTTATGTTCATTCCTCTGCCATAATGACAGTTCTGCTTCACGTCACTTGTCTTACCTATTGCACTATTCCTGTGTCCTCTTGTGTATATATATATATGTGATTCTTCAGTTTTTGTTTTAGTCTTTGCCTGATGAAGAGACCGGAGTAGTCTCGAAAGCTTGCAATTTGTTACCATCTTTTCAGTTAGCCATTAAAAGGTATCAACCACTGAGGACTCTCAAGTCTAAATATTTTTCTATCTACTGGCTAACACGGTACAAAGATACACATCTTTCCTATGTCTCATCCTTGACATTTTTCTCTAATTGGTGCTGCTACATTCTATTTCAAATAACTAAAATCTATTAGTGTGACGCGCTTCCATCCGTATCCAATACATTGGTTGAAAACAGCCTTTTTGTTAAGCTACAGTATTATATCGACAGTAGTTGGCCTACATCTCCAGTGTGTCTTTGTAACTCAACTACGTGCTTTGTCGCACATGTTTCCACATATTAGTGTTATTGAGGTTATGACACTTTTGCCTCTTTTTACTTTTTGATTACACAGCTAGCATTTGACATAGCAAATATCATCTACAAGTGTGACCAAAAAGGACCACGCAGTGCAAGTCCTGGGAGCGCACGTTTTGACTTTTGGAAGACAACTGCTCCTAACAGTGGCAAACTGGAGGCTACAGGCAACCGAGTCTGCAGCCTAACTCTCCATCCTGTTTGTACCGTTGGGCAATGTCTTCCTCTATCTTCCTTCTATCACTAATCACTTCTCTAGGCCTCTCACAGCTTTTAACCTCTGAGACACACAAGGATGCTAACACCCTTGACCTGGTCTTTGTCCGCCTCTGTTCAATCTCCCACCTAAATAACTCACGCTTCCACTGTCTGACCACAACATTCTCTCCTTCACGCTCACAAATCCTCCACCACCCCAGCGCACTACTACCTACCACACATTCAGATATCTAAAAGCCATTAACCCTCAGACACTTTCAGATTCCCTACACTCATCACTGTCCCCAATCTCCTATTTTTCCTGTCCTGATCTGGCTGTTCAGCACTACAATGAGATCTTAGAAGCACCCTAGCCCATTCACTATCTCCATCCGTCACTCCCTTAAGATGGCTGGACCATCATTGTAAATGCACCATTGTATATAAACACCTATACTTTGTATCTCCCCCACCTCATTGTAGATTGTAAGTTATCACGAGCAGGGGCGACTTATTTTCCTTTAATTATTGTATTGTTAACGTTGTTACTTATGACGTCTGTTCTGAAACGGCTAAACTGTAAAGCGCTGAGGAATATGATGGCGCTATATAAATAAATTATTATTATTATTATTCCTCTGAGCTGCTCCCACCACCTTCCTGTTCCTCACGCCATGTTGGGTCTTGGACCTCATCATCTCCACTGCCCTCTTCCAACACCTGCTGCTGTTGGGTGGTCTGGCCAGCACCATGCTCAACATAAACTGGCACCTGAGTCTCATCATCATCAGATGCGTTCTGCGGTGTGCTGACCATCGGCACTGTCTCACCGCCTCTTCAGATTCAGAGAGACACAGCTGTTGCGCATCACTGCATACTCCCTCTTCTTCACATTCCAGAATGCTGCTTGGCTGGGCCCCTGTTTGCAAGCCAACAGATTCTGAGAACAGAAGCAGAGACTCAGCTTGCTCCTGTACAGAAATGTCTGACTGCCTGGGCAATTTGGCAGGCGGTGAAGAGACAGATGGTTGCTCAACAGTGCTGTGGTCCTGAGAGGATGTGGAAGCAATTGAAGTCGATGAATTGGCTGACATCCAACCAACAACGGCTTCAATTTGCTCTTCCCGCAGCAGGGGTTACGCCGACCTCCTACAAAAGTGCGCATAAAGGAACGTGGTGGATGCTGTGTCACTGGGGGCGGCAGCAGCCACAGAATCCCCACGTCCTCTCCCTGCTGAAACTCCAGTCCACGACCACGTGCCTTACTCCCTGCCTTCTTCATCTTGGTAGATTGATAAAGAAAGTCTGAAAAGTTATAAGGCCTAAGTGTGCTTATTCCGCAGAGACTGCAGTGAACACTGCACACAACTGTTCACTACCCAACGCGTCACAGCAGGAAAGCAGTCTGTGCGTCCAAACAAAGGCGCAAGCATACATGCACGTACCCTGTTTATAAAGCTATGTAAAAAAAATAATTAGGTAGTAGTGACGCACACTTTATTGTGGTACAGTATTACATCGCCATTCACCATCTGTGGCTATGCAGTCTCATCTATATATACCTTATCTATCCGTTGTCATGCTTGCAAGTCCACAGTCAGGCATAAATAGCAATTTTCACTATGCACTATGCACTTTTTAAAGGTTATGTTTGTTAAGAAAAATGATTATTGGCACATATTATGAGTATTACCTGATGGTAATTGTCTAATTTTTATAAACTGTTTAGTGACATTATTCAGCAAATGTAACATTTTATTAATGTCACTGATAACTTGTAATGCTGATGATGTTTTGAAGTCAGACATTCATTGTCTATGCAATAAAAATGGTGTACATACTGTTACTTATCCATCATTAATGGATTCAGATATGTACTTGTATGCTTTTATGTACAACCGTATAGCAGATTCCTTAACTAATTTAGTTTGTGGTTTGCATTGCTGTTCAACATGTTAATGTATGCGTTTATGTTTGTCAATTCTTTATTTATCTATATATTTTTTTTAAATGAAATCATCATCTTATGCTAGTAAAGTTTATCTTTCTCTTATTTGGAGTATAGACATTTAAAATTGACACGTAACAAGGAAAATACTTGATCTAGTATTTAAACATCCTCCTTGACCCTGGGCTCCAACACCGCCAGTTGTTGCCTGGAAGTGCTGTTAGCACAGTCAACACTTGGTCTTGTGTTACTGGGGTTCAGTAATGTCAGCTGTTCCCCTGCTGTGTGTACGGCAAAAAGTCCTGCTGCCTCCACCCTGTTCTCTTTTCATCCCTGGGCTCCAACACCGCCAGTTGTTGCTCGGAAGTACTTGGCACGGGTACTGACTCCTGCCCAGCCTGGTTACAGCACGACAGCTGTTTCCTGGCAGTGTCAACGTCAATAAGCCTCCAATAAGTTGTCCTGTCGTGTTGCATTCTGGTTAGCCGACTCTATGGTGCCTGCAGTTTAGGTCATTCCTATGTGTGCTGTGGGATATGTAAATAAAGGCTGTTTCCGTTGTGACAATAGGACAAGCACCCACTGTAGGACTGTGTGATTCGGTAACTGCGGACGGCTTGCGGCCTGTCAACTTACATTTTCATGGGTGCCTTCTGGTACCAGTCCGGGTTCCAGTACCGTCAACTGGTTCTCCGCAGTGCCTTTGGCCTAGGTGCCTCCATCTCGGTATCCGAGTTCCAGCAACGTCTGCTGGTCCTTGGTAGTGCTTTGGAGCACAGGTACCTCCTGCTTAGTAACCGTGTCCCAGTAACGTCAGCTGGTCCTCGGTTGTGCCATTGGCTCTTTTCCTTCTGCTGCCCCTCCGGGTTCCAGCACAGTCAGCTGGTCCTCGTTACTTGCATTGGCTCTTGTACCTTCTGGTACCCGTCCGGGTTCCAGTACCGTCAACTGGTTCTCTGCAGTGCCTTTGGCCTAGGTGCCTCCATCTCGGTATCCGAGTTCCAGCAACGTCTGCTGGTCCTTGGTAGTGCTTTGGAGCACAGGTACCTCCTGCTTAGTAACCGTGTCCCAGTAATGTCAGCTGGTCCTCGGTTGTGCCATTGGCTCTTTTCCTTCTGCTGCCCCTCCGGGTTCCAGCACAGTCAGCTGGTCCTCGTTACTTCCATTGTCTCTTGTACCATCTGATACCCGTCCGCGTTCCAGTAACGTCAGCTGGTTCGCGGAAGTTAGTCAGCCTTCTTGTAGCTTCAGCTACATTTACAAATTGAAGATTTTTGAAATGTTTTTTTGGGTAATCACTTGGGATCTCCAGCAATGAAGACGACGACCCTGATGACCACCCCGAAGAAGATGACGACCACAAGGACGACGAGCATCAAGCCAACCAGCATGAACACCATCACAAAGAAGAAATAAAAGATTACCCAGAAGATCACCAACAGGACAAAGAAGGTTAAGACAAACTACAAGATACAGAACAAGAGACAGAAGAACAATAAGCAGAAGATCAAAAAGCAGAACATGAAGTATAAGACCAAAATGAAGAGCTAAATATATGCTCTAAATCATAAGCAGAAGAAGACTAAGCAGTGTATGGGGGTGAGTCCGTTCCTCCTCGTGGTGCCCCTGGAAAATGCCTGCTGCTGCAGGCTAAACTGAACACGGACAAATACTGTTCTAATTTAAATCTTTTGTGACAGCAAGAACGCAAGGATGAAATATTCATACTTTTAAAGATTACAAGTACAGGAATCTCTGTCACAAATAAGAATATGATGAAGAAGATGAAGAGGAAGAAGATGAAGAAGTAGAATATGAAGAAGAATAATAGTTTAATAAGAACAATATGAGTAATGTTAACAAAAAGATGAATAGGAATAAGTTTAAAAAGAAGATAAAGAAGGTGAAGATGAAGAATAATTTGATGAAAAAGATGATGCTGCTGAAGATTATGAAGGAGAAAGTGTGGCAAAAGTTAAAAAGATGAAGAGCATGGAAGTTGTGAAACATACATATTTGCCAAAATAGAAAAAAGGTTAACAACATTGTCAATTTCTTCGTCAATCCAAACATCTTTAAAAAAAAAAAATTAATGCTATTCCATTTGATTGGGTTAAACATCTATGCCTTTAATGTCTCCTCAACCTCCCCCAATACATTCTACATTACTCTTTGTTGTTTTCCTTCATGTACAATTAACCAACAAGGCAAGAATGGGCTTTTTTTAATTCCGATATTTTGTTCCCATAGACTTACATTGGATTTCCGGTATCGGTATCGGGTATCGCCGATATTTTTGGGGTATCGGCGATACCATTCCGATTCCGATACTTTTGGATATCGGAAACTATCGCTCAACTCTAGCCATTACCTAAGTTGCCTTCATCCTCCGAATTGATGCATTGTTCTTTCAGCACGTGGTTCGGTTGCATGGCATTCCGGAGAACATTGTGTCTGACAGAGAATTTCAGTTTGTTTCCAGGTTTTGGAGGACATTTTGTTCTAAACTTGGTGTTCAATTATCTTTCTCCTCTGCATTTCACCCTCAGACCAATGGACAAACTGAGAGAACAAACCAGACCTTGAAGACTTATTTGAGATGTTTTGTTTCTGCTGATCAAGATGACTGGGTCTCTTTTTTGCCTTTGGTTGAGTTTGCTCTTAATAATAGGGCTAGCTCTGCCACCTTGATGTCTCCATTTTTCTGCAATTCTGGGTTTCAACCTCGATTTTCTTCAGGACAGGCGGAGGCTTCTGTCTCTCCGGGGGTTGAAACTATTGTGGAGCGAATCCAGCAGATTTGGGACCAGGTAGTGGAGAGGTTGTCTTTCTCTCAAGAGAAGGCCCAGCGGTTTGACAACCGGAATAGGACTGATGGTCCTCGCTTTAAAGTGGGGGACTTGGTTTGGTTGTCCTCAAGAAATATCCCTATGAAGGTTGCATCTCCAAAATTTAAGTCAAGGTTCATTGGACCTTATAAGATCATGAAAATTCTTAATCTGGTTTCCTTCCATTTGTTTCTTCCAGGGACATTTAAGATCCATAACGTGTTCCACAAGTCCTTATTGAAGAGGTTTGTTGAGCCAGTGGTTCCTATGGCTGCGCCTCCCGACCCTGTTTTGGTTGAGGGCAATTTGGAGTATGTGGTTGAGGAAATATTGGATTCTCGTTTTGCTAGACGGAAACTTCAGTATTTGGTTAAGTGGAGAGGCTATGGTCAGGAGGACAATTCTTGAGTGTTTGCTTCGGACATCCATACTAGGAGACTGATCCGTGCTTATCACCAAGCTCATCCTGATCGGCCTGGTTGCGCACGTGAGGGTTCGGTGACCAAGCCGTGTTCGTATTTTCTTCTTGTCTAACCGCCATTACATGTTTGGGGCTTCCTATTTCTTTGGGAGTTCTGCTATGGGGCAGATAGCTTTAATCTTTCTGCCTTTAGGTGTAGCTATCTCTCCGGCTGTGACGAGGCGTCTAGGATCACCGTAGGTACGCTCCATGGCTACTTCTAGTGTTGCGGTTAGTTTAGGGTCCTGCAATCCAATAGTTTCCAGCCTCTCTGGTGTATTGCTACTTTGGCTACTTTTGTAATTTCTCCTCAGCTACCGAAACATAACAGGCGTCATAGTGTCTAAAAAAGCCCTGACCTTCGACCTCCATTTTACTTCTGCAGATCTTAACAGTAGGGACAGGTTGCTGTTTATCAGTAGGGAGAGAGATAGGACTGGAAAGAGAAGTTCTTATGTGCTTGTGCTGATAGCAATTGTGCTGTGCAGTTAGTGTGCAGTGACAGGGGAGGATTTTCTTGTGTGCAGCAGCGCTGGTTATTAGGCTGCCTGATAGCTGTATTGCTGTGTGTACACTGCTGTGCAGACTGCTTTTTACACAGCACTAATATTTTTATTCTTTTTTTCTGCACAGTTACCGACCGTTCATTTTTTCCCACAACGTTTAGAGCTGTACGCTCCTCACACACTACCGTGTACCAGCTAGTATCATGGACAAATAAATGCTGACTATCTGTGTGTGACTCCGGAAATAAATACGGAGATTTAAATTTTTCCCTACACCGTATACAGCTGTATTCTTCTGATACAGTACCGTATATCTGCTGTTTGTATTATGGTGAAATCCAAACTGAGTGAGCGTCTGTGTGTGACTCCGGAAATATATACGGAGATTTAAATTTTTCCCTACACCGTATACTGCTGTCTGCTTCTGATACAGTACCATATATCTGTTCTTTGTATTACGGTCAAATCCATACTGAGAAAGCATCTGTGTGACTCCGGAAATATATACGGAGATTTAAAATTTTCCCTACACCGTATACTGCTGTCCGCTTCTGATACAGTACCGTATATCTGCTGTTTGTATTATGGTGAAATCCATACTGAGAGAGCGTCTGTGTGTAACCCCGGAAATATATACGGAGATTTAAATTTTTCGCTACACCGTATACAGCTGTCCGCTTCTGATACAGTACCGTATATCTGCTGTTTGTATTACGGTGAAATCCATACTGAGAAAGCGTCTGTGTGTGACTCCAGAAATATATACGGAGATTTAAATTTTTCCCTACACCATATACAGCTGTATGCTCCTCATACAGTACCATATATCTGCTGGTATTTTTGGTACATTTTCCCAAATATGACGAAGTATGGTGGAAGAGGCCGCGGACATTGGCGGGGGGACAGCTGGTACTGATGATGGTGGTGGTGCATCTGCCAGTAGTGCCAAAAGCACAATAGCACCTAAGGCAGGAGGTGTTGGACTTGCGTCATTGTCTGGCTCCAGAAGGCCTGGAAGGCTTCCTTTTCTGGGAGTAGGTAAACTGCTTTTAAAGCCAGAGCATCAGGAACAGGTTTTGGCTTACATTGCCGAAACAGCCTGCAGCTCTACCGCCTCCTCTTCTGAAGTTTCAAAAAATGCAAGCACTGAGTCGTCAATGCAGGCTCCTGGTCAGGAACATCAATTTTCCTTGCGTCCTTCACCCCCACCAAAAGTGAAGGATGTGGCAGGCCACACTTCAGATTATTCCATGGAGCTCTTTTCACATACCATGCCTGGGTTATCAAGTCAAATCCTGAATTCCCCAGTCCAAGATGAATATGACATGGAGTGCACTGATGCACAGCCACTGCTATATGATTCTGCTGGTACATTCACCCAGAGCACTGCATTACCCATGCAGTCTACTGAGCCAGATTCTGATCCTGATGAAACTCAGGTGCCCCTTCCCGCATACTATACCACCTTACACGGTGACACAGAGGAAGGTGCAGATGAAATTGAAGAAGAGGTAATGGATGACCCAGTTGTTGACCCGGATTGGCATCCATTGGGGGAAAAGGGTGCCGCTGGCAAAAGCTCAGAAGAGGAGGAGGATCCACAGCAGGCATCAACATCGCAGCTGTGGTTATCTGGCAGGCCCGTAGCAGTCCAAAAACGTGTTAAAAAATACAAAAAGAGTTGCAGGACAGCTTGGCCAAACGGTCAAATTAGCACAGCGTGCAAGCTCTGAAAATTTATCCAGTAGTAGGAAGAGTGCAGTGTGGCACTTTTTTTTACCAAAATCCTATTGATGAGGCAAAGGTTATCTGTAAGAAGTGCGGAAGGACCCTTAGCCGAGGGAAAAATCTCAGAAATTTGAATACCAGTTGCATGCTTAGACATTTAAACACCATGCACTTGCAAGCGTGGACGGACTACAAAACCTCAGGTAGCACACGTGCACCTGCTCCGACTGAAGGTAGCCAGCAACGCTACATCGCTTCCCCCACTGTAAGCCCACCGGTTAGCACACCACCAGCAAGAAATGTTGAGGTGTCGCAATGCCAAAGCAGTCAGGGAACCACAATGTTTTTCCAATGAAAGGCAGAATCTAGGCCATCACCACCACCACCATCACCAACCCCCTCTCAGTCCACCATGTCCACCGCTAGTTCCACCATATGCAGCTCTCATGTCCAGCTCACCCTAGCAGACACTCAGAGTAGGACAAGAAAGTGCTCATCCTCTCATCCGAGTACACTGGCTTTGATCGCCTACATTGCCAAACTTATCTCATTAGAGATGATGCCATTCCGCTTGGTTGAAAGCGCAGCGTTCCGAAAGCACATGGCCTACGCTGTCCCATGATATGACCTACCCAGTCTGCACTTCTTTTCTAGAAAAGCCATCCCTGCCCTCCACCTGCATGTGAAAGACCGCATTGTCCATGCACTCAAACAATCAGTGAGTGGAAAGGTGCACCTCACAACAGATGCTTGGGCCAGTAGGCATGGCCAGGGCCGTTACGTGTCCATCACTGCGCACTGGGTTAATGTGGTGGAAGCAGGGTCCACAGGGGACAGCGGCAGTGGGACAGTCCTGCCTAGCCCACGTTATAGGTAATAGTTGGCTGTAGGCGTTCGACCCTCCTCCTCCATCTCCTCCAGAAGCAAAAGATCGTCGACAGATCGCAGTCGCACAAGCACTTCATCCGCAGCTGCCAGTGTTGCACACGAGGTGTCCCACTATCGAACAGCTAGTGGTAAGTGTCAGCAGGCTGTTTTAAAGATGATGTCTTTGGGCGATAACAGACATGCCGCTGAGGTACTGGCCGACTACTTGCAGCGAGAAACTGAGTTATGGCTGGGCAGTCTACATCTTGAGCAAGACAAGGTAGTCGGTGATAATGGACGTAATTTTGTGGCGGCCATAGCCCTGGCAAAACTCAAACACACACCTTGCCTGGCTCACACCTTGAACCTGGTGGTGCAGTGCTTCCTAAATAATTATCAGGACTGCTCCATAAGGTGCGAAGACTGTGCTCGCACATCCGTCGCTCGCCAGCAGACTCCAGTCGTATGCAGAGGCTGCAGCGATCGCTCCACCTCCCCAAGCACCGCTGTTATGTTTAGGTAGCTGAGGAGAAAAAGCAAAAACAGTAATACACCAGAGAGGCTGGAACCTATTGGATTGCAGTAACCTGAACTAACCACACAACTAGAGGTAGCCGTGGAGCGTTCCTACGTTGATCCTAGATGCCTCGTCACAGCCTGAGAGATAGCTACACCTAAAGGCAGAAAGAGGAAAGCTATCTGCCCTGGAGCAGATCCCCAAAGAAAATAGGAAGCCCCCAAACATGTAATGGCGGTTAGACAAGAAGAAGCATGGACACAGACAGAAAATAGAATGAGCAAACTCTGGGGCTCAATCTGTCTAGATTCAGTTGGAGAAAACTTTCGAGAGAAAAAAGAACAAGGGTTACTCTTAGAGGTCTCTGGATCCCTTTGGGAAAAAACGGCACCTGCCCCAATCTCAGAGGCATCAACCTCCACCTGAAACGGCAGAGAAACGTCAGGCTGAATCTCTGCTTAAGTTCCTGAAATGCAGAAACTGCCTCAGGAGGCCAATTCACCACATCGGAACCCTTTTTGTTCAGATCAGTCAATGGTTTAACAATACCAGAGAAATTACCAATAAATTTACGATAAAAATTGGCAAAACCCAAAAATCTCTGAAGAGCCTTCAATGAAGTAGGTTGATCCCAATCACAGATGGCCTGAACCTTGACCGGGTCCATTTCAATAACAGACGGAGACAAAATGAATCCCAGAAATCCCAGAAATGTGACCTTCTGTACGCCAAAAAGACACTTTGATCCCTTCACATACAGTGCATTCTCTCTCAAAATCTTGAACACAGTCCGAACATGTTTCACATGAGAGTCCCAGTCATTGGAAAAAATCAAGATATCATCCAAATAAACAATCAGAAATTTATCCACAAAATCCCTGAAAATATAATTCATGAAGGATTGGAAGACGGAAGGGGCATTTGTAAGCCCAAAGGGCATCACTAGGTACTCAAAATGCCCCTCTGGGGTATTAAACGCCGTCTTCCATTCATCCCCGTGCTTAATACGAATAAGGTTATACGCCCCCCTGAGGTCAAGCTTGGTAAACCAACTAGCACTTTTCACTCTGGAAAACAGGTCAGAAATCAAGGGTAACGGATATTAATACTTCACAGTGATCTTATTCAAGAGACGATAATCAATACACGGCCTCAATGAACCATCCTTCTTGGCCACAAAGAAAAAGCCGGCGCCCAAGGGTGAAGAGGATGGTCTGATATGACCCTTCTCCAATGACTCCTTGATATAAGATCGCATAGCATCGTGTTCAGGTACAGATAAATTAAAAAGGCGACCTTTAGGAAATTTACCACCAGGCACTAGTTCAATAGCGCAATCGTAGCTCCTGTGAGGGGGTAAGGATGCAGATTTACTTTCACTAAACACATCAGAAAAATCAGTCAAAAAGTCAGGAAAAACCTGAGACTGGGGAGAGGCAGAAAAAACAGGAGTGCCAGCATTCACACATTGGCAGCCCCAACTGGTCACAGACACAGATTTCCAATCCAAAACAGGATTATGAATCTGCAACCAAGGGAAACCCAGAACAATAATGTCATGCAGATTATGCAACACCAGAAATTTGCAACTCTCCTGATGATCTGGTTCAACCCTCAGTATCACCTGAGTAGAAAATTGGGGTTTATTCTCTGCCAAAGAGGTAGAATCAATGCCCAGCAAAGGAATAGACTTCCGCAGGGGTATCTTGGGAAAGCCACAACGTTTGGCAAAGTCGAAATCCATCAGGTTAATAGCAGCTCCTGAATCAACAAAAGCCTGAGCCGAAAATGTGGACATGGAGCAAATCAGGGTAACAGTCAACAGAAATTTAGTCTGAACACTACCCAAGACAACTGAGCACGCAAAGCGTCTTCCCCGCTTAGGGCAGATGGAAATAGCATGAGGCGTCACCACAGTAGAAACATAACGCATTGTGCTTTTGAAATTCATGACGCTGTGGCCCAGAAGTCACTCCATCACACTGCATGGGCTCAGGAGCTGGCCCACAAGGCAACACCATCTCAAGCATACCTCTGCGCTCACGCAAACGTCTGTCAATTTGAATAGCCAAAGACATAGAATCATTGAGACCAGAGGGTACAGGGAATCCCACCATAACGTCCTTTACATTCTCTGACAGACCCTTCCGAAAAAGTGCTGCCAAAGCATCATCATTCCATTTGGTCAGGACTGCCCACTTTCGAAATTTCTGACAGTACAGTTCAGCAGCTTCACAGCCCTGACTTAATGCCAACAAGGTCTTCTCAGCCTGATCAGTGACATTAGGTTCATCGTACAACAACCCCAGAGCCTGAAAAAATACATCAACATCATTCAAAACAGGGTCCCCAGGTGTCAGGGAAAAAGCCCAATCCTGAGGGTCGCCGTGCAGGAGAGAGATGACAATTTGAACCTGCTGTGCTGCATTCCTTGAGGACTTAGGCTTCAAGGCAAAAAACAACTTAGTTATTTTTGAAATTCAGAAATTTAGCCCGATCCCCAAAAACAAATCTGGCATGGGAATCCTAGGTTCCACAACCGGCAACCCAGCAAGATAGGTAACAATACTCCGAACCTCAGTGGCAAGCTGATCCACACGGCCAGACAACTGTGCAAACTCCATTGAGAGAAAAAAAAGTCCTCCTCAGCACCCAATGAAAAAGAGGGAAAAAATGCAACAAACAGAAAAAAATAAATCTCTGACAACTCTGACAACTTTTTTTTTTTCTTTCCACACTATTTTTCCCTTCTGTGAGTACCATATAATTTTAACTTGGCCGGTGATACTGTTATGTTTAGGTAGCTGAGGAGAAAAAGCAAAAACAGTAATACACCAGAGAGGCTGGAACCTAATTGGATTGCAGTAACCTGAACTAACCACACAATTAGAGGTAGCAGTGGAGCATTCCTACGTTGATCCTAGACGTCTCGTCACAGCCTGAGAGATAGCTTTCCTCTTCTGCCTTTAGGTGTAGTTATCTGCCCCGGAACAGATCCCCAAAGAAAATAGGAAGCCCCCAAACATGTAATGGCAGTGTTACACTCGGTCCCCGTGCTGGCCCTGCACTCCGTCCTGGTCACTCCCCTCCTGCTCCTCTGGCTGTCCCTCTGCAGCAGTCTGTGCGCAGGCTGAAGTCTCCTGCTCCATCTGCTCTTCGGCGTCCTGCGTCCTCCCCCAGTTCCTGGCATGCTGCCAGCAGGCCTCCAGGAAGATTGCTTAGGACGCGAGACCGCGCCCACCGTCTCTCTTAAAGGGGCAGCGTGCATTTTTTGAAATAACTAATTAACCATTGGCAGCGCACTCAGTACTATATCTGGTCACTCCACCATAAGGGGAGTGCCGGAGCAACGTGTTCTATCATTGCTACATCCGGTTCTGTTCCTGATCTGTCTGCGCTGCGTCTGCAGTCTCTGTGCTTCGCTTATACTGTCTCCACAGATCTTTGCTAACCCGTATCTGGCTAACTTGGACAATCTTGGTTATTACTGGCGCAAGTGTCATCCCGTTCCGCCATCAGCCATCCGTATCCGTGGACTGTAACAAGATCACTGGAGCCAGCCTGCTACCATCCACTCTGGACCAGGACCTTCCTCATCTCCGTCAAACCCTCCACGGTTTTTTTATATACCTGTTACCCTTTTGGTCCCTCTGGGACAGCTGCCACGTGTCCGGGGTCTAATTGGAGATAGCACCTGTGTCCTCCGGGTATTCCATTCTGGTCCTGTTCGAGGGGCCTTACTACGGGTACCCGGGGCTCTCTAGTCACGCCCCCTTCTGAGCCCCCCGGACCGCGGTCTCGAGGTTCCACATTAATAAATAAAGACGAATGTGAACTTCACCATCTCTGCCTCCGCTTCCATTCGTTACAGATTGCTCCGGCCATGGAACCCGCTGGATCCCAGAGACCTCCGACCACGGATCTGTGCCAGGAGGTGGCCCGTTTAGGAGTTCAACAGGACAAAATCACGACTTATCTACGCAGCTTGTCTACCCGCATGGATTCCTTGGGGTTCTCGTCTGCACCTGACTCTTCTATCAATACTCAGGTACCAGTTCCCATGGCAAGTAAAGGTCCCCGCCTGGCGGCTCCTACCCGTTTCCAGGGTAATTCTACTCAGTGTCGGGGTTTTCTCAATCAGTGCACTCTACACTTCGAAGTCTTGGGGCATGTGTTTGCTTCTGACCGAGCCAAGGTGGGCTTCATCATGTCACACCTGGGAGGAGAGGTCCTCGCCTGGCTAAACCCGCTATGGGAGAGAGGGGATCCACTGGTTAATGATCTTCAATATTTCCTAGAGGCTTTTCGCAGGACCTTTGATGAACCTGGTCGCACCACTTCGACTGCTTCTGCCTTGCTCCGCCTGCGCCAAGGTACTCTCACGGTAGCTCAGTATGCTGTTAAATTCCGCACCCTCTCGTCTGAATTGTCGTGGAACAATGAGGCCCTGGTAGCTAACTTCTGGGAAGGCCTATCCGGAAGAATCAAGGATGAGCTGGCGGGACGGGACAGACCTACCCTCTTGGAAGAGCTAATATCCTTGGCAACCCGAATTGACCTGCGTTTTCAGGAGCGTTCCATGGAGATCAAGCGGGACAAAAGGTCCTATCACCTGGACTCTAGTTTGTTCAAAACAGGTACCTCGCCTTTCTCCTCCGTGGCCATGGAGGTAGACCGTGTAAGTTTGGCCACCCGCCGCGGAGGCACGTCGCAAGGAGGGAAGTTGTTACTACTGCGGTAGTTCTGATCATCAGATCCATTTCTGTCCAAAAAAGTCGGGAAACTCCAGTGCCTAGGTTCGGTAGGAGGGGCCAACCTAGGTAGAGAACAGTCCTCTCCCTCATTACACATCTCAGTCTCCGTGTCCTATGGAGCAATAAAATTCTTCGAACATTGTCTACTGGATTCTGGAGCTGCAGGGAACTTCATCCAGCAGGCGGTTGTGGATCATTACCGCTTACCAGTCAGCGTCTTCCTGATCCGTTGCGGGTGACCGCCGTAGATGGCAAACCACTGACCGAGCCCGTCCAGTTTCAAACCGAGTTGGTGGAACTCTGGGTAGGTCTAATGCATGCTGAACGAATGCGATTTTATGTATATCCCGGTTCGTCCCATCCCTTGCTTTTAGGTCTACCTTGGCTCCAGATGCATGAACCAGTCCTAAATTGGAAAACTGGAGAAGTTCTTCGTTGGGGAGATACCTGCATGAATCGTTGCTTAACCCGGATTCTACCTGTTTCGCCTCCAGTCCAGCCTGATACCCTGCCAGGATTGCCTTCCTCCTATTGGTCCTTCTCTGACGTTTTTGGGAAAAAGGAGGCTGAGAGGCTACCTCCACACAGGTCGTATGACTGTCAGATAGAGCTTCTTCCTGGAGCATCTCCTCCTCGTGGGAGAGTTTATCCTCTTTCGCAGACAGAGACTCAGGCTATGTCGGACTACATTCAAGAGAATCTGGCAAGAGGATTTATCCGAAAGTCGTCATCACCGGCAGGAGCTGGATTCTTCTTTGTGAAGAAGAAGGATGGATCCTTGTGGCCCTGTATCGACTACTGGGGTCTAAATCAGATCACGTTAAAAAACAGGTATCCATTAACTCTTATTTCAGAGCTGTTTGATCGTCTCTGAGGGGCCAAGATCTTCACCAAATTGGATCTCAGAGGGGCCTACAACCTGATCCGAGTCAGAGAAGGAGACGAATGGAAAACAGCCTTCAACACCCGTGACGGCCACTATGAATACCTGGCAATGCCATTTGGTCTAAGCAATGCACCTGCGGTCTTTCAGGAATTTGTTAATGACATTTTCAGGGACCTGCTCTATACTTGTGTCGTGGTCTACCTGGACGATATTTTGATTTTTTCTGCAGACTTGGCGTCACTCCGGAGGCAAGTACGCCTGGTCTTACAAAGACTGAGAGAGAACAGGCTTTATGCCAAATATGAGAAATGCCTCTTTGAGCAGTCTTCCTTGCCTTTCCTTGGGTACATTGTATCTTCCACAGGATTAAAGATGGACCCGGAGAAGTTGTCTGCTGTTCTCAAGTGGCCTCGTCCGTCCGGGCTAAAAGCCATACAACGGTTCCTGGGGTTCGCCAACTACTACCGGCAATTCATTCCACACTTTTCCACCCGAGGGGCTCCTCTCACAGCCTTAACCCGGAAAGGTGTAAACTCTAAGGAATGGTCCTCCGAGGCAGAAGAGGCCTTTGTCTCTCTCAAAAAAGCCTTCGCTTCCGCACCTGTTCTCCATCGTCTAGATTCTAATGAGCAATTTTTTCTTGAGGTAGACGCTTCTTCCATAGGTGCAGGAGCAGTTCTCACCCAAAAGTCATCTACGGGCGGATGTTCTCTTGTGGTTTTTTTCCAAGGTTTTTTCCCCTGCAGAAAGAAACTACTCTGTCAGTGATCGTGAACTGTTGGCCATCAAATTGGCTCTGCAAGAATGGAGACATCTTCTTGAGGGAGCTCATCACCAGGTAGTCATATTCACCGATCATAAAAACCTTGCCTATCTCCAATCTGCTCTAAGGTTTCAATTTTGTACTTCATTTCCGCCCAGCTGATAAGAACATCAAGGCAGATGCACTCTCCAGAGCCTTTTTGCCTCCTGAACTGGAGGAAGAACCTCAGCACATTATTGAACCTTCTAGGTTAGTCTCTGTTGCCTCCACTGATTTTGCCCGGCTTCCTCCAGGGAAGACTCTCGTGTCCACTTCTGATCGTAATCGTGTTCTGCGGTGGGGTCATTCTTCTAAGTTGGCTGGCCATGCTGGTCAGAAAAAGACTCAGCAACTCATCTCCCGTTACTACTGGTGGCCTACCATGGGCAAGGATATCCAGGAGTTCGTCGCAGCCTGTCCTTCATGTGACCGTAACAAGACTGATAAACATCTACCAGCCGGCAGGCTTCTGCCTCTTCCGATCCCGTCCGCTCCCTGGCAGCACATTGCAATGGATTTCATCACGGATCTTCCCATTTCTTCTGGCTGCTCAGTGGTATGGGTTGTGGTGGACTGCTTCTCTAAAATGGCCCGCTTCGTTCCGCTATCTGGTCTCCCGTCTGCTCCAGAACTGGCCGCTCACTTCATTCAGCACATCTTCCGTCTACATGGATTTCCTCTCCACATCGTGTCCGACAGGGGCGTCCAGTTCACCTCTAAGTTCTGGAGAGCACTCTGTAAAATGGTAAAATTTGAACTAGATTTTTCTTCTGCATACCATCCCCAGTCCAATGGGCAGGTGGAGAGGATCAATCAAATCCTGGCTGGATACCTGCGTCACTTCATCAACGCTCATCATAACGACTGGGTAGAATTACTGCCCTGGGCAGAATTCTCCTACAACAACCAAGTAAGTGAATCTTCTGGAAAATCTCCCTTTCAGATTGTGTTTGGACTCCAACCCGGAATTCCTCTTCCTATCTCTGGATCATCTGATGTTCCGGAAGTCGATACCTTGTCTAAAGATTTCTCGAACATTTGGAGAGATACCAGGTCTGCTTTGGAGAAAGCCTCTCAACGTATGAAAAGGCATGCGGAAAAAAAAAATTTGGAGGCTCCCATCTTTCGTCCCGGAGACAAGGTATGGCTCTCCTCCAAGTACATCCGTTTGAAGTTACCATCGTACAAATTGGGTCCCGGTTTCATTGGTCCCTTTGAAGTCTTGAGACAAATCAACCCGGTCTCTTACAAACTGAAATTGGCTAATTCTCTACGTGTGCCTAACTCTTCATGTTTCCCTCCTCAAACCAGTAGTGTTGAGCTCCTTCTTTAAGGACCCGGGTAAAACTCCAGATCCGGTCTCTGAGGATGATGTTTTTGAGGTAAAACATATCTTGGCCTCTAAGAAAGTAAGAGGTAGGATCTATTACCTGGTGGACTGGAAAGGTTTTGGTCCTGAGGAGAGGTCTTGGGAGCCTAAAGAGAACATCCAGGCTCCTCTTCTTCATAAAAGATTTCACGAAGGCTTGAAAAAGAGGGGTTAAAGAGGGGATACTGTTACACTCAGTCCCCGTGCTGGCCCTGCACTCCGTCCTGGTCGCTCACCTCCTGCTCCTCTGGCTGTCCTTCTGCAGCAGTCTGTGCGCAGGCTGAAGTCTCCTGCTCCATCTGCTCTTCGGCGTCCTGCGTCCTCCCCCAGTTCCTGGCACGCTGCCAGCAGGCCTCCAGGAAGATTGCTTAGGACGCGAGACCGCGCCCACCGTCTCTCTTAAAAGGGCAGCGTGCATTTTTTGAAATAACCAATTAACCAATGGCAGCGCACTCAGTACTATATCTGGTCACTCCACCATAAGGGAAGTGCCGGAGCAACGTGTTCTATCATTGCTACATCCGGTTCTGTTCCTGATCTGTCTGCGCTGCGTCTGCAGTCTCTGTGCTTCGCTTATACTATTTGTCTCCACAGATCTTTGCTAACCCGTATCTGGCTAACTTGGACAATCTTGGTTATTACTGGCGCAAGTGTCATCCCGTTCTGCCATCAGCCATCCGTATCCGTGGACTGTGACAAGGTCACTGGAGTCAGCCTGCTACCATCCACTCTGTACCAGGACCTTCCTCATCTCCGTCAAACCCTCCACGGTTTCTTTTATATACCTGTTACCCTTTTGGTCCCTCTGGGACAGCTGCCACGTGTCCGGGGTCTAACTGGAGATAGCACCTGTGTCCTCCGGGTATTCCATTCTGGTCCTGTTCGAGGGGCCTTACTACGGGTACCCGGGGCTCACTAGTCACGCCCCTTCGGAGCCCCCCGGACCGCGGTCTCGAGGTTCCACATTAAAAAATAAAGACGAATGTGAACTTCACCATCTCTGCCTCCGCTTCCATTCATTACAGGCGGTTAGACAAGAAGAAGCACGGACACAGACAGAAAATAGAATGAGCAAACGCTGGGGCCCAATCTGTCTAGACAGAAAAGTACAGGAAAGGATTCTCACTGCAATCCAAAAAAAACCCCTAA
This sequence comes from Oophaga sylvatica, assembly GCA_033576555.1. Lineage (NCBI taxonomy): Eukaryota > Metazoa > Chordata > Amphibia > Anura > Dendrobatidae > Oophaga > Oophaga sylvatica. The sequence goes on along the minus strand of JARQOD010000001.1, from coordinate 852,676,886 downwards.
AAATACCAACTCTTCTGATAGCAAAAACACCTGAGATTACACGATCTCTACCACCTAAATCAGATCTCTCGTGTAACAAAACTAAGCCGCAGCCACTGAAAAAACAGGAAAAAGCAAATGAACAAATAACAGTGGTTTCAGATAAACTGAGAGGAGCACAGGCCCCCAGGAGGGGACCCGGCTGACCTCCACAGAAGTGCAGGGAACTATGCAAAAAGCAAGCACAAAAAGAAAAGCAGAAAATATCTAATCTGAAAGTGGAAGATGCAGGCAAGACTCAGCAAACTTCCAAATGAACCAGGAACCACAATTGAGACAAGAACAATTGATCACCGGCGACCATCATGGGAGGGAACCTCCCTTATATCAGTCCAGTCCGTGATCCCAGATTGCCATTCCTCGCTGTAAGGTTCAGTACTGTCTGCAACCACCAGAGGGAGCCTCTGCTCAGAAACCATCTCCAGCACATTCATAACACACCGCCTAATCATAGACGTTGCAACAAGGTGAAACTTCACCATGCACATGGTTGAGAGGTTGTGCGAACAGAGGCAGGCTGTAATGCATTTGTGGGATGATACATGGACAGGCAGTTTGAGGGCAGATATCGATTTGTCTGGTGTGCAGTGGTCAAAGCTGAAAAATCTCTGTAAAGTCCTTCAGTGTTTTGGGGAATGTACACGGCTGGTAAGCGCAGACGACGCCATCATAAGCATGAGCATCCCACTTATGCTCATGCAAACTTTGACGCACATTAAGGATCAGGCATCTGCAGCGGAGGAGGAAGGGGAGGAGGGAAGCCTTGATGACAGTCAGGCATTGTCTGCTCAGGGAACTGTCCTGGATGAGTTTGTGAAAGAAGAGGAAGAGGAGGAGGAGGATGAGGGGGATGATTATCTTGAGGAGGAGGATGCTTCTCAGGGGCAAGAGAAAATGTTGGCTTGCCAAGGTTAGATACAGGGTTTGTGCGTAACTGGAGGGATGTGGATTTGGCAGAAAGTGCTCCTCCACCCACCACTGTCAGTGCATCATTGCCACCTGGAACATTGGCCCACATGTGTGATTATCTCTTGCGGATCCTTAAAAGGGACCCTCAGATTGCCAAAATTATGAAGGATGACGACTACTGGTTGGCCAGCATCCTCGATCCACGCTATAAAGGCAAATTACAGAACATCATGCCACAGGAGAACCTAGAGCTAATAATGGCGAACAAACAAGCAACTCTGGTAAACCGTTTGTTAGAGGCATTCCCAGCACACAGCAGCGGTGCAGGTTCTACCACGAGCAGGCAACATGGAAGAGGTGTTCATGGTGCACACAGCCGAAGTGGCGTTGGAGACAGGGTTTCAAGACCATGTTGTGGACTGATTTCTCGAGTACCGCTCACACGACTGGTAATACTGAATCGATTGCAACAGACAGGAGACAGAAGTTGTCAACTATGGTTCAAAATTACTTCTCCTCCCCTATCAATGTTCTCCCTCACAGTTCATTCCCCTTTGACTACTGCACCTGTAAACTGGACACCTGGCCTTAATTGGCACAATATGCCTTACAGGAGCTCGCTTGCCCTGCTGGTAGTATGCTATCAGAAAGAGTCTTCGGTGCTGCTGGATCAATCCTGACAGGAAGAAGGACCCGGCTGTGGACCCAAAATGTAGTTGATCTCACCTTCATTAAAATGAACCATGCCTGGGCTTCAAGGGATTTTGTACCACCTTCCCCTGATGACACATAGGTTGCCAGCAAAATGGCTCGCTTTGTCCTCCTCTTCCTCCGACTTCTCCAATTCCTCCATTTGCAGCTGCTGAAAGTCCAGCCTACACCTCAACATATGCCAGTTTTTCCACCTCCCTAACTGGGCTGTACCCCTCAGGGCCGGCTTCAGCACCTGGCGCACTCGGGCAAGTGCCAGGGCCCTGAGCAGGTGGGGGGACCACTCGCTGTCAGAGAAACCGGCGTACTATGAGGAGCCCTGTGCCAGTGTCGGCGCCCACGAGTGGGCCCCCCCTTCTTGCTCAAGGCCCAGCACTTGCAATACTTACCTCTCCCTGCTCCACCGCTGTGACATCTTCCGCGTTTCATGACAGTGACATTCAGGTCAGAGAGCGCGATGATGTCACGTCTGTGCACCCTCTGCCTGAACAGTCACAGTGCAGAGAGCAGGAAGATGGTGACGCTGAGGAGTCCAGAGTAGAGCAGTGCCCAGTGAGGAGAGGTATTTCTTTTTTTATGTTTGGAGCAATATATGGGGAGTAGAGTTGAGCGATACTTTCCGATATCCAAAAGTATCGGAATCGGAATGGTATCGCCGATACCCAAAAAATATCGGCGATACCCGATACCGATACCGGAAATCCAATGTAAGTCTATGGGAACAAAATATCGGAATTAAAAAAACCACATTCTTGCCTTGTTGGTTAATTGTACATGAAGGAAAACAACAAAGAGTAATGTAGAATGTATTGGGGAAGGTTGAGGAGACATTAAAGGCATAGATGTTTAACCCAATCAAATGGAATAGCATAAATATTTTTTTTTTTAAAGATGTTCGGATTGACGAAGAAATTGACAATGTTGTTAACGTTTTTTCTATTTTGGCAAATATGTATATTTCACAACTTCCATGCTCTTCACCTTTTTAACTTTTGACACACTTTCTCCTTCATAATCTTCAGCAGCATCATCTTTTTCATCAAATTATTCTTCATCTTCACCTTCTTTATCTTCTTCTTAAACTTCTTGCTATTCATCTTTTTGTTAACATTACTCATATTCTTCTTATTAAACTATTATTCTTATTCATATTGTACTTCATCTTCTTCATCATATTCTTATTTGTGACAGAGAATCCTGTACTTGTAATCTGTCAAAGTATGAATTTTTCATTCTTCCGTTCTTGCTGTCACAAAAGATTTAAATTACAACAGTATTTGTCCGTGTTCAGTTTAGCCTGCAGCAGCAGGCATTTCCAGGGGCACCACGAGGAGGAACGGACTCACCCCCATACACTGCTTAGTCTTCTTCTGCTTATAATTTAGAGCATATATTTTTAGATCTTCTGCTTATTGTTCTTGTGTCTCTTGTTCTGTATCTTGTATTTGTAGCACAACCTTGTACCAGCTGATGTTACTGGGACACGGTTACTAAGCAGGAGGTACCTGTGCTCCAAAGCACTACCAAGGACCAGCAGACGTTGCAGGAACTCGGATACCGAGATGGAGGCACCTAGGCCAAAGGCACTGCGGAGAACCAGTTGACGGTACTGGAACCCGGACGGGTACCAGAAGGTACAAGAGCCAATGCAAGTAACGAGGACCAGCTGACTGTGCTGGAACCCGGAGGGGCAGCAGAAGGAAAAGAGCCAATGGCACAACCGAGGACCAGCTGACGTTACTGGGACACGGTTACTAAGCAGGAGGTACCTGTGCTCCAAAGCACTACCAAGGACCAGCAGACGTTGCTGGAACTCGGATACCGAGATGGAGGCACCTAGGGCAAAGGCACTGCGGAGAACCAGCTGACGGTACTGGAACCCGGACGGGTAGCAGAAGGTACCCATGGAAATTTAAGTTGACAGGCCACGAGCCGGCCGCAGTTACCGAATCCCACAGTACTACAGTGGGTGATTGTCCTATTGTCACAACGGAAACAGCCTTTATTTGCATATCCCGCAGCACACATAGGAAGCACCTAAACTCCAAGCACCATAGAGTCGGCTAACCCGACCGCAACACGACAGGACAACTTATTGGAGGCTAAGTGACGTTTACACTGACAGGAAACAGATGGCGTGCTGTAACCAGTCTGGGCAGGAGTGAGTACCCGTGCCAATGACACTTCCGAGCAACAACTGGCGGTGTTGAAGCCAAGGGATGAGAAGACAACAGGGTGGAGGCAGCATGACTTTTTGCCGTTCACACAGCAGGGGAACAGCTGACATTACTGAACGCCAGTAACACTATAGCTTGTGTATTGGTCTGTGGACACGACACTTCTGAGCAGCAACTGCCAGTGTTGTAGCCCAGGGAGTAGAGTTCAGGTGGTAGAAAGATGAACATAACAGGAGACATGGATAACGTTGCGAACCAGTTATTTAATCTGAAAATGGACAGACAAATTCTGGCGAGATCCATGCCTTGTTCATTTTCAGAAAAGTAAGCCGGTCTACATTATCGGAGGATAGTCGCATGCGACGGTCTGTTAGTACACCACCTGCAGCACTAAAGACGCGCTCCGATAATACACTGGCAGCAGGGCAAGCCAGCACCTCCAATGCATACTGGCTAAGCTCTGGCCATGTATCCAGCTTAGAGACCCAAAACTTGAATGGGGAAGAGCCATCTGGGAGTACACTGAGAGGGAAAGACATGTAGTCTGTCACCATCTTACGGAAACGTTGCCTCCTGCTGACTGGAGCCGTCTCGGATGGTGTAGACATTTGTGGCGCTGCCACAAAACTTCGCAACATTTGGAACATACTGGTCTTGCCCTGTGCAGAGGCGCTGCTTGTGCTCCCTCTTGTTGCAGAGCTGTCTCCACTGCCTCGACGCACAGAGCTGCTTTGTAAAGCAGTAGCAGCAGCAGTGCTCTCGGCTGGAATGGAGAACATTATGGATTGCACCAGTGTGTCTTGGTACTCCCGCATTTTACGCTCCCGGTTCAACGGTGTGATGAGGCTTTGTAAGTTGTCCCGGTAGCGAGGGTCTAGGAGGGTGTACACCCAATAATCAGACGTGGTGAGAATGTGGGCGATGCGGCGGTCGTTTCTCAGGCACTGCAGCATGAAATCAACCATGTGCTGCAGACTCCCAACTGGCCAACAAACGCTGTCCCCTGCAAGAGGCGTCATCTCTGCCTGCTCTGCATCACCCCACCCTCACTCTACATACTGACTAGAGCGTTGTGTACCTCCCTCTGGAGCCATGTCTTCCTCCTCCATTGACTCCTCCTCCTCCTCATCCTCCTCACAAAGTGAGCCCTGCCCAGCCCTTTGTGAGGAACCACGTTGCGCTGACTGTCCAGAAGGTGATGGAATTAGTGACTCCTCATCCTCCACCTCTTCCAAAACCTCATCCCTTAGTGTTTGAATTTTTTTTTGAAGCAGGCAGATAAGGGGGACAGTCAGGCTGACTAGTGTATCATCTGCACTCGCCATCCGCGTTGACTCATCAAACGGACGCAAAACGTGGCAGATGTCCTTCATAGAGTCCCACTCAGTAGTGGTGAAGTGTGAATGGCGCAAATTGCGAGTTGATTGCGCCTGATGCAGCTGATACTCCATTACTGCTGGCTGCTGCTCACACAACCGCTCCAACATATGTAACGTGGAATTCCACCTGGTGGGTACGTCACATATGATGCGATGTTCAGGAAGGCGAAATCTGCGTTGCAGAGCTGCAATGCGCGATCTGGCCATGCTGGAACGTCGCAAGTGAGCGCACTCTAGGCGGACCTTGTGCAGCAGTGCATCAAGATCCGGATAGTCCCTCAAGAAACTCTGCACGACCAAGTTGGGCACATGTGCCAGACATGGTATGTGAGTGAGGTTGCCAAGGCCCAGAGCTGACACCAGATTTCGGCCATTGTCACACACTACCAAGCCTGGCTGGAGATTCGCTCGCAAAAACCACACGTCGCTCTCCTGCTTGATGGCATTCCAGAGCTCCTGCACTGTGTGGCTTCGATTCCCCATGGAAATTAATTTCAGGATGGCCTGTTGACGTTTGGCCACGGCTGTGCTCATATCGGTCGCATCAGGTAAGCGTTCACGGGTCCATGTGGAGGTAGACCGTGACGGCTCCTGCAGCGATGATTCTGAGGAACTGGAGTAGGAGGAGGAGTCAATGTGGACAGACTTGATTCCTGCAATCCTTGGAGTTGGCAGAACACGTACAGCGCCACTGGCAAGATCTGTACCCGGCTCCACAACATTGACCCAATGGGCAGTGAGGGAAAGGTATCGTCCCTGGCCATGGGTACTGGTCCACGCATCGGTGGTCAGGTGGACCTTGCTACTGACGGCGTTTAGTAGCGCATGTTTAATTTTTCCCTCAACATGCTTTTGCAGAGCAGGGACGGCTTGCCTGCTGAAATAAAATCGGCTGGGCACATTGTATTGTGGGACTGCCAATGCCATTAAGTCACGGAAACTGTCAGTCTCCACCAGCCTGAATGACAGCATTTCAAGGGACAGGAGTTTTGCAATGCCAGCATTCAGAGCCTGTGCTCGTGGATGGTTTGCCGAGTATGGCCGTCTTTTATCCCATGCCTGTGCTACCGATGGCTGTTTTGTGGCCTGGGAGTGTGAGGATGACAGGGAACTAGCAGCTGTGGGTGGAATAACACTGGGTCTCTGGACAACAGTGACAGAGGTTCTTCCATGGCGATCCTGTGAGGAAGCAGAACCAGCTGTGTGTGAGCTGGAGGAAGAGGCTCCAACACGAGCTGAAGATGTAGGTGCTGCTGTAGGTTGGCCTACATCTCCAGTGTGTCTTTGTAACTCAACCACGTGCTTTGACTGCACATGTTTCCACATATTTGTGGTATTAAGGTTACTGACATTTTTACCTCTTTTTACTTTTTGATTACACAGCTTGCATTTGACATAGCAAATATCATCTGCAAGTGTGTCAAAAAAGGACCACGCAGTGCAAGTCCTGGGAGCGCCCGTTTTTGCTGTTGGAAGAGAACTGCTACGAACGGGTGCCAAACTGGAGGCTACAGGCAACCGAGTCTGCAGCCTAACTCTCCCTACTGTTTGGACCATTGGGGCAATCTCTTCCTCAGAGCTGCTACCACCACCTTCCTGTTCCTCACGCCATGTTGGGTCTTGGACCTCATCATCTCCACTACCCTCTTCCAACACCTGCTGCTGTTGGGTGGTCTGGCCAGCACCATGCTCAACAGAAAATGGCACCTGAGTCTCATCATCATCAGATGCGTTCTGCGGTGTGCTGACCATCGGCACTGGCTCACCCGCCTCTTCAGATTCAGAGAGACACAGCTGTTGCGCATCACTGCATACTGCCTCTTCTTCACATTCCAGAATGCTGCTTGGCTGGGCCCCTGTTTGCAAGCCAACAGATTCTGAGAACAGAAGCAGAGACTCAGCTGGCTCCAGTTCAGAACTCTCTGACTACCTGGGCAATTTGGCAGGCGGTGAAGAGACAGATGGTTGTTCAACAGTGCTGTGGTCCTGAGAGGAGGTGGAAGGAATTGAAGTCGATGCATTGGCTGCCATCCAACCAACAACGGCTTCAATTTGTTCTTCCCGCAGCAGGGGGGTACGCTGAGCTCCTACAAAAGTGCGCATAAAGGAACGCTCACGGAGAAAACTGGTGGATGCTGTGTCACTGGGTGCGGCAGCAGCCACAGAATCCCCACGTCCTCTCCCTGCTGAAACTCCACGGCCACGACCACGTGCCTTACTCCCTGTCTTCTTCATCTTGGTAGATTGATAAAGAAAGTCAGAAAAGTTATAAGACCTAAGTGTGGTTATTCCTCAGAGACTGCAGTGAACACTGAAACACAACTGTTCACAATCTGGGAAAGGCTACTCCTTTCTGTACTTCTATAGTGTTTGCAACCAATGTATTGGATACGGATGGAAGCGCGTCACACTAATAGATTAGTTTTTTTTCAAATATAATGGAGCAGCACCAATTGGAGAGAAATGAAAAGGATGAGGCACTGAGACACGCTCAGCAGAGTACAAGCAGCAATGCTTGAACAAGTAACTGGAGCGTGATATGCACTCAAAAAATAAAAAACACAGACTGAAGTGAACACTGAAACACAACTGTCCACAATCTGTGAAAGGCTACTCCTTTGTCTACTTCTATAGTGTTTGCAACCAATGTATTGTATACGGATGGAAGCGCGTCACACTAATAGATTATATTTTAAATGGAATGGAGCAGCACCAATTGGAGAGAAATGAAAAGGATGAGCCACTGAGACACGCTCAGCAGAGTACAAGCAGCAGTGCTTGAACAAGTAACTGGAGCGTGATGGGCACTCAAAAAATAAAAAACACAGACTGAAGTGAACACTGAAACACAACTGTCCACAATCTGTGAAAGGCTACTCCTTTGTCTACTTCTATAGTGTTTGCAACCAATGTATTGTATACGGATGGAAGCGTGTCACACTAATAGTTAAATTGCATGGAGCAGCAAGAATTACACTGAAGAAAAAAAAATAGAGTCTGTGAGTGACACGTGCAGATGCCTACAGACAGCGTTGCATGCAGAGCAAACTGCAGCGTCACCTGCACTCTCACACACACCTTGCACAGAGCTGTTAAAACAACACTGGCAAAAGGAAGCTTTACCCAGCGGTTGGTAAACTAGCCTGCCTAAAGCCCAGTACACAAAATCGCAATATCTAACTGTCCCTCAGAGTCAGCAGAGCAGCGTTCTGTCCCTAACTGAGTTCATAGCACAGTGACGCTAAAATGGCGGCGGCGCCTTTTATAGTGCATTCTGACATCATTTCAGCAGCCAATCACAGCCATGCCATTAGTTAAGATGACCGCAGCATTACAGGATGTGCCCACACTTCATAAGATTCCTCATTGGCTGACTAAAATCACATTGCCTCTCAAAGAATTATGGGAACTTCCGATTCCGGTATACGATACAGGAAAAATATCGGAACTAAGTATCGGAATTCCGATAAAGCGAATATCGGCCGATACCCGATACTTGCGGTATCGGAATGCTCAACACTAATGGGGAGCATTATACACTGGAGAATTATATATAGGGCCCATCATACACTTGAGCATCATAGATAGGGCCCATTATACACTGGAGTATTATATATGGGACCCATCATACACTGGAGCATTATAAATGGGGCCCATCATACACTGGAGCATCACATACGGGGCCCATTATACACTGGAGCATCATATATGGGGCCCATTATACACTGGAACATCATATATGGGGCCCATTATATACTGGAGCATCATATGTGGCCCATTATCTGTGGAGCATTATATAGGCCCATCATACACTGGAGCATCATCCATGGGGCCCATCCTATACTTGAGCATCTTATGGGGCCCATTATATATGGCGCATCATATGGGGCACTTTATATATGGAGCATCACATGGAGCCCATTATATATGGAGCATTACATGGGTATATGGGGCTCATCATACACTGGAGCATCATATATGGGGCCCATCATATACTAGAGCATCATATGGGGTTCATTATTTATGGGGCATCATATAGGGCCCTTTATATATGGAGCATCATATGGAGCACATATGGGGCCCATTCTGTATGGAGCATTATATGGAGCACATTCTGTATGGAGCAATATAAGGGGCCCATCATATACTGTATGGAGCTTTATATGAGACTCATTATGCTGTATGGAGCAATATGTGGGGCTCATTCTACTCTATGGGGACAGTCCTATACTGTATGGCACATTATATGGGGACCATCATATACTGGAGCATTATGTGGAGCTCATCATATACTGTATGTAACATTATATGGAACCAATTATGTATGGAGCAATATATGGGGCTCATTATTCTGTATGGAGCAATATATGTGGCTCATTATACTGTATGAAGCATTATATTGGGCCCACTATTCTGTATGGAGCAACATATGGGACTCATTATTCTGTATGGAGCAATATATGGGGCTCATTATTCTGTCTAGAGCAATATATGGGGCTCATTATTCTGTATGTCGCACTATGTGGTGCCCATAACACTATATGGAGTACTATACTGTCCGGTTTTTGAGCTATTGTAGAATTTACAATAGATATCACTCATGTAATGTAAGAAGTGAAGTATTTGGCATTGGACTATACCTATATTTCTCTGCCGTATCAGAGCATCATGAATTGTGGTATGTGTTAAAGGGGCCTCCTGAGACTCTTTCGCCCGGGGTCCACGAAAACTTGGAGCCAGCACTGCCCCCCCACAACTTTATCCAAATAACCCCCAGTTTTCAATGCGTTACTATTATTATAAAGTAAATTAAGGTTGACAAGCTTAAGTAATAAGAATTGATGTCATTGGCATTGAAATAGGCACTGTAGGTGTGTTTACTGTCCTCCACTTACTGCCGATTTTTATTCCCCATTGACTTGCATTGTGGTCGGGTTGAGTTTTGGTCGGAACACCGACTTTTGCCGATAGTCGGCCGATTTAGTTTGACTCGACTTTTGATAAAGTTGGGTGGTCCGAAACCCGACTCGACCCTCCCGGTGACAAAGTCGCTCATCTCTACTGATGACTCTAGGGTACAGAGACCTGTAAAATCGTTCTATAAGCAGTGTCTTAAGCCCCCATCTCACATAGCGATATCGCTACCGAGATCGGTGCTGAGTCACTAGTTTTGTGACGCAGCACCGAGCTCACCAGCGATATCGCTGTGTGTGACATTCAGCGACGATCAGCCCCCCTGCCGGGTATCGCTGATCGTCGCTGAAATGTCAGGACATTTTTTTGATCGCTGGTCTCCCGCTGACAGGCACGCATCGCTGCGTGTGACAGGCGGGAGACCAGCGGTCCGCTGGTAACCAAGGTACTCAGCGGGTTTCCAGGCGCGGGGCTGTGCCTAGAAACCCGCTATGTACCTTGGATACCAGCGCCCTGATGCATGGAGCTGGTATCCAAGGTACACAGTGGGTTTCCAGGCACCGCGCAGCGCTTGGAAACCCGCTGTGTACCTTGGATACCAGCTCCCTGCATCAGGGCACTGGTATCCAAGGTACCCTGTGGGTAACTAAGCGATGTTACCCGCAGTGTCCTTGTGCTGATCACTGCCCTGAGCTGCCTGTTTGGCAGCTCAGCAGCGATAATATAGCGATACACCAGCGATCCTGACAAGTGCATATCGTTGTCGGGATCGCTGGTGTATCGCTATGTGAGACCCAGGCTTTACTGGCTCTGACAGTGAGTCATAAACAGGTCTCATACACTGCAGTATATGAGTACTGCAATGCATGAGACCAGTGATCAAAGTAACAATTATACATGTGCCACAGTGGGAATAAGTGAAAAAGTAAAAGAAATGTAATAACATATACAGTATGTTAAAGTTAAAGTTAAAAAAGCACAAAAATAGCACACACAAATCACAAAGATTTGCCACTAAAAAGACTGCCTTCGTGATAAAAAAAAAAAACACAAAAAGTACATAGTGTATAAGTGGTATTTTTGCATCCGAAACAATCTGATCTATAAAACTGTCACGTTATTAATTCTGCACCGCGAACACAGACAAAAAATATTAAAAAATATGCCAAAAATTTAACTTTTTCTTTATAATAACACAAAAAAAGTTATAAAAAGCGATCAAAAAGTCATGTGTAAATAAATGGTGTAAATGAAAATGCCAAACCGTCCCTCAAAAAACAAGCCCTAATATGGATCATTTGGCAAAAATTAAAAAAATTACAGTTTTCAGAATATGGCAATGCAAAAACAAATTAATTTTTGTAAAATATTGTCTTAAGTCTGTAAAAGTAGCACAGCAAAAAAATATATAAATCAGGTATCATTATAATCGTACTGACACGACAAACTAATCAGTCTTATCAATTTTGCCACATGATGAACTGTGCAATAAAAACAATAACTGAATTTATGTTTTTTGCTCATTCAGTGTGTCAATATTAAAAATGATAAAATGATATGTAATCTAAAATGCTACCAAAAAAATGTCATCCATCCTGGTTAATATGTCCCTCATCCAAGGACGCAAATCCAGTTGATTTTTGTGCTGGCATTGACAGGCTCCTCACCTGCTTGGGCCCAAACGTAGTTACAGCATCTGTGACTTTGGTCATTGCGCCCCTGCTTATGAAACAGATAGAGTCCCTTTGGACACTGTCTAGTCTCTGTTCAGGTGATGTCATGTTATTTTAGTGCACAAGTGTGATCGACCACAGTTTTGTGCATGCCTACAAAGATGGATCTCACCAGAATAGATGCCTGAAGGCATCCAAAGTTCCTTTATTTTGTCACGATAAAAACATGATCAGCTTCTTTGACAACATCAAGGCTCACGTGAAGAAGGGCTAAGCGTTTTAATTGCTGCTGCGATCTTTATTAAAGCTCTGATTGGTTTGATCAAGATAGCAGCAGCAATTTAAACGCATAGCTCGTACTCACATGTGCCTTGATGTTGTCTAAAAAGCTGATCATGTTTTTATCGTGAGAAAATAAAATAATTTTTTATGGAAGAGCTGGAACAATTGGTCTTCAAATTTCACATGTTGCAAAATAGTCACTGCAGCAATAGATGAATTCATTGAGAGGTGCAATTTGTACAATGAAGTTATTTTGGGAGGTTTTCTGCTGTTCTGGCACCATATGGTCTCAACAAATGTTGCCCACAAGCTATTCTGGGGCCCCAAAAGCCAAATAATGCCCCTTCCTTCTCTGCTCTGACAGTAGTTTCCAATGACATATGGGGCATCACCGGATTCGGGAGAAATTGCACAATAAATTGTGAGGCCAGTTTAACCTATTAACCCTTGTGTAGCTAACAAATTTGCAGCAAATAAAAAAAATTACTTTTTTACCACTAAAAAGAGATGAGAGAACCCGAACTTAAAAGCTTGGGGTTCATATCGGACAGTTTCGGCGATAAATGTCAAACACGGACTTCTCACAGAAGATCGTTACACTTTGGAGTTCCAGTGGAAGTCCACTGCAGAGAGAGAATTTTTTTCCAAATTCAAAGTTCTGCTAATGGCACAATCTATTCAAATGGAATCTGCATTCTACTTCATAAGCCAAGTAGCACTCCTTCCCATCCAATCCTTGCCGTGTGTTAAAACAGTATTGCGCAATCACATATGGAGTACTGTCACATTCAGTAAAAATTGTATAGCAAATTATGGGCCCATTTTCACCTGTTACCTCCTCATGGGAATCATAAATTTCGTGCCAAAACAGTATTTTAGTGGAGAAAATGTAATTTTTTGTTTTCACATCAAAATGTTTTGTGAATCATCTGAAGGTTAAAAATGCTCAATATACACCAGATGAATTCTGTGAGGGGTCTAGTTAACAAAATTGTGTTACTTTGGTTTTTTTTTGCTGTTTTGGCATGTCATATGTTCAGCAAACGTGTCATGGCATTCTCATCTTATTCCAGACAAATTTATGCTCTAAAAAAAAAGTTATGGGTGATAATTCTGCATGGCTACATCAATCTAACCCTTAGTGAGTGATGTAGCAGGGAGCCATCCTTCTTCCTGTGTTTCTTACTGTCAGCCTGTGACACTATGGGAGAGGAGCACAACTGTGTACTGAACGGAACACTGTTCCGATCAGCCAGCATTTTATAACCACTGTGCCTGTAGCTGTAGACAGTGCCAGCAACTGGGCCCACCAGAGTATCCTCTGGTCCTCTGGTGGGCCAGTCTGACCTTGCCCATACCTTTCCCACCTTCACCACTTTTCTCCTTCAGTCGTCAGGCCCAACATATGAGGCATAATGTACATTGATGACCGGCATCCCACATGGACCCCAAATGGACACATGAGGCACAGCACACATCATTTACCTTAATAGTGTTTGTGGCACTCCACATGATCACATGGGGCCTAGTGACTGTTACTGCCTGCTGAAGTCCAGTGTAAGGATAAGGAAGAGAAGCCAATCAAATGCCAGAGGGGATCAGCAGTTGTGGACAGTCATCAGAAAGATCAATGAGAGGTGAGTATAAAAGATAGCTTTTTTTTACTCCCTTACTGACAGATTCAAATAATTTGTAATTTATTGCATGTGGATTAAATTTTCACAAGAAAACAGTAAGTAAAGCAAAGATGACAATTAAATTTACTTATCTACTTAAAACCCATGCACTTGGCTTCTGCAAAGCTGGTTTTAAAATACTTAGAGTGATGATGCTGAGGAGTTTGCCAGATTACCTGAGATACAAGGCATGGACTAATAAAAAGGAAGGGGGCCATAGGATAAATGAGCCAAGCCGGGCGCTTATGTTGGGACAATTATGTAATATTTATCTTTCAAATCTATTTTTCTTCCATATTGTTTAAATTCAATATAAAAGTGGAGTAATTAAAATCCAATGGGCACTGGTGCAAAATTTGGATGTGGGCCCCCACCTGCATGTTGGTCAGATGTGTGAACCCATGTTGCATTCTAAATCCTATGAAGGATTCCCCCTCCATGTAATAATGTCCCCTATCCTGTAATAAAGTCTCCATCTTTGCAACTCCCTGTAAAAATTTCCACATCCCCAGTGACTATAACCAGTGGCGTGTATTGCAGTGCAAGGGGATGGCGGGTCTCTGATTCACAATACTTTTCAGCTAAATGTGCTTCCTCAGCACATCCAGCTGAAATAGGCATTGGCTTCAGTGGACCTTTCACTGCATGGTCATCGTCTCGGTTGTACCTTCAGCAATAGTTATGCCTTCTACATATTTACTTTTCCCTGCCTCCTGGATATTTTGCTTAAAAAGTTTAAATCAAAGTTTAACAAGTAGAGAAAGGCAAAAAAAAAATTAATATACTATTTATTTTTTTCCAGTGTGTTTTAACAGCATAGAATGTAAAAATAAAAATGTCATAAAGCTTCATAATGAGCAATAGAATCAGTATAAATAATGACAAATGAAGACCTGTACATATAAACACGTATGCAATGAAGCCCTTGTCGTTAAACTGCTCTGGCTAGTGATTGCTGTTGGCGCATTTGTACTGCCATCTGCTACCATTTTATTTGCATTACACTAAAGTTCAAGCCAAGTTCTTTTTTTGGCTGCTTTAACAATACATGTAGATTTTATTTAGGGCAATCATTTAACTTAGGATCTTTGCCCAGCTGTCATTATTTTGTTGCACTAGTGACTTGGCTGGAAAATTAATTAATTTCTTTTCTAATTTTTCAGATTTATACTTTTGAGAACTAGCATACAAGCTTGGAAGAGTAATGCATAGTAACATGTTATACAGTGGGAAAATAAGTATTTGATACAGTGCCGATTTTGCAAGTTTCCCACCTGCAAAAAATGGAAAAGTCTGTAATTTTTATCGTAAGTACACTTCAACTGTGAGACACATTGTATGATTTTTACATAATTAATTCACATTTTATTCCATAAAATAAGTATTTGATGCAATAGAATAAAATAAATTAATATTTGGTACAGAAACCTTTGTTTGCAATTACAGAGGTCAGACTTTTCTTGTAGCTCTTGACCAAGTTTGCATACACTGCAGCAGAGATTTTGGCCCACTCCTCCATGAGATCTTCTCTAAATCTTTCAGGTTTCAGGGCTTTCGCTGGGCAACATTGAGTTTCAGCTCCTTCTATTGAGTTCAGGTCTGGACACTGGCTAGGCCACTCCAGGTCCTTGAAATGCTTCTTAAGGGGCTACTTCTTAGTTACCCTGTCTGTGTGTTTTAGGTCATCGTCATCCAGGAAGACCAAGTCACAACACATATTTATTGCTCTTTCTGAAGGAAGGAGGTTTTTGGCCAAAATTTTGTGATACATGACCACATCCATCCTCCCTTCAATACGGTGCAGTCGTCCTTTCCCATTTTCAGAAAAGCACCCCCAAAGTATGATGTTTCCCTCAACAAGCTGTTGGGACGGTGTTCTTGGGGTTGTACTCGTCCTTCTCCTTCATCCAAATACAGTGAGTGGAATTAATACCAAAAAGTTCTATTTTGGTCTCATCTCACTACATGACCTTCTCCCATGCCTCCTCTGGATCATTCAGATGGTCATTGGTTGAACTTCAAAAGGGCCTGGACAAGTGTTGGCATGAGCAGGGGTACTTTGCATGTTCTGCAGGATTTTAATCCGTGACGGAATAATGTTTAAGACTGTGGTTCCAGCTCTCTTCAGGTCATTGACCAGGTCCTCCGTGTTGTGTTATGGTAGCTGAGGAGAATAAGCAAAAACGGCAATACACCAGAGAGGCTGGAACCTATTGGATTGCAGTAACCTGAACTAACCACACAACTAGAGGTAGCCGTGGAGCATTCCTACATTGATCCTAGACGCCTCGTCACAGCCTGAGAGATAACTACACCTAAAGGCAGAAAGATGAAAGCTATCTGCCCCGGCGCAGATCCCCAAAGAAAATAGGAAGCCCCCCAACATGTAATGGCGGTTAGACAAGAAGAAGCACGGACACAGACAGAAAATAGAATGAGCAAACGCTGGGGCCCAATCTGTCTAGACATAAAAGTACAGGAAAGGATACTCACTGCAATCCAAAAAAACCCTAAAAAATACCAACTCTTCTGATTGCAAAAACACCTGAGATCACACTATCTCTACCACCTAAATCAGATCTCTGGTGCAACAAAACTAAGCTGCAGCCACTGAAAAAACAGGAAAAAGCAAATGAACAATTAACAGTGGCTTCAGATAAACTGAGAGGAGCACAAGCCCCCCGGGGGGGACCTGGCTGACCTCCACAGAAGTGCAGGGAACAATACAAAAAGCAAGCACAAAAATAAAAGAAGAAAATTTCTTATCTGATAGCAGAAGATGCAGGCAAGACTCAGCAAACTTCCAAATGAACCAGGAACCACAATTGAGACAAGAACAATTGATCACCGGCAACCATCATGGGAGGGAACCTCCCTTATATCAGACCAGTCAGTGATCCCAGATTGCCATTCCTCGCTGAAAGGTTCAGTACTGTCTGTAACCACCAGATGGAGCCTCTTCTCAGAAACCATCTCTAGCACATTCATAACACCTCCCGTGTAGTCCTGACACTTCTCAGAATCATCTTTACCCCACAAGGTGAGATGTTGCATGGAGCCCCAGATTGAAGAAGATTGAGTCATCTTATGTTTCTTCCATTTTCTAATAATTATTCTAACAATTGTTGCCTTCTCATCATGCTGCTTGCTTATTGTCCTATAGCCCATCCCAGCCTTGTGCAGGTCTACAATTTTGTGCCTGGTGTTCTTAGACAGCTATTGTAGTGGGAAAACTTGCAAAATCGGCAGTATACCAAATACTTCCCCACTGTAGGTCCATGATTTTTTTTTTAAATAAGGGAACAAATTAAACATCCCCTTTTGGACAAATATTTTAAATCCATACATTTGAGTTTGTTAATGGTGTATTAAATGAAGTAAGGGTTAGTAAAAGTCCAGACAATGCCATGTAACCATACAATTGTGGCCTTCCTTAGCTTTCTTCTTGGAATAATACCGTATATACCCATGTATAAGCTGAGATTTTCAGCCCATTTTTTAGGGCTGAAAGTCCCCCTGTCGGCTTATACGCGGGTCATATACGGGGTCGGCGGGGAGGGGGATCGGGGGTGTCGAATCATACTCAGCCCTCCGCCGGCGCGGTCTCTGCAGCCCCCCTGCTTCTCCCACGATCTCCGGCTCCTTCCTGCAGCGGTCACATGGCACCGCTCATTAAAGTCATGAATATGCACATATTCATGACTTTAATGAGCAGTGCCACGTGACCACTGCAGGACTGAAGTGCTGCGGAGAGCACCGGGAGAAGAGGAGAGGCTGCAGGGACGCGCCGGTGGAGGGGTGAGTGATATTTACCTGTCCCTGGGTCCACCGCTGCGCTGCTCCCTAGGTCTGACTCCTCTGGCTGTGAATGATCAGGCAGAGGGCGCGATGATGTCGTTAGTGCCCGCCCCGCCCCCTGCCTGATCATTCACAGCCAGAGGAGTCAGACCGAGGGAGCAGTGTGCAGCGGTACAGAGAGGACAGGTAAATATCACAGGTTCCGGGGTCCTGAGCGAGCGGTGACACCGGCACCTGTCCCCCATAGCGCGCCGGTGTCACCACCTGCTCAGGACACCGGCACCTGGCCCCCAGCGACGAGAGGTGAGTATGTCATTTTTATTTTTTTTTGCAGCAGCCTATGAGGCCTATACTATGGGGCATATGGGGCATAATTGTGCAGCATATGGGGGCATAATCTGGAGCATATGGGGCATAAGCTGTGGAACATATGGGGCATAATCTGTGGATCATACGGGGGCATAATCTGTGGAATATATGGGGGCATAATCTGGAGCATATGGAGGCATAATCTGTGGAGCATATTGGGCACAATCTGTGCAGCATATGGGGGCATAATCTGTGGAGCATCATATGGGGGCATAATAATTTTTCAACCTAGGCTTATACGCGAGTCAATAAGTTTTCCCAGTTTTTTGTGGCAAAATTAGGGGGGTCGGCTTATACACAGGTCGGCTTATACATGAGTATATACGGTAATTCCCCAAATTTGTGATGCAGGCTGACTAACTTTAAAGAATTGGAATATACATGGGGTTTGCACAACCCAAAATAAGTGACCAGAAGGGAAAAGAGTAAGACACTTATAAAGAAAACCTTTGGCACCAAATGGAAAATGATTTACAATAACGGCTGGCTCAATAAACACAAATAATGTAAATAATTTTCCATTTAGTGACAAAGGTTTTCTTTATAAGTAGCTTAAAAAAAACATGATTGTTTTGACATTGTATCATGGCATGTTTATGTGCAATGTGTCTGTCTCATTTCATGGCTGTGATATGAATTACAGTCTGTCAGTGGTTTTGTTACTATATTTATTTGAATTTGTTTTGTAAGAAATTGGAGTTGTTAACAAAATTTGATCAAACCTAAGGTTAGACACATCAATATGTAGTTTTTACAAATTGCCTTATTGTCAATGGCTCACCTGGTGTGGTGGATTTGTTAAGTCATATTTCAGATTAAGCAACATGGACCAAAGGCAATAAAAAAGGACTTGCTGAATAGCATGTGGATCAATGATAGCAAAGAAAGCAGGGTATGCATGTTTGCAGGCAGACAAATGGACCATGTAACACCAGAAGGCACAGAGCCACACTCCGGAACAGAAGATGCATAGCCAACCCAATACTTGCAAACAGAAATGCCTAATTTAAGAGTTACATGCACACAGATGGTCAATGGCAGAGACATATGCAATCAGCAGACAAATAGTTAACTGCAAGGCAGCAGTGAAGACTAGGAAGACTAGAGAAACTGGATAATTGCTTACAGAGAATGCACACTTTTGCATCAAATTTGTGTTAACCGTACTAAAAAAATACTTTATTATTAGGGCTGAGAGAGCACTAATTCCTAATGCTCGAATGCTCATTTCAGGTATCGAGTATAATGGGAGTAAATGGCAAAGCCAAGTTTTTCTGGCAGACCCTACAAGGAGGTGTGGGGGGTAGTGAAATTGTTCAAATGGATGAAGAAAAGTGCTGAATGGAAGTAGAACAGCATGGGGAAGACCCATGGAAGAATCTCTGATTACCAGGTCGTGCTGGAGAACAATAATGTCACACTTTTACTCCACTTTAACGAGTAACAATAAAACATTCCAAATCAACAAGAAGAAGTAAGAAATCTTTTTCCTATTTAATGCCATGTATTTAATGCAAAATTAAATGTATTTAATGCAAAATCCAAAACACAGGCAAGAGATGCAGAATTTTTACTCGACGTGTGCACGTACCCATAACGTTACATATATATAACGTTATGGGTACGTGCACACGTCGAGTAAAAATTCTGCATCTCTTGCCTGTGTTTTGGATTCCTATGAGTGAAGTGAATGTTGAAAAACGCAGGACAAAAATGCACAGATAATTGACATGCTGCAGATTATAATTTTTTTTCTGCATCAAATCTGAAAGTCAAAAGCACTCAACGTGTGCGTGACATTTCAAGTTTCTCATTCACTTTGATGGCATCAGGTTTTGCTTCAGGTTTTGTAACAAAAAGACACCAAATTTACAATGTGTCTACACATCCTAAATTTTGAGAATTATCTACCAATGGAATGGTACCCAAAAATATGTAATACCCTATGGGTGAGCAATATATAAATACAGATACATTTTTAACCTTTGTTTAGGCTTTTATAGCAACAAAATGTACCCAAGAAGATGTAATACCCTATGAATGAGCAATATAATACTGAAAAATTTTGAACAAGGGTTATGTTAGGGTTCGAGTTCCCGCTGCTGCACAAGGGGAGTCTCAAACCAGCCCCGCTGCGGTCTCCCATTCATCTCTGGCCGCAGTGGAGCCTGCTCTGCAGAGACGTCGGTCCAAGCATCTTGCCCACTCCAGTACTGTGCAGTGACTTACTGCTGCCTTTCCTGGATCTGCTATTATAGCCAGTGCTGGAGCAGACGTCTTTGGGACAAAGTCCTGCGTTTTCCCTTCTGAGCATGCCCAGAGTGAGATCTCTCATTGGAGATCAGGGGTCACATGCTCAAGTACTGCAGCAGCTCCTATTGGTCTGCCAGGAAGGTCCTGTGACTACTGTTGTTCTGGAACAAGCTTCATTGGTCCTTGTTTCTGGCAGGTCCTGTAGCTGTTACTATAAAAGGGTAGCATGGCTGGGCCGCCATGCGCTAATATCAACCATTGTATGCTATGCGCAGTGTGGTCATGTGTGTGTGTGGTTAGGGACCTGGCTGAAATAAGCCACTAGAATACCGACTTAATCGGTGAGGAGT
The DNA here is from genome assembly GCA_033576555.1 of Oophaga sylvatica. NCBI lineage: Eukaryota > Metazoa > Chordata > Amphibia > Anura > Dendrobatidae > Oophaga > Oophaga sylvatica. Next base: position 852,656,356 of record JARQOD010000001.1, on the reverse strand, counting down.
TTGGTGTGCTAGCTGATCAGGGTCGGCGTCCTAGATGCTCTAGATTACCGGCATAACCGGTGAGGAGTTTTGATTGCCGTATTCAGGGTCTGGCGTTCAGACGCCATAGATTGCGGGTGACTCCCGCGAGGACATTAGCACATGATCACGCTTTATGTACGCTTAGCACTTAACTGTGTACCTGAGAGCCTGACAGGACACAGCATTTTTTCTCAGCGGCCCTGTGACGTAACAGGGTTCGCTTTCAACGCTAGACAGCGCCCTAGTGTGTTTTCTTTGCGACTCAGTTGTGTTTAGTGAGTTAGCACACATCGCCATATAGCGCTGCGGCTCTCCTTCTAGCGGCTCTGTGGAGTAACAGAGTTCGCACTTATTGCCACAGCGCGTTACAGCGTTTATGTTGGCGACTCTGCGGGATAACAGAGTTTGCTTCTTACGCCATTTTACTAGCAGCAGGCTCCGCCTGCACGGTGGACCCCAGGCTGCGAACGCACCTCTCCACATCTTATATTTGGTGCGTTCCGCAGACCCTAACATAATATTAGCGCCAGGGTCTGGCTAGTAAAATGGCGGATGAAGAGCGTTTACAGCTGTACATCCAGCAGCTGGAGGGTAGGTTGGCGGCTCTTGAGCGCACAACCTCAGCTGTGGATGTTACCGCAGTCGCTGTTCAGGCTGCTAGCGTAGCTGCAGCCAGTTTGTCCTCTACCACCTCTGTCCCTACATTGTCCCATCTCCCGCTTCCAGACAAGTTTGCTGGTGACAGCAAGCAATGTCGGGGATTCATGAGTCAGTGCTCCATACACCTCGAGCTTCTGGCTGCACGTTTCCCCACGGATCGGGCACAAGTGGGCTTTGTGATAGCTCTTCTGTCGGGCAGAGCGTTGGAGTGGGCAACGCCGCTGTGGGAGCGCGACGACCGTGTGGTGCGGAGTGCTTCTCGTTTTCTGGAGGCTCTGAAAAAGGTTTTTCTAGGACCTCAGATCACCCACGATACGGCGCTCAAACTGCTGGCAAGTACCCAGGGTTCAGCTTTGGTCACCAGTTTGCTGTCCAATTTTGGACTCTGGCCTCGGAATTAGAGTGGCCAGATAAAGTCCTCATTCCCATGTTCTGGAGAGGACTGGCGGGTCATGTGAAAGACGCCTTGGCTACCAGAGAGATTCCTGCCACACTGGAAAAGCTTATCGCTATTTCCACCCGCGTCGACCTCCGTTTCCACGAGCGGAGGCTGGAACGTGCCCAGTGTAGGCAGAGGGTTCGGTTAGCTCCAACCTTCACCACCCCTCTGGAGTCACCCGTTCAGGCGCCCGACCTTCAGGAGGTTGCTCCTGCAGGATCTAAATCTCGGGTCACTCGTCCATCCCCGATTTGTTATATTTGCCAGCAGCAGGGACATTTTGCCAACCGATGTCCACAGCGGCTGAATAAACGGTCGCGCCCAGTAACCGTAGGAACAGGGTCACTGGACGCCATGAGTTTTGCCCCTAAAGTGCTCCTCAAGGGGATAATTACCCACGGTTCTACCACCCTACCCGTCAAGCTGTGTGTGGATTCTGGGGCAGAGGGGAATTTTATGTCATCCTCCTTTGCTTCTCGCCACACCATGCCTTTGGTGTTGCTGGCTGAACCAGTATCGGTACGGGTGTTGAACGGAGCAATTCTGCCCTCCCAAATCACCCATCAGTCTGTCCCACTCACCTTGTCTATGTCTCCTTCCCATCAGGAGAATATATCATTTTTTATCCTCCCTGAGGGTATAGATGAGGTTTTGTTGGGATTACCCTGGCTCCCCCACCACTCTCCCCATATTGAGTGGTCTTCAGGGAGAATTCTGGGTTGGGGTAATTTATGTAAAGGCAGATGCATTAGGGACAGCGTGCAGGTCAACACCACTGAGATACCCATAGACCTCTCTCCTCTTCCCAAGGTCTATTGGTCTTATGCCGACGTTTTCTCGAAGAAGGCTGCAGAGACTCTTCCGCCTCATCGCCCCTATGACTGTCCTATCGACCTCTTGCCTGGAGCTGAGCCTCCTAGAGGAAGGGTTTATCCCCTCTCTCTTCCTGAGACAGAGGCCATGTCCCAATATATTCAGGAGAACTTGGCAAGGGGATTCATTAGGAAGTCAGTGTCACCAGCGGGAGCGGGGTTCTTCTTTGTGCAGAAGAAGAACGGAGAATTACGTCCGTGCATTGATTATAGGGGTCTCAACGCTATCACCGTGAAAAATAAATATCCTTTGCCGCTAATCTCTGAGCTCTTTGACAGGCTTCGGGGAGCAAGGGTATTTACTAAGTTAGACCTGCGGGGTGCGTATAACCTGATTCGCATCCGTGAGGGGGACGAATGGAAGACGGCATTTAACACCAGGGATGGGCATTATGAATATCTGGTAATGCCCTTTGGGCTCTGTAACGCCCGAGCTGTCTTCCAAGACTTTGTGAATGACATCTTCCGGGATATGTTGACCACCTCGGTGGTAGTCTATCTGGATGACATTCTCATCTTTTCTCCAGATATGGCCTCCCACCGGAGAGATGTCTGCAAGGTCTTCGACCTCTTGCGAGCAAATTCCCTATATGCGAAGTTGGAGAAGTGCATGTTTGAGCAGGAGTCTCTACCTTTCCTGGGCTATATCATCTCCACCCAGGGATTGGCTATGGATCCTACCAAACTACATGCTGTGATGGATTGGCAAGAACCCCACTCCCTTAAGGCGGTGCAGCGCTTTATGGGGTTCATTAACTACTATCGCCAATTCATTCCCCACTTCTCTACTTTGGTAGCTCCCTTGGTAGCCCTCACCAAGAAGGGAGCTAATCCCAAGTTGTGGTCAGAGGAGGTCACAAAGGCGTTCTCCTCCATCAAGTCGCATTTCGCCAGTGCTCCCATCTTACATCGCCCCGATGTCGATAAACCGTTTATCTTAGAGGTGGATGCCTCTTCTGTTGGTGCTGGAGCAGTCCTCTTTCAAAAGGATGCCCAGGGTCGGAAGCATCCCTGCTTCTTCTTTTCCAAGACCTTTACACCAGCAGAGAGGAATTATTCCATCGGGGACAGGGAGTTACTGGCTATGAAGTTGGCCTTCTCCGAGTAGAGACATCTTCTGGAGGGGGCTCGCTTCCCCTTCCAAGTATTCACGGACCACAAGAACTTGGTGTATTTGCAGACAGCCCAGCGGCTAAATTCCCGTCAGGCCAGATGGTCCTTGTTTTTCTCCCGGTTCCATTTCACCCTCCATTTCCTCTCCGGCGAGAAGAACATTCGCGCAGACGCTCTATCCCGCTCCGTGGTGTCCTCTGAGGAGGTGGAGGAGGAGCCTCAGCATATTGTCCCCACAGAAAGCCTAAGAACGGTGGCTCCGGTTTCGCTTGAGTCTGTGCCTCCGGGCAAGACTTTTGTGCCCATCAATTTGCGACCGGAAGTACTCTCTTGGGCACATTCGTCCAGGGTGGATGGACATTTTGGGACAAAAAGGACTTCTGAGTTGCTGGCGAGAACATACTGGTGGCCGCAGATGGCCCGTGACGTCAGGGAATACGTTCAGGCGTGTGTCTCCTGCGCCAAGAATAAGTCCCCTCGACAACGGCCAGCTGGGTTACTTTTCCCTTTACCGGTGGCAGACAGGCCTTGGGAGATGGTCGGGATGGATTTTGTGGTGGGCTTACCCAAGTCTCGGGGCTGCACCATCATCTGGGTGATAACCGACCACTTCTCCAAAATGGTGCACTTAGTGCCGTTACCACGGTTACCGTCTGCACGGGCCTTGGCAGCATTATTCATTAGGCATATTTTCCACCTTCACGGTATGCCAGACAAAATTGTCAGTGATCGAGGTCCCCAGTTTGCGTCTCGGTTCTGGAGAGAGCTGTGTCGTTTACTCAGCATTGAGTTGAATCTCTCCTCTGCATACCATCCCGAGACGAATGGGTTGGTAGAGAGGGCCAACCAGACCTTGGTCACATACTTGCGACATTTTGTCTCTGCCAGGCAGGATGACTGGGCATCCTTGCTACCGTGGGCTGAGTTCGCTCTAAATAATGCTGTGGCTGACTCCACCGGACAGACCCCATTCCTCCTGAACTACGGTCAGCATCCGCGGGTACCAGTGCCCATGCCCGTGTCTTCCGCCGATTCCAGGGTGGCAGACTGGGCTCTGGAGGCACGGGACATTTGGGACCGCACACAGGATGCCATTCAGGCCTCCAAAGAGAGGATGAGGTCTTCGGCCGATGCCCATAGGCGCCCCGCTCCTACATTTGCTCCGGGTGACCTAGTGTGGCTTTCTGCCCGAAACATCAGGCTACGTGTAGAGTCCACTAAGTTGGCACCTCGCTTTTTGGGCCCCTTTAAAGTTCTTGAGCAGGTGAACCCGGTGGTTTATCGCCTAGCCCTTCCGCCTCGCCTTGGTATCACTGACACCTTTCACGTGTCCCTCCTGAAACCCGTGGCCATTTCCCGGTTTTCCGAGTCATCTGCCGGGACGTCGGGTTCTTCTACTGACGATCATGAGGTGAACGCCATTGTTGGGTACAAGGTGGTACGAGGCAAAAAATTTTATTTGGTGGATTGGAGGGGTTATGGGCCTGAGGATAGGTCCTGGGAGCCTGCCGAGCATGTTCACGCTCCGCAGCTCATCGCTGCCTTTGAGCGCAGCGAGGCCCAAAGAAGGGGGGCCCTAGGAGGGGGGTAATGTTAGGGTTCGAGTTCCCACTGCTGCACAAGGGGAGTCTCGAACCAGCCCCGCTGCGGTCTCCCATTCATCTCCGGCCGCAGTGGAGCCTGCTCTGCAGAGACGTCGGTCCGAGCGTCTTGCCCACTCCAGTACTGCGCAGTGACTTCCTGCTGCCTTTCCTGGATCTGCTATTATAGCCAGTGCTGGAGCAGACGTCTTTGGGACAAAGTCCTGCGTTTTCCCTTCTGAGTATGTCCAGAGTGAGATCTCTCATTGGAGATCAGGGGTCACATGCTCAGTACTGCAGCAGCTCCTATTGGTCTGCCAGGAAGGTCCTGTGACTACTGTTGTTCTGGAACAAGCTTCATTGGTCCTTGTTTCTGGCAGGTCTTGTAGCTGTTACTATAAAAGGGTAGCATGGCTGGGCCGCCATGCGCTAATATCAACCATTGTATGCTATGCGCCAGTGTGGTCATGTGTGTGTGTGGTTAGGGACTCGGCTGAAATAAGCCACTAGAATACCGACTTAATCGGTGAGGAGTTTGGTGTGCTAGCTGGTCAGGGTCGGCGTCCTAGATGCCCTAGATTACCGGCATAACCAGTGAGGAGTTTTGATTGCCGTATTCAGGGTCTGGCGTTCAGACGCCATAGATTGCGGGTGACTCCCGCGAGGACATTAGCACATGATCACGCTTTATGTACGCTTAGCACTTAACTGTGTACCTGAGAGCCTGACAGGACACAGCACTTTTTCTCAGCGGCCCTGTGACGTAACAGGGTTCGCTTTCAACGCTAGACAGCGCCCAGCGTGTTTTCTTTGCGACTCAGTTGTGTTTAATGAGTTCGCACACATCGCCATATAGCGCTGCGGCTCTCCTTCTAGCGGCTCTGTGGAGTAACAGAGTTCGCACTTATTGCCACAGCGCGTTACGGCGTTTATGTTGGCGACTCTGCGGGATAACAAATTTTGCTTCTTACGCCATTTTACTAGCAGCAGGCTCCGCCTGCACGGTGGACCCCGGGCTGCGAACGCACCTCTCCACATCTTATATTTGGTGCGTTCCGCAGACCCTAACAGGTTATATGTCAATGAAATGTTCTCCAGAACACGGAATAACAAATTCTCTTTGATGCATTGGGACATAGCCTCCGTCTCTGGAAGAGATAATGGAAAGACTCGACCCACGGGAGGCTCTGCACCTGGCAAGAGATCAATAGGACAGTCATAGGGGCAGTGAGCCAGAAGAGTCTCTGCAGCTTTCTTGGAGAACACATCCGTGTAAGACCAGTAGTGTTTGGGGAGAGAGGTTAGATCTGCGAGCACCACAGTAGTAGGAACCTGAATGTGTACACTCAGACATCTACCCTCACATGAATCGCTCCATCCCAATATTCTCCCAGAGGACCAATCTATACGGAGCAAATGATGGCGCAGCCATGGTACCCCTAGCAAGACCTCGTCAATACCCTCGGGTATGACGAGCAGAGAATTTGTCTTCTGATGGGCTGGAGACATGGTGAGTGTGAGAGGGATGGTTTGATGAGCAATCTGTGAGGGCAAAGTTGACGCATTTACCTCCTGGACGGTAACTGGCTTGGTGAGCATCACCAGGGGTATTGAGTGCCATTGGGTGAAGGCAGAAGACATGAAATTGCCCTCCGCCCCGGAATCCACGTAAACCTCCGCCTTATGGGTGGATGGGCCAATGGAGATTGTTCGCTTAAAAGACAATTTTGAGGAGAACGCCGCGGTGTCTAGTGAACCTCCTTCTATATCCACTAGATGCGGTCGTTTCCCTAACCGCTGAGGACATCTGTTGGCAAAATGTCCCTACTGCTGACAGACAAGACAGACCAAGGTTGCACGAGTGGACCGAGACTTAGATCCCGTTCAAGAAACCTCCATGGCCTCTTGAGGCTCTGATGCTTGGACCGGAGATTCCAGAGGCTTGGCGAAGTTAGGAACCAGCCGAAACCTCTGTCGACACTGGACTCGCTCCAACCCTTGCTCGGAGTACCGAAAGTCGATGTGAGTGGAGACTGAAATTAGCTCTTCCAGTGTGGCCAGAATCTCCCTAGTGGCCAGAGCGTCCTTCACATGGTCAGCCAGTCCCCTCCAAAAGGCAGGGATGAGGAATTTATCCGGCCACTCCAGTTCAGATGCAAGAGTCTGGAAGTGGACGGCAAAGTGGCTGACCGTAGAAGAGCCCTGAGTCAATGCCAGCAGCTGGAGCGCAGTATCGTGAGTGACCCAAGGTCCTACAAAGACCTGCATCAGAGCGCTCAAGAACTGCGAGACACTCTGCACCACTGTATCATTGTGCTCCCACAGCAGCGTAGCCCACTCCAATGCCCTGTCCAACAAGAGTGATATCATGAACCCCACTCTAGCCCGCTCTGAAGGGAAATATGCAGCCAGCAGCTCTAGATGTATCGCACACTGGTTCACAAATCCCCTACAGGTCTTACTGTCACCTGCAAACTTATCAGGCAGAGGGAGGCGGGAGAAAGACGGAACAGAGGTGGCAGTGGACATACGAGTCGTAGCTTCAGAGGCTGCCTGAAACGCTACCGTGGTGACATCCGCAGCTGGGGTCGCACGCTCAAGAGAGGACAACCTACCCTCCAGCTGCGGAATGTACCGCTGTTACCGCTGCTCGTTCACCATTGCTAGCCAGACCCTGGTGTTAAGATACTGTTCGGGTTGTGGAACGCACAGGATGTAGTATTTAATAGAGAGCGTTCGCAACCCTGGGTCCACCATGCAGAGTTGGGATACTGCAGCAAATCTGCACAATGGCGAACTAAGGTAGCGATCCACTAGTACACACAGGGTTAACCGTCATCCTGTGGAGTAAGCACGGGTCACCCTGTTCTGATTACTTCTCAGACAGGGGAGTACCGGCTAGGGGACCCAACTCAGCACACTGCTGAGTGGCAGCAAAAATAAACACTAACTAAAGGGCACCACGAGATGGCGCAAAACAAGAGCATGAGCTCAACTGACCGCGGTGCGGTACCAAAAGGTGTGTGCCAGAGCATGTGGGTTGACCGTGCCATGTAAACAGCCTGTGCTAAGCAGCACACATGGCCGACACAGGCGCTAGGTCAAACAGAGTAACAACCTGCCTCTCTAGGTTACACTAGACGATCATACACGCCGACAGTGCAGCAGGTTCTCGAGCCAAACACACGTGCATACATAGAGTGGCAGTGTATCCACTCACTCACACATAACACAAATGATCTTAGCGCACCGACGGGCGCACCAAAGATCCTTTTATAGTTTCTGTCAATCAGACAGGACCTTGCTCACTGGCCAATCCGGAGCCAGACCAGGACCTGAGCATGTGACAGACGACCACCAATGAGAAGTCGACCCACAAGCATGCTCAGTAGAGTGAAACCTGGACTTAGTCTCAGAATGACAAAACGTAACCCTTAGTGCAATAAGAATAGGGGGAAAAAGAAAGAAAAAACTTCACCCAGGCAGTGGGGGTAAAAATGTAACAAATTTTATTAAATATACACATATATGGGGCGCGTTCTAGGCTGCCTGGCCACCACCAGCGATTTCCTCCCCTGGTATTTCAGGTTGTATGATTATTTGTATGGACATTTAGTAGTTATGTTTGTCACGGTGATGGTTTGTATATGAGCACAGTTCATTTGGTGCGCATACTGTGGTTGTTTTTCACAATATTGGATTTTATTTTTGTCAACATTACTTTTTGTGACACATTCTAGTTTGCATCAGTGATATGCATATATTCAAAGATATATTGTAAAGGACATATATACATCATTGTGACTTTTTACTGGCAACATTGTATTTCATATATGCCTACACTATTTTTTGTTACACTATATTGTAAAGGGCATATACACATTATTGTGTGGATACACTATTGTATGAATTTTATTTGAGCACAATTATATACATATATTTTCTTTCTTTGAATACACTTATAAAATTATCATTCTGTCCGTTTTTACATACTTTACTATTGACCTGATTGATTCTTATTATATACCAGGGTATTGGATCACACTGTGTGGGGCTTTGGCTTCCTTTTTATCTTAATTGATGCTTGTGTTATATTTTTATGTGTATATTTAATAAAAATTTGTTACATTTTTACCCCCACTGCCTGGGTGAAGTTTTTTCTTTCTTTTTCCCCCTATTCTTATTGCACTAAGGGTTACGTTTTGTCATTTGGCTGGTTTATGCCATCCACTTCTTTTTTTTTTTGTTGTGAGATTCAATTATTTGGTGTGGATCTATTTTTTTAATATTTTTTAGTATTCTAATTTTAATTTATTATACATTTCCACACTGTATTGTTTTTCATTTCAATTTGATTGTTTTAGTCTCAGAATGACTGCATGCTGCTGAGAATAGCCAGTTACTATAGCTGAACCTGGAGAGGCAGCAGTATCCAAAAGTACAGGCCGGCGCTGAATCCGACGTCTTTGCTCAGCAGCATTCACTGTGGTCGAGACTGAATGGGAGACTGCAAGAGAAGACAAGGCTTGGGATCCCTCCTGTGCAGAGGGAGAATCCCGACGCCTAACACAGACCCTATGATTGTACTATCGAGCTACTTCCGGGGGCGGTTATTCCATTTAAAAATATCTACCCACTAGCAGCTCTGGAGCTGCAGGCCTTAAAAGAATACATTGACGACAATCTGGCTAAGGGTTTCATTCGCCCCTACTCATCACTGGCAGGAGCACCAATCTTTTTTGTAGAGAAGATGGATGTAACTCTTAGACCCTGTATTGACTATTGGGAGCTCAACAAGGTAACCATTCAGAACCGTTATCACTCGCCATTAATTCTTGAATTGCCGGAATGAGTACGACATGTCAAAATTTTTTCTAAGTTGGATCTTTGAGGAGCTTATAACCTAGTTTGTATCTGCTCTGTGGATGAATGGAAGATGGCATTAAGATGTCAACATGGGCACTTCGAGTACCTTGTGATGCCTTTTGGTCTCTGCAGCACTCCAGCAACCTTCCAACACTTGGTTAATGACATTTTTAGAGATCTGCTAGATCATTTTGTCGTAATTTATCTGGACGATATTTTTATTTTCTCCAATTCTTTGCAGGAGCATCAAGAACATGATAAGACTGTTTTAAGACGCATGAAAGAGAATCATCTCTACATCAAGAGTGAGAAATGTGAGTTCCATTGCTCAAATTCAGTTTGTAGGTTATGTCATCTCACCACAGGGGCTTGACATGGAGGCAAGTAAGATCTAGGCTATTCTTGATTGGCCCGCACCCAAAAAATGTCAGGGAGGTACAACGTTTTATCGGGTTCGCTAAGTTTTATAGACGGTTTATTCGTAATTTCTCTGAGATTGTTCGACCTATGACCCAACTAACCAAGAAGGAAAACTTTTTTGTGGTATACACAGGCTCAGGAGGCTTTTGATTGTCTTAAGTCCCGTTTTACATCTGCACCGCTGTTGATTCATCCTAACCCAGCAAATCCTTTAACCGTGGAAGTGGACGCTTTGGATTGTGCTCTGGGGGCCATCCTCTTGCAAAGAACAGGAGAGAATGGTCTGTTCAATCCATGTGCTTTTTTTTCTCTTGTAAACTTTCTGCTGAGGAGAAGAATTATGATGTGGGAGATTCTAGCCATCGCTGTATTTAAAGAATGGAGGCACCATCTGCAGGGGGCAGTGCAACAAGTTATTGTGCTCACAGATTATCGTTTCCTGGAATTTCTTACGTCTGCTTGATGTCATTCTCCACGTCAGGTTCGTTGGAGTTTGATTTTGAATCATTTTCATTTTGTCATTTCTTACCGCCCAGGTTCACGTAATGGGAAAGCGGAAGCTTTGTCTCAAATCCATACCACGGATTTTGTACCTGGGACCCCGTTCATGACCATTTTGTCAGATGTCAACTTTGTTAGAGTCATCCAGAAAAGGACTTGTGGAAGACTATTAAAGAGGCCTATAATGCAGACCCATTCCTCGCTAACCCAACTGATGATGTGAACTTGGGACTACATCTTTACATTCTGGAAGTCGTAAGGCTGCATGTTCTCAAGTTTGTCCATGACTCCAAGTTGGCTGGTCATCGGGTGGTACAGAAGACACAGGAGTTCCTTAGCCGTTTCTTTTGGTGGCCTACCTGTCTGAGGGATGTGAAGAGCTACGTTCCCTCTTGTGAGGTATGTGCACATTTTAAGACTCCTCGTGTATCACCTACTGGATTGCTGCAACCAGTGCCCATTCCTGCTCGCCCTTGGGGTCTATTTCTATGGACTTTATAGTGGAATTGCCCACCTCTGGGGGAAAGAACTCTATTCTGGTGGTAGTAGATCGCCTTACTTCATTCCTTGTACCAGTCTTCCCTCAGCTAAGGAGACAATAGAGCTGGTTCCAGATGAGATCATCTCTGATCCGGGAGTTCAGTTTACCTCCAAATTCTGGAAAGGATTTTCTTCTGCGCTTCGTATCAATCTTTGTCTTTCCTCAGCATATCATTCTCAGGCCAATGGGCAGACGGAGAGGACTAATCAGACTCTGGAGCAGTATCTTCAGTGTTATATCAGCCACTTGCAGGATGACTGGTTGGAGTTGCTTCCTCTAGCAGAATTCTCTTATAATAACTTGCAGAATGCATCCACTAAGGTAACACCCTTCTTTGCCAATCTGGGTTATCGTCCTAGTATTTTTCCCAGATCCTCAATGCCTGCAGTAGATGAGAGGTTGGTGGTGATTAAACGAAATCTAGAAACTCTGAAGGAATCGCTCTCTACTGCACAGGAGAGATACAAGAGATCTGCCAATAGGTTGCGGAGACTTGCACCCATGTTTAAGGTAGGAGACTCTGTGTGGTTATCCACAAGGAATTTGAAATTGAATGTTCCGTTCCTCAAGCTGGGTCAAAATTTCATCAGTCTATTCAAGATTTCTGGGATCGTCAGCTCCGTTGCCTGCCGTCTGAAGTTACCAAGGACTATGAAGGTACATCCTGTGTTCCATGTCTCCTTATTAAAACCTGTGTCTCAGAATACTTTTCAGGGTCATATTTTGCCTCCTCCTCAGCCTATGTTGGTGGATGGGCATGAACAATTTGTTATGGAGAAGATTCTGGACTCCTGGATCCTCAGGAATCAGCGGCAGTACTTCATCAAGTGGCAAGGATATCCGTCAGAGGAGAACTCTTGGGAGCCGGTGAGTAATATCTGTGCTCCTCAAGAGATTTCTCTGTTTCACCAGAAATATCCTGGAAAACCTGGTCCTGAATCATCCTGAGGCCACTTCTAAGGTGGGAGTAATGTAAGGATTCCGGATTTTGCATTGAGCCTGGTTTGCCCTTGTCCAAGATTGAGTCTTGTATCTCACCCTTTCATGGAACTTCCTGTCTGTCTTGCTATTTAAGTCCAGGTCGGGTGTTCCACCTTGCCTGAGTATTTTGTTGCTATTTGCTTCTGAGTTTCCTCCTGGCATGCCTCTGGAGTCCCTGCAGCTGCTCATTACTCAGTGCTCTGCCTCTCCACTACCAGCTGCCTTCAGTCCTCTGAGCTTCTTCAGGATCCTGCTGGGGTTACTTACTGTCCTGACTTCTAAGACTGTGTCTGTTGCAGGCTGCTGTACCGGACTTGAGCTGGACTTTTTTCAGCCCTAAAAAGGTTCTTTTAAGGATCATCTGCTTATTATGCTGTTCCACCCTTGTTTTTCTGGACTTCCATGAAAGGTGTTGTCTCCTCTGTCTGCATACTTCTGGACTTCCACGTAAGAGTTCTGGACGCACTTTTGTTTCGTATTATTGCTGGACTTGCACGTATACATGCCGGTCGCACTTTTGCCTCTGGCTACTGCTGGACTTCCATGTATAAGTGCCATTCGCACTATTGCTTGGCTCTCACGTATCAGTGCAGTTCACACTGTTGTGTTATATTACTGCTGGCCTTGTTTGCTTTAGCGGACGCGCACCGCTATTACGTTTGCTAGACATTTCTGTTTTTTGCTGTTCATTTCTCCATAATTGAAGGAGAGCCTCTGTTAGTTTTTGTTATACTTTTTACTTTGTTAAAATACAGTTTATTTGTCTCTACTTTGGTCTCATATCCATTTTATCCCACGCAATCAGATTTCATAGTACCTGCATAATTGTTACACTATATTCTCTGACAAGAGAAAGCGCCTGTCTGTTATGAACCTTACAGCGGCACTAAAAACCCGCTCAGAGAAGACGGCATGGCAGCACAACACCTCCAAGACATAGAGGGACAGCTCATGCCAGGTGTCCTGCTATGAGACCCAATTGTTGAAAGTGTCAGCGAAATTGGAGAGTACCTTGGTTTGTTCGGCCAGCTAGTGCTTGACCATCTTTAAAAACTTTTACCTTCTTGTAAAAAATACTCTGGCCACTAGATTGGTGTCATGAAATTGGCCTATGCCTTTAACAGTGTACCCTTGCCTCTGTGGGGTACCGCAGAGGTTGGTGTTAGGAACTATTCTCTTCAACATATTTACTAACGATTTGGTAGAAGGTTTACACAGTAAAATATCGATATTTGCAAATGATACAAAACTATGTAAAGCAGTCAGTACAAGAGAAGATAGTATTCTGCTACAGAAAGATCTGGATAAGTTAGAAACTTGGTCCGAAAGGTGGCAGATCTGGTTTAACAATGATAAATGTAAGGTTGCACACATGGGAAGAAGGAATCAATATCACCATTACACACTGAACAGGAAACCTCTGGATAAATCTGACATGGAGAAGGGCTTGGGTATCCTAGTTAATGATAAACTTACCTGGAGCAGCCAGTGCCTGGCAGGGGCTGCCAAGACAAACAAGATCATGGGGTGCATTAAAAAAGGTCTGGATACACATGATGAGAGCATTATACTGCCTATGTACAAGTCCCTGGTTAGACCGCACATGGAGTACTGTGTACAGTTTTGGACACCGGTGCTCAGGAAGGATATAATGGAACTAGAGCGAGTACAGAGGGCAGCAAAATTAATAAAGGGTATGGGGAACTACAATACCCAGAGAGATTAGCAAAACTAGGATTATTTAGAATAGAAAAAAGATGACTGAGGGACGATCTAATAACCATTCATAAGTATATAAGGGGACAATACAAATATCTCTCGGAGGATCTGTTTATACCAAGGAAGGTGATGGTCACAAGGGGACATTCTCTGCCTCTGGAAGAGAGAAGGTTTTTCCACCAACATAGAAGAGGATCCTTTACTGTTATTGCAGGGAGAATCTGGAATTCCTTGCCTGAGGAAGTGGTGATGGCAAACTCAGTCGAGGGTTCAAGAGAGGCCTGGATATCTTCCTGGAGTGTAACAATATTGTATCTTACAGTTATTAGGTTCATTAGAAGGACGTAGATCTGGGGATTTATTCTGACGGCATATAGGCTGAACTGGATGGACAAATGTCTTTTTTCGGCTTTGCTAACTATGTTACTATGTATGCTACTATGCTGTGTGTCTCCTTGGCCTCTCCTTCTTGGGTGGACAGGGAAGCTTGCCCCATGTAACTAGCATTGTCTGATAGGAAGTTTTTCAACATATTTTTAACAATGACCTTTTGGTATAGCACCATTTAAGAATACTTCTCCACCTCAGGAAGAAGAGATGCAAAACTCTCCTTGTAGCGTGGGTCTATCAGGATGAACAACCAGTACTCCTTTTTGAAAAGATGGATGTAATGGGAATGGCAGCGGTACATAAACTCGGGCATATGTGCTAAGCTCCATACTGCCAACAATTTCCTGTCTTCACCATGATGACAACTCTCCATCTCCTTTTCCTCTTTCACTATCTCCTCATTCCCATCCTTAGCCCATGAACGTATGAGATACAGGATAAAGGTTGTGTGGGTGCTAGCCTCTGTTGCTGTATCTGCTGGCTCCTCTTCCTCCTCGTCCTCAGCATCCACCTCCTCATTGTTATCCAATCCACATTGAGCAGATGAGATGAGGCTTGGCTGGCTATAATCTGTTATGTATTCCTCCATCCCCCACCTGATCCACATGCAAAGCTTGTGAACAGCAACTGTTTAAGTAGGCACAGAAGCGGGATAGTTGCCATCTTTATGTAGTCCTCTAAGCCTTGAAGAACCAAACAAATGTCAGGCATCCATGCCCACTTTTCAGATATGTGCGGAGGCTGACTAGATTACTAAAGGGCATGTTGTAGCTGGTACACAACCACTGGCCTCTTTTGCTCACAAAGCCTTACCAGCATGTGCAGTGTGGAGTTCCAGAGAGTGATGACATCGCACATCAGTTGGTAAGCTGCACTTGCATGCACTGCTATAGCACTGCCAGAGCGGCAGCAGCTGTAGCCAACTAGCAGAAATAAGCGCTGCCGTGGCATACCTTAACCTGAAGCTCTGGCAAAGTTGGGTGTGTTTTCAGAAACTGCTGAACTACCTAGTTGATCACATGTGCCAAGCATGGTACGTGTGTGAGCTTGCCAAGCCCATTATTAGACATGACCATGCCTGGTTGGAGGTTCCGCGGAAAAAGCCACAGATCTGCCTGATCTGTTATTCCTTTAAGTAAATCTGCCATTGTGTGCGGTTTGTCTCCTAGACAAATTAGCTTCAGCAGAGCTTGTATCCGCTTCGCTGAGGCAGTCTTGCAGAGATTCCAGCTTCCGCTGATGTGAACAATGTGCTCTGAGATTCCACATTGGAGATGGAGGATGAGAAGGAGCAGGATGGGGTGCAGGAACTGCTGTAGGAGTTGGAGGAAACCCTGATAAAAGTAGGGCCAGCAACCCTCGGCATTGGGAGCACATGAGCCATGTTGGAGTGTGACTCGGCCCCAGTTTCCACAATGTTCATCCACTGTGCCGTCAGGGAAAATGTGGCATCACTGGCCACAAGCTCTTGTCCATGTGTCAGTCATTACATGGACATTGCCAGTAATTGCATTGCTAAGGGCATGGATAATGTTCCTGGACATGTGCTGGTACAAGGAGGTGATGCCACACCGAGAGAAAAAGTGGTGGCCAGTGACTGAGTACCGAGAGACGGCTGTCAGCATGAGTCAGCGAAAATCATCCTTGTCAACCAGCCTAAATGGCAAGATTTCCGCTGTAAGCAGCCTGGAAATGTGCCCATTTAGCATTTGGGCTTGTAGGTGTGTGGCTTGGAACTTTCTTTTTTGTTCCAAGGCCTGGGTTAGGGACGACTGAATGTTGGGCTGGGGCAAGGATTTGGAAGTGCCTGATGATGATAAGTCAGACTGTGCAAAGATGGGTACAGGGCAGGAGGCATCTGTGCCAGTGTTTTGGAGAGAGGATTGGGAAGCGCCTAACACAGGGAAAGAGGCAGAGGTGTTCCCCGATGGCACCAATCATGGACCTAAGCATTCGGCCCACTGAGTTGGGTGCTTAGAAGACATGTGCCTGATCATGCTGGTTGTGGTTAAGTTCTTAGTGGTCAGAGCCCTGCTGATTTTGGCATTGTACAAGTTGAAAATGGCCACTTTGTTTGTCTCAGAACTCTCTTTAAAACAAAAGTCCCGGACTGAGGATTACCTAACACTGTGATGGAGAAATTCAGAAGTGTCAGTGCTCTGCGGAACAGTTGCCCACCTTTTCCCTCTGGTCACCTTACTCCTCTTCCTGTCTTTTTTTTGGTGCTGCTGATCTCTTCCCCTCAGCGCTACTGGCCTCACTCTGTATGCCTGCTTCCCCGGTTGGGTGGGTGACTTCCTCATCCACCATCTCGCTTCCACCACTTGGTCCTCCTGACGTTGTGACTTAGCATCAACTGTGTCTCATGATCATCTTCCTCCTTATCCAAAATTTGCTGTTCCCGACCATGATGTTCTTGTGAAGGTGGCTGCTCTAAGTTTTGTGCATCACTAAACAGCATGTCTTTCTGCCCTTCTTGAAGCATGAAGGTTGAAAGGCCACAATCAAGAAATGTTGTGGTAAAGAGGTCCTCTAAGTGTTCTAGTGTTGGATTACTAGTCTCCTGAGACTCAACATGGTGGGAGGAAGGAGGATCAGGGTGAGAATTAAGTGATCCAGAGTTTAAGCTGGTGAGACAGGACTGTGTGTATGAATGGATGGTGCTGCCAAGCCTGCTGGAAGCATTATGACCACCTGTTCATACTGTTCTGGCTTCAAGAAAAAGAACCCATGTGTCATGGATGGGTATGGTTCTTTCGCTCCGTAGTCACACCTGCCCCACGTTCTTGGCATCTACGTGCACCATCATCAGCATTTCCACTTCCCCATCCTAAACACTCTCCTTACCCGTTTTGTAATTGCTGGGTCTCTTGAAACCAAGTTTATTTAAAAAAAATAAAAAATGAGTCACCTGAAGCAATCAAAGCGTTGTTTGAGTTTACTTTACCGTAATGAAACAGAAAGAACACAAAAGTGTATGGATGACAATCAAATTCAATCCATAAAAATGTTTCCATGCTTTTTACCAGTTATACAGATCAAAGAAATGTTCACTGTCTGTGGATAAAGTCCAACCACGGGCTTCTGACTATCCTCCAGCTCTATACCTCTCATACATAAACCTTATCCTCCTGATAAACCACCAAAGGAGAAACACGTCGAGGTAGAGACATTGAACATCATAATGTATCAGATTATAAGTAACATCTACCCTCTTTTTTTATTACGTGGTATCCAACATCCGTTCCCCAATTTCAGTCTAGTTGCTCAGTGTCTAGTCTAGGCTCCCTGTAGAAACATTAGTGCAAGACCTACAGGGTAAGTGATGGTTAGCCACCGTGGAGCAGGAGCACCAAATATCGTGATTAGGGTGCCAACCTTCGCTGGTAGGTAGGGATGTGTGAGTGGACACACAGCGTGTCTTAGGCCGTGTGTGATGGTACCTGGGACTTTATCCACAGAGCTTATCAAGTCCACTTCTCCCCCCTCTTCCCCTTAACCAATTCACCTCCATCTTTGTGTGTGCAAGGGGAGACAAGGATAGAGGTGCTCTGTTGGATTATCTGTGACTGTATTTCACTGACTTATCAAAACAGTCACTCATATTATAGTTTTTTATTTTTTGTATGTGTATCACTATTTGTGCACTAAGATTTCTATTGTGGTGATTTTAGAGTTTTTCAATTATAACATATTTTTAAGGATTATATGTTCGCACTCATAGTCCCTTGTTATTATTTATACCTTCACAATACTTTCAATATAAAATAGTAATATAGTAACATAGTTAGCAAGGCCGAAAAAAGACATTTGTCCATCCAGTTCAGCCTATATTCCGTCAGAATAAATCCCCAGATCTACGTCCTTCTAAAGAATCTAATAACTGTAAGATACAATATTGCTATGCTCCAGGAAGACATCCAGGCCTCTCTTGAACCCCTCGACTGAGTTGGCCATCAGCACCTCCTCAGGCAAGGAATTCCAGATTCTCACTGCCCTAACAGTACAGAATCCTCTTCTATGTTGGTGGAAAAACCTTCTACCTGCACTTGGGTAGAACAAACAAGATGTATAATTATGTGCTTAATTGTAAAACACTGGGCAAAACTGTCACTGAAAAAGACCTGGGTGATGGGTGGACGACAAACTCACATTTAGTGGCCAGTGTCAGGCAGCTGCTGCAAAGGCAAATAAAATAATGGGATGCATTAAAAGAGGCATAGATGCTCATGAGGAGAACAGAATTTTACCTCTATACAAGTCACTGGTGCGACCACACTTAGAATACTGTGCACAGTTCTGGTCTCCGATGTATAATAAAGACATAACTGAACTGGAGCGGGTGCAGGGAAGAGTGACCAAGGTTATTAGAGAACTGGGGGGTCTGCAATACCTAGACAGGTTATTACACTTGGGGTTATTTAGTTTGGAAAAACGAATGCTTAGGGGTGATCTTATTAGAATGTATAAATATATGAGGGGACAATACAAAGACCTTTCTAATGATCTTTTTACTCTTAGACCTGTGACGGGGACAAGGGGGCATGCTCTACGTCTGGAGGAAAGAAGGTTTAGTCATAATCACAGATGCAGATTCTTTACTGTAAGAGCAGTGAGACTATGGAACTCTCTGCCGTATAATGTTGTAATGAGTAATTTCCTACTAAAATTTAAGAAGGGACTGGATGCCTTTCTTGAAAAGAATATTACAGGTTATATACACTAGTTTCCTAGATATTGCATTGATCCAGGGAGCTAGTTTGTTTGCCGTATGTGGAGTCGGGAAGAAATTTTTTTCCCCAATGTGAAGCTTACTGTTTGCCACTTGGTTTTTTTTTGCCTTCCTCTGGATCAACATGTTAGGGCAGTTAGAATAGGATATGGGTTGAACTAGATGGACTTAAAGTCTTCCTTCAACCTTAATAACTATGTTACTATGTTACTATGTTCTCTCCTCCATATGCAGAGAATGCCCCCTGTGACCGTCACCTTCCTTGGTATAAACAGATCCTCAGAGAGATATTTGTAATGTCCCTTTATATACTTATACATGGTTATTAAATCGCCCCTCAGTCATCTTTTTTCTATTCTAAATAATCCTAATTTTGCTAATCTCTCTGGGTATTGTAGTTCCCCCATCCCCTTTATTAATTTTGTTGTCCTCCTTTGTATTCGCTCTAGTTCAATTCCATCCTTCCTGAGCACCGGTGCCCAAAACTGTACACAGTACTCCATGTGCGGTCTAACCAGGGATTTGTACAGAGGCAGTATAATGCTCTCATCTTGTGTATCCAGACCTCTTTTAATGCCCCATGATCCTGTTTGCCTTGGCAGCCGCTGCCTGGCACTGGCTGCTCCAGGTAAGTTTATCACTAACTAGGATCCCCAAGTCCTTCTCCATTTCAGATTTACCCATTGGTTTCCCGTTCAATGTGTAGTGGTGGCATTGATTCCTTCGTCTCATGTGTATAACCTTACATTTATCATTGTTAAACCCCATCTGCCACCTTTCGACCCAAGTTTCCAACTTATCCAGATCCATCTGTAGCAGAATACTATCTTCTATTGTATTGACTGCTTTACATAGTTTTGTATCATCTGCAAATATCGATATTTTACTGTGTAAACTTTCTACCAGATCGTTAGTAAATATGTTGAAGAGAATAGGTCCCAACACCGACCCCTGCGGTACCCCACTGGTCACAGCAACCCAGCTAGAGAATATACCATTTATAACCACTCTTTGCTTTCTATCACTAAGCCAGTTACTTACTTTGGTTTCAGAGAAACATTTTTTTTTACTTTCATGTGTAATTTATAAGTATTTGTATACCATGTAGCAGCACTGGGTATACCGTATAAGCTGTGTTTATGATTGATAAATAAGCCAAAATATATTCTAATTTATTCCAGTTTACAGGAACTATAATTCATCGCTGCTTATTCTTGCAAACTAAATAAGGACAACATTTTTGATGCCTTTCCTGGAAATAAGCACTATAGTCTCTTAGCAAGAAAAGCTGTGGGTTAGGTAATTTGATATATATGCCAATCACCTAGTCATTTGCTTGACTATAATTTGAAATTATCATAACTGCACCCTGCTTTCTTTTAAATGACAGCATTGCCTGTATTTGAGTAGATAACCTATCTTTCCAACAGTGACATAAAATAAACAGCTACGGTAAGTATTCCTGTTCCTCAAGCCAACATCTTTGCTAAAGGGTATGCCACACTAAACAATATCGCTAACGGGATCGCTAAAAAACGTCACTATTTAGCGATCCTGTTAGCGATGTTGTTCAGTGCGGCATCTGCCAGCGACGAGCTTCCTGCTGTGATCTCGCTCGTCGCTGGAATCGTTCCGGACCCTATTTTCTCGTCGGCGCTCCCGCTGGGTAAGTATCTAATCGCTGTGTGGCACCTTTTCTTAGCGATTTAGCGGTACTTTTGTACCGCTAAAGTCGTTAAGAAGATCGCTAACGGCGATAGCGTCGTTAACTATATCGCTAAATGTGGCCGCATTTAGCGATATAGAAACAATCCCGCTAACGATTGCATTAGTATGCGTCGTTATCGTGATCGCTAGCGGGATTGTTTAGTGTGGCAGTACCTTAACAGAAGCTCAGCAAATATTTGGAGGGTCTTTTTCACTTTAGAAACTGTCTTGCTCGACCTAAACAATTATCTAATGATAAATATATTATGTTTGACCTCATTTTGGTTAGCTTTTGGCAGATTTAACTTAAAACATTTATACAAATGACTATCATTTTCTGATGTTGTTCTATTTAGTAATAGCATTGTATGGAAAATATTTACCTAAAAATGCACAATAAATCACAGGAGAAAACAAATGGGTTCAAATCAAATAAAACACATTTTATAGACTCCTGGGATACAAAATAGTCAAGGGAGCAATGCAAGACTTAAAGAAACAGATGTTTCATAACCACATATTTGTTGCAAGTGCCATTTGAATACCACATTGTAAAATATTGTTTTTTTTTAAACACTTGATCACTTGGGATGAAAGGAGCTTGGAAAATATCTCTTCATTTGTTTTTGCTCCAGAAAATAAAGTTGAAACAAAGATTAATTTAGTTGTTTGCTTAAAAACATTAAATGCTTCAGAATTTGCTCTAGCCTTCAAAGACAATATGCAAGACTGGCCTGGAACGCAGGCAGTGAAATATTTAATAAGAAAAGATTAATATCTAAAGTATTCTTAGGTTCTACAGTGGTGTTTACATCTTTATAGGTTGCATACAGGACTTGTAAGTTTCGCACAGAGTGTCTGAAACTGTTAGTGTGAGTCCTAATAGACTAAGCGGACATACACATCTCTGAATACAATAGGTGTCTTTTCTGAAAGCCCAAGAAACACATTAGTCCTGATCAAGCTATATGGATATAGGTAGAGAAATTGTAATGCAATGTTAAAATGTGGTTCTGTATTTGTCTCTGAAGAACATACCAATTTGAAAATTCAATTACGGTTATTAGTTTTTTTAGATATTGACTAAGACTGAACTGAAAGAGAAGGGTTTATCTTTTTGTTTAGTTTCAGATGTCGACAATTTTGAAATTAAAATTATGGGACTATTCATTAAGACTGCTGTTGTACATGAAAGGACTAACTGGAGAATTATGCATCTAAATCATTAAGCAGCTCTCATATTGGCATAACTGGCCAAGACTGACGTGTAAATGCCAAATGTTGCAATATTTTTGTGTATCTTCCCGGGTATGTAAATACATTGGGACTTATTAAAATGTTTTACATCAGAATTTTGGCATAAACACTTTAATAAATTTGCATCATTACTTTTTTTTCTAAAAATTTAAGTTAACACCTTTCCTCCAAAATAATTTCTGAATGTAGCGATACCAAATATAAGTTTTTTTTATTTGTTTTTGAATGTAGCATAAAGGGGGTGATTTGAACTTTTGTGTTTTTTTTAATTTTTTTATTATTTTGAAAACTTTTTTTTTACTGGCCTCATTATTCCCTTAGGAGACTGGAAGCAGCAATCATTGGATCACCTATCCTACACATAGCAGGACTTAAGCCCTGCAATATGTGTAAGAAATCATGATCTCCTATGAACACAGGCTGGGGGGTCAGCATTGATAGGAGAGTTACCTTGACAGGCACAAAGGTCTTCTGCAGACCCTCGGCTGTATTGGCAACTAGTGATGAGTGAACATGCTCAGTGATACTCAGATATAACTTGAGTATCTGGATACTCAGATGTGTTTGGCACTCTGTGAGCATTAGCCAGTGCTTGAATTTGAAACTTGAATTCCTGCCCCATACTGTATGTTTCGCATCTGTTACACAGTCAATAAGCATGCTGGGATTGCCTTATGAGTCGCTATAATGCCATAACCATCTTGTTACTGGCATTACTGGGATTGGCTGGCCGC
Organism: Oophaga sylvatica; assembly: GCA_033576555.1. Classification (NCBI taxonomy): domain Eukaryota; kingdom Metazoa; phylum Chordata; class Amphibia; order Anura; family Dendrobatidae; genus Oophaga; species Oophaga sylvatica. Next base: position 852,633,823 of record JARQOD010000001.1, on the reverse strand, counting down.
ATTACCTAATCAAAGATTATAAAAGGAACGGGGAGGCCACACGTGCGCCATTGCACAGCTCAGGCACAGCTCTTGTAGGAGGGGAGAGGAGGGAGAGAGTGGTTGTCCAGGCCTGTGTGGGCTCAGTTTTACTTCCATCTGATGTACTATTCCATCCATGTGCCCTTGGACTTAGTTCCCAAGGACGGAATAGTACGTCATATACAATCAGTTGCGCTCCAGGGGGAGAGCAGCTGATCGCAGCCGGGTGTCAGTTGATTATCAGAGTTGACACCCAGCACTATGTGCCAGGAGCGGTCACGGACCGCTCCAGGCAATTAACCCCCGGCACACTGTGATCAAAGATGATCGCAGTGTTTCGGCAGTACAGGTAAGCATCGCGCAGGGAGGGGGCTCCTTGTGTGCTTCCCTGAGACCCTCAGAACAGCTTGATGTGATTGCGCTGTTCAGAGGGACCCTCCTCACTGGAGGACCCCAGATCCAAGATGGCCATGGGGTCCTTCTGGGTCCTGCAGGGAGGCGGCTTCCTCAGCGCCTGCTGAGAGCAGGCTCTGAGAAAGCCTCCTGCACTGCCTGTCAGATCGCCGATCTGACACAGTGCTGTGCACAGTGTCAGATCGGCGATCGGACCCTATACAGTGATGTCCCACTCTGGGACAAAGTAAAAAAGTTAAAAAAATAAAAGTAACGTGTAAAAAAAATCCTAAATAAAGAAAAAAAAATATTCCCCAATAAATTAATTTCTTCATGTAAATAAAAAAAAACAATAAAAGTACACATATTTAGTATCGCCGCGTCAGTAACGACCCGCCCTATAAACTTGTCCCATTAGTTAACCCCTTTAGTGAACCCCTTAAAAAAACAAAAAAAATGATTTATTATCATACCGCCAAACAAAAAGTGGAATAACACGCGATCAAAAATACGGATATAAATAAACATGGTACTGCTGAAAGCTTCAACTTGTCCCGCAAAAAATGAGCCACCATACAGCATAACCAGCGAAAAAATAAAAAAGTTATAGCTCGCAGAATAAAGCGATGCAAAAATAATAATTTTTATATATAATTGTTCTTATTGTATAAAAGCACCAAAACAAAAAAAATGATATTAATGAGGTATCGCTGTAATCATACTAACCCGAAGAATAAAACTGATTTATCAATTTTACCACACGCGGAATGGTATAAATGCTCCCCCCCAAAAGAAATTCATGAATTGCTGGTTTTTGTTCATTCTGCCTCCCAAAAATCGTAATAAAAAGCGATCAAAAAATGTCATGTGCCCAAAAATGCTACCAATAAAAATGTCAACTTGTCCTGCAAAAAATATTACCTCACATGACTCTGTGGACCAAAATAAGAAAAAATTACAGCTCTCAAAATGTGATAATGCAAAAACTATTTTTTGCAATAAAAAGCGTCTTTTAGCGTGTGACAGCTGCCAAACATAAAAACCCGCTATAAATAGTAAATCAAACCCCCCTTTATCACTTCCTTAGTTAGGGAAAAATAATAAAATAAAAAAAATGTATTTACCGTATCTACCGATGTATAAGCCGAGATTTTCAGCCCATTTTTTAGGGCTGAAAGTCCCCCTCTCGGCTTATATGCGGGTCATATACGGGGGTCGGCGGGGGAGGGGGAGCGGGGGTGTCGGATCATATTCACCCCTCCGCCGGCGCGGTCTCTGCAGCCCCCCTGCTTCTCCCACGATCTCCGGCTCCTTCCTGCAGCGGTCACATGGTACCGCTCATTAAAGTCATGAATATTCACATATTCATGACTTTAATGAGCGGTAGCACGTGACCGCTGCAGGACTGAAGCGCTGCGGAGAGCGCCGGGAGAAGAGGAGAGGCTGTAGAGGCGCGCGGTGGAGGGGTGAGTATAGCTATATTTACCTGTCCCTCCGTCCACCGCTGCACACTGCATCCTCGTCCGACTTCTCTTGCTGTGAATGATCAGGCAGAGGGCGCGATGACGTCATTAGTGCGCGCCCCGCCCCCTGCCAGATCATTCACAGCCAGAGGAGTCAGACCGAGGGAGCAGCGCAGCAGTGCAGAGAGGACAGGTAAATATCTCAGGTGCCGGGGTCCTGAGCGAGCGGTGACACCGGCACCTGTCCCCCATAGCACGCCGGTGTCACCGCCTGCTCAGGACACCAGCACCTGGCCCCAGCGACGAGAGATGAGTATGTCATTTTTTTTTGCAGCAGGAGCATATGAGGCCTATACTATGGGGCATAATTGTGCAGCATATGGGGGCATAATCTGGAGCATATGGGGGCATAATATGGAGCATATGGGGGCATAAGCTGTGGAACATATGGGGCATAATCTGGAGCATATGGGGGCATAATCTGGAGCATATGGGGGCATAAGCTGTGTAACATATGGGGGCATAATCTGGAGCATATGGGGCATAAGCTGTGGAACATATGGGGGCATAATATGGAGCATATGGGGGCATAATCTGTGGAACATATGGGGCATAATCTGGAGCATATGGGGGCATAATATGGAGCATATGGGGGCATAATCTGTGGAACATATGGGGCATAATCTGGAGCATATGGGGGCATAATCTGTGGAACATATGGGGGCATAATCTGTGGATCATATGGGGGCATAATCTGTGGAATATATGGGGGCATAATCTGGAGCATATGGGGGCATAATCTGTGAAGCATATTGGGAATAATCTGGAGCATATGGAGGCATAATCTGTGGAGCATATTGGGCGTAATCTGTGCAGCATATGGGGGCATAATCTGTGGAGCATCATATGGGGGCATAATCATTTTTCACCCTAGGCTTATACGCGAGTCAATAAGTTTTCCCAGTTTTTTGTGGCAAAATTAGGGAGTCGGCTTATACATGAGTGTTGTGAATGTTTTAGAAATGAATTCTGAGCAGAAGCTCCCTCTGGTGGTTACAAACAGTACTGAACCATTCAATGAGGATTGGCAATCAGGAATCACAGACTGGCTGGATATAAGGGAGGTTTCCCCCCCATCATGGTTGCTGGTGATCAATTGTTCTTGTCTCAACGTTGTTTCCTGGTTCTCTTGGAAGCTTGCTGAGTCTTGCCTCTTCTCCTGCTCTCAGATAAGATATTTTCTGTTTTTTGTTTTTGTGCTTGCCATTTGCATATTTCTCTGCATTTCTGTGAGGTTGGCCAGGTTCCCCTCCCCGGGGGGCTTGGGCTCCTCTCGGTTCCTCTGGAGCCACTGTTGTTTGTTCATTTGCCTTTTCCAGTTTTTTCAGTGGCTTAGTTTTGTTACACCAGAGAACTAATTTAGGTGGTAGAGGTCGTGTGATCTCAGGTGTTTTTGCAATTAGTAGCGTTGGGTTTTTTTAGGGTTTTTTTTGGATTGCAGTAAGTATCCTTCCTATTCTTTTCTGTCTAGGCAGATTGGGCCCCAGCGTTTGCTCATACTATTTTCTGTCTGTGTCTGTATTTCCTCTTGTCTAACCGCCATTACATGTTTGGGGGCTTCCTATGTTCTTTGGGGATCTGCTCCAGGGCAGATAGCTTTCCTCTTTCTATCTTTAGGTGTAGTTAGCCTCTCAGGCTGTGACGAGGCGTCTAGGACCAACGTAGGAACGCTCCACAGCTACCTTTAGTTGTGGTGGTTAGTCAGGGTACTGCAATCCAGTAGATTCCAACCTCTCTGGTGTATTGCCGTTTTTCCCTGCTCTCCTCAGCTACCAAAACATAACACATGAGTATATACGGTATTTCCATTTTCCAATTAGGGTTAGGGTTGGTGCTAAAGTTAGGGTTAGAGTTGGGGCTAAAGTTAGGGTTAGGGTTGGGATTAGGGTTAGGGGTGTGTTAAGGTTAGGTTTGTGGTTAGTGTTATAATTAGGTTGGGATTAGGGTTAGGGGTGTGTTGGGGTTAGGGTTGGAGTTAGAGTTGGGGGGTTTCCACTGTTTAGGCACATAAGGTGCTCTCCAAACATGACATGGCGTCTGATCTCAATTCCAGCCAATTCTGCATTGAAAAAGTCAAACGATGCTCCTTCCTGTTATGAATGTGCTAGAGGAGGTTTCTGAGCAGAGGCTACCTCTGGTGGTTACAGACAGTATGGAATCTTTCAGCGAGGAATGGCAATCTGGGATCACGGATTGGTCTGATATAAGGGAGGTTCCCTCCAATGATGGTTGCCGGTGATCAATTGTTCTTGTCTCAATTGTGGTTCCTGGTTCATTTGGAAGTTTGCTGGAGTCTTGCCTGCATCTCCTGCTTTCAGATAAGATATTTTTTGCTTTTCTTTTTGTGCTTGCTTTTTGCATTGTTTTCTGCACTTTTGTGGAGTTCAGCCAGGTCCCCTCCTGGGGCCTGAGCTCCTCACAGTTTATCTGCAGCCACTGTTATTTGCTCATTTGCTTTTTCCTGTTTTTTCAGCAGCTGCGGCTTGGTTTTTGTTCACACTGAGATCTGATTTAGTGGGTGGCGAGATCGTGTGATCTCAGTATTTTTGTAATCAGAATTGTTGGATTTTTGTAGGGTTTTCTGGGTTGCAGAAAGTAATCTCTCCTGTCCTATCCTATTTAGTCAGCTTGTGGCCCCAGCGTTTGCTCAGTCTATTTTCTGCCTATGTTTGTATTTTCATCTTGTCTAACCGCCATATACCGAAACATAACAGTATCACCGGCCATAACTGGAAATTATTTGCAACTCACAGAAGGGAAAAATAGTGTGGAAAGAAAAAAGTTGTCAAAGTTGTCAGAGATTTTTTTTTTCTGTCTGTTGCATTTCTCCCTCTTTTTCTCTGGGTGCAGAGGATTTTTTTTTCTCTCAATGGAGTTTGCACAGTTGTCTGGCCGTGTGGATCAGCTTGCCACTGAGGTTCGGAGTATTGCTACCTATCTTGCTGGGTTGCCAGTTGTGGAACCTAGGATTCCCATGCCAGATTTGTTTTTGGGGGATCGGGCTAAATTTCTGAATTTCAAAAATAACTGTAAGTTGTTTTTTGCCTTAAAGCCTAAGTCCTCAGGTAATGCAGCACAGCAGGTTCAAATTGTCATCTCTCTCCTGTGCGGCGATCCTCAGGATTGGGTTTTTTCCCTGATACCTGGGGATCCTGTTTTGAATGATATTGATGCATTTTTTCTGGCTCTGGGGTTATTGTACGATGAACCTAATGTCACTGATCAAGCTGAAAAAAACCTTGTTGGCATTAAATTAGGGTCTAGAAGATGCTGAGTTGTACTGTCAGAAATTCCGAAAGTGGGCAGTCCTGACCAAATGGAATGATGATGATGCTTTGGCAGCCCTTTTTCGGAAGGGGCTGTCAGAGAATGTAAAGGATGTTATGGTGGGATTCCCTGCTCCCTCTGGTCTCAATGATTCTATGTCATTGGCTATTCAAATTGACAGACGTTTGCGTGAGCGCAGAGGTATGCGTGAGATATTGTTGCCTTGTGAGCCAGCTTCTGAGCCCATGCAGTGTGATAGAGTGACTTCTGGGGCACAGCGTCATGAGTTTCGAAAGCGCAATGGGTTATGTTTCTACTGTGGTGATGCCTCTCATGCTATTTCTGTCTGCCCTAAGCGGGGAAGACATTTTGCACGCTTAGTTGTCTTGGGTAGTGTTCAGACTAAATTTCTGTTGACTGTTACCCTGATTTGCTCCCTGTCCACTTTTTCTGCTCAGGCTTTTGTTGAATCAGGAGCAGCTATTAACCTGATGGATTTTGACTTTGCCAAACGTTGTGGGTTTCCCATGATACCCCTGCGGAAGTCTATTCCCCTACTGGGCATTGATTCTACCCCTTTGGCGGAGAATAAACCCCAGTTTTCTACTCAGGTGATAATGAGGGTTGAACCAGATCATCAGGAGAGTTGCAAATTTCTGGTGCTGTATAATCTGCATGACATTATTGTACTATGTTTCCCTTGGTTACAGTCTCATAATCCTGTTTTGGATTGGAAATCTGTGTCTGTGATCAGTTGGGGCTGCCAATGTGTTAATGCAGACACTCCTGTTTTTTCTGCCTCTCCCAAGTCTCAGGATGTTCATGACTTTTTGACTGATTTTTCAGATGTATTTAGTGAAAGTAAATCTGCATCTTTGCCCCCTCACAGGAGCTACGATTGCGCTATTGAATTAGTGCCTGGTGGTAAATTTCCTAAAGGTCGCCTTTTTAACTTGTCTGTACCTGAACACGATGCTATGCGATCTTATATCAAGGAGTCATTGGAGAAGGGTCATATCAGACCATCCTCTTCACCCTTGTATGCCGATTTTTTCTTTGTGGCCAAAAAGGATAGTTCATTGAGGCCGTGTATTGATTATCGTCTCTTGAATAAGATCACTGTGAAGTATCAATATCCGTTACCCTTAATTTCTGACCTGTTTTCCAGGGTGAAAAGTGCTAGTTGGTTTACCAAGCTTGACCTCAGGGGGGCGTATAACCTTATTCGCATTAAGCACAGGGATGAATGGAAGACGGCGTTTAATACCCCAGAGGGGCATTTTGAGTACCTAGTGATGCCCTTTGGGCTCACTAATGCTCCTTCCATCTTCCAATCCTTCATGAATGATATTTTAATGGATTTTGTGGAGAAATTTCTGATTGTTTATTTGGATGATATCTTGATTTTTTCCAATGACTGGGACTCTCATGTGAAACATGTTCGGACTGTTTTCCAGATTTTGAGAGACAATGCACTGTATGTGAAGGGATCAAAGTGTCTTTTTGGCGTACAGAAGGTCTCATTTCTGGGATTCATTTTGTCTCCGTCTGTTATTGAAATAGACCCATTCAAGGTTCAGGCCATCTGTGATTGGGTCCAACCTACTTCATTAAAGGCTCTTCAGAGATTTTTGGGTTTTGCCAATTTTTATCGTAAATTTATTGGTAATTTCTCCGGTATTGTTAAACCATTGACTGATTTGACCAAAAAGGGTACTGATGTGGTGAATTGGCTCTGGCAGCTCTGGTTATCAGCAGATAATATTTATCTGTTATGAGCAATAATCTATTCAAGTAATGGGCATACCTTGTCAAAAGATCCATAGCTCTAAGATAACATCAGCTTTTACTCTCGAAAATTTCCAAGTGAGTAAAACTGGGGAATCGGTTATTGCCCTGAGTCGGCTTTAGAGTGGAGACATGGTTAAGGACCAACATAACTGGTGGTCCTCAACATAAATCTTTCCTCCACCTAATCCTGGAGTTAGCTTTTTAAAGGTACAGAAGGTGCAGGCCCACTCAGGTATACTTTGCACTCTCCTATATCTGACCTACTTTATTCTATTAAAGAGGGGACCCGCATCTCCCAATTAATGGCTTGGAATGTGTAACGGTTAAATGACTGCTAGGAAAGTTGTCCAGACATGGAAGAAAGAAATGTATAGTCTTCATGTCAAAGCTTCACACCGTTTGGTACAACTTGGTGAGTCGTCCGTGGATACTGTCTGTAGATGTAAAATGCATCTTGGGACTGGTAGCCTCTCTGCTTATTTTTTATCCATACCTGTGCCCAGAGGCTGACCAACTTATGGATTTTCATTCCGCCTCCCAGAAGACCGATCTGGCGGAATATCAAGATGATAATCTTTGAAGACTAATACTCCAAGGGCCAGCCGGGCGTGAGGCATTCGGGAACCTAGTCCCTTTGCAAAGATGCTAGGTCAAATTTACTCTCTTTCATCTCAACCAAGACAAATGAGAAACAACCAGACTTGAGAATCAGAATTGTGCTCTGCGACTGGCTCTTTGCGTGGCTGAGTTGCATCCAGTGCTACTCCCCCTTCTACGCATGGGCCCTCGACTTCGACCAGGGGTCTGTCCGGGTGTAACATTGTTGTGAAGAGGATGGAACCATATGCGAGGTTGCTTCTCATCAGAGCAGGACCCAACGTTCCCTCCTCAGGACCATACCCCTCCAATGAACCTCCACGTTATCATTGACTACCACTGAAGGAGGAGGTAAAGGTGACGGTATGACTGGTGCCACATACTTTTTAAGTAATGACTTGTGAAACACATTATGAATTTTAAACGTAGGAGGGAGGTCCAGACGAAATGCCACAGGATTAATTATTGAACTGATCCTGTATGGCCCGATGAATCTGGGACCCAACCTCCAGGAGGGAACTTTAAGTTTTATATTCCTGGTAGACAACCACACCAGATCGTTCACCCTCAGATCTAGACCAGAAACTCTCCTCCTATCAGCCATCCGTTTGTAAGGGTTCTCCGTAACCTTCAGTCTTAAGCGATCTGGAACTATCAGTCTCCCTGGAAGTCCCACAGGGGCGTCCCCCTGAGCCCCCAATACCTCCCCCTCAAGCTCAGAGGATACAGCTGACACTACAACTCCCTCCTGAGGAATAGGAACCGGAACATCCGTCTTCCCGACCCCTGGGAAAGTACGAGATAAGGCATCAGGAAGCAACTTTATTGAGAAGTCATATGTGCGATGAGGAGGTAACTCTTTACACCCCTCCTCTGAGAACTTCTCCCAAAAGTCCTCTAGAAAAGGAGGCAAAGTCCCAGGCACAACCGCACCGATGACCGTGCTCATGCAGTTATTCTTGCAAAATTCACCCCACTGGCTTATCTTTCTGGATTGCCAATCAATCACTGGGTTATGTTTAGCCAACCAAGGAAGTCCCAACACAATAGGAGCAGGCAGACCCTCCAACACATAACAAGACAATTGCTCTTTATGTATTGCCCCTACTCGCAGATCTATGTTATGAACAGCTTGTACCAAGCTACCTTGACCAAGAGGTCTAGAATCAATAGAGAGTATAGGGACCGGTTTGGCCAATACACTCAGTTGCATACCATGCACCTGGGCAAACCGAGTGTCCACCAGATTAGCCCCGGACCCACTATCAAGAAAAACAGAAATCCTCTCAGTTCTAGTACCAATCACCACCTCCGCAGGCACGAGAAACTGAGAGGGATTTGGGGACGAAATACACACTCCCAGGTTAACTCCTTGGTTCAAAGAGGTCCGGGATGGACACCCCCCAACAAAATGTCCCTCTCTCTCCCGCAAAAGAAACACCTTCTAGTCTTGCGGCGCACCGCTGATTCCCTCCTACAAAATGATGTCCCTCCCAACTGCATGGGTTCCTCAGAACAGACCAGGGGAACCTCAGTATAAGGGACTTTAGTAGTAGGTGGAGTCATCACGGGGGCGGAGTTACCTCGCGTCTTCCCCGAAGACGTCTATCAATGCGAATAGCGAGGGCCATAGCAGCCTCCAGTGATGGAGGAGAATCATACTGAGCCAACACATCTTTTAATTTGTCAGACAACCTTGACAAAACTGGCTCCTAAGAGCTGGGTCATTCCACTGAGTATCTGTTGCCCATCTACGGAACTCAGAAGAATATTCCTCCGCTGGACGATTTCCTTGCCGTATTTTACGTAACCTTGTCTCAGCAAGGGAGACTCGATCCGGATCATCATATACCAGACCCAGGGCAGTAAAAAATCGATCCACTGACTGGAGATCTGGGAGCCTGGAGGAATAGAGAACGCCCAAGATTGAGGATCCCCTTGTAAGAGCGAGATAACAATTCCCACCCTCTGCTCTTCACTCCCAGATGACCGAGGCCGCAGCCGAAAGTACAATTTACATGCCTCCCGGAAAGTAAAAAATTTGTCCCGCCCACCAGTGAACCTGTCCGGGAGAGCAACCTTAGGTTCAGATCTGGTTTGCTCCGGGGGGGACAAAACCTTGGACTTAATGTCTGCCAACTCCATGGACAATCCTGCAACTGCCGGGCCAGCTGGGCTACTGGATCCATGATAGCTGGGGAGAATCTTTAGTATGGGCCGGTGAAAATGTCACGCTGTATAGCAGATATATATATGTGATGACAATAATCTATATCAAAAGGGCAACATACTATATAACATGCGCATAGCTGTATGATAACATAGATTTACCTGACAGAAAGTCCAGTGGGTCAAAACGGAATCCGTTATACGCTGTCTCCGGCTAGAGGGTGACCGGGGTCTAAGCTGACCCTAACTGGGGTCCTAACTAATCCCTCAACCTGGAGGTACTGTTAAAGGTACAGAGGTCCAGGCCACCAGCGTAAACCCTGTCTCCTATCAATCCCTGCCAACTGTATTCTAGTCCTAAGAAGGACCCTGAATACCACCAAAGGGAATGACCAGGTAACGGTTAATGAACAGAAAGACATACAAGAAAGATAAGAAATAAAGTAAATAAAGTCTTACATACAACACTCACACACAGTAGGAACACCTTAGGTCTCAGAGATAAACTATAAGCTGTAAGAGTAAAAACAACTAAGGAGCTCTTAGCTTAAGTATTCCAGAACCGATCCAGTCTGCTAAACTATATGAATGCTTTCACCGGCCTCCAACACCCAGACTGGCAGGAATATAAAGGAAACTAATTAGAACATAATCCAAAGCAGCCGGGCGAGGCTGGACCTAGTCTTAGCAAAGAGCTAGGTAAAATTAACTCTCTCATAACCAAACACAAAGAAACAGCAGCTCAGCTGTGAGAAGTCAGAATGTGCAATCGCGACGATCTTCGTGGCGATGCACCCATGACATTGGCCTCCTGAGGCAGTCTCTGCGTTTCAGGAACTTAAGCAGAGATTCACTTCTGTTCCTGTTCTACGGCAGCCTGAAGCTTCTCTACCGTTTCAGGTGGAGGTTGATGTCTCTGAGATTGGGGCAGGTACCGTTTTGTCCCAAAGAGATCCAGAGACCTCTAAGAGTAACCCTTCCACCTTTTTCTCTTGAAAATTTTCTCCAACTGAACGTAATTATGACGTGGGTAATCGGGAGTTATTGGCCATGAAGTGGGCCTTTGAAGAGTGGAGACATTGGTTGGAAGGAGCCAAACATCAGGTGGTGGTCCTCACGGACCATAAGAATCTGGTTTATCTCGAATCAGCCAAGCGACTTAATCCTAGATTAGCGTTTTAATTTTGTGGTTTCTTTTCTTCCTGGCACTAAGAATGTTAAGGCGGATGCCCTCTCGAGGAGTTTCTTTGCGGACTCTCCTGAGTTATCTGATCCTACTTTTATTTTGAAAGAGGGTGAAGTTCTTTCCGCCATCTTGCCCAATTTGAGACTGGCTTTGGAATGTGTCAAGAGGATAAACCTGAGCGCTGCCCTATTGGGAAATTGTTTGTCCCAGACCATTGGAAGAAGAGTGTGATGTCTGAGATTCATTGTCCACGTTGGCTGGTCATCCCGGATTTTTGGTACCAGAGACTTGGTGAGTCGGTCCTTTTGGTGGACTACTTTGTCTCGTGATGTCAGGGAATTTGTGCAGTCCTGTGGGACTTGCTCTCGCTCCCAGCCTTGCTCTCGCTCTAGTGGTTTGTTAATGCCATTACCTGTGCCCAAGAGGCCATGGACCCCTATCTCTATGGATTTTATTTCCGACCTCCCTGTTTCTCAGAGAATGACCGTTATCTGGGTAATCTGTGATAGGTTTTCCAAGATGATAGATCTTGTGCCAAGACCTAAGTTACCTTCCTCCTCCGAATTGGTGCCTTTGTTCCTTCAGCACGTGGTTCGGTTGCATGGCATTCCGGAGAACATTGTGTCTGACAGAGGAGTCCAGTTTGTTTCCAGATTTTGGAGGACATTTTGTTCTAAACTTGGTGTTCAATTATCTTTCTCCTCTGCTTTTCATCCTCAGACCAATGGACAAACTGAGAGAACAAACCAGACCTTGAAGACTTATTTGAGATGTTTTGTGTCTGCTGATCAAGATGACTGGGTCTCTTTTTTGCTTTGGCTGAGTTTGCTCTTAATAATAGTGCTAGCTCTGCCACCTTGATGTCTCCATTTTTCTGCAATTTTGGGTTTCACCCTCGATTTTCTTCGGGACAGGCGGAGGCTTCTGTCTGTCCGGGTGTTGACTCTGTTGTGGAGCGAATGCAGCAGATTTGGAACCAGGTAGTGGAGAGGTTGTCTCTCTCTCAGGAGAAGGCCCAACGGTTTGCCAACCGGCATAGGACTGATGGTCCTCGGTTTAAAGTGGGGGACTTGGTTTGGTTGTCCTCAAGAAATATCCCTATGAGGGTTGCATCTCCAAAGTTTAAGCCCAGGTTCATTGGACCTTATAAGGTCATGGAGATTCTTAATCCTGTTTCCTTCCGTTTGCTTCTTCCAGGGACATTTAAGATCCATAACATGTTCCACAAGTCCTTATTGAAGAGGTTTGTCGAGCCAGTGGTTCCTATGGCTGCGCCTCCTGACCCTGTTTTGGTTGAGGGCAATCTGGAGTATGTGGTTGAGAAAATACTCCAGTATTTGGTTAAGTGGAGAGGTTATGGTCAGGAGGACAATTCTTGGGTGTTTGCTTCGGACATCCATGCTAGGAGACTGATCTGTGCCTATCACCGAGCTCATCCTGATCTGCCTGGTTGCACAAGTGAGGGTTCGGTGACCCCTCCTCAAGGGGGGTACTGTTATGAATGTGCTAGAGATGGTTTCTGAGCAGAGGCTCCCTCTGGTGGTTACAGACAGTACTGAATCTTTCAGCGAGGAATGGCAATCTGGGATCACGGACTAGTCTGATATAAGGGAGGTTCCCTCCCATGATGGTTGCCGGTGATCAATTGTTCTTGTCTCAATTGTGGTTCCTGGTTCATTTGGAAGTTTGCTGGAGTCTTGCCTGCATCTCCTGCTTTCAGATAAGATATTTTTTGCTTTTCTTTTTGTGCTTGCTTTTTGCATTGTTTTCTGCACTTTTGTGGAGGTCAGCCAGGTCCCCTCCTCCAGTTTATCTGCTGCCACTGTTATTTGCTCATTTGCTTTTTCCCGTTTTTTCAGCGGCTGCGGCTTGGTTTTTGTTCACACTGAGATCTGATTTAGTGGGTGGCGAGATCGTGTGATCTCAGTATTTTTGTAATCAGAATTGTTGGATTTTTGTAGGGTTTTCTGGGTTGCAGAAAGTAATCTCTCCTGTCCTATCCTATTTAGTCAGCTTGTGGCCCCAGCGTTTGCTCAGTCTATTTTCTGCCTATGTTTGTATTTTCATCTTGTCTAACCGCCATTATATGTTTGGGGGCTTCCTATTTTCTTTGGGGATCTGCTCCGGGGCAGATAGCTTTCATCTTTCTGCCTTTAGGTGTAGTTATCTCTCAGGCTGTGACGAGGCGTCTAGGATCAACGTAGGAACGCTCCACGGCTACCTCTAGTTGTGTCGTTAGTTTAGGAATCTGCAACCCATCAGTTACCAACATCTCAGGTGTTCGGCTGCCCTGCTGTTGTTCCTGTCCTCCTCAGCAACCGAAGCATAACATCTTCCCTTCTGAGCTCTGCCATGCGCACAAACAGTAGTTTACCCCCATATATGGGGTATCAGGAAAAATTTCACAATAACTCTTGGGTTCCAATTTCTTCTGTTACCCTTGGGAAAATAAAAAATTGCGGGTGAAAATATTTTTGTGAAAAAAATGATATTTTATTTTTATGGCTCTAAGTTATAAACTTCTGTGAAGCACTTGTGGGTTCAAAGTTCTCACCACACATCTAGATAAATTCCTTCGGGGTCTAGTTTCCAAAATAAGGTCACTTGTGGGGGTTTCCACTGTTTAGGAACATCAGGGGCTCTCCAAACACGACATGACGCCCGCAGGCTATTCCAGCAAAGTCTGCAATGCATAACGTCACTATGTCCCTTCCGAGCCCTGACGTGTAGTAGTTACATACAGTAGTTTTCTCCCACATATAGGGTATCAGCGTACTCAGAACAAATTTAACAACTTTTGAGGTCCAATTTCTCCTGTTACCCGTGGGTAAATAAAAAACTGGGGACTAAGAGATCATGTTTGTGGAAAAAATATGATTTTTTTATTTTCACGCCCGAGCGTTATAATCTTCTGTGAAGCAATTGAGGGTTCAAAGTGCTCACCACACATCTAGATAAGTTCCTTAGCAGGTCTAGGTTCCAAAATGGGGTCACTTGTGGGGGGTTTCCACTGTTTAGGCACATCAGGGGCTCTCCAAACGCGACATGACACCCGCAGACCATTCCATCAAAGTCTGCATTACTAAACGTCACTACTTCTATTCCGAGTCACGACGTGTGCCCATACAGTAGTTTTCTCCCACATATAGGGTATCAGCGTACTCATGACAAATTGGAGAACAACTTTTGGGGTCCAATTTCTCCCGTTACCCTTGGGAAAATAAAAAATTGGTGACGAAAGGTCATTTTTGTCGGAAAAAATTAGGCTTTTTTATTTTCATGCCCAGGCATTATAATCTTGTGTGAAGCACTTTGGGGTTCAAAGTGCTCACCACTAGTGTTGAGCGATACGATACTGCAAATATCGGATATCGGCTGATATTAGCTGTATCGACCTTTCGATTCCGAATACCGATATTTTCGTCATATCGAATACCGGAATCGGATTTGTCACTGTCACTGTGAGTGTCCGTCGGTCGGGTCTGTCAGGAGTCAGCGGCACTTACCTGGCAGAAGATCTCCGGCGGTCACGTCCTGGACTGCTTGATGGCCGCCATTATCTTCTCCCTGGCGGTCACATGCAGTTTTTCGCGATAACTGCAGTGACTGCTGGGTAATCCCGGCCGTAAAGCAGTCAGTCCGATGACGTCACCGCCGGGGAAGCAGGTAATCAGCTGTGCTGCGCCGGGATTACAGGCTCTGCCTGTCATTCTGATGTAGCAGAGCTGGATCGTCGTGGGACACTCGTTACTATGGACTGCGTCGGACAGGTGGTATACTGCTGTTTTTTTTTTTCATTTTTTTACAGGAGATCGATGGCGTCGCAGGATGAGACTGTAATAAAAGTAATGAAAACTGTGTTGTTGTTTTTTTTATTAAATTAAAAAACTTTTATATGAACATTCACCCGTCCGGGTACATCAACAATTTAACTATTTACATACAGGGACCCTGTCCGGGTTATTTATAATTCTTTGGCAGGGGTGTTCCAGGTACCACCTGGTACTCTTCTGATGCTTGCCAAACATCCGAGACACCAAGGACCACCAGGACCTGATGACGTCGTGTGGCCTGTACAGTCAAGTCGTGACCCGCTATTTGGGTCTGTGTGGCCACCTCTTTCATCTCCCTCCGGGTCTGGACCCCTATGTCCCGGACTGAACGAACCCCAGGGGCCTAACAGGCGCCGGGTACGGGCCAGCTATAGTTATCATGTCCATAGCTGGGGCTGCTGAGGAGACCACTGAGGGAGGCTGGGGAGATTTACGGCGTGGGGTGGGCACTTTTGCAGAGGCCTGGATGTGGGAGGCTGAAGGCTCCGAGGGTCTCACAGGTTCCTGACACTCTGGGGAGTAGGGGTCACACCTGGTAACATTTAGGGCGTACCATCCATTGTAACCCCAGTGTCGGGTGTAAGTCACCAAGTCTTCTGGCAACAGGTCTCTCCCCGGGTGTCCTTCTGGGAGGTGAGTCTCCACGTCCCGCCGGGTCACAAAGACTTCTAAATAAAGTCCAGGCTCCTGGATGAAGCCCCAACCACCTTTCAATTTAAAGCTCCGTACTGCACCCTTACGCCGCGGCTCCCTCAGGATACCTTTATCTTTTCTCATCCGGTCCTTATCTGCCCGGTCCTTCTCGATGTGACGTTGGCGAAGCTTCTGGGATTCGCGCTGCTCCCTTTGTCGCTCTGCTTCCTTCTACCAACGTCTCCACTCTTCCTCCTGACGCCGGTTGTAATTCTCCTCCAGCATCTCCATGTCCCCACCATCAAACTGCAGCTTACGTTGTCCGGTTTGCGGCAGCTCTCCTGGCGCCCCCCAGTCCTGGCGGCGCTCACCTGCGGAGGAAGCAGCCGGCTCTGGAACAGATGACAGTCGGGGCTCCGGTACAGACAGGTAGACCTCTCGTGCCTGCGCGGCCTCCTCCATGAGGACGGTGTCGCTTCTTCTGTCTCAGCGACGGGGGCAGACAGCGGGATCTGGGGTGCTGCCGGTGCAGAGTTTTTTGCAGGAACGGGTGCCTCCACTGCGACAACGTCAACCGGATCACATTGCAAGGGCTGGGATGCCCGCACGGACTCCTCTACTAGAACGGGTGCCTCACCTTCCGGTACAGACACTTCAGGTAAGAGGGATTGGCGCCGCTCCAAGTTTAGTTTTAGGGCACGCCAGCTGGCTTCCATCCTGGCGACCTCCTCCCGGTGCCGGGCCAGGCCTCTTAGGGTATCCTCCGCTTCTTGCAGTGTAGGAGGGTTTCCAGGCCGGTGCCCAACGGTGGTTCCGTGGCGATCGGGTCGCTTCCGTGGGGGGAGAACTCTGACTGCTCCATCCCTTCACACTTCTGCTCGTGTCCATTAGCCATCTCTGCCAAGTCACATGTGTCATTAGCATCTGGAGAGGGCCCCTCTTTTGTAGGGAGGCGGGACCTTCGTGTTAGTTTCCGCACACTGAGGAGGATGAGGAGGCGGAACTCAAGAGCTGTGGGGCACGATCTTACATTGCAGTACCATTTAGAGTGGTCGGCCATCGTTTTCACGCCACTGAGTGAGTGTACACCCACAAAGAGCACGCCCTTCTTCTTCACCAGTGCCTCGTCGTGACGCAGATATGGCGGAAAAATGGCAAATACATTCTCTGATGATTTTAGCAATTCTCAAGCACAAAACCAGTTCAATTCAGGCACACAGGACTCGCTTATAGCGAGCTACAGAATCCTGTTCGTGACGCCCAAGTTGAGTCGCACAGAGCCAGAGGTTTTGGGGGTACTCGGCACCGAGCCCGTCGACTTCTATGGGGTATGTCACGGCTTTACCCGGCAATTGAATCAGAGTCTATTTTACTATGTAGAAGTGTATAAACTATAAATATATGTATATATATATGTCACAATGACATGTATATATATATATATATATATATATATATATATGTATTCTATGTGTGTATAATTTGTGTTTACAACGAAAGAAAGGTTTTTTTTTGTTGCGATTTTTTGTTCCCATAGACTTACATTGGACTTCCGGTATCGAAATCGGATATCGACGATATTTAATGATATCGGCGATACCATTTCGATACGATATTTTTAGATATCGAGCAGTATCGCTCAACACTACTCACCACTGATCTAGATAATTGCCTTGGGGGTCTAGCTTCCAAAATGGGGTCAATTGTGGGGGTTTACACTGCTTAGGCACATCAGGGGCTCTGCAAACTGAACATGACACACATCAAAGTCTGCATTCCAAAATGTCATTACTGCCTTTCCGAGCCCTGCCATGCGCTCAAACAGTATTCCCCCCACATATGGGATATCAGCATATGGGGTCACTTGTGGGGGTTTACCCTGTTTAGGCACATCAGGCGCTCTCCAAACACAACATGGCGTCCAGCCAATTCTGCATTGAAAAAAATCAAACTGCACTCCCTACCCTCCGACCTCTGCCATGCACCCAAACAGTGGTTTACCCCCACATATTGGGTATCAGCGTACTCAGGACAAATTGCACAAAAACTTTTGAGGTCTTGTTACCCTTGGGAGAATAAAAATTGGGGTGCAAAGATCATTTTTGTGGAAAAAATATGATTTTTTAATTTTACGGCTCTACGTTATCATCTTGTGTGAAGCACTTGAGGGTTCAAAGTGCTCACCACAGATCTAGATAAGTTCCTTAGGGGTCTAGTTTCTGAAATGAGGTCACTTGTGGGGGGTTCACACTGTTTAGGCACATCAGGGGCTATCCAAATGCGACAAGGCGTCCAGTCTCGATTCCAGCCAATTTTGGTTTCAAAAAGTCAAATGGTGCTCCTTCCCTTCCGAGCTCTGCCGTGCACCCAAACAGTGGTCCCCCCCACACATGGGGTATCAGCGGACTCAAGACAAATTGCACAACAACTTTTATGGTTCAATTTCTCCTGTTACACTTGGGAAAATAAAAATTTGTGACTTAAATATCATTTTTGTGGGAAAAAAATAGGATTTTTTATTTTCATGCCCAGGCATTATAAACTTGTGTGAAGCACTTGGGGGTTCAAAGTGCTCACCACAGATCTAGATAAGTTCCTTAGCAGGTATAGTTTCCAAAATGGGGTCACTTGGGAATTTCTAATGTTTAGGCACATCAGGGACTCTAGAAACTGAACATAACACCCATCAAAAGTCTGCATTCCAAAACGTCATTACTTCCTTTCCGAGCCTCCCGTGCACCCAAACAGTATTTCCCCCCACATATGTGGTATCAGTGTACTCAGGACAAATTGAACAACTTTAGGGGTACAATTTCCTTGGGAAAAATCAAAAATTGGGGACTAAAAAATCATTTTTGTGGAATTTGTTTATTTTTTTCACACCCAGGCATTATAAACTTTAATGAAACACTTGGGGTTCAAAGTGCTCACCACAGATCTAGATAAGTTCCTTAGGGGTTTAGTTTTCAAAATGGTGTCACGTGAGGGGTTTCCACTGTTTAGACCCATTAGTGGCTCTCCAAAAGTGACATGGCGTCCAATCTCAATTCCAACCAATTTTGGTTTGAAAAAGTCAAACGGCTCTCCTTCACTTCCAAGCTCTGCTGTCCGCCCAGACAGTGGTTTTCCCCCACATATGGGGTATCGGCGTACTCAGGAGAAATTGCCCAACAACTTTTTCTGTCCATTTTCTCCTTTTTAGCCTTGTTAAAATAAAAACATTGTTTGTAAAAGATCATTTTTGTGACTAAAAAGTTAAATATTTATTTTTTCCTTCCAAGTTGCTTCAGCTCCTGAAGGGTTAATAAACTTCTTGAATGTGGTTTTGAGTACCTTGAGGGTGCAGTTTTTTAGAATGGTGTCACTTTTGTGTATTTTCTGCCATATAACCCCCTCAAAGTGACTTCAAATGTGAGGTGGTCCCTAAAAAAATGGTTTTGTATAATTTGTTTAAAAATGTAAAAATGAGAAATCGTTCGTCAACTTTTAACCCTTATAACTTCGTAGCAAAAAAAATTTTGGTTCAAAAATTGAGCTGGTGTAAAGTAGACATGTGGAAAATGTTATTTAGTAACTATTTTGTGTGACATATTTCTCTGTATTAAGGGAATAAAATTTCAAAGTTTGAAAATTGCAAAATTTTCCAAATTTTCGCCATATTTCCATTTTTTTTCATAAATAACCGCAAGTTATATTGAGAAAATTTTACCACTATCATGAAGTGCAATATGTCATGAGAAAACATTCTCAGAATCGCTAAGATCCATTGAAGTGTTACAGAGTTATAGCCTCATAAAAAGACACTGGTCAGAATTGTAAAAATTGGCCGGGTCATTAACGTGCAAACCACCCTTGGGGGTTAAGGGGTTAATTAATCAGACTCCTCTGATTAGTATAGTTAGTATGATGCTGAACAACTCTTCTAAGGGCTAATCTTGTACTACTTTGCTGTCTGTATCCAGTACATTCTGCTTTTAGCCTAGGGAGGGACAGTTGCAAAATCAGGGAGAGTGGCTGAATACAGTCTCTAGGCAGGGTTTAGGGCTTTGCAGTCCATTATAAAATAAATAGCTACAGAAAAATTAACTTTTTTGTCATCCATAGAGTATTGCATGCTTTCTGTTACATTGCGGTGGTGTTTAAAACTCAAAACAGATGTTGAAAAATTTTTCTGAATTCATTATACTCACCCATTGTCATGGAAATATATATGTATTCCATATATTCAAAGTATATTCACATATATGTATTCACAGTTCACAGTTAGATAGATCTCACTTGCTAAAAAACCCTTGTGCTCACATATTTCTAGGCCAGATATAATCAGTCATTTTAAAGAAATCTGGCCTTCATAAGACCTTCGTAAAGGAACAAATGCATGAAGTACAAAATGTCCTATTAGATATCTGTTGTTTACATTATAGTTATGCAAGGCAACTAGGTCACAAGAATATAAACAATAATTCTGCAACTTCAGCTCTTTTAATCATGATTATCATAATTATCATATTTACACTAGAACAGCCAATAATCTAGCAGCTTTTAATTGTATGTTAATTGACTAACCAGCCCCTTTTTGTAAACGTATAAAACCTTGAATGAATAATAAATGTATGTCTTTGACGAACTGTTATACTGACACTTTCGTGTGGACAGTCCTCATTTCGTTCTGAGCGCTCAAAAAGACATTATATAGAGATTTGGACATGGCAAGCAGCAAACACAGGATATTTTTATCCTAATTAAATTTCTATATCAGTTGGCGCCCAACGTGGGCTTAAAAAAAAAAAAAAAAAAAATTTTTCTTTTAAGTACATTTTTAAATGATTTTGGAGAGATTTTTTTTTTTTTCTCTAAGCAATTTATTTTAGAGCTTTATTTCTCCAGCCATTTTTTTTTTCTACAAGCTTGCCTTAGAACAAAGTCACATAGATAAGGAGAATTACACGCTGTGGGAGAGAGCAGGCACAAACTACGCAGTGGTCTGAGCAGCCCCTCCCGTCGGGCATTCGGCGAGGAAATTTTTTTTTTTTTTTTTTTTTATGTGAATAAGTTTGAAAAGGTGTTAAATCATCTGTGAGAAAAAGATCACTGACATGTCACAAGAGCAGAATTCAGAGTCACACACATCACATGTCCATCATGTGGAGACACGGGACAGGTGTAGGCTGCTCTCATTGAGTAAGGAGCCTTGTACAGGGAAAAACGCTCCCCGCCTCTCTCCACAGGGAGAAGGCATTTTTTGTTTCAACCATCCCCTCTCAAGAGTCACAGGGGGACACCCTCTCCTTTTTCTTCTCTCAGTCCCTTTCTCTTTCTTCTTCAGACTTTTCTCCTCTTTCCTCGCTGCCATCCCTCTCATTCCTTCTTTCCCTCCATCACATCTCTGACACATCCATTTTCTTCATCTTCCTCTTCTTCTATCTCTTCCTCTCCAACTCTCAAATCTTGTTCTTCATCTTCTTCTACTTCTCCCCCTCCATCTTTCTTCTCTCTCTCTCCTCCATCTTTCTCTCTTTTCCCCCTTTCACTCTTCTCTCCCTCCCCTCCTCTTTCTCTCGCTCCTCCCTCACACCTCCCTTCTCTTCCTCTTTTTTCTACTTCGTCATCAACTGTGTCAACGCCCAATCCAAGCAATGTGGTGTCCCTGTATTCAGTGTTTCCGGAACAGGGCACCTTGTCTATCCCAAGCACAGTACAAACATTGCCAGTCATTATATCAGGAGAAGAAAGTGCAGATCTCCCTACACAAAACGCTACATGTAGCCCCCAGACACAACAGTCCACTGCTAGGGCTTCACAGGGGAGTGGTATAGCTACAGGGCTGCTAGCATGGAACCATGACACTGATCCACCGCAGCCTCAGCAAGGAAGTGGGAAATCCCCATGCAGCAAGACAACTTTAAAGCCCAAATCTCACCCAGTGTATGCACCAAGTACACCATGTCACTTCTTATCTGATGAAGATGAAGATGCAACGTCACACATGCTGCCCAATACTAGGGAAGAAAACACACAAGCACCAATAGAGCAGGGACAGGTAGAGGCACCATCCTATGAGCCCTTCATCCCAAGCCAGGTGATCAGTATGCTGCCAGACCCAGGGATACACCCCATGCTATTTTGAAAAAAAATGCAGCAGATCCAGCGAACGTATGCAGCAGCCTGGACTGATCTCTGGACCGTAATGGAAATAAAAGCAGGTGATGCATTCTGGCCAATTATGAGAGAACACTTCAAGCATCCAGCAGAGTTAGATGCGTATGCCTGGGAGACAGGACCTAAGCTAATTGAGCAACTCAGAGAATGGGCCAAAAGCAGACTGACAGGACAAACTCTCAGCCTACATGTCACGAGTCAAGACAAGACAGAGTCTGTGGAGAAGTTCCATGACAGAATAATGCAAGTGTTTCAAGATTTGGGCCTCATTACCCATGATCAGACACACAGACGGATGTTGGCACAGGCTTTTGTGCATGGACTGAGAGAATCAATCAGGAAACCACTGGTAGCAGCCAGGCCTGAGTACACGTCAATAGCAATGGATACCCTGCTCACAGTAGCAAAAAGGATTGAGTCCCGCCGGAACAGAAGGAATGTCAAGTGTTACAACTGTGGCAAGCTTGGCCATTACCGGAACCGCTGCAGAGAACCCCTACGACCCACCACTTTGTCTAGAGAAGCAAGCCAAGGAGAAAACAAAGAAAGCAGTGAAGAACCCCGTGCATA
Organism: Oophaga sylvatica; assembly: GCA_033576555.1. NCBI lineage: Eukaryota > Metazoa > Chordata > Amphibia > Anura > Dendrobatidae > Oophaga > Oophaga sylvatica. The sequence continues at coordinate 852,611,681 of JARQOD010000001.1, read as the reverse complement.
GGACAAGAGCACACCAAGTCCACAGGAACCCCACCAGTGGGACCAATATCCTGAGAGCGGATGGCGTAGTCAGATCTTTTCTTGTGGAACTCCGCAACCTCACCTACCTATCAGAATCTTCTGCTTCCTGCATGGGAATTGATGGTCAAGTCAGATATTTCCAGATTATGAAGCCCCTGAGCGTGTGGACTCAGCCAGAACACTCCATCATGTCCCAGTTTGTTGTGTAAAAAACCTGAACCCTCAACCTATTGGGAGTGGACCTACTGCAGAAGCTGAAAGCGACCAGAGTGTTCCAGGAAGATGGGACCATGACACTTTCTTCACCCCTGACCCAAGAAGAAACAGGAACCTCAAACAACCACACTGCAGACCTATCACAGGAGGTGCTGGACATAGTTCCAGAAAAGCCACTCCATCACCCAGAGTCAAGATGTCTCTGACCAACTGAAGGTCTAAGTGAACTCGCCTAAGAAGACGGCCTGAGAACTTTGACATTGGCCAGGATATTTCAACTCAAGAAGGACCCTACTCGCTTCATGGAATGGCAACACCTCATCCAGCTCTAACGCCAGAGGTTCATCTTTTGCAAGCACCAGGAGGTGCCCCCTGCAATCAACCAGTTCACCCAGGCCCTAGACCGGAAAAAGGCCACTCAGCTCTTCAAACTTGTGCACAAATACTGACCTGAGACCGAGCTGGAGAAAAAGAAACTACTGATGGCCCGTGCTGAGAGAAAAGCAGCCGTTTAAGGAGACGTCCCAACAAGAAGACCCCCTGTGACCAGAGCAGGTGCTAACACAGTGACTGTCTTGGTGGAGAACAAGAAAGCCAGCTGGTCGTCATCTCTCATGATGTGGATCCTAGTAGACGGCTTGTTTTCCCGCCAGCTCTGCATCAGCAGATGGGAGTCCCCTGCCGCATACTGAAGGACAAGGCCAAACTGGGCTGCCTCGCCCATCGGAATCAATCCCAGCTTTCCACAGTGAAGAAAAAGACTGTAAACCCCGCTGAGTTCAGAATGGTGCAAGGCCTGGAGGCCGCGAAAGAGGCTACGGTATTTGAAACCCCAACAGTGCTGAACCATCACACTCTGCTCTCAAGAGTCCCAGTCACCGCAACGGTATTCACGGTGATCAACCTGGCCAGTACCTTCTTCAGTGTTTCTCCTCCACCTGGAGGCCTGCTTTCACGCACCAGTGCAGTGCATATGGACAGTGTTGTCTCAAGATGCTCAAAACAAGCCCTTCAAGTTTCACCAAGACAATGTCCTCCATCCTCGTCAACTGGATTGCAGAATATGCAAGAGTCACTCTTCTACAACACGTGGATGACCTTCTATTTTGTGTGGTTGACATCAACACCTGCACAGTCTATTCCTTGTCTCTCCTACTCTACCTGGAAGAACAGCAACGCAAGGTCTGGAAGAACAAAGTCCAGTGATGCCAGAAGCAAGTTACATCCCTGGGACACTGTATTGCCCACAAGACGAAACACATGTCAAAAGACTGGAAGACCACTGTGGAGAAGATGGCTCCCCCAACAACTCCAAGAATGCTGCAGGCCTTCCCTGGTCTAGTGTCATATTGCAGAACCTGGATCCCTGATGCCTCAGTCCTAGTGCAGCCTCTGTGCGCTTGCATCAACGCAACCCCGCTCCTTCTATCAGACGCAGCCTTCAACCCATTCAGGAGATTGGAAGAACTCCACAGTCTCAGCGCCAATACCAGGCCTACCTGACTATGAAAAGTTTTTCCGTCTACCTGATGGAAGAAAGAAGATCATGCTACTGGAGTCCTGGCACGGATTCACGGGGAAAACAGAGACTTTTAGGCTGCCTCTCAGCCCGCTTGGATCCAGTTGCAAGAAGAGCACCCTCCTGCCTGATGGCAGTATCTGCAGCACACACCCTCCTGGACAAGGTTGCTGAAATCACTCTTGGACAGCCACTGGAAACTCTCACTCCACATGACATCTTGGCAATCTTCAATCAAGCTCAACCAACAGTAATCTCTCCACCGCCAGGCATCTTTGTGGCGCCTCTATTGCCTTTGTCTCATAATGTCACCGTCTCCAGACCTACAGTCCTCAGCCCGGCCACTCTACTCCCACTCCCAAGGGGGGATACTTGGATGGCTCCAGATTTGCAGATGATGAAGAAGTTTCAACACAGGAAGTGCAGTGACCAGCAATCAAGAAATCCTGTGGTCCAGAAGTCTGTCACCTAGCCTGTCAGCCCAGGAAGCAGAATTGATAGCGCTGACGAAGGCCTGTCAGATGGCAGAAGGCAAGACTGCAAACATCTACACGGACTACAGTTACTCGCATGGCATAGCACATGACTTTAGACCCATCTGGGCTACAAGGGACTTCATCACAGCAAACAGGACAACCGTGAAGCATCATGGAGCCTTCAGGGACCTGCTGGGTGTACTCCAACTTCCAAAATGGTGGCAATTTGAAAAATCAAAGTGCATGGAAAACTGAAAACAGAAGAGGCGTGAGGCAATAACATGGCGGACATGGCAGCCAAAGAAGCAGCCAAAGGAAGACAACATGGAGAAGTGGGAGAGGTCGTAGAGCCGGACGGCTACTACATGACGACTGAAGACAAGAAACCTGACAAAGAAACGTCCTGGAATCTGCTCAAGAAGTTACAAGACCAAGCTCCAAAAGGAGAAGAAGAGCTGAATGCGAAAAAAGCAACACGTGAAGAAAGAAGGCTATCAATAATAGACTTCAAACTCTGCCTACCACAAAGTATGCACCCTATGGTGGTCCAATGGGTACATGGACCCACATCCACATATCAAAGACACAGATGAATGATCTGATTGGTGCTTACTGTTTCGCTTCAGGGATCTCCACCCTAACAGCCAAACTCACCAGCAGCTGTCTGACCTGCGGCAAATTCAAGCCTGGACGTATGGAAGAAAGTCCCCCTCACCTTATTTGGAAAGACCACTCTACCAGCTTCAAAGGATCCAGATAGACCACATCCAGATATCGCCAAGTGAAGGATTCAAATACGCCATTGTGGTCAAAAGAAGTATTTTCAAGATGAACAGAAGCCTTCCAAGTCAGCAAAGACTACTGCAAAGAAGCTACTTTCGGAAAATAGTGTGCAGATACGGGTTCCAGAAATGATAGAAAGTGATCAGGGACCCGCATTCACAGCAAATCTGACACACGACCCGATTAGCAGTAGGGTCAGATTTAGGCCTACACACTCCTTACCACCCCCAGAGCAGCAGGAAGGTAGAAAAAACTGAATGAAACACTTAAGAATAGAATGCTGAAAAATTGCCCAAGAGACACGCAAACCATAGCATGACACACTCCTAATTGCACTGTTTAGCGTAAGGCACACTCCCAGAGACCCAGAAAAGCTGTTTCGTGCCTGCATCTTCTGCTAACAGATAAGACATTTTCTTCTTTTAGTTTTTTGGTGCCTGCATTTTGTCCTGCACTTCTGTGGGGGTCTGCCGGGTCCCCTTCGGGGGGCTTATGCTCCTCTCAGTTTAGTTCAGCCACTGTTTGTTCATTTGCCTTTTCCAGTTTTTTCAGTGGTTGCTGTTTAGTTTTTGTTACACCAGAGAACTAATTTAGGTGGTAGAGGTCGTGTGATCTCAGGTGTTTTTGTAATTAGTAGAGTTGGTACTTTTCAGGGTTTTTTGGGGTTGCAGTAAGTGCCTTTCCTATCCTCTTCTATCTAGACAGATTGGGCCCCAGCGTTTGCTCATTCTATTTTCTGTCTGTGTCTGTATTTCCTCTTGTCTAACCGCCATTACATGTTTGGGGGCTTCCTATGTTCTTTGGGGATCTGCTCCAGGGCAGATAGCTTTCCTTTTTCTATCTTTAGGTGTAGTTAGCTTCTCAGGCTGTGACGAGGCGTCTAGGACCAACGTAGGAACGCTCCACGGCTGCCTTTAGTTGTGGTGGTTAGTCAGGGTACTGCAATCCCATAGATTCCAACCTCTCTGGTGTATTACTTTTTTTGCCTGCTCTCCTCAGCTACCAAATCATAACACTTATGTAATTGAATTGGTCAAAAACTAATGTCCATTCTCGAGTTTTTCTCCTCACTGCCAGATTTGATGATCCTGTCCAAGAGCCCCAGATGACATCAACCTCTGTGTAACTAGAGTGAAAGCCTGTTTGGATCCATGTATCGCATTGCAAGGAAGCTCCCGTACCAGGAGAGACACCTAAGCCATGAAGGATGTCGTGGATGCTCTGACTGACCAGACAGATGACCAGATGACCTACCTGATGAGTTCAAGGCCAGAGACCAAGTTAAAGCAGGATTTGAGTCACTATAAACAAAAATGTTGATTGGATAAATTACATCTATTATAACCAGCAGAGATTTGTTAACTTCACCATAGATGCTGTAAAAGGTTTGGCAGCACAGTTAGGCCCCACTTCCATTATGGCATTCCAGAATAGAATGGCTTTGGATATGATTCTAGCTGAGAAAGGAGGTGTTTACAAAATGATCAAAGACACCTGTTGCATCTACATCCCAGACAACACTGGCCCAAATGGTAAAGTCACAATGGCAATACAGAAACTTAATGAGTTATCAGAGGAACTGAAACAGAACTCAGGTGTCACTGACCCATGGGATCGATACTTTGGGTGGATGAGTGGGTGGCAGAAAATGTTGGCACAGGTTGGGACAGCCATTATGGGGGTTCTCATTTTTGCATTAATTACTGGTTGCTGTGTAATTCCTTGTATCCGCAGGATAATGGAAAAAACTGTTCAGAGACAACCAATTTGATGCCACTCACCATCTTGGACCTCGCACCAGTCTGGATGGAACTGCCTGGCTTGACCAGATCTCCGAACTACCTCCAGACTGAGAATGCACATCCTTGATGAAACATCATATCAACTATGAGATTATGATTGCAAACACATAAACCCCCGACAGGGACAGTCCTCCTGACCTCCCATTTGCGAAAAGTCTGTATTCGGTGGGGGAGGCATGTACTAGGGGTGTCTCAACTCACCGGCAGCATAAAAGAGTTGCAGCGCTTTGGGCCAGGAGCAGGTTTTTAGGGCAAGTGGTATCTAAGGGGGGACTGTCATGGAAATATATATGTATTCCATATATTCAAAGTATATTCACATATATGTATTCACAGTTCACAGTTAGATAGATCTCACTTGCTAAAAAACCCTTGTGCTCACATATTTCTAGGCCAGATATAATCAGTCGTTTTAAAGAAATCTGGCCTTCATAAGACCTTCGTAAAGGAACAAATGCATGAAGTACAAAATGTCCTATTAGATATCTGTTGTTTACATTATAGTTATGCAAGGCAACTAGGTCACAAGAATATAAACAATAATTCTGCAACTTCAGCTCTTTTAATCATGATTATCATAATTATCATATTTACACTAGAACAGCCAATAATCTAGCAGCTTTTAATTGTATGTTAATTGACTAACCAGCCCCTTTTTGTAAACGTATAAAACCTTGAATGAATAATAAATGTATGTCTTTGACGAACTGTTATACTGACACTTTCGTGTGGACAGTCCTCATTTCGTTCTGAGCGCTCAAAAAGACATTATATAGAGATTTGGACATGGCAAGCAGCAAACACAGGATATTTTTATCCTAATTAAATTTCCATATCACCATAGAGAATTACCTGATTTGCTGTACATTTTGGAGTTATAGAACATTCTAAAAAAGTGTTGAAAAATTTGTATAGATTAAATTACTCATGCATAGATTATTGCCTGCTTTTTCTGTACAATTTGTTGTTATATAACACTCCAAAAAAGTATTGATACATTTTTCATGGATTCAATTGCTCTTCCAGAGTATTACATGCTTTGCGATATATTTTGATGTTATATAATACTCTAAGAAAGCCCTGAAAGTTTATTTTCTGGTTTAAATTACTTACACATAGAGTATTACGTGCTTTCTGTAACATTTTGGTGGTATATAACACTACAAAAAAAGCGTTGAAAAAGGGAGTGAGAGACTGGAGGAATATTGTGGCCAGACCACAGCGTAGGTGGGAGGAGTCTGTGGTCTGGAACCGGTCCCTTTCCCGAACCACAGGCACCCAAAAAAGGGCCACCCTTTCCCCCTGAGGGTTTTTTGCAGGCAGAAGATGGAAAGCCAGGTCCACAATACTATGGACTTGGGGCCAGGCGGGCAAAGAAGAAGGAGGTATAAAAGGGCCCGGGGTTGGGGACTGCAAGTCCCCCTGACCCAATGTACCAAGAGTTGGCTCTGGGGGGTATTGTAAGATGCAGTAATTGAAGAGTTTTTGACATATAATAAGTTGAGCGAAACAGGCGGGGCGTTCATAAGTCGCCGGCGAAACCCACCATTTGCTGAAGTCAGCCACGGGGGTCGACCCGGTCCAAAATGGGTTTTTTCCCTAATGCTTGAGGTGTTTTTTTAACCAAAGACAAGTACTAATGGGTTTAAAAAGAAGATGGCAGCCCTCCACCAATTTAGAGTAGGGCTTGCAGTGATTGGCTTTTCTTTGGGGGGTCATATGTCTATAAAGCCCGACTGCCCACCCCCTTTATTTCTGCGTCTTAAAGTAGGAAGGTTGGACGTATTTATTAGTAAGGAAGGTTAGGGGGGGAAAGAGAAGTTTTAGTGTTTGTGATGTGCTGACGTTAGTGTGATGAAAGGGGAGGATTTTTTGTATCGCAGGTGGTTATTTGCTTTCCAGGGGCTGGGAGGAATTTCTTGTGGCGCAGCGTGATTATTAGGGTGCCCTCACTGTATTGCTGTGGTACACTGCTTTGCAGATGCTTTTACCGCACTAATATTTTATTTTTTTTTTTTGCACATTACAAAACATATTATTCCCACACCGTATAGAGCTTACGCTCCTCACACACTACC
>JARQOD010000001.1:852534111-852604686 GCA_033576555.1 Oophaga sylvatica | reverse complement strand
AAATATGAGATAACTTTATTAACATTTATTATTAAATTATTTGTGAAATAAATAAGATAAACTCGATTTTACTGTTTTTTTTTTTTGCTAAATACCAGTATACCTACTTAAACATTTTAAATTTTTTTAGAATATTTTTTCCCCCCGTTTACATTGGTCAAAGCAAATCCAAAATTTGTACCAATCGGGTAAATAAAGGTTTTCTAGTTAATAATTTAGCCCCAAAGACAATTGCTCATCCAGTGTGACCATTTGCCTTGTTCTAAATTATGTTTTGGGAAAAAAAGTAAAAAGGGGTTTCTAACAATTTATAAGGCATAAATCACCAGAAAAATTACTTTAGAGATGAAAACAAAGCAAATTACTCTTCAAGACTTTTATGATTTTCCCACTTCCAGAGAGATTTTTACTAAGTATTGGAGTGGTAATATGGGGGAAAGTGTCAGAAAAACAGATTACTAGATTAAGCAAGAACGGGCAAGTAGACTTTGAATTTGCACATTTTTGTAAAATGTCATTGAACTTCCCTAATTTCTTGTTATCTTTTGCTTTCAGTCTTTCCAAACAATTTGCGGGGCAAATTACATTTTCTGATCGGGGTTTCCAGACGCATTCCCCAAGGGTCGAAAAACGGGTCTGTTTTCAGGATTTCCTTGTATTTACAGGGGAAATTTAATACCTGCACAATATGATTCCAGCACCTAGTGCAACTAAGGAAATCTTTTAAAAACGCCCGGGTTTTCGGTCTCAAAGGGAAAGCATTTGGACCCCTGTTTTAGTAGTGGGGATGGACAAAACCCAAATTTATCGCCCCGTTGCAAGATTTGGACAGGGCCCCCCCCCCCTAATAAAATTAACACGCTCAAAAACAACAGGGGAAAACTTAAAAAAACAGAATATAACTCCAATAAACAAACTTTTTGTAAAACAAAAGTCCATTTGGAAGCAACACTGATTGACAATTTTACATGCTGTCAAAGGAACGAAAAATGGAAATTTTTTGGGAATTATCAAGGCACACTCAATAAAGGAGTGGTTCGCAGTGGGACCACAGGCCCACTCATACCAAAGCTTTCTCTGATGTTTTGGTCACTTTTGAATATTGATTTTGCTTTCACACTCGTGGTAGCAGAGACTGACTCTACAACCCACACAAGTGGCTCAGGTAGTGCAGCTCATCCAGGAGGGCACATCAATGTGACTGTGGCAAGAAGGTTTGTTGCGTCTGTCAGGTAGTGTACAGAGGCTGGAGGTGCAACCATGAACAGGCCAGTACCCAGGAGACGTGGAGGGGGCCGTAGGAGGGCAACAACCCAGCAGCAGGACCGTTTACCTCCACCTTTTGCAAGGAGGAACAGTAGGAGTACTGCCAGAGCCCTGCAAAAATGACCTCAAGCAGGCCACAAATGTGCATGTGTCTGCACAAATGGTTAGAAACCGACTCCATGAGGATGGTCTGAGTGCCCGACATCCACAGATGGGGGTTGTGCTCACAGCTCAACATCATGCAGGATGCTTGGCATTTGCCACAGAACACCAGGATTGGCAAATTCACCACAGATGAAAGCAGGTTCACACTGATCACATGTGACAGTATTGACAGAGTCTGGAGACGCCGTGGAGAGCGATCTGCTGCCTGCAACATCCTTCAGCATGACCGGATTGGCAGTGGGTCAGTAATGGTGTGGCATTTCTTTGGAGGGCCGCACAGCCCTCCATGTGCTTGCCAGAGGTAGCCTGACTGTCATTAGGTACCCAGATGAGATCCTCAGACCTCTTGTGACACTTGGCCCTGGGTTCCTCCTAATGCATGACAATGCCAGACCTGATGTGGCTGGAGTGTGTCAGCAGTTCCTGCAAGATGAAGGCATTAAAGCTATGGACTGGCCCGCCAGTTCCCCAGACCTGAATCCGATTGAGCACATCTGGGACATCATGTCTCGCTCCATCCACCAACATCATGTTGCACCACAGACTGTCCAGGAGTTGGCGGATGCTTTAGTCCAGGTCTTGGAGGAGATCCCTCAGGAGACCATCCGCCGCCTCATCAGGAGCATGCCAGGCATTTTAGGGAGATCATACAGGCACAGGGAGGTCATTCTGGCATGTGTAAGCCACACACACTACTGAGTATCATTTTGACTTGTTTTAATTACATTACATTCCATTTTAATTTTGTGTGTGACTCCAAATCCAGGCCTACATTAGTTAATAAATTTGATTTCCATTGATGATTTTTGCGTGATTTTGTTGTCAGCACATTCAACTTTGTACAGAACAAAGTATTCAATGAGAAAATTTCATTTATTCAGATCTAGCATGTGTTATTTGAGTGTTCCCTTTATTTTTTTTGAGCAGTGTATGTATTTATTGTGTTAGATTGGCTCACTTGGCTGCACATAGAGGTAGACACAGCAAAGCTGTCTATTTTAATCTTCCACTGGTTTATTAAAGGAATTGCATAAACCAGTGCAGGGTTAGCAAGATAAACATGGCCTTTCTGGCCTAACAGGAAAACAAAAACCATAACTTATGGCACAGTTCATGTTGCTGAGGAGATTCGCCCACTCAGGAGCAAACATAAAAAGGTTCAGCTTTCCTTATCATGAAAATACTGCTCTGGAGCTCTCATCTCCAGGCACAACCAAGCTGAATGAGCCAGAAGGCTGTGTATTTACCTTCTGGACTCCACCCTGGGAGTGGAGATATGGTGAACAGTCTCCCACCTACTCTTCAGTTGTTCACTAAACCTAGCCCTTAACATGGCTAATTAAACCCTCTCAGCACTTAGTGTGCTGCAGCATTTTCCCAGGTTCATATCACTGAAGCTAATAACCTCAGTGACACGTATCTTCACTCCAGTACTTTGCTAGTAACTTTGTTACATATCCATCCCTCTGCCCAGAGGCTGGGATTTCAGCTTCTGCAGTTGTAGAAAAACAAGCAGGAACGCGTGATGCAGTGACGAGAAGGAGGCAGAGCAAAAGTTAACGGGTTTCTTATTATAGAGAACAACACATCCCCAAGTACATGCAAGCTTCCGTCAGTGTGGAGAAAAAAAGGTAGAGAAAAGTCCGCATAAGCCAACACAGGAGCTTCCGTCAAAGCTTTTTTCAGATCTTGAAGGGCCTTTTCCTTATGTTCCTTCCACCGAGTAGTCCAATTCTTTGCACCCGAGGGCACTCCATTCAGCAGCTCCAGCAGTGATTTTATGCGGGCGAAATTCTTCACAAAGCGGTGGTAATACCCGGTCAGTTCCAGGAATGCTCGAATGTTTTGTACCGTTTCTAGAATGGGCCAATCCTGTATCACAGCAATTTTCTCTCAAGACGGTCTCACCCCCTCGGCAGAAACAACGTGGCCCAAATATTCAATTTGAGTGCGGAACAAATGGGATATTTGAGGTTTTACCTTTAGTCCATGTCTTTGAAGGTGACTCAGCACCTGCTTCAGTCTTTGCAGATGATCCTCAAATGAAGCAGCGTAGACTATAATGTCATCTAAATAGATGAAGGTAGTTTCAAAGTTTAAAACACCCAGACACCTCTCCATAAGTCGCTGAAAAGTTCCAGGAGCATTGGCTAAGCCAAACGGCATTCTGTTGAATTCAAACAGACCCATGGGTAAAATAAAGGCAGTCTTCGCTCGGTCCTGTTCGGACATTGGCACTTGCCAGTAGCCGCTGGCAAGGTCTAATGTTGAGAAGAATTTGGCCTTCCCTAATGCAGACAAGGATTCTTCAATCCTGGGTAATGGGTATGAATCTCTCACAGTACAGGCATTGAGATTTCGATAATCCACAAAAAAATGCAGAGTACCGTCTTTCTTCCACACTAGAACTATTGGAGCAGCCCAAGGGCTCTGACTCTCTCTAATGATTCCTTTCTGTAACATCTGACTCAGCATACTTTTCACTTCTTGATACAATTGTGGTGGAATTTGTCGGTAGTGTTCTCATATGGGTCCGGTATTTTCAGTTGGTATCTCATGTGTGATGGCCGTAGTGCAGCCAAAATCATTCTCATGATGAGTGAATACATTGTTGTAGCATCCCATTAAATCTTTGACCTGCAGCAACTGTGCCAGTTTGAGATCGTTCATGTCTGCACGCATCTGTTCTAAAATCAATCTTCCTTCCTGGATATACTGAGTCTCCAGCATTGAAGAGGAGTTCACCGTCACAGTCCAGGGGTTCCCCTGCTGCACTTTTAGTTATATAGCCTGGGGTGATATTTCTACTTTAGACATACCTATAACCTTAGCCACTTCACTTTTGGGAGACATGGTGATGTCCTGATTTTCTAAATTGGAACAGGAACTGTTCTGTCATGCACAATGGCTAACGAGCGTGCCGCCAGGAGTCCCGAGGGACGCTGCTGCGAAAAGGATGGCTCAATTTGGATCTCTACTCCTTCTAGTGTGGTGCAAGCTCGTACACGCAGGGAAAGCACTGTCTGCCCGGGGGCAGAATGAGTATGGACTAGAAGGGAATGATTACTTTCCCTAACCCCCCTCCGTCACTGAAAGATTCCTGAGCTTGGGCTACACGGATTAATTGTAGGAATATTTCCTCTGGGGAGTATATGGGCTCCATTGTTTCAGAGTCTCATTGGAGGGTTCATTAATGAGGAGACTCCCAAACTCCTCTGATATATTCATTCCCAGGGTGACTGTATGTCCACTTTTTACTTCTCCCAGGGTTAACACCACACCTTTCCTTCCCAGATCCTTTCCGCAAATGCGACCTGGGATGGGCAGTTGGTTTGCAGCCATTAGTTTTATCACTGGGCCCCACTCAGGCTACCTTGCTTCAGGAAAATGTCGCCAAAAGTAGGCTTCGGGCATCGTAGGCACCTGTGAGTCAGTGTCCACCAAGCACCGTACTGCTCGCCCATCAAATTCGACCCAGACTAGAGGGCATATTGAAACTAAATTTGTGGAACTTCCACTACTCCTTTGGGTCTGTTCTGGCTCTGGGCGGCGTCCCCCAGGCTCGGAGCCTTCTAGTTTAACAGATGACGGGACTGGATCCTACCCCGTCGTGAAAACTCCCGTGCTATATGTCCAATCTCACCACAATTAAAGCAAGTGAGGGGCCTCTGTCGATGGAACATTCTAGAATCTCGGCGGGATTCCGGGCCTTCCCCGCCCTCTAACGGATTTGAGGCCGCCTCAGACTACTTTTTAACTTTAGCTAATTCTCCTTTAATACCCAGGAGTTAGTTCCTTAGTTCTTCCACTCATTGGTGTCCGATGATTGCATTCATGGACACCTCCCCGCTCCGGATCTTCCCCACCAGGACTGTCACCCCCTGCTCCTGTTCACACGTGCGCACCTCACTACCTATCTCAGAGAAAGTCAGACGAGGGTTCACCCGCACTCACTCCTGCAGGGCCTGTTTTGTCAGCACTTCCCACAAGCCTGTCACTAAAAGGTCTCGCAGCATTATGTCTGTAGGACCTATGCTTATGTTGGACGGGTGAAGGATATCATTTGTTTTTTATTTTTTTTTTACAGGAGACCAGGGTTCAATGGAGTGGGTGTTAGGTGAGTATTATTGTTGTTTCTTATTTTCTGCTTTTTTTTACAGGGGACAAAAGGCTTCAGTTTTATGGGCATAAGGTGAGTATAACTTTGTTTTTATTTTTAAATTAAAAAGTAAAATGGTGTGTATTTTTATTTCAAAGCACAGGCGCTGGCTGATGAATGCTTCCATCAGCTGGCACCTGCTCTCACTGTTATCAGCGACAGCAAGCTTAGGTTGATGGGAATAGACTCCCATCAGCCGATGCCTGTGACCGGAGATAAACTTTTTGCAGCTGGTCATAGCTGCTGACTCATGCTGTCATCTGACAGCATTGAAACCGCTGCTCTCTGACTGGCGGTAATGTTCTTACTCTCAATCAGAGGTGCCAGTGTCTCTTTGTCTGCATGACAGCGTGGATAACACCTGACGTTCAGGGTGCTGAACCTGAACATTATCATGGACTTCCTGGAGAAATCTGTGCCTGAACAGTAGGTGCTCGGTACGATCCCTGAACTTTACTGTTCGGGTTCACCCATCTCTACTAGTAACCTTAGTGACAGACATCTTCCCTCCAGTTCTTTGCCAGTTACTTTGTCACAATATATACAGTACATAAATACTGGAGGGGATATATCCTGGTATATATGTCTTTCATCCTGGTTTATATGTCACTTATACTGGTATATACAGTATGTCCCTCATCCTGGTATATGTGTCCCTTATTCTGGCATATATACCCCCCATCTTGATATACAGTCAGGGCCAGAAATATTTGGACAGTGACATAATTTTCGCGAGTTGGCCTCTGCATGCCACCACATTGGATTTGAAATGAAACCTCTACAACAGAATTCAAGTGCAGATTGTAACGTTTAATTTGAAGGGTTGAACAAAAATATGTGTTAGAAAATGTAGGAATTGTACACATTTCTTTACAAACACTCCACATTTTAGGAGGTCAAAAGTAATTGGACAAATAAACATAACCCAAACAAAATATTTTTATTTTCAAAATTTTGTGGCGAATCCTTTGGAGGCAATCACTGCCTTAAGTCTGGAACCCATGGACATCACCAAACGCTGGGTTTCCGTCTTCTTAATGCTTTGCCAGACCTTTACAGCCGCAGCCTTCAGGTCTTGCTTGTTTGTGGGTCTTTCCCTCTTAAGTCTGGATTTCAGCAAGTGAAATGCATGCTCAATTGGGTTAAGATCTGGTGATTGACTTGGCCATTGAAGAATGTTCCACTTTTTGCACTCATGAACTCCTGTGTAGCTTTGGCTGTATGCTTGGGGTCATTATCCATCTGTACTATGAAGCGCCGTCCAATCAAGTTTGCAGCATCTGGCTGAATCTGGGCTGAAAGTATATCCCGGTACACTTCAGAATTCATCCGGCTACTCTTGTCTGCTGTTATGTCATCAATAAACACAAGTGACCCAGTGCCATTGAAAGCCATGCATGGCCATGCCATCACGTTGCCTCCACCATGTTTTACAGAGGATGTGGTGTGCCTTGGATCATGTGCCGTTCCATTTCTTCTCCAAACTTTTGGCTTCCCATCATTCTGGTACAGGTTGATCTTTGTCTCATCTGTCCATAGAATACTTTTCCAGAACTGAGCTGGCTTCTGGAGGTGTTTTTCAGCAAATTTAACTCTGGCCTGTCTATTTTTGGAATTGATGAATGGTTTGCATCTAGATGTGAACCCTTTGTATTTACTTTCATGAAGTCTTCTCTTTACTGTTGACTTAGAGACAGATACACCTACTTCACTGAGAGTGTTCTGGACTTCAGTTGATGTTGTGAACGGGTTCTTCTTCACCAAACAAAGTATGCGGCGATCATCCACCACTGTTGTCTTCCGTGGGCTCCCAGGTCTTTTTGGATTGATGAGTTCACCAGTGCTTTCTTTCTTTCTCAGGATGTACCAAATTGTAGATTTTGCCACTTCTAATGTTGTAGCAATTTCTTGGATGGGTTTTTTCTGTTCTTGCAGCTTAAGGATGGCTTGTTTCACCTGCATGGAGAGCTCCTGTGACCACACGTTTCCTTCACAGCAAAACCTTCCAAATGCAAACACCACACCTCAAATCAACTCCGGCCCTTTCATCTGCTTAATTGAGAATGACATAACAAAGGGATTGCCCACACCTGTCCATGAAATAGCCTTGGAGTCATTTGTCCAATTACTTTTGGTCCCTTTAAAAACAGGGTGGCACATGTTAAGGAGCTGAAACTCCTAAACCCTTCATCCAATTTTAATGTGGATACCCTCAAATGAAAGCTGAAAGTCTGAACTTCAACTGCATCTGATTTGTTTTGTTTCAAATTCATTGTGGTAATGTCTAGAACCAAAATTAGATAAATGTCTCTGTCCAAATATTTATGGACCTAACTGTATGTCCCCCATTCTGCTGCTGTTCTTTCATTTATAGAAAAAAAATAAACCATTATGCTCACCATGGGGCTCCATAGCAGAAGTATAATGCACCCCCATAGTCCTCCATATAGTATAATGCATCCCATTTTCCTACATATAATATACTGCACAGCCCATAGTCCTCCATATTAGCATAATACACAGCCCATATCTTTGCACAGATAAGTTATGGGTAAAAGGGTTTTAACAAGTAAGATCTATCTGAATGCATATGGATATACATTGAATACTTGAAATATGCATATATTGTATATATATATATATATATATATATATATATATATATATATATATATATTGGATTAGTACAGTGACAGGCAAGTGAGATCTACCTGATGTAAATAAGATACATATATATTTCCATCACAATTATATTTAAGCATCATTAAAAACATTTGAACATTAGTTCTTTAACACAGTTTTCACATTGAATAAGTGGTGAAAAAAAACCATAAACGTGTTTGTAACATCTGTGCAAGTTCATAGCTCCTCTATTTCCACTTTGGCTGTTAGATGGCACCATGCTTTGTTGTAGATGTCCCGTGATATTGATAGTTTTATTTTTTTTATTTTTGGTGCTTTAGTGCCACTAAATCAGGAGATATGGGGTTAATTATTGTCTGGTTTATATTACTCTTACCTGAGAGTCCAAGCTTGGCTGTCTGCTAGTTAAACTTCTGAACATTTGACTTCCACTGCCAGTCAATCAATTCAGCTTACCTGGTGTACAGCCCTTTTCCTTGTACCAGTTGTACCAGTTGTGTTATATTGATTACTCAGTTTTCTGACCTTGACTTGTATTTGGACTGCACTTGCTTTCCAATTCTATCTCTGAGTTGATCACTTTATATTGACCCTACTTGACAACCCTTCTTGTCTGCATCCCAGTGGTCCCTATGTAAGTTCAGATCTCTTTACAGAGGTAAAGGGTGAATGTCAGGTCAACCACAAGGATTGAGTAAATGGAGCAGCTAGTGCAAAGTTTGTTCATGGAGGCCCTCTTTAGAGCTGCCAAGCGACTATCAACAGTGTCACCAATGTAATATTGAAGCTTACAACTAGCCTTTAAAAAAATATTCAAAAAACATTTGTAAATCATGTTGAGTTTGGGTATTAGATTCATTGTGTCACTATATGTTTCTCTATTGCATTCAGCGTTAGGTCAGGTTCACACATCTGAAATTTATGGGCCGAGTACAGACTGGCAATAGGTTTCCTGATTCAAACTCAACAACTTCATGGACATATAGTAGTCTGTTGAATTTGGGTCGGTAGACCCGCGGTCTGAATATCATGGTCCGTACTTGAACCGTTAGTGCTGGATGTGTGAAGCCTGGTGGTTTAGGGCTCATTTCCATATAAACAGAATATGTACACATATACTTTTATCTGCATTATAATCTTTGTTATAGTCAGGACATATGACAAATTATCTCTATTAGTTTATTTCTTTAAGAAACCTCCCCTTGTAGTAAGGAACATGATCAAAGGACAGATCCAAAAGGGTTGTTGTGTAAGCATATTATTGTACCACTAGATGGTGGCTCGATTCTAACGCATCGGGTATTCTAGAATATGTATGTAGTTTATTTATGCATGGCTCCGCTCCCACACTCCCATCCTATATTCATGGCTCCGCTCCCACCCTCCCATCCTATATACATGGCTCCACTCCCACCCTCCCATCCTGTATACATGGCTCCGCTCCACCTTCCCATCCTATATACATGGCTTCGCTCCCACCCTCCCATCCTATATACATGGCTCCGCTCCCACCCTCCAATCCTTTATATTATGGCTCCGCTGCCACCCTCCCATCCTGTATACATGGCTCCGCTCCACCCTCCCATCCTATATACATGGCTTCGCTCCCACCCTCTCATCCTATATACATAGCTCCGCTCCCACCCTCCAATCCTTTATACATGGCTCCGCTCCCACCCTCCCATCCTGTATACATGGCTCCGCTCAAACCCTCCCATCCTGTATACATGGCTCCGCTCCACCCTCCCATCCTACAGTATACACATGTCGCCGCTCCCACCCTCCAATCCTATATACATGGCTCCGCTCCCACCCTCCCATCCTGTATACATGGCTCCGCTCCACCCTCCCATCCTTGTATATATGGCTCCGTTCTCACCCTCCCATCCTTGTATGCATGGCTCCGCTCCCTCTCTCATCCTTGTATGCATGACTCCCCCTCCCATCCTGTATACATGGCTCTGCTCCCACCTTCCCATCCTGTATACATGGCTCTGCTCCAACCTCCCATCCTTGCATATATGGCTCCGCTCCCACCATCCCATCCTTGTATGCATGGCTCCGCTCCCACCCTCCCATCCTTGTATGCATGGCTCCACTCCCACCCTCCCATCCTTGTATTCATGGCTCCGCTCCCCCCTCCCATCCTTGTATGCATGGCTCCGCTCCCCTCTCATATCCTTGTATGCATGGCTCCGCTCCTTCCTCCCATCCTTGTATGCATGGCTCCGCTCCCCCTCCCATCCTTGTATGCATGGCTCCGCTCCCACCCTCCCATCCTTGTATGCATGACTCAGCTCCCCCGCTCCCATCCTTGTATGCATGGCTCGGCTCCCCCCCTCCCTTCCTTGTATGCATGGCTCCGCTTTCCCCTCCCATCCTTGTATGCATGGCTCCGCTCCCCCCTCCCATCCTCGCTCCGTCGCTGCATCTTTATGCCAGCCCATCAGCTTCTTCCTCTGTGGTGCGGTCACGTGATACCTCTCATTAAGGTCATGAATAGGGACGCCACGCCTATGGGAGTGGCGTCACGTCCATATTCATAACCTTAATGAGCGGTACTATGTGACCGCTCAGCACAGGATTAGAAGCAGACACGGCGGACAGGGATGCAGCGATGGAAGGTGAGTATGTACTGGAGATGACCTGCAGCTACTGTCGGGAGATCAGCGGCTAGCGCTGCTGATCTCCCGACAATAGCAGTGGCGTGCTGGACTGTGCCCGTCGCTGGAAGATCAGCGGCTAGCGCCGCTCAACTCCCGACGATAGCGGTGGCATGGGCTGGAAGTGCCTGTTGCTGATTGGTCGCGTCCCGCCGGGCGCAACCTATCAGCGACGCAGGTTTTCTGTTACAGACGGAAGTTAAAAGTTACACAATTATATAGATAGATTATTATTGCAGCAGAGTCTACACATACTTTAACATACTAAATAGTCAAATCTCAAGCACTGAGCATTTTTTTTAAGTATATTCATGCTTATGTAGTGAAAATAGTCATTTTGATTGATACTTGCATATTGGGCTTTAATAACTGCAGAATCAGCCAAGGAAAAGATGTGTGTGGTAGATGAAACATAAATGAGCTTATTAACAGGAATATGCTTTTAGGAACAGAACACCTAATTTGTCATTTGCAACAAAGTGATATACAGCTGAGCTTGAAATCTATTAGAAGACTCTCGGCAAACATTTCTCCTACCAAGGTTCAAAAGAACATAAATTGAATCTTTCCCTCTTGAGCATATCTATAATAGTAATATGTACATTCTGCAGCTTCATTGATGTCTTCCCACAGTTGCAGGGCATAATGTTCAAGAACAACATTTAGTAATAAGTTTAGAGTCAGAGCTCTGTCTTTTCCTTATATTGACTTGCTTTTTACACATGAATAAGCATCATCATAGTTTATGCTCATTTCATGAGAAATTTTTTAAAAGAAATAAAGAGCATTTTCTGTGATTCTGAGACCAATAGTAGTGATTTAAAAAAAAGTTAATTTAATGTCGTAACAGGACGTTTCCAGTACTATAAGTGTAAGTGCACATGTTGAGTATTTGGATGCGGAAATTTCTGTACAATTTCTGCATTGGTTGACATATCTTGGCAGGAAAAACGCAGAGCTAAAAACGTTTTTGCCGCATTTTAATGCGTTTTCTATGCATTTTTGCATGAGTTTTTTCAGTTGCATTTTTTAAACATTTTTGGACAGCAATGAATGTTATAGATATAAATAGTACATAGAGATAGATAATAGACATAGATAGATATAGACAGACATATACACAAACAAACATGTACATATAGACATATAATTGCAAAATCCCCTAACACATAATAAAATTGCACCCTGTGGAGCATATTGGACAGCATTTTATGATTAAAGAGGTTGTCCACTACTTTTCATTGATGACCTATCTTTGGGATAGGTCATAAATGTCTGATCAATTAGGCTTCCTGCACCCCTGCCGATCAGCTGTTATCAGTGTCAGGGTTGGCTCACTTGCAGAGCTGGCCATTTTCTGGAAGTGGCTGCCTCAGGGTACTACAAATCTCCCCCCTATTGATTTGAATAGCAGGTGGATGTGCAGTACCCTGTCGGAAAGGTCATCAATTAAAAAGTAGTGGACAATCTTCTTAAATAAGTAAATGAAAAAAGCTTCCCACCAATTTTTTTGTAACCAGCAAAGGCAAAGCAGACAGCTGAGAGCTGATATTATCAGGCTAAGAAGGTATATGGTTATTGGGTCCTTAACAGCCTAAAAATACCAGCCCGCAGCTGCTCAAGAAGTGGCGCATCACATGAGATTCTCCAATTCTGCAAGCTCCCACGCAGGTCCGACGTAGTCCACAAATGGAAACGTGAAAAATATATACAGAGAGAAATAAAATTAAGACTCTGTTCCTCATTCACCACAAAAAGTTCCCACGCAGGTCAAAAACATGGCAAAAATGCTGAGGGCATGGATTACCCTCAAATATATCACTGTGAAGCTCCATGTATTCATTTTATAGATGCACACAATATGGCTGCGTCCATCCGGACTTCCAATAAAATGGAAGCCTTTGTGCACATGCTCAGTGTATCCAAGTGCCATGGTATTCTGCGCCGGCCATCAATGTCACAGTAGTAAAAGAAACCTGGCACTCAACTTAATGCTGTGAGGAAATATTTATTGTAGTACCAAAAACGTTTCAGTTAACCTGACCTTCATCAGTCCTGCCCTCCCCACACTTCACCGTGAGCGCTTTATTTTCCACTGACAAGCGGTGGACACCGCGTCCAGGAGGATCATGCGGCTTTACTCCGTGCCAATTGTTAAAGGTAACGCTCCTCCATTTCATCCAACCTGATATATGTTCTCCTCATTTGGACCTTTCCCTTCATACACCTTATACTCCATTTTCAGATTTGTACCTACATTTTCGCTCCTTAACATTGCAACAATCCTGGTATGTATCCTTAGCAGTGTTTTCCCATATTCTGAACTCACTGCATCATTTGTAACCTCTTTCTCCCCTCCAAGGCTGACTTGCCATGAGACTTATATAAAAGCTCCCTCTATTAGAAATACACTACAATATAGTACAGTATGTCTATTTCCACTTACCTTACTTACCTCTATTCCTGATTTCTGTGTCATATTTATGGTCTCTCTCTGTATATATATATACAAATATAATCTCCATCCTTGAAATATTATGACCATTTGCCTGTATATAGCTCAGTTATTTTATTTATCAAATTTTGTTATGCATGTTTATTTTCATCAAATGTATTATTTTATGACATTTATTTTGTAGTAACTGATGAAGGTCAGGTTGACCGAAACGTTTTTGGTACTACAATAAATATTTCCTCACAGCATTAAGTTGAGTGCCAGGTTTCTTTTACTATATATACCAGTGATGGCTAACCTTGGCACTCCAGCTGTTTGTAAAACTACAACTCCCAGCATGCCCTTGCAACCTGCAGCTGGGAGTTGTAGTTCTCCAACAGCTGGAGTGCCAAAGTTCGCCTTCACTGATATATACTGTGTGGGAACCTACCTCGGCACCATTCCATTTGTGCACACGGTGTTTTCTATTGGCCATCAATGTCACGTCACACGTCGGTCATTGACGTTAAAGGGTCATATTGTGCCCTTCATGCGTGCAGTGCAGTCATGGCAAGGGCAGCTTCACTAATACGATGTGGTTCGCTCTGACCATATGCCGCTTAACCCACTTATCTTCCCTTATTTGGAGCTGGCTCCTGCAATCGCGGTGCACCCGCGGCTGTTAACTAGTTAAGTGACGCTGTCAATCTCTGATAGCAGCATTTAACTCGTGCTTACAGGAAGAGCGTCACTAATTCTGCCCATTCGGTGACCACGTAACATAATCGTGGGTCACTGATGGGTCGGCATGATAACTAGAGGTCTGCAGCAGACCTCTATGTTTGTCATTGCCAGATTGCTATAAGCAACGCCCGGTGGTCGTCACTCATAGCAAGTGAGCATTTCTGCTACACACAGGGGATCTGATCATCGCCTGTGTGTAGCAGCAGAGGCGATCAAAGTACTGCAGCTTCTAGTCTCCCATTCAGACTACTGAAGCATGCAAAAGTAAAAATAAAATGTTTTTAAAAATATTAAAAAATGAAATATATATAAGTTCAAATCACCCCCCCTTTTGCCCCATTCAAAATAAAAATAAAACAAAAATCAAATATACACATATTTGATATTGCTGCATTCAGAATCGTCTGGTCTATCAATATAAGAAAATAACCCAATGGCTAAATTGTGTAACCAGAAAAAAATTCAAAATGCCATAATTATGCTTTTTTGCAATAACGGGCGATCAAAAGATCATTTATACACCAAAGTGGTATCATTAATAACATTAGCTTGGTGTGCAAAAAATACGCCCTCACCCAGCCCCAAATGACGAAAAATGGAGCTGCTACAGGTCTCGGAATATGGTGCCTTTTTTTGTTTTATTTTTTTTTACAAATTTTGGATTATTTTTTCACCACTTTTGGATTATTTTTCACCACTTTAGTGAACATGGTATAAAAAAGCAGTTATGGAATTGAACTTTTTTTTGCAATTTCACAAAACTTGGAATTTTTTTCCTGTTTTCCAGTACACGATATGTTAAAACCAATGGTGTCATTCAAAAGTACAACTTGTCATGCAAAAAAATTAAGCCCTCACATGGCCATATTTACAGAAAAATAAAAAGTTATGGCTCTGGGAAAAAGGGCAGCAAAAAACAGAAATTCAAAAACCGAAATACCCTTAGTCGTTAAGGGGTTAATTGGTGGGGATGTATATATATCCTGGTTAGAGATTATTTTGTAAGCAACTCCCCTTGGGAAAGCAAAAGCAAAATGTGCATCAAAGCAGTGTGGGGCATCCCCATCTTTATATACTACGGGTAAATTTTACATTACATTGTTAACTTGCAGGCTCCATAGACATTAGTGCACTTATGGTTGAACTCTCACAGCAGCTCAATGATACACTGCAGGAGCATTACCTTCTGTCATTGCATCGCCGGCGGTGGGGTGAGATCGCCGTGAGACACTCGGTATTCGGCCGGGATCACACATGCGAGAAACACAGATGAGTCTCGCATGTTAGCCACCCGCACTCGGGAGCGGAGCGAGTGGCTGCATGGAAATACATGCAGCCAAACGCTCTGTTCCCGAGTGCAGGTGGCAGTGCCAGATATTAACATACGAGACTAGTCCGTGTTTCTCGCATGCGTAATCCCCGCCTTAAATGGACTACGGCGGACAAAACTGCACTCCTTGCGAGAGTAACCATTGCCTCAGGGCCTGTGCGATGGGAGGGTCTGAGAAAACTTTCCCAGAAATTTGACAGTGTTCCACTGCCACTGCTGGATTGGAGTTGTGTCTCTTTCGCCTGTACTCCTTGGTTGTCCAACGAACTGTGACCTCTGCCGCCAGCGTTTTCAGATGAGAATTTTTTTGATAATTCTGCAACAAGGACCTTTTGGCACTAACCCATTTTAGTAGACCTGTCTGCCTTGGGAAAAAGAGATAGAAAGTTCTCTTTGTAGCGTGAGTCTAGAAGTGTCACCAACCATTAATGACTGTCACCCAAAATTTTGAGAATGCGAGGGTCATGGGAAAGGCAGAGTAACATAAGCTGAGCAATGCGTGCCAGACTGCTAACAGGCAAGACTTCCATGTCCTCAAAAAGAGGATAACTGACCATGCTCTCCTCCTCCTTCTCCCTGTCCTCAGGCCATCCACGCTGAACAGACAGTATGACAGTTGTGCAGGTAGTACCGTCTACAGCACATGA
Source organism: Oophaga sylvatica (assembly GCA_033576555.1). Lineage (NCBI taxonomy): Eukaryota > Metazoa > Chordata > Amphibia > Anura > Dendrobatidae > Oophaga > Oophaga sylvatica. Next base: position 852,588,635 of record JARQOD010000001.1, on the reverse strand, counting down.
AACTAGCTCCTGTTCTTCCCCCTCCTCATCCTCCTCCTCTTCCTCATTGTCACCCAATCCACATTGGGATGAGATGAGGCTGGGCTGTGTGTGATCACCCTGTATGGTTCTTTGCACCATCTGATTTTGCTCCGCCTGCAATGCTTCCTCTTTGATTGTGAGTAGGGAGCATTTCAGAAGACAGAGAAGCAGGATGGTGATGCTAGTTATGGCATCATCACCACTCACCATCTTGGTGGAGTCCTCAAAGTTTTGGAGGATGGTACATATATCTGACATCCATGTCCGCTTCTGAGGTCTTATGTGTGGAGTCTGAACTGAATACCGACGGCCTTGTTGATGCTGGTAGTCAACCACTGCCCTCTTCTGCTCACAAATCCTTCCCAACATCTGCAGTGTAGAGTTTCAATGCATGGGGACATCAAACACCAGTCAGTAAGCCTTAAGCTGCAAAAGCTGCTGAAGCACGGCAAGGCCAATGGAAGCTGTAGCTGACTTTCTAAAAAGGGCACACAGGCAGCGTGCTTTGACTAGCAGATCCAGCAGCTATGGCTAGGATTTGAAAAATCGCTGAACCACGAGGTTAAGCTCATGGGCCAGGCATGTGTCATGTATAGTGTACAGTTCCTATAGCGTCTTGTGCTTGGGTGCGAGGAAAACACAGAGACATAGGTTGAAATGAAATGACTTGTATTACTTCATACAAGCATGCTGAAAAGTTCACACAGTTTGCAGGAACAGCGACAGGAGACACAGCAGGCCAGAGTAACTTCAAGCACTACAGTAAATCTCCAAAGCAGGTTCAGGATCTCTTCTCTGTACCGTAATTCCTCTGCAAACATGGATTCACCAAACAGCAGGTTTCCAGAGTCCAAAAGTGTTCCAAGGTTCCTCAGTAGGGAATAGCTGGAGTACAAGTCCAAGGCTTCCAGGAGTCAGGTCACAGACTGACTGAGGCTTGATTCAGGAGCACTGATTGTTCAGCTGAGGCTGCTTAAGAAGCAAGAGGGAAGAATCAGGGCGGGAACATGAAAACTGGAAACTCCATATTAACTGAGGGCAAGAGCTGCAGAAAGACAGAAAGCAAAATGGCCGACGGAAAACTGAGTTTCAAGGAACATGTCAACAGAGACAAAGAACCTTACATTACTCCCCCCTTAGGGACAACCTCCGGATGACCTCAGACCAGGCTTGTCAGGGTACCTCTGATGAAACTGGCGGAGCAGGCGAGGAGCATTTACATTATTGACTGGTTCCCATGAGTTGTCCTCCACTGGGTAGCCCTGCCATTTAATCAAATATTGCAACTGATTTCTGTACAACCTGGAATCTAGAATCCTTTCCACCATAAATTCTTCCTGACCATCGACCAGCACGGGGTCAGGGCAAGGAGAAGAACGTCCAGGAAACGTATTGGGTGTTGCAGCCTTTAGTAGGGATACATGAAAGACAGGGTGGATTCTCATAGTTCTGGGCAGTTGAAGACGACAAGCAACAGCACTTATAATTTTATTGATCTTATAAGGTCCAATGTACTTATGTCCCAATTTAGACGATGGAATCTTTAATTTAAGATTTCTGGTTGACAGCCAGACCAAATCTCCTACCTTGAAAGCTGGTGCAGGTTTACGAAATTTATCTGCTGCTTTCTTGTACCTTTCCTGAGCCAATTCTAGATTTTCCTTTAGAAGATCCATATTCTTTTGTAAAGAAGTGATTCTTTCAGCCACTGCCGGCAAGGGCGTATCTATGGGAAATCGAGGAAGAATGTTAGGATGATAACCTAGATTGGAGTAAAAAGGAGACTGCTTAGTGGAGGCGCTCTGAGAGTTGTTATAAGAGAACTCAGCCAGTGGAAGTAGATCCACCCAATCATCCTGTAGGTGGCAGATAAAACAGCGGAGATACTGCTCCAGGGTCTGATTGGTTCGTTCTGTCTGTCCATTAGTCTGGGGATGAAAAGCAGAAGAAAGGTTTACTTTAATGTCCAATGCTGCACAGAAATTTTGCCAAAACCTTGAAGTGAATTGCACCCCTCGATCCGAAATGACCTCATCTGGTACTCCATGTAAGCGAAACACATTCTTAATCATCAAGTCTGATGTCTGTTTTGCAGTGGGTAAGCCGACACAAGGGATAAAATGAGCTGCCTTTGTTAGACGGTCAACCACCACTAGAATGGTGTTCTTCCCTTGAAGTCCATAGAAATGGATCCCCACGGGCGGGACGGGGTGGGAAGAGGTTGCAACAGACCAGTTGGTGAGGAGCGAGGTGTTTTGCATCTTGCACAGACTTCACATGAAGGACATAGTTTAAGACATCTTTCCTGTAAGTGGGCCACCAAAAGAAACGAGAAAGAAATTCTTGTGTCTTTAGAATTCCCCTATGCCCGGCTATCTTGGAATCGTGGATGAGTTGCAATACTCTCAATCTGACTGTTTCAGGTATATACAGACGTTGTCCCTGAATCCACACACCATTCTTAAAGACAAGACTTACGTCCCTTGGGGGTTGAGCCAACAAAGAATCCGCATGGTATGCTTCCTTGATGTCCTTAAGTAGGTCTTGATTATGAATCACTCCCAGGAATCTAGAGTCAGGAAGAATAGTCTTAGGAGGAGTAAGTGGACGTGTCTCTGCTGAATGAATCCTAGAGAGTGCATCAGCTTTTCCATTGCGCGATCCTGGTCTATAAGAAATGACAAAAATAAATTGGTTTAGGAAAAGATTCCAGCGAGCCTGGCGAGGAGTCAGGCACTTAGCCGACCTGATAAATTCAAGGTTACGATGGTCTGTCAGGACGACATTTGCTGTGCAGCTCCCTGAAGAAGGTGTCTCCATTCCTTGAAGGCGGCAATAATGGCCAACAATTCTCTATTGCCCACATCGTAGTTCCTCTCAGCCGAAGACAACTGCTGGGAAAAGAAGGCACAGGGATGCAAGACATTCTTCTCACCTGTTCTCTGAGAGAGTATAGCTCCAACGGCACAGTCTGAAGCATCCACCTCTATTATGAAGGCAAGCTCAGGGTTGGGATGTACTAAGATAGGTGCGGTGGTAAATTTATCCTTTAAACAGGAAAATGCTTCCTGAGCTTGCGGGGTCCAGGAGAACCTAGACTGTTTCCGGGTAAGTTGGGTGATAGGTGACACTACCTCAGAAAAATTCTTAATGAAACGTCTATAGAAGTTGGCAAACCCGATGAAACGCTGGACCTCCTTCACATTTCTAGGAATTGGCCAATCCTTGATGGCTTGGGTCTTGCTTCCATCCATACTAATCCCTTGCGTAGATAGTACATACCCCAGAAATTGAATTTCGGTCCTATGGAATTCACATTTTTCAAGTTTGATGTAGAGATGGTTTTGTCTTAGGCGTTCTAAGACCATTCTCACATGTCCATGATGTTCCTCTGTGGAGTTAGAAAAAATTAGAATATCATCCAGATAAATCACCACAAATGTATCTAGGAGATCTCTGAAGATATCATTCACGAAGTGTTGGAAAGTGGCTGGGACGGTACTCAGACCAAAAGGCATAACTAGATATTCAAAGTGTCCATAGCGTGACCTGAAAGCAGTCTTCCATTCATCCCCAGGTCTAATACGGACCAAGTTATAGGCCCCACGGAGATCCAGTTTAGAGAAAATTTTGGCATGCCGCACTCTCTCCAACAACTCAGGGATTAAAGGCAATGGATAACGGTTTCTAATAGTAACCTTATTGAGTTCCCTATAGTCTATGCAGGGTCTCAGAGATCCATCTTTCTTCTTCACAAAGAAGATGGGTGCACCTGCGGGAGATGAAGAGGGGCGTATGAAGCCCTTGGCTAAATTTTCATCTATATAATCCTTCAAAGCTTTTAGCTCGGGCCCCGCTAGGGGGTAGATCTTACCAAAAGGTATCTCGGCTCCGGGCAATAGTTCAATTGGACAATCATATGGACGGTGAGGAGGAAGCTGATCAGCGTTCTTCTTGTCACATAAATCCACATAGTCCTGGTATACAGCTGGTAGTTCAGGGACTGACATGGTTCCTTTAGGAACAGAGCAAGCTGAAACTCCTTGACTCATCTGTTTCTCCGGAAAGTGTAATTCCTTGGTCTCCCAGTTAATCGTAGGATTCTGCGCCTGCAGCCATGGTAGCCCTAGAATGATGGGAAAGTGGGGAGAAGAGATAAGCAAAAAAGTCATTTTCTCCTGATGATCTTTACCCATAAGGACCCTCAAAGGCTCTGTTTCTTGATCCACTGGTCCAGAAGTCAGTAGAGAGCCATCCACAGTCTCCATCTGTACTGGAGTAGCCTTCTTCACTGAACGTATCCCCTGTTTCAGAGCAAAGGAGATATCCATAAAATTTCCACTTGCTCCTGAGTCGATCATAGCAGAGCTAGACACCCAGACTGAGTCAACCCAGAGTTTGATGGAAAGGAAGCAATGAGAATTGTTTCTTTTACAACTCAGCTGGGACACCGCTGAGGAAACTTGAAAAATTGCAGCGTTTATACCGTCATCGTCCCCAGAACTAACAGAGTTTAAGTCCGAGAAATCAAGATCTCTTGCAGCAGATCTCTCTGGAGCCTGAGGCTCGGACATGACAGAGCTCCTCTCGCAACACTCACAGTGAATGACTGCTGCAGTAGTCTTACGAGAACGGCTGGGGCAGTTTACAATGAAGTGCCCTGACTTACCACAGTAGAAACATAGATTTCCTTTATACGATGTTCTTTGCGTGCATCACTAACCCATCTTTGCAAAGAGTCCACCTGCATGGGTTCAGGTTCTGGTTCCCTTGTGATCCTACTCAAAGGTTCCTTAGCTGAGGAGGGAGGTAGTAAAAGGTTATTGCGATTATTTTCGAACCATCTCTCTTGTCTGCGTTCAGTCAGACGAGCATCAATACGGATACAATAGTTGATAAAGTCACCTAACGCAGTGGGAGGGTCGGCACGAGCAAGTTCATCCTTAATCAGTGGAGACAACCCTTTCCGAAAAATAGATTATTTAGCGGAAGTGTCCCAAGTGGTATCAAGAGCCCATCTCCTGAAATCCAGGGCATATTCGGCTACTGAACGCTTACCTTGGCGCAAAGTTAACATGGCTGCTTCAGCTGTTGCACCTCGATTGGGGTCATCAAACACCTGCCCCATGGCTGAAATAAAAGCATCAAGGTGATTCAAACAATCATCCTCAGTCTCAATCAGAGGGTTTGCCCACATCAAAGCCTTATTGGTAAGCAACATGATTATAGTAAGCACTTTGGATCGTTTAGTGGGAAATTGTGAAGCATGTGCAGAGAAAAATAAATTGCATTGATTAATAAATCCCCTGAATTTCTCACGTTCACCGCCAAAACGAAAAGGAGGTAATTTGGGGATCCCAGAACTTGGGGTTATGGCAGGAGCCTGGGCTCGTTCCTCTAGAGCCTCAATCCTGGCTCGCAATTCCTGGGTAGTCTGTCCAAACACTTGCAAATTATGATTAGTGAGGTCCTTTAGGCTTGCAAAACGGGTTTTTAAAGTCTGTACATCTGAAAGGATTGTATCAGTCACTCCGCAAAGTTCCTTTATGCGGGCCTCCATCTTCCAAATCTTTTAAGGCAGAGGTGCTGGAAGGAGAAGAGGAAAGGAAAAAAACAAAAAAAAACAATAGTGTTTACCTGTGGTAACACTCCAGAGTAAAATTTTAAGGGAATGCGCTCACCTGGAATGGTTGTGAGAAGTCACAACCACTGTCATCACATAAGGTATTAAACGGACATCTGATATCCACAGTCACAGCAGACACGGCTTTCCCAGACCCAGCAGACACTAAACATTGGCTCCTGAATCTTGTCATGTATAGTGTACAGTTCCTATAGCGTCTTGTGCTTGGGTGCGAGGAAAACACAGGAGACATAGGTTGAAATGAAATGACATGTATTACTTCATACAAGCATGCTGAAAAGTTCACACAGTTTGCAGGAACAGCGACAGGAGACACAGCAGGCCAGAGTAACTTCAAGCACTACAGTAAATCTCCAAAGCAGGTTCAGGATCTCTTCTCTGTACTGTAATTCCTCTGCAAACATGGATTCACCAAACAGCAGGTTTCCAGAGTCCAAAAGTGTTCCAAGGTTCCTCAGTAGGGAATAGCTGGAGTACAAGTTCAAGGCTTCCAGGAGTCAGGTCACAGACTGACTGAGGCTTGATTCAGGAGCACTGATTGTTCAGCTGAGGCTGCTTAAGAAGCAAGAGGGAAGAATCAGGGCGGGAACATGAAAACTGGAAACTCCATATTAACTGAGGGCAAGAGCTGCAGAAAGACAGAAAGCAAAATGGCCGACGGAAAACTGAGTTTCAAGGAACATGTCAACAGAGACAAAGAACCTTACAGCATGGTACGTGTGTGAGCTCGCCTCGCCTCAAAGCCACCACCAGATTAGGCAAATTAGGGCCAAGCCAGACCTTGCATTCACTTCATGGACAAACTTTATGGTAATAAAAAATAAAATAATAATGGAAACTTTTGTTTCCTATGGCCATCCAGTACGTGCTTTCAAAGGCTTATTGGGGTGCATATAATGTTAGTGCAGGGCAGGCCTTGCAGTCAATGCATAAGAAAAGAGTATGAGAGTACAAAATGAATAATGTGAAGTGGATTTTCCTGTGCCCATCCAGTACCTGGGTTCAAAGGCTTAGGGTGAGTTTCCACGGTCAGGAAACGCTGCGTGTTTGGCGCTGTGCGCTGGCGCAGCGCGAAACACGCAGCGTCCAGATGTTACAGCATAGTGGAGGGGATTTCAAGAAATCCCGTCTCCACTATGCGTAACAATACGCAGGTGGCAAACCTGCGTAAACGGACATGCGGCGCATCTTTTTAGACCGCAGCATGTCCTTTCGTATTGCGGCGACGGTGCGTCGCCGCAACAGAATTAACACAGGGCTATGTAGCCCTGCGCTCTTTCCGGAGGTGTTCCGGAGGTGTCCTGAACACCTCCGGAAAGATCGCGTGTCATAAAGGGGGCGGGGCTTAGACAGAGCGGAATTTCCGCTCCGTCCAAAGCGCTGTGGTTCCGGACCGTGGAACCACAGCCTTATTGGGTGCATATGACTTGGTAGCAGGGCAAGCCTTGCAGTCAATGCATAAGAAAGGAGTCTTTGAGTACAAACATGAATAATGTGAAGTGGGTTTTCCTGTGGCCATTCAGTACGTGGCTTCAAAAGCTTATTGGGGTGCATGTAACTTTGGGGCAGGCCAGGCCTTGCATTCAATTCATTTTTTCAGGAAGCCCTCCTGTACCTCACGTGAAAGGGGTATTGGGGTGCATCATAATTCTTGGCAGAACATCCACTCACTGCATAAGCAATAAGGCAATAACAGTATAGGAGGCCCACTGTTTAATAATGGCCCTTTAAGAATATTAATGCCGTCTGATGGCCTTATAAAAATAGCCTCTGTGACTTTAAGAGTCAAGATGTGTCTGCTTATGTGTCACATACCACATGGCCAGCTAGGGTTGTTAAATGTTACAGTGACATTTCCCAGTGAATGCATTTGTATTGAATGAATGCAATGCTAAATTTGAAAAATACATAAAAAACGCTGCGTGTGAACATAGCCCAAGTGGTGGAGGAACATTTTTGTCTTGGGTTAATTATTTTGCCTTGTATGCAAATTATTAACCTGGAAAGGATGTTCCTTAACATATTTCCCAGCAAAATCCATTTTGCTTTCGTTTTTGTATGTTTTTTGGTGCACCGGTAAAAATGGCGTGAAACTCTGACATTTTTTACAGCTGTGACCTAGGAGTCAGAAATGCTTCCAGGGGCATTTACCATGATGTTCCCGTGTCATTTGAGCAGTGTTTCCATAATTTTCAGTCATTTTTTTAGACCTTAAAATGATCCCAGGGGGGATCGCGGTAAAAATGCTCGGGTTTCCCATAGACTTACATCGGGCTCGTTGTTCTGTCCAAGCACCCGAGTTTTCCAATTTGCTCAACCTCAGCAATGAGCACTCGAGCATTTTAGTGCTCGCTCATCACTACTGGCAAGGTGTTCCCCAAACTACCCGAGAGCTGACTGGACCACCGACCCAGAGGAGACAGCACCCCCGCTGGGGATTGTAACCTGAGAACTGTGAGTAAAGAGTGAAGACTGCACCCTGCTGTGTCCTCAGACTCATTTTCTGCTTCATCTGCCCTGCACTACAACCGTTACCAACATCTTTAACACTATAACTGCCTTGGGGCCTAGCTATGCCTGTGGAGAGCTGTAACATCTTTGCTGCATCACCAACTACCCCAGTGGATTTGATTCGCAGTGTCGGCCGTCTTATTGCCGAACACCATGGGTGGCGTCACAAACTAATTTCCTTACAAACTACCCCCATCATCGGCTTTCCCTTTTATTTATCTCTCCCTCATTTTATTGCACGCCTAGGGCCACGGACCAGGTAATTGCTGCCATAACCTTCCTCCTAAAGAACTGGCTTGGACTGAGCACTCCACGGCCCTGATGGCATTGCATCTCCATCTGGGGGTTTGCCTGTAGTAGAAAGTGTGGCAGAGGTCTATTATGCTGTTTTTACTGTGTCGAAATTGATGTCACTTTAGTGGTGTGTGACAATAATTTTTTGAAATGTGGAGACTTCAAGTTGGGTGTCCATCTGGTGGGTTGACTCTATAAGAAGGTCTCCCAGACAGGCAAGCCTGCACTTCCTTTCAGTCAACTACCTGTTACTTTCCTTACATTTTTCTACCAATAGTACTGTATAAAACTGTTGTTTGTGCCATCTGAGTGTGGCAGGAATAAAAAAAAATTGAAGCTGTTGTATGAGGTATCAGGTCTCCCAGCTAAGAAAGCTTACACTGCTCATTTAACCACCAGGTCCTCATTGAAACTTCAATTCCAAGCTATATAAAGTACAGACCAAAAGTTTGGACACACCTCATTTAAATATTTTTCTGTATTTTCATAACTATGAAAATTATACATTCACACTGAAGGCATCAAAACTATGAATTAACACATGCGGAATTATATACATAACAAAAAAGTGTGTAACAACTGAAATTATGTCTAATATTCTAGGTTCTTCAAAGTAGCCACCTTTTGCTTTGATGACTGCTTTGCACACTCTCGGCATTCTGTTGATGAGCTTCAAGAGGTAGTCACCGGAAATGGTTTTCACTTCACAGGTGTGCCCTGTCAGGTTTAATAAGTGGGATTTCTGGCCTTATAAATGGGGTTGGGACCATCAGTTGTGTTGTGCAGAAGTCTGGTGGATACACAGCTACTGAATAGACTGTTAGAATTTGTATTATGGCAAGAAAAATGCAGCTAAGTAAAGAAAAATGAGTGGCCATCATTACTTTAAGAAATGAAGGTCAGTCAGTCCAAAAAATTGGGAAAACTTTGAAAGCGTCCCTAAGTGCAGTTTCAAAAACCATCAAGCGCTACAAAGAAACTGGCTCACATGAGGACCGCCCCAGGAAAGGAAGACCAAGAGTCACCTCTGCTTCTGAGGATAAGTTTATCCGAGTCACCAGCCTCAGAAATCGCAGGTTTACAGCAGCTCAGATTAGAGACCAGGTCAATGCCACACAGAGTTCTAGCCGGAAACACAGCTCTACAACAACTGTTAAGAGGAGACTTTGTGCAGCAGGCCTTAATGGTAAAATAGCTGCTAGGAAACCACTGCTAAGGACAGGCAACAAGCAGAAGAGACTTGTTTGGGCTAAAGAACACAAGGAATGGACATTAGACCAGTGGAAATCTGTGCTTTGGTCTGATGAGTCCAAATTTGAGATCTTTGGTTCCAACCACTGTGTCTGTGCAACACAGAAAAGGTGAACGGATGGACTCTACATGCCTGGTTCCACCATGAAGAATGGAGGAGGAGGTGTGATGGTGTGGGGGTGCTTTGCTGGTGACACTGTTGGGGATTTATTCAAAACTGAAAGCATACTGAACCAGGATTGCTGCCACAGTATCTTGCAGCAGCATGCTATTCCATCCGGTTTGCATTTAGTTGGACCATCATTTATTTTTCAACAGGACAATGACCCCAAACACACCTCCAGGCCATGCAAGGGCTATTTGACCAAAAAGGAGAGTGATGGGGTGCTATGCCAGATGACCTGGCAGCCACAGTCACCAGACCCGAACCCAATCGAGATGGTTTGGGGTGAGCTGGACCGCAGAGTGAAGGCAAAAGGGCCAACAAGTGCTAAGCATCTCTGGGAACTCCTTCAAGATTGTTGTAAGACCATTTCCGGTGACTACCTCTTGAAGCTCATCAAGAGAATGCCAAGAGTGTTCAAAGCAGTCATCAAAGCAAAAGGTGACTACTTTGAAGAACCTAGAATATAAGACATATTTTCAGTTGTTTCACACTTTTTTGTTAAGTATATAATTCCACATGTGTTAATTCATAGTTTTGATGCCTTCAGTGTGAATGTACAATTTTCATAGTCATGAAAATACAGAAAAAATTTTAAATGAGAAGGTGTGTCTAAACTTTTGGTCTGTACTGTATATGCTGGGCCATGCCCTGATACTTCATGCATGGCCCATGGCTGACTGCTACTGTGCTACTTGCAAATTTCTACTGTGGATCAATTGATGCCACTTTTCATGGTGTCTTCTACTAATTTTAGCTGTTTGGGAAACTTTTTGTCAGCCCTTTGTGTATACGTTCGGTTTTACCTCACATTGAATCTAACAGGGTTCGGCAAAGCAAACCATGAAAGGTTCACTCTTTTGTAGCTATGGCCACTACCAGAAGACGGTGCAGCTCGGCAAGTGAGTGTCTAACCCTAGCCGATCAGACATTGACCTATCCTAAAGATATGTCATCAATATAAATGAAGTGGACAACCTCTTTAACCCCTTTCTACCATTTGACGTATTATCCCGTCCATGTGACCTGGGCCTTAAGTCCCAGGGACAGGAAAGTACGTCATAGTCGATCGGCCGTGCTCACAGGTGGAGCGCGGCCGAGTGTCAGCTGATTCTCACAGCTGACACACGGCACTAAGTGTCAGGAGCGGTCACGGACCGCTCCCGGCACTTTAACCCATGGCACACTGCGATCAAAGATGATCGCAGCATTTAGACAGTTGCAGAGGGGCTAACAGCCCTTCTGCTTTTGGATCGGAGACCCCGCAGCATGACGCGGTGTCCCAATCATTCCCATGGAGACCCGGATGTCCTCACGACAACATCCAGGTCTCCAGGTCAAAGAGACTTCCTGATATGCGCAGTACATGTCAGGAAGTCTCAGAGGTATGTGTACAGAAGCTGCAGTGCTGCAAGCTTCTATAGCGTGCAGATGCTGCTTCATCTGCATGCTATAGAAGTGATCAGCATGCAGAAAATAAGTGTCCCATAGAGGGACAATGTGTAAAAACAAGAATTAAATAAAAACAGGTTTTTTTAAATAATTGTAAAAATATTTTAACCCCTTAGTGACTGAGCCATTTTGCCAGGCCAATTTTTACAATTCTGACCACTGTCACTTTATGAGGTTATAACTCTGGAACGCTTTAACGGATCCTGCCGCTTCTGAGATTGTTTTTTCCGTGACATATTGTACTTCATGCTAGTGGTAAAATTTCTTCGATATGACTTGTGATTATTTATGAAAAAAACAGAAATATGGTGAAATTTTTAAAAGTTTGCAATTTTCAAACTGAAATTTTTATGCCCTTAAATCAGAGATAAATGTGACACAAATTACTAATAAATAACATTTCCCACATGTCTACTTTACATCAGCACAATTTTGGAAACAACATTTTTTTTGTTATGAAGTTATAAGGGTTAAAAGTTGACCAGCGATTTCTCATTTTTACAACAAAATTTCCAAAACCATTTATTTAAGGGACCACATCATATTTAAAGTCATTTTGAGGGGTGTACATGACAGAAATTACCCAAAAGTGACACCATTCTAAAAACTGAACCCCTCAAGGTACTCAAAATCACATTGAAGAAGGTTATTAACCCTTTACGTGCTTCACAGGAACGGAATCAATGTGGAAGGAAAAAATTAACATTTAACTTTTTTTTTTTTAACAACATTTTACTTCAGAACCATTTTTTTTTCACAAGTGTTAAAACAGAAAATGAACCACAAAAATTATTGTGAAATTTCTCCTGAATACGCAGATACCACATATGTGGGGGTAAACCTCTGTTTGGGTGCACGGTAGAGCTCGGAAGAGAAGGAGCGCCGTTTGACTTTTTCAACGCAGAATTGGCTGGAATTGAGATTGGACGCCATATTGCGTTTGCAGAGGCCCTGATGTGCCTAAACAGTGGAAACCCCCAAGTGACACCATTTTGGAAACTAGACCCCCTAAGGAACTTATCTAGATGTGTGGTGACCACTTTGAACAACCAAGTGCTTCACACAAGTTTATAACGTAGAGCCGTAAAAATAAAAAAGCATATTTTTTTGACAAAAGTGATCATTTTGCCCCCAATTTTTTATTTTAACAAGGGTAGCAAGAGGAATTGGACCTCAAAAGTTGTTGTGCAATTTGTCCTGAGTATGCTGATACCCCATATGTGGGGGTAAACCTCTGTTTTGGTGCACGGTAGAACTCGGAAGAGAAGGAGCGCCGTTTGATTTTTTCAACGCAGAATTGGCTGGAATTGAGATTGGACACCATGTTGCATTTGCTGAGGCCCTGATGTGCCTAAACAGTGGAAACCCTCCACAAGTGACACCAGTTTGGAAACTAGACCCCCTAAGGAACTTATCTAAATGTATGCTGAGCACTTTGAACCCCCAAGTGCTTCACACAAGTTTATAATAAAAAAGCATATTTTTTTTCACAAAAGTGATCTTTTTGCCCTCAATTTTTTATTTTAACAAGTGTAGTAAGGGGAATTGGACTACAAAAGGTGTTGTGCAATTTGTCCTGAGTATGCTGATACCCCATTTGTGGGGGTAAACCTCTGTTTGGGTGCACAGTAGAGCTCTGAAGAGAAGGAGAGCCGTTTGACTAAAACTGAGAATGCGCTGGAATTTAGATTGGACATCATGTTGCATTTGCAGAGGCCCTGATGTGCCTAAACAGTGGAAACCCCCCACAAATTATATCATTTTGGAAACTAGACCCCCTAAGGAACTTATCTAGATGTGTGGTGAGCACTTTGAACAAACCAAGTGTTTCACACAAGTTTATAACGTAAAGCCGTAAAAATAAAAAAGCATTTTTTTTCACAAGTGATCTTTTTGCCCCCAATTTTTTATTTTAACAAGGGTAGCAAGAGGAATTGGACCCCAAAAGTTGTTGTGCAATTTGTTCTGAGTATTCTGATACCCCATTTGTGGGGGTAAACCTCTGTTTGGGTGCACGGTAGAGCTCTGAAAAGAAGGAGCGCCGTTTGACTTTCTCAACGCAGAATTGGCTGGAATTGAGATTGGACACCATGTTGCATTTGCAGAGGCCCTGATGTGCCTAAACAGTGGAAACCAAGTGACACCATTTTGGAAACTAGACCCCCTAAGGAACTTATCTAGATGTGTGGTATGCTGATACCCCATATGTGGGGGTAAACCTCTGTTTGGGTGCACGGTAGAGCTCGGAAGGGAAGGAGCGCCGTTTGACTTTTAATCTCAAAATTGTGAGAGCAGATGCCATGTCGGGTTTGGACATGTGCGTAAACAGCAGAAATCCCCCAAAACTGACCCCTGTTATGTTTCGGTAGCTGAGGAGTGCAGGTAAAAAAGGCAATACACCAGAGCAGTTGGAATCTGTGAGATTGCAGTACCCTGACTAACCACCACAACTAGAGGCAGCCGTGGAGCGTTCCTACGTTGGTCCTAGACGCCTCGTCACAGCCTGAGAAACTAACTACACCTAAAGATAGAAATAGGAAAGCTATCTGCCCGGAGCAGAACCCCAAAGATAATAGAAAGCCCCCAAACATGTAATGGCGGTTAGACAAGAGGAAATACTGACACAGAAAGAAAATAGAATGAGAAAACGCTGGGGCCCAAACTATCTAAATAGAAAAGGACAGGAAGGGTACTTACTGCAATCCCAGAAAACCCTGAAAAACACCAACTCTACTAATTTCAAAATCACCTGAGATCACACGACTCTACCACCTAAATTAGCTCTCTGGTGTAACAAAATCAAAACAGCAGCCACTGAAAAAACTGGAAAAAGCAAAAGAACAAAACTCAGTGGCTGAACTAAACTGAGAAGGCAGAAGCCCCCAGAGGGGACCCAGAAGGCCCCCAAAGAAGTGCAGGACAAAATGCAAAAATATAGCAACACACAAAAGAAGAAAAATTCTTATCTGGTAGCAGGAGATGCAGACACGACACAGCAGGCTACAAGGGAAACTGGAATGAAGGATTCAGACCAGAACAATTGATCACCGGCAACCCTGATGGGAAAATGACTCCCTTATATAAGACCAGTCAGTAACACCTGATTCCCAGTCCTCACAATCTTCACTAGTACCGCTTGTAGCCACCAGAGGGAGCCTCTGCTCAGAACTCATCTCAAACCCATTCACAACAGTACCCCCCCCTTGAGGAGGGGTCACCGAACCCTCATTTGAGCAACCAGGTCGGTCAGGATGAGTTCTATGATACGCACGGATAAGTCTCCTAGCATGGATGTCCGAAGCAAACACCCAAGAATTGTCTTCCTGACCATAACCTCTCCATTTAACCAAATACTGGAGTCTTCGTCTAGAAAAACGAGAATCCAATATTTTCTCAACCACATACTCCAGATTGCCCTCAACCAAAACAGGGTCAGGAGGCACAGTAGCAGGAACCACTGGCTCAACAAACCTCTTCAACAAGGACTTGTGGAACACGTTATGGATCTTAAATGTCCCTGGAAGAAGCAAACGAAAAGAAACAGGATTAATAATCTCCATGATCTTATAAGGTCCAATGAACCTAGGCTTAAATTTAGGAGATGCTACTCTCATAAGAATATTCTTTGAGGACAACCAGACCAAGTCCCCCACTTTAAACCGAGGAACATCAGTCCTATGCCGGTTAGCAAACCGCTGGGCCTTCTCCTGAGAGAGGGACAACCTCTCCACTACCTGGTCCCAAATCTGTTGCATACGCTCAACAACAGAGTCAACACCTGGACAGACAGAAGCCTCCGTCTGTCCCGAAGAAAATCGAGGGTGAAAACCAGAATTACAGAAAAACGGAGACATCAAAGTGGCAGAGCTAGCCCTATTATTAAGAGCAAACTCAGCCAAAGGCAAAAAAGAGACCCAGTCATCCTGATCAGCAGACACAAAGCATCTTAGATAAGTCTCTAATGTCTGGTTTGTTCTCTCAGTTTGACCATTGGTCTGAGGATGAAATGCCGAGGAGAAAGACAATTGAACACCCAGTTTAGAACAAAAAGTCCTCCAAAATCTGGAAACAAACTGGACTCCTCTGTCAGACACAATGTTCTCAGGAATGCCGTGTAAACGAACCACGTGCTGAAGAAACAACGGCACCAATTCAGAGGAGGAAGGCAACTTAGGTAATGGCACAAGATGTATCATTTTGGAAAACCTATCACAAATTACCCAGATGGTGGTCATTCTCTGAGAAACAGGAAGATCGGAAATGAAATCCATAGAGATATGGGTACATGGTCTCTTGGGCACAGGCAATGGCATCAACAAACCACTAGAGCGAGAGCAAGGCTTGGAGCGAGAGCAAGTCCCGCAGGACTGCACAAATTCCCTGACATCGCGAGACAAGGTAGGCCACCAAAAGGACCGACTAACCAAGTCTCTGGTACCAAAAATTCCGGGATGCCCAGCCAATGCGGAACAATGAATCTCAGACATCACACTCTTTTTCCATTGGTCCGGGACAAACAATTTTCCAACAGGGCAGCGCTCGGGCCTATCCTCCTGACACCCCTCCAGAGCAAGTCTCAAATTGGGCGAGATGGCGGAAAGAACTACACCCTCTTTCAAAATAACAGAAGGATCAGATAACTCAGGAGAGTCCGCAAGGAAACTCCTCGAGAGGGCATCCGCCTTAACATTCTTAGTGCCAGGAAGAAAGGAAACCACAAAATTAAAACGTGTGAAAAACAAGGCCCACCTGGCCTGTCTAGGATTGAGTCGCTTGGCAGATTCCAGATAGACCAGATTCTTATGGTCCGTAAGGACCACCACCTGATGTTTGGCTCCCTCCAGCCAATGTCTCCACTCTTCAAAAGCCCACTTCATGGCCAATAACTCCCGATTACCCACGTCATAATTACGTTCAGTAGGAGAAAATTTTCGAGAGAAAAAGGCACAAGGGTTACTTTTAGAGGTCTCTGGATCTTTTTGGGACAAAACGGCACCTGCCCCAATTTCAGAGGCATCAACCTCCACCTGAAATGGCAGAGAAACATCAGGCTGCCGTAGAACAGGAGCAGAAGTGAATCTCTGCTTAAGTTCCTGAAATGCAGAGACTGCCTCAGGAGGCCAATTCACCACATCAGAACCCTTTCTGGTCAAATCAGTTAATGGTTTAACAATAACCGAGAAATTACCAATAAATTTACGATAAAAATTGGCAAAACCCAAAAATCTCTGAAGAGCCTTTAATGAAGTAGGTTGGACCCAATCACAGATGGCCTGAACCTTGACCGGGTCCATTTCAATAACAGATGGGGACAAAATGAATCCCAGAAATGAGATCTTCTGTGCGCCAAAAAGACACTTTGATCCCTTCACATACAGAGCATTATCCCTCAAAATCTGGAACACAGTCCGAACATGTTTCACATGAGAGTCCAGTCATTAGAAAAAATCAAGATATCATCCAAATAAACAATCAGAAATTTGTCCACAAAATCCCTGAAAATGTCATTCATGAAGGACTGGAAGACGGAAGGGGCATTAGTGAGCCCAAAGGGCATCACTAGGTACTCAAAATGCCCTTCAGGGGTATTGAATGCCGTCTTCCATTCATCCCCGTGCTTAATGCGAATAAGGTTATACGCCCCCCTGAGGTCAAGCTTGGTAAACCAAGTAGCGTTTTTCACCCTGGAAAACAGGTCAGAAATCAAGGGTAACGGGTATTGATATTTCACAGTAATATTGTTCAAGAGACGATAATCAATACACGGCCTTAATGAACCATCTTTTTTGGCCACAAAGAAAAAACCGGCACCTAAGGGTGAAGAGGATGGTCTGATATGACCCTTCTCCAATGATTCCTTGATATAAGACCGCATAGCGTCATGTTCAGGTACAGACAAGTTAAAAAGGCGACCTTTAGGGAATTTACTACCGGCACTAATTCAATAGCGCAGTCATAGCTCCTATGGGGAGGTAAGGATGCAGATTTACTTTCGCTAAACACATCAGAAAAATCAAACAAAAAGTCAGGAACATCCTGAGCTTGGGGGGAGGCAGAAAAAACAGGAGTGTTGGTATTAACACATTGGCAGCCCCAACTGGTTACAGACACAGATTTCCAATCCAAAACAGGATTAAGAGACTGCAACCAAGGGAAACCTAGTACAATAATGTCATGCAGATTATATAGAACCAAAAATTTGCAGCACTCCTGGTGATCAGGTTCAACCCTCATTATCACCTGAGTAGAAAAACTGGGGTTTATTCTCAGCCAAAGGGGTAGAATCGATCCCCAGTAGGGGAATAGACTTCTGTAGGGGTATCAAGGGAAACCCACAACGTTTAGCAAAATCATAATCCATCAGGTTAATAGCTGCTCCAGAATCAACGAAAGCCTGAGCAGAAAATGAGGACAGAGAGCATATCAGAGTGACAGTTAATAAAAACTTAGTCTGAACACTACCCAAGACAACTGAGCGTGCAAAACGTCTTCCCCGCTTAGGGCAGACTGAAATAGCATGAGAGGCATCACCACAGTAGAAACATAACCTATTGCGCTTTCGAAACTCATGACGCTGTGCCCCAGACACCACTCCATCACACTGCATGGGCTCAGAAGCTGGCTCACAAGGCAACACCACTCCACGCATACTTCTCCGCTCACGCAAACGTCTGTCAATTTGAATCGCTAATGACATAGAATCATTGAGACCAGAGGGGACAGGAAATCCCACCATAACATCCTTTACATTATCCGACAGACCCTTCCGGAAAAGGGCTGCCAAAGCGTCGTCATTCCATTTGGTCAGGACTGCCCACCTACGGAATCTCTGACAGTATAACTCAGCGTCATCAAGCCCCTGATTTAATGCCAACAAGGTTTTTTCAGCTTGATCAGTGACATTAGGCTCATCGTACAATAACCCCAAAGCCTGAAAAAACGCATCAACATCACTCAAAACAGGATCCCCAGGTGTCAGGGAAAAAGCCCAATCCTGAGGATCGCCGCGCAGGAGAGAGATGATAATTTGAACCTGCTGCGCTGCGTTTCCTGAGGACTTAGATTTTAAGGCAAAAAACAATTTACAATTATTTTTGAAATTCTGAAACTTAGCTCGATCCCCTAAAAACAAATCTGGCATGGGGATCCTAGGTTCCACAACAGGCAACCCAGCAAGATAGATAGCAATACTCCGAACCTCAGTGGCAAGCTGATCCACACGACCAGACAACTGTGCAAACTCCATTGGGAGAAAAGATCCTCCCCAGCACCCAGAGATACAGAGGGAAAAAAAAAAAAAAAATGCAACAAACAGAAAAATATCTCTGACAACTCTGACAACCTTTTTTCTATCACAATATTTTTACCCTTCTGTGAGTACCATACAATTTTCAACTTTTAGGCCGGTGATACTGTTATGTTTCGGTAGCTGAGGAGTGCAGGTAAAAAAGGCAATACACCAGAGCAGTTGGAATCTATGAGATTGCAGTACCCTGACTAACCACCACAACTAGAGGCAGCCGTGGAGCGTTCCTACGTTGGTCCTAGACGCCTCGTCACAGCCTGAGAAACTAACTACACCTAAAGATAGAAATAGGAAAGCTATCTGCCCCGGAGCAGAACCCCAAAGATAATAGAAAGCCCCCAAACATGTAATGGCGGTTAGACAAGAGGAAATACTGAAACAGAAAGAAAATAGAATGAGCAAACGCTGGGGCCCAAACTATCTAAATAGAAAAGGACAGGAAGGGTACTTACTGCAATCCCAGAAAACCCTGAAAAACACCAACTCTACTAATTTCAAAATCACCTGAGATCACACGACCTCTACCACCTAAATTAGCTCTCTGGTGTAACAAAATCAAAACAGCAGCCACTGAAAAAACTGGAAAAAGCAAAAGAACAAAACTCAGTGGCTGAACTAAACTGAGAAGGCAGAAGCCCCCGGAGGGGACCCAGAAGGCCCCCAAAGAAGTGCAGGACAAAATGCAAAAATATAGCAACAACACAAAAGAAGAAAAATTCTTATCTGGTAGCAGGAGATGCAGACACGACACAGCAGGCTACAAGGGAAACTGGAATGAAGGATTCAGACCAGAACAATTGATCACCGGCAACCCTGATGGGAAAATGACTCCCTTATATAAGACCAGTCAGTAACACCTGATTCCCAGTCCTCACAATCTTCACTAGTACCGCTTGTAACCACCAGAGGGAGCCTCTGCTCAGAACTCATCTCAAACCCATTCACAACAGACCCCATTTTGGAAGCTACACCCCTCAAAGATTTTATCCAGGGGTATATTGAGCAAATTTAACCCACAGGTACCACACAGAATTTGATGACATTAGGTCGTCATATTGAAAAAGTTCATTTTTTCCACAAAAATCTTGTTTTAGGCCTGAATTTCTCACTTTTGTCAGAGATTACACCAAAAAGTGGACCCCACAATTTGTTACCCACTTTCTTATGAGCGTGGCGATATCCCATATGTAGTCAAAAATTTCTGTTTGGACAAAATGCAGTGCTCAGACAAAATGGGGGACAATGTGACAAATTTGGCTTTATTTGATCCTTCCAAGAATTATTACTCACAGAGGGAGGCATGCTCCTAATAATACATTGGATGATTATAAAATTTGGTCTTGCTAACAAAACAGTTGTCCCACATTTGCGTATATTGCAGCAGGAAGAATAAACTGTACTGGAATGATGGGCAAAATGTAGAGGAAAATGCAGTCAACTATGTGGCAAAGCTGAGTTTGTTCCAAAGATCAAAGAACACCAGCAGGGCTAGCATGGCAGACACTTTCAGAGACTGGTCGTACAACGTCCTTTTAGCTCCATCAATCCCTATATGAGAGACGAATGTGCCAATAGATGTGGTGCACCATAGCAAGCTCCCACCCGCCAAGGTCAAAACAGCTATATGCACAACACAACCAATCCCCTACAGAATCTGTAAAGTATTGTCTGGAAACAGAGGTTCGGCAAGAACCATACAGTAAAGCCCATAGTGTAGAAGTACGGAACTTCCTCATTTTTAGAAATCCTCCAATAAAATGATCATGCCCGTATCACCAACATAAATATAAGTAATAGAAATGGAAGCCAAAGTTTTGTGTAGCAAGACAGTTGTTAAAAAAGTCAAAGTTAGATAAATGGTCAAAAATGTTTGTGAGTAATCAAGTCCTAGAATTAATTTTCAGATGACCTGACTTTTCAGGAACATTTGTGTGGTCCACACTCTGGGGTGTACAGACGTGGGTACGTGGACGAGAATTTGTTGGAATAGTAGTTTGGTATGTGATTGATCAAGTCCTAGAATTAATTTTCAGATGACCTGACTTTTCAGGAACATTTGTGGGGTCCACACTCTGGGTGTTAGGGCTGGCAGAACGCACAAAATAAATATAAATAATAAGTGCGTTCGCAGCCTGGGGTCCACCGTGCAGGCAGAGCCTGCTGCTAGTAGGATGGCAGTATGGCGAACTATGTTACTTCACAGAGTCGCAACTATGGACACTGAGGCCCTATATGGCGGTACAAGCAAACTCTGTTACGCCACAAAGTCGCTAAGGTAGAAACGCAGAAATATGGACTGTGTTCTGTTAACTCCACAGGTATGCACAGACAACTGCTGTGCGGACAGCAGTCCGTAGTAACGCAAACAGCAACGCAATCAGACAATCTCCTCACCGGAGAAGCTGGTATTCTAGGGGCTTATTTCAGCCGAGCCCTAAACATGTGCATACAATATCCTCTCCGGAGGTGCCGGTATTCTAGGGGCTTATTTTAGCCGAGCCGTAACACATGCGTGCAAGATCACCCTGGCGCAAAGCACATAATGTGATTGATACTAGCGCATGGCGGCACGACCATGCCACCCTTTTATAGTAGCAACTACAGGACCTGCCAGATAAGGACCAATGGGAAACTGCTCCAGAACACAAGTGGTTTCAGGACATTCCTGGCGGACCAATAGGAGCTGCTGCAGTACCTGAGCATGTGACCCCTGATCTCCAATAAGAGATCTTACTCTGGACATGCTCAGAAGGGGAAAGCAAGGACTTTGTCCTAAAGACATCTGCTCGCCGCTAACCAGTACTAGCTACAATAGCAGAGCCTGGAGGAGCAGCAGTAATCCTCTGCACAATATTAGACTGGGTGAGACGCTGGGACCGACGTCTAAGCTGAGCAGAGTCCACTGCGGTTGGAGACAGATGGGAGACCGCAGCAGGGATGGCTAGAGATTCCCATTGTGCAGAAGCGGGAACTCGACCCCTAACACTGGGGTGTACAGAGTTGGGTACGTGGATGAGAATTCGTTGGAATAGTAGTTTGGTATGGGATTGATCAAATATTGGAATTAATTGTGGAATGGGGAAAAATGGGATCTACTAATGATAATATTTTCTATTACGTGTTCCAAATTACTCTACTGGGGCCTCTAAGCATAAAATAAAAATTATATAAAAAAAAAAACTAATAATTGTGGGTGGTGTGGTAGGTCTCAAAGCAGGGGGAGATACAAAGACCTGGTTGGGATGGGCATGTGGGGCAATAGTAACGGGAATCACGGGGCGGTTAATTTACAGGGCTATAGTCTGTTTAGAAATGACCGTAAAAATAAGCGAGGTGGGGGTGTGTGTTTATATGTAAAATCATCCTTAAAACCCATCCTGCGTGATATCTGTGAATCTAATGAAGATGTAGAGTCTCTGTGGGTGGAGATTAGGGGAGGGGGGAAAATAATAAATTACTGATAGGGGTTTGTTATAAGTCTCCTAAAATAATGGATGCAACAGAGAATATCCTCGTAAAGCAAATAGATGAAGCAGCAACTCAAGGAGAAGTCATTATTATGGGGGACTTCAACTACCCTGAAATACATTGGGGAACAGAAACCTGCAGTTCCAGCAAAGGTAATAAGTTTTTGGCAACTATGAGAGACAATTACCTTTCACAACTAGTTCAGGACCCAACAAGAGGGGGCTCACTGCTAGACCTAATATTATCCAACAGGCCAGACCGCATATCAAATATAAGGGTTGGGGGTCACTTGGGTAATAGTGATCACAAAATAATAAGCTTTCATGTATCCTTTAATAAGATGTGTAGTCGAGGGGTTACAAGGACACTAAACTTCAGGAAGGCAAATTTCCAACGGATGAGAGATGATCTTGGTGCAATAAACTGGGACGATATCCTGAGACATAAAAATACACAAAGAAAATGGGAGACGTTTATTAGTATCCTGAATAGGACCTGTGCACAGTATATACCCTATGGGAATAAACATGCTAGAATTAGGAGGAAACCACTATGGCTAAATAGAGCTGTAAGGGGCGCAATAAGGGACAAAAAGAAAGCGTTTAGGGAATTAAAGCAAGTAGGTAGTGATGAGGCATTAAATAAATACAGAAGACTGAATAAATTCTGTAAAAAGCAAATCAAGACAGCAAAGATTGAGGCAGAGAGACTCATTGCCAGAGAAAGTAAAAATAATCCCAAAATATTCTTTAACTACATAAATAGCAAGAAACTAAAAAATGATATTGTTGGTCCCCTTAAAAATAGTCTGGGTGAAATGGTGGATGAGGATGAGAGGAAAAAGCCAATATGCTAAATGACTTTTTTTCAACTGTATTTACACAAGAAAATCCCATGACAGATAACATGATCAGAGATAAAAAAAATTTCTCCATTAAATGTCACCTGCTTAACCCGTCTAAAAATCACTAAAGTTGACAAATCCCCGGGCCCGGATGGGATACACCCCGAGTACTGCAGGAATTAAGTACAGTTATAGATAGACCATTATTTTTAATCTTTAAGATTCCATAATAACTGGGTCTGTACCACAGGACTGGCGTATAGCAAATGTGGTGCCAATATTCAAAAAGGGGGCAAAAACTGAACCTGGAAATTATAGGCCAGTGAGCTTAACATCTACTGTGGGTAAAATCCTGGAGGGTTTTTTAAGGGATACTATATTGGAGTATCTGAAGCTGAATAACCTCATGACACAGTATCAGCATGGGTTTACGAGGGACCGTTCTTGTCAGACTAATCTGATAAGCTTTTATGAAGGGATAAGTTCAGGACTGGACCAAGGGAATGCAGTGGACGTGGTGTTCATGGACTTCTCAAAAGCTTTTGATACAGTGCCACACAAAAGGTTGATACATAAAATGAGAACAATGGG
Source organism: Oophaga sylvatica (assembly GCA_033576555.1). NCBI lineage: Eukaryota > Metazoa > Chordata > Amphibia > Anura > Dendrobatidae > Oophaga > Oophaga sylvatica. Next base: position 852,565,090 of record JARQOD010000001.1, on the reverse strand, counting down.
GATAGGGCAAAATATGTGTAAGTGGGTTAAGAACTGGCTCATGGATAGAAAACAAAGGGTGGTTATTAATGGAGCACAGTCGGACTGGGTCACGGTTAGCAGTGGGGTACCACAGGGGTCAGTATTGGGGCCGCTTCTCTTTAACATATTTATTAATGACCTTGTAGGGGGCATACAGAGTAGTATTTCAATATTTGCAGATGACACTAAACTCTGCAGGGTAATAAATACAGAGGAGGATAATTTTATATTACAGGAGGATTTATGTAAACTAGAAGCTTGGGCTGATAAATGGCAAATGAGCTTTAATGGGGATAAATGTAAGGTCATGCACTTGGGTAGAACAAATAAGATGTATAATTATGTGCTTAATTGTAAAACACTGGGCAAAACTGTCACTGAAAAAGACCTGGGTTTATGGGTGGACGACAAACTCACATTTAGTGGCCAATGTCAGGCAGCTGCTGCCAAGGCAAATAAAATAATGGGATGCATTAAAAGAGGCATAGATGCTCATGAGGAGAACATAATTTTACCTCTATACAAGTCACTGGTGCGACCACACTTAAAATACTGTGTGCAGTTCTGGTCTCCAGTGTATAAGAAAGACATAGCTGAACTGGAGCAGGTGCAGAGAAGAGCGACCAAGGTTATTAGAGAACTGGGGGGTCTGCAATACCAAGACAGGTTATTACACTTGGGGTTATTTAGTTTGGAAAAACGAAGGCTATGGGGTGATCTTATTACAATGTATAAATATATAAGGGGACAGTACAAAGACCTTTCTAATGATCTTTTTACTCTTAGACCTGTGACGGGGACAAGGGGGCATCCTCTACGTCTGGAGGAAAGAAGGTTTAGCCATAATCACAGACGCAGATTCTTTACTGTAAGAGCAGTGAGACTATGGAACTCTCTGCCGTCTAATGTTGTAATGAGTGATTCCCTACTAAAATTTAAGAAGGGACTGGATGCCTTTCTTGAAAAGTATAATATTACAGGCTATATTCACTAGTTTCCTAGATACAGCGTTGATCCAGGGAGCTAGTCTGATTGCCGTATGTGGAGTCGGGAAGGAATTTTTTTCCCCAATGTGAAGCTTACTGTTTGCCACTTGGGTTTTTTTTGCCTTCCTCTGGATCAACATGTTAGGGCAGGTTAGGATAGGATATGGGTTGAACTAGATGGACTTAAAGTCTTCCTTCAACCTTAATAACTATGTTACTATGTTACTATGTTTGCCATGCTTCCTGCAAACCCGGCATCGTTTTTGAGGATACCTTTGGGTGGGAGTGACAGGGACAGGGTGAGGAAAATGGCGCTCTGAAAGTCTCCGGGAATCCTCAGACTCGAAGGTTTCCCCCGGTGCCATTGAGTCAAACATGAGGCCCTCAATAATTTTTTCCTGATACTGGAGGAATGTGAGGGGTCCTTGGGACATTTTGTACTGGACAAAACTGTTGTAGCTGCCCGTTTGGATAAGATAGATTGCCACCTTTTTGTACCAAGCCCTGGTCTTCCGTTTGATCATTTATGGTTGCAGAACCTGGTCTGATAAATCAACGCCACCCATAAATTTATTATATTCTGTGACGCAGACCTGTTTTACCTTGTCCCTGGTGGCACCCCTCTCTCTGACCGTCACAGTGGTGTCAGCATGCAGTGTGGTCAGCATGTAGACGTCCTTCCTGTCATTCCACTTCACTGCAAGAAGTTGGTCACTCGCGAGTGAGAATGACGCCTCCTTCTCCAAACGTCTGGACACCAACTGTGATGGAAACCCCACTCTGTTTTTCCTGACTGTCCCACAGGTCCCTGTATTTGCAGCGTGGAGGGATTTATATAGGGGGATGCTGGTGTAATAGTTATCGGTATACACGTGGTACCCTTGATTTAGGAAAGTTGTCATTAGCTGCCACACAATTTTGCCTGGGATGCCAGTTGTCTGGGGGCAGTTTGGTGGGTTTATTTGGCTGTCCCTACCATCATAAATTAGGAAGCTGGATGTGTACCCTGATGAGCTCTCACACATTTTGTATAATTTTACGCCATATTTGGCATGTTTGGAGGGGATAAATTGGCGTAATGACAGACGGCCCTTGTAGCTCATCAAGGACTCGTCTACTGCCACATTTTGCTCTGGCGTATAGGAATTAAGAAATGAATTTTGTAGGAGAGAAATTAAGGGTCTCAATTTACTTAGCCAATCATAGTTGGGGTCAGTTCTTGGGGGGCTTGGGAATTGTCACTGAAGTGGAGAAATCTCATTAGGGCTTCGTAACGGACTCGGGACATGATGGCTGCAAATACAGGGGTGCTGTGGACAGCTTTTGTTGCCCAGTAAGAGCGGAGTGTGGGATTTTTTAATAAACCCATATTCAGGGTAAGGCCTAAAATTTTTTTTATTTCGGGGACATTTGTGGGTATCCAGGAACAGGAATGAAAGGCAGTAGGTTTTTGGGAAATGTATTGTCGGGCACATAGAGTTGTAAGGTGGACAATTAATTCTAGGATTTCGGGGCTAATGAAAATTTGGAAAAAATCAGTGGGGGTAAAATTGGCGACATCTACTCTTATTCCTGGGACAGCAGAAAAAGGGGGAATTTGAGGGGAAAATTAGGTGTCATTATACCACAGTAATGGGGGACTGCGGTACTTGGTCCTGCCTCATCTGAACCTTCAGCAGTGACGACCGACTCTGCTACCATCGGGCTGGGGGATCCCGTGGAGGAAGAGTCGTCGTCACTGTCTGAAAACTGCTCAGCTTCAGAGGCAGATTCCGTTTCGCTGCCTCAGCAAAGCAGGATGTATGCTTTCTCCGCATAGAATATTCTGCTGGCCATTTTATTTATTTCCCTGCCTAATGATATACTAACCCTAATATTTTTTTTTCCTCCTAACCCTAACCCTAACACGTGTAACCCTAACCCTAACTTGCAAGCAAGCGGCGAGCGGTGGATACCACGCCCAGCATCTGTTATGGTGTGACACGGCGCACTTCCTGCACTCTCCTTTCAAGGCCAGCTGTTTAGGCTGTTTAAGCTGCCCTCCTGTTGTTGCCCACTTCCTATAGGTAGTAATGTAGCTGATGAAGGTCAACGTTCTATTGTACTACACTTTAGGACACCATTAAAATCCTTTCACCTTGTAATTTACCTTAAGATGAGTGCGGAGTTTTTTCTTTACTTATCTTCATCTTCAACCGGGATAAATTTTAATCCGGGTTGTTTTGCATGTAGGACCTCTAAGCGTTTATGTTGCGTCTTTATTATGAATGGGGTGCAAGAATTTAAATCTCGTACCACAGGCACCAGTTTTAAAATCAACTGCCATGTCAATTGCTAATCATGCTATGTTCTTTATTTAATTGAGTGTGGTTGTGGGTTGCAGTACATCGGTCAGACCATACAGACGACACATGCAAGGATCAACAAGCACCATCAAAATATCAGAAATGGGTTAATGCTACACAGTCTCTCAAAACATTTCTCCCTAGTGCACCAAAAGAATTTGAATTCGTTAAAACTCACTGTTATTGACCAGATACCAGATGATATGCCTGATTGGTATAGTAATCTAATAAGAAAGAGTTTCTGGATTTTTAAACTTGGTACACTGGCCCCTGAGGGGTTAAACCTCACTATTGAAAAAGTCACGTAATATATGCATTTTGAGATATTTTTTATCTATATATATTTTTCCTTGTGTATATTGTTTTTGTGTCATTTTTAAGTTGGTTTTATTCAATTTATCTGTGTTTTTCTTTTTCTTTTTATATTGCAGTCATAATTTGCATTTTAATTATATGGGTGTTCTGATTAATTGCTTTTTAATTTTCATTTGCTGCCCAACTTTTATATACCTTCCCCATTCCATTCTATGTATAACTGCCACCTGAGTAAGACGGAGCTATTCCGTTGAAACGCGTTGTGGAATGCAATAAATAAAGACTTTTTAATATCATCTGAATTGCATCCCTCGCGTTCCTTAGGACCAGAATGCTTTATCATCACCTTGTCTGATCCTCTCTTGAGGTACCCGGCCGAAGCTGCAGCGGACAACCTTAATCTTATCTGTCCTTACCACCAGCCTAGCGCTCCCTTGAAACCGTATGTCTGAATTTCTCTGCAAATGAAGTACAATAATGTCACGAGAAAACTTTGTCAGAATCGCCAAGATCCATTGAAGAGTTCCAGAGTTATAACCTCATAAAGGGACAGTGGTCAGAATTTTAAAAATTGTCCCGGTTATTAACATGCAAACAACCCTCGGGAGTAAAGGGGTTAAATCAACTATCAAGCACCTGGATACTAGTGCAAAAAGATGGTTAATATGTCCACAAATTACATCAATTAAGGAATTTGCTCCAAAGACCTTGTGGGGGCATCATTAAACATTACAAGACCCCAATCAGAGGGCAATAAAACTTTCACACTCCTTATCTATGAACTGTTCCAATATTTATGTTCATCTCTATCTCCCATAATGACAGTTCTGCTTCACATCACTTGTCTTATCTATTGCATTGTTCTGTGCTGTGTTGTGTATAAATATGTGATTCTTCAGAATTTGTATTAGTCTTTGCCCGATGAAGAGACCTGAATAGTCTCGAAAGCTTGCAATTTGTTACCATCTTTTCAGTTAGGCTGGAATCACACACAGCGACTAAAAAAGCTGACCGTTTTAGTCGGTCGATAATCGGATTAAAATTTCATGAACATTGATGCGACTAGCATCCGATTTTTTGTAGTTGATGCGATTTAGTCGCATCTGACCGTAGTTGTCACATCCGATTTACATCCGACTTGCGAGAATTTCTCGCAGGCTTGCAAAAATGACATATAATGGATCCAAAAGAATAGTATTTAAATCACAATAGAAAGAATACATATATACACATAGAAAACATATATATATATATATATATATATATATACACATGTCATTGTGACATGTGTATATATATATATTTATAGTTCCTAGACTTCTACATACTGTAATAGCCGCTAATTCAATTGCCGGCTTTAGTGAAATCCCAGAAGCCGACATGAAATGATACATTGTTTTGACACAGTTAACCATGTCATTTCAAGTATTTTGATATATGTTTTAAACTTACAATTACATAAGTATATTTGTACAAAATTTCAGACATGTAGGGGTTAATTAAAGGTGTAAATTCGTTGTTAAAAAATGGGTTTTTTTTACAACGAATTTACACCTTTAATTAACCCCTACATGTCTGAAATTTTGTACAAATATACTTATGTAATTGTAAGTTTAAAACATATATCAAAATACTTGAAATGACATGGTTAACTGTGTCAAAACAATGTATCATTTCATGTCGGCTTCTGGGATTTCACTAAAGCCGGCAATTGAATTAGCGGCTATTACAGTATGTAGAAGTCTAGGAACTATAAATATATATATATACACATGTCACAATGACATATATATATATATATATATGTGGATTCTATGTGTGGATATGTATTGATTCGATTCTTTATTAAACCTGTCAGTGTGCTTTTACAGTATAGGCAGGGATGAATTGCCGGCTTTTCTAAAGGACACTGATGCGATTTAATCGCAAGTCACACATGCAGTCCGTTTGTAATCAGATTTTTCATCGCTCCCATAGACTTGCATTGGCGACAGTCGACCCACAATCGGTGACAATCGCAGCATGCTGCGATTGCACTCGGACGTTTAAAACGGACCACAAAAAATCTGATACTGGGAGCTGCTCCATAGATTAACATAGGTCCGACTGCAATGCGATATTTCATCGCATTGCAGTCGACCGATTTTGTCGCCAGTGTGACTCCAGCCTTAGCCATTAAAAGGTATCAACCACTGAGGACTCTCAATTCTACATATTTTTTTATGTCCACAAAAGCAGTTGTTTCATTTTTTTTAGTTTTCATCTTCTTAAAACCATAACTTTTTCTTTTTTCTATTGATATAACCATTTGAGGGCTTGTTTTCTTTGCAGCACGAGTTGTTGTTTTTTTCAGATTTTGTTTTTGCTACAGTGAAACTGACCTGGCAACAAGATTACCATCATGTAGGCTACACAGCAAAATGCGTACATCCTTTGTTTGTGTTTTGCGCACTTTCTCAATGTAATGTTTTTTTTTGGGGTCCTTTTTCCCTCATCGCCATTTTAAAACGATGATCGGGACTGAACATGGGAGCTAACACCCTGCGGTATCGGACCTAGGCAGCTTTGGAACCGATTGGGACTGATTAACCTCTTGAATACAGCTGTCAATCATGACAGTGTTAACTAAGTGGTTAAAATATCTTGACAGACTGGACCACACCATTATCATAATCGCAGGTGCCAAACATTGCCATGGTACCCTGAGGTCATCTGATGACTAGAGCTGAGCGAAATAGGTCAGCCAGATTCATAAGTCACCGACTTTTGCCAAAGTCGGATTTCGCAGACCGAAACCTGACCACAGCGTGAAGTCGGCCATGCGGTCGGCAAAATGAGCGCCAAAGTCGGATTTCACAGAATGCTTGCAGATGCCTTTTTTCAGCCAATGAGCAAGGGCGTACACTGTGGGCAACGAGATGACATATGCAGCGTCCACCACCATCGTAGAGAAGGGAATTGCAGTGATTGGCTTGCTTTGGGGAGTACTGTTGTGAATGTCTTAGAGACGACTTCGGAGCTGGGGCTCCCTCCGGTGGTTGCTGAGGGTAATGAACCAATTAAGGAATGGGTGTCAGGTGGATATGACTGGCTTGATATAAGTGACCTGAACTCCCATCAGCCTTGCCAGTAATCAATTGTTCTTCCAGGTCTTGCTTGGAGCTCAGCTTGCATGCCTGCTTTGATTCAGATAAGTGATTTGCTGATTTTTTTCCTCTGGTTGGATTTTCCTTGCAGGTTTGCTGCTTTGCAGTGGACTTCAGCCTGGTCCCCTTTTGGGGCCTGGTGCTGCAATTGTGCTCAGTTTTTGTTTGCACTTTTGCTCTGTTCCTTGTCACTTTTTATTTGCTAAATTGCTGTGTGTTACACCAGAGATCTGATTTAGGTAGTAGAGATTGTGTGATCTCAGGTTTTTTGTTAATCAGAAGTGTTGGTATTTTTGTCAGGGTTTTTTTTGGGTTGCAGTCGGAATTCTTTCCTATACTTTTCTATCAAGACAGATTGGGCCCCAGCGTTTGCTCATTCTATTTTCTGTCTGTGTTCGTATTTTCTTCTTGTCTAACCGCCATTACATGTTTGGGGGCTTCCTATTTCTTTGATAGTTCTGCTACGGGGCAGATAGCTTTCATCTTTCTGCCTTTAGGTGTAGTTATCTGTCCGGCTGTGATGAGGCGTCTAGGATCACCGTAGGTACGCTCCACGGCTACTTCTAGTGTTGCAGTTAGTTTAGGGTCCTGCAATCCAATAGTTTCCAGCCTCTCTGGTGTATTGCTACTTTGGCTACTTTTGCAATTTCTCCTCAGCTACCAAAACATAACAGTATTACCGGCCAAACTGAAAATTATATGGTACTCAACAGAAGGGAAAAATAGGAAAGAAGGAAAAAGAAAAAGGGAGTTGTCAGAAATTTTTTTTTTCTGTTTGTTGCACTTTTTCCCTCTTTTTCTCTGGGTGCTGAGGAGGAATTTTTTTTCCTCAATGGAGTTTGCACAGTTGTCTGGCCGTGTTGAGCAGCTTGCCACTGAGGTTCAGAGTATTGCTACCTATCTTGCTAGGTTGCCAGTTGTGGAACCTGGGATCCCCATCGGAATTCCGATACTTAGTTCCGATATTTTCCATATATCGTATACCGGAATCGGAAGTTCCCATAATTCTTTGAGAGGCAATGTGATTTTAGTCAGCCAATGAGGAATCCTAAGAAGTGTGGGCACATCCTGTACTGCTGCGGTCATGTTAACTAATGGCATGGCTGTGATTGGATGCTGAACTGATGTCAGAATGCACTATAAAAGGCGCCGCCGCCATTTTAGCGTCACTGTGCTGTGAATTCAGTAAGGGACAGAACGTTGCTCTGCTGACTCTGAGGGACAGTTAGAGATTGCGATTTTGTGTACTGTGCTCTAGGCAGGCTAGTTTACCAACCGCTGTGTAAAGCTTCCTTTTGCCAGTGTTGTTTTAACAGCTCTGTGCATAGTGCAGGTGACGCTGTTTGTAGGCATCTGCACGTGTCACTCACAGACTCTTTTTTTTTTTCTTTAGTGTAATTCTTGCTGCTCTATTCAATTGAAATTATAGTGTGACGCGCTTCCATCCGTATCCAATACATTGGTTGCAAACACTATAGAATTACAGAAAGGAGCCTTTCAGAGATAGTGAACAGTTGTGTTCAGTGTTCACTCTAGTCTGTGAAGTTTTTTTTTTTTTTGAGTGCAGATCACGCTCCAGTTAGTTCTTCAACCACTGCTGGTTGTAGTCTGCTGAATGTGTGTCACTGCCTCATCCTTGTCATTTTTCTCTAATTTGTGCTGCTCTTGTTAGGGTTCGATTTCCCGCTGCTGCACAAGGGAGTCTCGAACCGTCACGCTGCGGTCTCCCATTCATCTCCGGCCGCAGTGGAGCCTGCTCAGCAGAGACATCGGTCCAAGCGTCTTGCCCACTCCACTACTGTGCAGTGACTTGCTGCTGCCTTTCCTGGATCTGCTATTATAGCCAGTGCTGGAGCAGACGTCTTTGGGACAAAGTCCTGCGTTTTCCCTTCTGAGCATGCCCAGAGTGAGATCTCTCATTGGGGATCAGGGGTCACATGTTCAGGTGCTGCAGCGGCTCCTATTGGTCCGCCAGGAAGGTCATGTAGCTACATGTGTTTGTAACAGTTTCTCATTGGTCCTTGTTCCTGGAAGGTCCTGTAGCTGTTGCTATAAAAGGGTAGCATGGCTGGGCCGCCATGCGCTAATATCAACCATTGTATGCTATGCGCCAGTGTGGTCATGTGTATGTGTGGATAGGGACCCGGCTGAAATAAGCCACTAGAATACCGACTTAATCGGTAAGGAGTTTGGTATGGTAGCTGGTCAGGGTCGGTGTCCTAGATGCCCTAGATTACCGGCATAACCGGTGAGGAGTTTTGATTGCCGTATTCAGGGTCTGGCGTTCAGACGCCATAGATTGCGGGTGACTCCCGCGAGGACATTAGCACATGATCACGCTTTATGTACGCTTAGCACTTAACTGTGTACCTGAGAGCCTTACAGGACACAGTGCTTTTTCTCAGCGGCCCTGTGACGTAACAGGGTTCGCTTTCAACGCTAGTCAGCGCCCTAGCGTGTTTTCTTTGCCACTCAGTTGTGTCTAGTGAGTGCGCACACATCGCCATATAGCGCTGCGGCTCTCCATCTAGCGGCTCTGTGGAGTAACAGAGTTCGCACTCATTGCCACAGCGCATTACGGCGTTTATGTTGGCGACTCTGCGGGATAACAGAGTTTGCTTCTCGCGCCATTTTTACTAGCAGCAGGCTCCGCTTGCACGGTGGACCCCGGGCTGCGAACGCACCTTTCTACATTATATATTTGGTGTGTTCCGCAGACACTTAACAGCTCCATTCCATTTCAAATAACTCAAATCTATTAGTGTGACGCGCTTCCATCCGTATCCAATACATTGGTTGCAAACACTATAGAATTACAGAAAGGAGCCTTTCAGAGATAGTGAACAGTTGTGTTCAGTGTTCACTCTAGTCTGTGAGGTTTTTTTTTTTTTGAGTGCAGATCACGCTCCAGTTAGTTCTTCAACCACTGCTGGTTGTAGTCTGCTGAACGTGTGTCATTGCCTCATCCTTGTCATTTTTCTCTAATTGGTGCTGCTCCATTCCATTTCAAATAACTCAAATCTATTAGTGTGACGCGCTTCCATCCGTATCCAATACATTGGTTGCAAACACTATAGAATTACAGAAAGGAGCCTTTCAGAGATAGTGAACAGTTGTTCAGTGTTCACTCTAGTCTGTGAGGTTTTTTTTTTCTTTGAGTGCAGATCACGCTCCAGTTAGTTCTTCAAACACTGCTGGTTGTAGTCTGCTGAACGTGTGTCACTGCCTCATCCTTGTCATTTTTCTCTAATTGGTGCTGCTCCATTCCATTTCAAGTAACTCAAATCTATTAGTGTGACGCGCTTCCATCTGTATCCAATACATTGGTTGCAAACACTATAGAATTACAGAAAGGAGCCTTTCAGAGATAGTGAACAGTTGTGTTCAGTGTTCACTCTAGTCTGTGAGGTTTTTTTTTTTTTTTGAGTGCAGATCACGCTCCAGTTAGTTCTTCAACCACTGCTGGTTGTAGTCTGCTGAACGTGTGTCACTGCCTCATCCTTGTCATTTTTCTCTAATTGGTGCTGCTCCATTCCATTTCAAATAACTCAAATCTATTAGTGTGACGCGCTTCCATCCGTATCCAATACATTGGTTGCAAACACTATAGAATTACAGAAAGGAGCCTTTCAGAGATAGTGAACAGTTGTGTTCAGTGTTCACTCTAGTCTGTGAGGTTTTTTTTCTTTTGAGTGCAGATCACGCTCCAGTTAGTTCTTCCACCACTGCTGGTTGTAGTCTGCTGAACGTGTGTCACTGCCTCATCCTTCTCATTTTTCTCTAATTGGTGCTGCTCCATTCCATTTCAAATAACTCAAATCTATTAGTGTGACGCGCTTCCATCCGTATCCAATACATTGGTTGCAAACACTATAGAATTACAGAAAGGAGCCTGTTATGTTTCGGTAGCTGAGGAGTGCAGGTAAAAAAAGGCAATACACCAGAGCAGTTGGAATCTATGAGATTGCAGTACCCTGACTAACCACCACAACTAGAGGCAGCCGTGGAGCGTTCCTATGTTGGTCCTAGACGCCTCGTCACAGCCTGAGAAACTAACTACACCTAAAGATAGAAATAGGAAAGCTATCTGCCCCGGAGCAGAACCCCAAAGATAATAGAAAGCCCCCAAACATGTAATGGCGGTTAGACAAGAGGAAATACTGACACAGAAAGAAAATAGTATGAGCAAACGCTGGGGCCCAAACTATCTAAATAGAAAAGGATAGGAAGGGTACTTACTGCAATCCCAGAAAACCCTGAAAAGCACCAACTCTACTAATTTCAAAATCACCTGAGATCACACGACCTCTACCACCTAAATTAGTTCTCTGGTGTAACAAAATAAAAACAGCAGCCACTGAAAAAACTGGAAAAAGCAAAAGAACAAAACTCAGCGGCTGAACTAAACTGAGAGGGCAGAAGCCCCCGGAGGGGACCCCGAAGGCCCCCAAAGAAGTGCAGGACAAAATGCAAAAATACAGCACTAACACAAAAGAAGCAAAAGTCTTATCTGTAAGCAGGAGATGCAGACACGACACAGCAGGCTACAAGGGAAACTGGAATGAAGGATTCAGACCAGAACAATTGATCACCGGCAACCCTGATGGGAAAATGACTCCCTTATATAAGACCAGTCAGTAACACCTGATTCCCAGTCCTCACAATCTTCACTAGCACCGCTTGTAACCACCAGAGGGAGCCTCTGCTCAGAACTCATCTCAAACCCATTCACAACAGTACCCCCCCTTGAGGAGGGGTCACCGAACCCTCATTTGAGCAACCAGGTCGGTCAGGATGAGTTCTATGATACGCACGGATAAGTCTCCTAGCATGGATGTCCGAAGCAAACACCCAAGAATTGTCTTCCTGACCATAACCTCTCCATTTAACCAAATACTGGAGTTTCCGTCTAGAAAAACGAGAATCCAATATTTTCTCAACCACATACTCCAGATTGCCCTCAACCAAAACAGGGTCAGGAGGCACAGCAGCAGGAACCACTGGCTCAACAAACCTCTTCAACAAGGACTTGTGGAACACGTTATGGATCTTAAATGTCCCTGGAAGAAGCAAACGAAAAGAAACAGGATTAATAATCTCCATGATCTTATAAGGTCCAATGAACCTAGGCTTAAATTTAGGAGATGCTACTCTCATAGGAATATTCTTTGAGGACAATCAGACCAAGTCCCCCACTTTAAACCGAGGACCATCAGTCCTATGCCGGTTAGCAAACCGCTGGGCCTTCTCCTGAGAGAGGGACAACCTCTCCACTACCTGGTCCCAAATCTGTTGCATACGCTCCACAACAGAGTCAACACCTGGACAGACAGAAGCCTCCGTCTGTCCTGAAGAAAATCGAGAGTGAAACCCAGAATTACAGAAAAACGGAGACATCAAAGTGGCAGAGCTAGCCCTATTATTAAGAGCAAACTCAGCCAAAGCAAAAAAGAGACCCAGTCATCCTGATCAGCAGACACAAAGCATCTTAGATAAGTCTCCAATGTCTGGTTTGTTCTCTCAGTTTGACCATTGGTCTGAGGATGAAATGCCGAGGAGAAAGACAATTGAACACCCAGTTTAGAACAAAAAGTCCTCCAAAATCTGGAAACAAACTGGACTCCTCTGTCAGACACAATGTTCTCAGGAATGCCGTGTAAACGAACCACGTGCTGAAGGAACAACGGCACCAATTCAGAGGAGGAAGGCAACTTAGGTAATGGCACAAGATGTATCATTTTGGAAAACCTATCACAAATTACCCAGATGGTGGTCATTCTCTGAGAAACAGGAAGATCGGAAATGAAATCCATAGAGATATGGGTCCATGGTCTCTTGGGCACAGGCAATGGCATCAACAAACCACTAGAGCGAGAGCAAGGCTTGGAGCGAGAGCAAGTCCCGCAGGACTGCACAAATTCCCTGACATCACGAGACAAGGTAGGCCACCACACCAAAAGGACCGACTAACCAAGTCTCTGGTACCAAAAATTCCGGGATGCCCAGCCAATGCGGAACAATGAATCTCAGACATCACACTCTTTTTCCATTGGTCCGGGACAAACAATTTTCCAACAGGGCAGCGCTCGGGCCTATCCTCCTGACACCCCTCCAGAGCAAGTCTCAAATTGGGCGAGATGGCGGAAAGAACTACACCCTCTTTCAAAATAACAGAAGGATCAGATAACTCAGGAGAGTCCGCAAGGAAACTCCTCGAGAGGGCATCCGCCTTAACATTCTTAGTGCCAGGAAGAAAGGAAACCACAAAATTAAAACGTGTGAAAAACAAGGCCCACCTGGCCTGTCTAGGATTGAGTCGCTTGGCAGATTCCAGATAGACCAGATTCTTAAGGTCCGTAAGGACCACCACCTGATGTTTGGCTCCCTCCAGCCAATGTCTCCACTCTTCAAAAGCCCACTTCATGGCCAATAACTCCCGATTACCTACGTCATAATTACGTTCAGTAGGAGAAAATTTTCGAGAGAAAAAGGCACAAGGGTTACTTTTAGAGGTCTCTGGATCTTTTTGGGACAAAACGGCACCTGCCCCAATTTCAGAGGCATCAACCTCCACCTGAAATGGCAGAGAAACATCAGGCTGCCGTAGAACAGGAGCAGAAGTGAATCTCTGCTTAAGTTCCTGAAATGCAGAGACTGCCTCAGGAGGCCAATTCACCACATCAGAACCCTTTCTGGTCAAATCAGTTAATGGTTTAACAATAACCGAGAAATTACCAATAAATTTACGATAAAAATTGGCAAAACCCAAAAATCTCTGAAGAGCCTTTAATGAAGTAGGTTGGACCCAATCACAGATGGCCTGAACCTTGACCGGGTCCATTTCAATAACAGATGGGGACAAAATGAATCCCAGAAATGAGATCCTCTGTACGCCAAAAAGACACTTTGATCCCTTCACATACAGAGCATTCTCTCTCAAAATCTGGAATACAGTTCGAACATGTTTCACATGAGAGTCCCAGTCATTAGAAAAAATCAAGATATCATCCAAATAAACAATCAGAAATTTGTCCACAAAATCCCTGAAAATGTCATTCATGAAGGACTGGAAGACGGAAGGAGCATTAGTGAGCCCAAAGGGCATCACTAGGTACTCAAAATGCCCTTCAGGGGTATTGAATGCCGTCTTCCATTCATCCCCGTGCTTAATGCGAATAAGGTTATATGCCCCCCTGAGGTCAAGCTTGGTAAACCAAGTAGCGTTTTTCACCCTGGAAAACAGGTCAGAAATCAAGGGTAACGGGTATTGATATTTCACAGTAATATTGTTCAAGAGACGATAATCAATACACGGCCTTAATGAACCATCTTTTTTGGCCACAAAGAAAAAACCGGCACCTAAGGGTGAAGAGGATGGTCTGATATGACCCTTCTCCAATGATTCCTTGATATAAGACCGCATAGCGTCATGTTCAGGTACAGACAAGTTAAAAAGGCGACCTTTAGGGAATTTACTACCCGGCACTAATTCAATAGCGCAGTCATAGCTCCTATGGGGAGGCAAGGATGCAGATTTACTTTCACTAAACACATCAGAAAAATCAAACAAAAAGTCAGGAACATCCTGAGCCTGGGGGGAGGCAGAAAAAACAGGAGTGTTGGTATTAACACATTGGCAGCCCCAACTGGTTACAGACACAGATTTCCAATCCAAAACAGGATTATGAGACTGTAACCAAGGGAAACCCAGCACGATAATGTCATGCAGATTATATAGAACCAAAAATTTGCAGCACTCCTGGTGATCAGGTTCAACCCTCATTATCACCTGAGTAGAAAACTGGGGTTTATTCTCAGCCAAAGGGGTAGAATCGATCCCCAGTAGGGGAATAGACTTCTGTAGGGGTATCAAGGGAAACCCACAACGTTTAGCAAAATCATAATCCATCAGGTTAATAGCTGCTCCAGAATCAACGAAAGCCTGAGCAGAAAATGAGGACAGAGAGCATATCAGAGTGACAGTTAATAAAAACTTAGTCTGAACACTACCCAAGACAACTGAGCGTGCAAAACGTCTTCCCCGCTTAGGGCAGACTGAAATATCATGAGAGGCATCACCACAGTAGAAACATAACCCATTGCGCATTCGAAACTCATGACGCTGTGCCCCAGACACCACTCTATCACACTGCATGGGTTCAGAAGCTGGTTCACAAGGCAACACCATTCCACGCATACTTCTCCGCTCACGCAAACGTCTGTCAATTTGAATCGCTAATGACATAGAATCATTGAGACCAGAGGGGACAGGGAATCCCACCATAACATCCTTTACATTATCTGACAGACCCTTCCGGAAAAGGGCCGCCAAAGCGTCGTCATTCCATTTGGTCAGGACTGCCCACCTACGGAATCTCTGACAGTATAACTCAGCGTCATCAAGCCCTGATTTAATGCCAACAAGGTTTTTTCAGCTTGATCAGTGACATTAGGCTCATCGTACAATAACCCCAAAGCCTGAAAAAACGCATCAACATCACTCAAAACAGGATCCCCAGGTATCAGGGAAAAAGCCCAATCCTGAGGATCGCCGCGCAGGAGAGAGATGATAATTTGAACCTGCTGCGCTGCGTTTCCTGAGGACTTAGATTTTAAGGCAAAAAACAATTTACAATTATTTTTGAAATTCTGAAACTTAGCTCGATCCCCTAAAAACAAATCTGGCATGGGGATCCTAGGTTCCACAACAGGCAACCTAGCAAGATATGCAGCAATACTCTGAACCTCAGTGGCAAGCTGATCCACACGGCCAGACAACTGTGCAAACTCCATTGGGAGAAAAGATCCTCCCCAGCACCCAGAGATACAGAGGAAAAAAAAAAAAAAATTGCAACAAACAGAAAAATATCTCTGACAACTCTGACAACTTTTTTTTTTTTTCACAATATTTTTTTTCCTTCTGTGAGTACCATACAATTTCAATTTTTAGGCCGGTGATACTGTTATGTTTCGGTAGCTGAGGAGTGCAGGTAAAAAAAGGCAATACACCAGAGCAGTTGGAATCTATGAGATTGCAGTACCCTGACTAACCACCACAACTAGAGGCAGCCGTGGAGCGTTCCTACGTTGGTCCTAGACGCCTCGTCACAGCCTGAGAAACTAACTACACCTAAAGATAGAAATAGGAAAGCTATCTGCCCCGGAGCAGAACCCCAAAGATAACAGAAAGCCCCCAAACATGTAATGGCGGTTAGACAAGAGGAAATACTGACACAGAAAGAAAATAGTATGAGCAAACGCTGGGGCCCAAACTATCTAAATAGAAAAGGATAGGAAGGGTACTTACTGCAATCCCAGAAAACCCTGAAAAGCACCAACTCTACTAATTTCAAAATCACCTGAGATCACAAGACCTCTACCACCTAAATTAGTTCTCTGGTGTAACAAAATAAAAACAGCAGCCACTGAAAAAACTGGAAAAAGCAAAAGAACAAAACTCAGCGGCTGAACTAAACTGAGAGGGCAGAAGCCCCCGGAGGGGACCCCGAAGGCCCCCAAAGAAGTGCAGGACAAA
Source organism: Oophaga sylvatica (assembly GCA_033576555.1). NCBI lineage: Eukaryota > Metazoa > Chordata > Amphibia > Anura > Dendrobatidae > Oophaga > Oophaga sylvatica. The sequence goes on along the minus strand of JARQOD010000001.1, from coordinate 852,548,742 downwards.
ATGCAAAAATACAGCACTAACACAAAAGAAGCAAAAGTCTTATCTGTAAGCAGGAGATGCAGACACGACACAGCAGGCTACAAGGGAAACTGGAATGAAGGATTCAGACCAGAACAATTGATCACCGGCAACCCTGATGGGAAAATGACTCCCTTATATAAGACCAGTCAGTAACACCTGATTCCCAGTCCTCACAATCTTCACTAGCACCGCTTGTAACCACCAGAGGGAGCCTCTGCTCAGAACTCATCTCAAACACATTCACAACAGGAGCCTTTCAGAGATAGTGAACAGTTGTGTTCAGTGTTCACTCTAGTCTGTGAGGTTTATTTTTTTTTTGAGTGCAGATCACGCTCCAGTTAGTTCTTCAACCACTGCTGGTTGTAGTCTGCTGAACGTGTGTCACTGCCTCATCCTTGTCATTTTTCTCTAATTGGTGCTGCTCCATTCCATTTCAAATAACTCAAATCTATTAGTGTGACGCGCTTCCATCCGTATCCAATACATTGGTTGCAAACACTATAGAATTACAGAAAGGAGCCTTTCAGAGATAGTGAACAGTTGTGTTCAGTGTTCACTCTAGTCTGTGAGGTTTTTTTTTTTTTGAGTGCAGATCACGCTCCAGTTAGTTCTTCAACCACTGCTGGTTGTAGTCTGCTGAACGTGTGTCACTGCCTCATCCTTGTCATTTTTCTCTAATTGGTGTTGCTCCATTCCATTTCAAATAACTCAAATCTATTAGTGTGACGCGCTTCCATCCGTATCCAATACATTGGTTGCAAACACTATAGAATTACAGAAAGGAGCCTTTCAGAGTTAGTGAACAGTTGTGTTCAGTGTTCACTCTAGTCTGTGAGGTTTTTTTTTTTTTTGAGTGCAGATCACGCTCCAGTTAGTTCTTCAACCACTGCTGGTTGTAGTCTGCTGAACGTGTGTCACTGTCTCATCCTTGTCATTTTTCTCTAATTGGTGTTGCTCCATTCCATTTCAAATAACTCAAATCTATTAGTGTGACGCGCTTCCATCCGTATCCAATACATTGGTTGCAAACACTATAGAATTACAGAAAGGAGCCTTTCAGAGTTAGTGAACAGTTGTGTTCAGTGTTCACTCTAGTCTGTGAGGTTTTTTTTTTTTTTTGAGTGCAGATCACGCTCCAGTTAGTTCTTCAACCACTGCTGGTTGTAGTCTGCTGAACGTGTGTCACTGCCTCATCCTTGTCATTTTTCTCTAATTGGTGCTGCTCCATTCCATTTCAAATAACTCAAATCTATTAGTGTGACGCGCTTCCATCCGTATCCAATGCATTGGTTGCAAACACTATAGAATTACAGAAAGGAGCCTTTCAGAGATAGTGAACAGTTGTGTTCAGTGTTCACTCTAGTCTGTGAGGTTTATTTTTTTTTGAGTGCAGATCACGCTCCAGTTAGTTCTTCAACCACTGCTGGTTGTAGTCTGCTGAACGTGTGTCACTGCCTCATCCTTGTCATTTTTCTCTAATTGGTGTTGCTCCATTCCATTTCAAATAACTCAAATCTATTAGTGTGACGCGCTTCCATCCGTATCCAATACATTGGTTGCAAACACTATAGAATTACAGAAAGGAGCCTTTCAGAGTTAGTGAACAGTTGTGTTCAGTGTTCACTCTAGTCTGTGAGTTTTTTTTTTTTTGAGTGCAGATCACGCTCCAGTTAGTTCTTCAACCACTGCTGGTTGTAGTCTGCTGAACGTGTGTCACTGCCTCATCCTTGTCATTTTTCTCTAATTGGTGCTGCTCCATTCCATTTCAAATAACTCAAATCTATTAGTGTGACGCGCTTCCATCCGTATCCAATACATTGGTTGCAAACACTATAGAATTACAGAAAGGAGCCTTTCAGAGATACTGAACAGTTGTGTGCAGTGTTCACTGCAGTCTCTTCGTAATAACCACACTTAGGCCCTATAACTTTTCTGACTTTCTTTAACAATCTACCAAGATGAAGAAGGCAGGGAGTAAGGCACGTGGTCGTGGCCGTGGAGTTTCAGCAGGGAGAGGACGTGGGGATTCTGTGGCTGCTGCCGCCCCCAGTGACACAGCATCCACCACTTTTCCCCGTGAGCGTTCCTTTATGTGCAGTTTTGTAGGAGCTTGGCGTACCCCCCTGATGCGGGAAGACCAAATTGAAGCCGTTGTTGGTTGGATGTCAGCCAATGCATCGACTTCAATTGCTTCCACCTCCTCTCAGGACCACAACACTGTTGAGCAACCATCTGTCTGTTCACCGCCTGTCAAATTGCCCAGGCAGTCAGAGAGTTCTGAACTGGAGCCAGCTGAGTCTCTGCTTCTGTTCTCAGAATCTGTTGGCTTGCAAACAGGGGCCCAGCCAAGCAGCATTCTGGAATTTGAAGAAGAGGCAGTATGCAGTGATGTGCAACAGCTGTGTCTCTCTGAATCTGAAGAGGCGGGTGAGCCAGTGCCGATGGTCAGCACACCGCAGAACGCATCTGATGATGATGAGACTCAGTTGCCAGTTTCTGTTGAGCATGGTGCTGTCCAGACCACCCAACAGCAGCAGGTGTTTGAAGAGGGTAGTGGAGATGATGAGGTCCAAGACCCAACATGGCGTGAGGAACAGGAAGGTGGTGGGAGCAGCTCTGAGGAAGAGATTGGCCCAACGGTACAAAGAGGAGGGAGAGGTAGGCTGCAGACTCGGTTGCCTGTAGCCTCCAGTTTGGCACCTGTTGGGAGCAGTTCTCTTCCAAAAGTCAAAACGGGCGCTCCCAGGACTTGCACTGCGTGGTCCTTTTTTGACAAACTTGCAGATGACATTTGCTATGTCAAATGCAAGCTGTGTAAGCAAAAAGTAAAAAGAGGTAAAAGTGTCAGTAACCTCAATACCACTAATATGTGGAAACATGTGCGGACAAAGCACGTAGTTGAGTTACAAAGACACACTGGAGATGTAGGCCAACCTACAGCAGCACCTACATCTTCAGCTCGTGTTGGAGCCTCTTCCTCCAGCTCACACACAGCTGGTTTGGCTTCCTCACACGATCGCCATGGAAGAACCTCGGTCACTGTTGTCCAGAGACAAAGTGTTATTCCACCCACAGCTGCAAGTTCCCTGTCATCCTCACACTCCCAGGCCACAAAACAGCCATCAGTAGCACAGGCATGGGATAAAAGACGGCCATGCTCGGCAAACCATCCACGAGCACAGGCTCTGAATGCTGGCATTGCAAAACTCCTGTCCCTTGAAATGCTGTCATTCAGGCTGGTGGAGACTGACAGTTTCCGGAACTTAATGGCATTGGCAGTCCCACAATACAATGTGCCAAGCCGATTTTATTTCAGCAGGCAAGCCGTCCCTGCTCTGCAAAAGCATGTTGAGGGAAAAATTAAACATGCGCTACTAAACGCCATCAGTGGCAAGGTCCACCTGACCACCGATGCGTGGACCAATACCCATGGCCCATTGGGTCAATGTTGTGGAGCCGGGTACAGATCTTGCGAGTGGCGCTGTACGTGTTCTGCCAACTCCAAGGATTGCAGGAATCCAGTCTGTACACATTGACTCCTCCTCCTACTCCAGTTCCTCAGAATCATCGCTGCAGTCACGGTCTACCTCCACATGGACCCGTGAACGCTTACCTGTTGCGACCGATATGAGCACAGCCGTGGCCAAACGTCAACAGGCCGTCCTGAAATTAATTTCCATGGGGAATCGAAGCCACACAGCGCAGGAGCTCTGGAATGCCATCAAGCAGGAGAGCGACGTGTGGTTTTTGCCAGCGAATCTCCAGCCAGGCTTGGTAGTGTGTGACAATGGCCGAAATCTGGTGGCAGCTCTGGCCCTTGGCAACCTCACTCACATACCATGTCTGGCACATGTGCTCAACTTGGTCGTGCAGAGTTTTTTGAGGGACTATCCGGATGTTGATGCACTGCTGCACAAGTTCCGCCTAGAGTGCGCTCACTTGTGACGTTCCAGCATGGCCAGATCGCGCATTGCAGCTCTGCAACGCAGATTTCGCCTTCCTGAACATCGCATCATATGTGACGTACCCACCAGGTGGAATTTCACGTTACATATGTTGGAGCGGTTGTGTGAGCAGCAGACAGCAGTAATGGAGTATCAGCTGCAACAGGCGCAATCAACACGCAATTTGCGCCGTTCACACTTCACCACTACTGAGTGGGCCTCTATGAAGGACATCTGCCACGTTTTGCGTGCGTTTGATGAGTCAACGCGGATGGCGAGTGCAGATGATGCACTAGTCAGCCTGACTGTCCCCCTTATCTGCCTGCTTCAAAAAACACTGCAATCACTAAGGGATGAGGTTTTGGAAGAGGTGGAGGATGAGGAGACATAAATTCCATCACCTTCTGGACAGTCAGCGCAACGTGGTTCCTCCCAAAGGGCTTTGCAGGGCTCACTTTGTGAGGAGGATGAGGAGGAGTCAATGGAAGAGGAAGAAATCGCTACAGAGGGAGGTACACAACGCTCTAGTCAGTATGTAGAGCGAGGGTGGGGTGATGCAGAGCAGGTACAGATGACGCCTCTTACAGAGGACAGCGTTTGTTGGCCAGTTGGGAGTCTGCAGCACATGGTTGATTTCATGCTGCAGTGCCTGAGAAACGACCGCCGCATCGCCCACATTCTCACCACGTCTGATTATTGGGTGTATACCCTCCTAGACCCTCGCTACCGGGACAACTTACAAAGCCTCATCACACCGTTGAACCGGGAGCGTAAAATGCGGGAGTACCAAGACACACTGGTGAAATCCATAATGTTCTCCATTCCAGCCGAGAGCAGTGCTGCTGATACTGCTTTACAAAGCAGCTCTGTGCGTGGAGGCAGTGGAGACAGCTCTGCAACAAGAGGGATCACAAGCAGCGCCTCTGCACAGGGGGCAAGACCAGTATGTTCCAAATGTGGCGAAGTTTTGTGGCAGCGCCACCAATGTCTACACCATCCGAGACTCCTCCAGTCACCAGGAGGCAACGTTTCCGTAAGATGGTGACAGACTACTTGTCTTGCCCTCTCAGTGTACTCCCAGATGGCTCTTCCCCTTTCAAGTTTTGTTTCTCTAAGCTGGATACATGGCCAGAGCTTAGCCAGTATGCATTGGAGGTGCTGGCTTGCCCTGCTGCCAGTGTATTATCGGAGCGCGTCTTTAGTGCTGCAGGTGGTGTACTAACAGACCGTCGCATGCGACTATCCTCCAATAATGTAGACCGGCTTACTTTTCTGAAAATGAACAAGGCATGGATCTCGCCAGAATTTGCCTGTCCGTTTTCCGATTAAATAACTGGTTGGCAACATTATCAATTTCTCCTGTTATGTTCATCTATCTACCACCTGAACTCTACTCCCTGGGCTACAACACTGCCAGTCTGAGGGGAATGATCAGTTAACAACCAAAATGTTTCCCCAACAGATAGTAGCGCAACGACTCCAGTGCCCACTTGATCGCCAAGCACTCTCTCTCTCTACAATGCTGTATCTGGTTTCAGCTGGAGTTAGCTTTCGACTCTGGAAAGTAATGTGATGCTCCTCCCCGTTAACCTCCTGAGACAAAACGGCACCCACACCTACCTCTGACGCATCAGTCTGGACAATGAATTCTCTTTTGAAGTCGGGTGTGATCAAAAATGGTGACACACACACAGTGCCCCTTTTAGTTTTACAAACGCTTCTTCAAGCTGATCATTCCATCGCACCATTACTAACTTCCTGCCTTTAGGCAGTCATTTAACGGCGCCGACAGTGTTGCAAAATTGTGAATAAACCGCCAGTAGTATCCCACTAACCCCAAAAACCCTTTCACTTGTTTTGTGGTGAGGGGACGGGGCCAGTTTTGGATTGCCTACACTTTGTTTATTTGGGGTTTGATAACTCCTCTCACAATCACATACCCCAGGTAGCGAGCTTCCTCCAACCCTATGGAACACTTCTTTGGGTTGGCAGTTAGCTCTGCTTGTCTCAGTGAATCTATCACCGCCTGTACCTTGGCTAAGTGATTTTCCCAGTCTGTACTGTACACCACAATATCGTCCAGATTGGCCACGGCATATCGGCGATGAGGACGAAGAACAACGTCCATTAACCTCTGGAATGTCGCTGGAGCGCCATGCAACCCGAAGGGTAGGACTATATACTGGAACAGTCCCTCGGGTGTTACAAAAGCCGTTTTCTCTCTCGCTGCTTTTGTTAGTGGCACCTGCCAATACCCTTTTGTGAGGTCAATGAGTGAAAAATAACGTGCCTGCCCAAACCGCTCTATTAACTCATCGACCCGGGGCATGGGGTAGGCGTCAAAGTTAGAAATTTCATTCAGTTTTCTGAAGTCATTACAGAACCTTAGTGTCCCATCTGGCTTTGGTATTAGGACTATTGGGCTGGCCCACTCACTCTGGGACTCTTCAATGACCCCTAACTGCAGCATCTTCTTGACCTCTTCCTTGATGGCTTGTCGCCGGGCCTCAGGCACCCGATATGGCTTTAATCGTACTTTGCCCTGCGGCTCAGTGACAATGTCATGTTGTATTAGGGAGGTACGACCAGGAAGTTCTGAAAAAGCATCTGTATTTCGGCTAACAAACTCTCGGACTTCCTGAACTTGTCTGTGCGACAAAGTGTCTGATATTTTGACGGCGGAGAGGACTTCTCTTGCCTTCTCCTGAGGCAAGGAAGACATCTGTACTGGAAATGCAGGCCGTGGACAATCCTCACCAAGCGGGTCTCTGTCTTTCCATGGTTTGAGCAGATTCACATGGTATACGTGTTCTGGCTTTCTCCGCCCTGGTTGGTGTACTTTATAATTTACTGGTCCCACCTTCTCTATAATGTCGTAGGGTCCCTGCCACCTTGCAAGGAACTTACTATCCACTGTAGGCACAAGTACCAACACCCGATCCCCAGGGTTAAAGGACCTTACCCGTGCCTCCCTGTTATAGACCTGCCTCTGTGACCTTTGTGCTGATTCCATATGTTCTCGGACTAATGGTAGAACTGTCTCCATTCTCTCTTGCATTTTGGCCACATGTTCTATCACACTTTTGTGGGGAGTTGTATGGTTTTCCCAGGCCTCTTTAGCTATATCGAGTAAGCCACGGGGATGTCTGCCATATAATAGTTCAAAGGGCGAGAACCCCGTAGATGCCTGAGGCACCTCCCGCACTGCAAACATCAGGTATGGCAACAAGAGACCCCAGTCCTTAGCATCTTTAGAGACTTTTTTTTTCAACATATTCTTCAGGGTTTTATTGAACCTTTCTACTAAACCGTCTGTTTGGGGATGATAGACCGATGTGCGCAACTGTTTAACACGTGGCAGAGTTCCTTCATGATTTTTGACATAAAGGGGGTCACCTGATCTGTTAAGATTTCTTGAGGGATTCCCACCCGAGAGAACATACCCATGAGTTCTTTTGCGATCAGTTTTGCCGAGGTGTGTCGCAGGGGAATAGCCTCAGGCTACCTGGTAGCGTAATCTAGAACTACGAGGATGTGTTGATGACCCCTTGCTGATTTATTAACCGTCCACACCAGATCCATTGGCTATTCTCTCAAACGGTACCTCTATAATTAGTAATGGCACCAAGGGACTCTGAAAATGAGGCTGCGGACTGGTTACCTAGCACACGGGACAAGAGTAACAATACCGTTTAACTTCTTCATAGACCCATAGCCAGTAAAACCGTTGTAGAATTCTGTCTAGGGTTTTCTTTGGTCCCAAATGTCCCCCTAGTACATGCGCATGCGCTAAGTCCATTACCAACCTCCGATATGACTGCGGTACCAGCAATTGCTCGACAATTTCCCCATGTATTTTTTGAACCGCATACAGCAAATCTTGGTTCAGCTCAAATCGGGGAAATACTTTAGCTGCCCTGGGTGTTGGGGTTCCCCATTGACAACCATTACATTTTCCCGGGCTCGAGTCAACGTAGGGTCCCGTAGTTGCGCCGTACCAAAATTGTCACCTGCCACATTTAAGTATGACAATTCTGGTCCCGGTGGCAAATCTTCCATCTCCCCACCTAACACTTCTATAGGAGAGGGGTTTTCTCCTCCACCGAAGGCAAAGGTACTCCTACCGCCAGTACATCTTCCTCTGGGCCACCAGGTTCATGCCCGATTTCTGGAGAATGCAACCTGTTTGCCACTGGTGCCGACGACTGTTCTGTGGGAGGGGTAATTACAGGCCAAAGCACAGAAAATAATGGAAAATCTCTCCCCATTATTAATGCTAATTAACCACCACCCCCACCTCGTGTTACCTCCTCCCCGCTGGCGTGTTTATCATCACCAGGGTGGTAGGATAATGTTTTAAGTCACCATGTATACACAACACACCCATTTTCACAGCAGTATACTCGCTGATTTGGACGTGGCTGGCTTATATTAGGGTCACTCACGAGACTCCCTGAGTCCACTAGAGCCACAGCAGGGTTACTCTCCACCTGCACTTTACACAAATGGTTCATATTGGGTCCCTCTGGTTTGACCACTTCACACATGTTTTCTGCATAGTGAGACTGATAGTAGCCAAAGTTGTTGTCCATGGGCTCTGTCAGGTGGGGGAAAACAGCTCTCACATGTCCTGGTTGTTGGCACCGCCAATAGATTATGGGGCCCCTTTCGTTCCCCGACCCGTCCTGGGCGGCCCTCCGAGTCTCTGCTCGACAGAGCTGTGGGTGAAGGTTTGTGGAATTTACTTGGTACCTTCCGGGTAGTCTCTCCCTGTATCTCCTTGGTAGCCCCATATCTTTCAATGAGGTCTACCATTTGGAGACCATCAGTAGGGGCTGCCTGTCCAAGCCATGTTTGAAGGGTGTGTGGCAAATTTCTCAAGAATTTATCAGTCACTATACGATCCAGCATAGCGCGGGGTGACAACACCTCCGGCTGCAACCACTTTTCTATCAGGTGTATCAAGTCATAATACTGTGACCGAGCTGGCTCGGAAGGGGAAAAGTTCCACTGGTGTACCCGCTGTGGACCAAAACATTTACCCCAAGATGTGCAAGTATCTCACCCTTGACGCTCTCATAGTCCTCCTGTTGCTCGGGGGGTAGGTCCCTAGAGGCTTTTTCGGGTCCTGAATTAAAAAAACGGAGCCACGATCTCGGCCCACTGGTACCGGGGCATTCTCTCCCTTTTAGCCACGCCTTCAAACATCTCCAGGTACACCTCGACGTCATCTGATTGCTCCATCTTTCGGATCGCTGTACGCACCGCTTTCCGGACATCCTGCCATCCCCGGGCAGCTCCTGCTGTCTGCGGTGCTGTGATGTGCTGCATCACTAGACTATTGGTTTCCTGTTGCTGTCGATTAAATATCTGCTGCTGCTCCATAGCCTGCTGCTGTATAGCCTGCTGCTGCTCCATAGCCTGCTGCTGTATAGCCTGCTGCTGCTGCATAGCCTGCTGTTGCTGCCGCATGGCCTCCAGCATTTTTACTGTGTTCTCCATCTTGGGACAGTTATCCACCGGGTTTTGCGTCACTTCATTTACCTAGGACATTTACTGTCATGCAGGAAAAAACAGCCTGACCTCACTGCGTTGCCCGCATTGAAGCCACCAATTGTAGGGATCCGATCTGGTAGGCAGGGCTGGGCCGCAGTAATGAGGCAAACACACCACCTTTTACTTCAAATTTCAGTGGTTTTAATCATGAGTTCAACAAAAAGTCCAGATAACAAAATAAAAACAGAACATAAATCACCCCAGTTTGGAGAACCACTGGTGCCAGACTCACCCTTGCTTGGGACGGGCTTAACTAAGCGGCTGCAGGTCAGCAGAGACCGCCAGGTCCCATTCCGGGTGGTCTGGTACTCGCTTCCTGGTGCACACTGGCACACAGTAACAAAACAATCTTCCAGGCTGACTACAGCCAAACTCCTTCCTTCCACACACCAACTACAACAGCTCCTTGTTTTATAGGCCTACTCCACACCCTCAGGTGAGGTACACATCAGATGACCAGATCACGTGACTATGACCTTATCACAGGTCCTTGTGATCATGGAAAATCCTGAGCAAACTTCAGTCTGCTAGAAGAAATATATCTCACATCCAGCAAGATCCCCTTTGGTGTACCACAGCGGCAAGAAGTCTCCTGTTCCCTACACATGCACAGAAAAACCCATGTCGAACATGCTCCAAATAGGGAAGAGCCGTCGCCCTGATTGTTATGCTTAAAACAGGAAAGATTGAAGTTTTCAAGGGCTAAAATGAAAAATTTTAATAAGAAATATGGACAAATATTAATTTGTCATCACAGCGCATATCTGCACATGGCTATTAGAAATGGTAACAAAAAATAAAACATAGTGTTTACTTTTTTAAATTAATGCATAAAAATACATTTCATAATTATCAATTAATGCTTCTTAAGGAACGTTATCTGTACCTATAAGATAATGCAGTCAATGGATGTACGAATCATAAACATCATCATCATCATCATCCTCACGAGTTTTATTAATGACAGACATAATAAAATACACAGACTGAGGACAACTGTAACTTCACACACCACATATGAAATGGCCATCATGTAAAGCTGGTAATAATGCGCAATAATAAATAATTACACCAAGAAAGTGCATCATGCATACAAACAATAGGTAGTTAGACCTGCAAGTGCTGGTGAAACAACCACAACAGATATAAATTAATATTGCTATATAGCTATCACAGTGCATAGTTACTCATGGACAATGTCGATCTAATACTGTACCTCAATAAAGGCAGCGTCACCCATGATGCTTGTTTGTCTTGTAGATTGTTGAAGAGGGAATTTTTATTTTATTTATTTTTTTTTTTTAAAGTTCCTTTTTATTTGGATTTTCAAAAACAAAAAGGCCACATAAGGCGGTACACATCTCGGTCGCAGCCGATATGGTCATAAAATAAACATTCTAAAAGTCAAAGTAACAAGAGAACAAAAAAACGAAACTCGTTAATAATTGTAAGGAAACCCCTAACTTGTAGGATTCCTCCCTTCATCTTCCTTCTCTAACTTTGCTGTGATCCTAGACAAAAAACAACTACATGGGGGTAGCTTCCCTTGGTTTGCACTTAGTTCACATTAGTCTGGATGTGCCAGTCAGGTTTTTTTGTCTATTGAATGTTAGCTTGCTGACCGAACACTCCGCCCCCACCAGGTGGTGATTTTAATTACACCAGGTCCCTACTTTACCAATAAATGCAGGCATTACTGACAGAGGTGCATATTCACCCAGAAATTCAGATATCAGCCTAATAGAGGTATGTTCACATTAGGTCAGGGACTCAACAGAATTGAGACCACCTTGACGATGGTTGTTGGGCTTTAAAATGTTTGGCCAAATGTTTATACTAAGCGTCTCAAATTTTTCCTTATATTCCAAAGCCATATTGCTATTCTAAATTTCATGGATTCCATGTTGTCATGCTTTAGTATGCTTGAGAGCAGCCTTTTTTTGTATGTTTTACATGGGGGTATCTTCCCTTGGTTTGCACCTAGTTCACATTAGTCTGGATGTGCCAGTCAGGTTTTTTGTCTATTGAATGTTAGCTTGCTGACCGAGCACTCCGCCCCACCAGGTGGTGATTTTAATTACACCAGGTCCCTACTTTACCCATAAATGCAGGCATTACTGACAGAGGTGCATATTCACCCAGAAATTCAGATATCAGCCTAATAGAGGTATATTCACATTAGGTAAGGGACTCAACAGAATTGAGACCACCTTGACGATGGTTGTTGGGCTTTAAAATGTTTGGCCAAATGTTTATACTAAGCGTCTCAAATTTTTCCTTATATTCCAAAGCCATATTGCTATTCTAAATTTCATGGATTCCATGTTGTCATGCTTTAGTATGCTTGAGTGCAGCCTTTTTTTGTATGTTTTACATGGGGGTATCTTCCCTTGGTTTGCACCTAGTTCACATTAGTCTGGATGTGCCAGTCAGGTTTTTTTGTCTATTGAATGTTAGCTTGCTGACCGAGCACTCCGTCCCCCACCAGGTGGTGATTTTAATTACACCAAGTCCCTACTTTACCCATAAATGCAGGCATTACTGACAGAGGTGCATATTCACCCAGAAATTCAGATATCAGCCTAATAGAGGTATGTTCACATTAGGTCAGGGACTCAACAGAATTGAGACCACCTTGACGATGGTTGTTGGGCTTTAAAATGTTTGGCCAAATGTTTATACTAAGCGTCTCAAATTTTTCCTTATATTCCAAAGCCTATTGCTATTCTAAATTTCATGGATTCCATGTTGTCATGCTTTAGTATGCTTGAGTGCAGCCTTTTTTTGTATGTTTTACATGGGGGTAGCTTCCCTTGGTTTGCACCTAGTTCACATTAGTCTGGATGTGCCAGTCAGGTTTTTTTGTCTATTGAATGTTAGCTTGCTGACCGAGCACTCCGCCCCACCAGGTGGTGATTTTAATTACACCAGGTCCCTACTTTACCCATAAATGCAGGCATTACTGACAGAGGTGCATATTCACCCAGAAATTCAGATATCAGCCTAATAGAGGTATGTTCACATTAGGTCAGGACTCAACAGAATTGAGACCACCTTGACATGGTTGTTGGGCTTTAAAATGTTTGGCCAAATGTTTATACTAAGCGTCTCAAATTTTTCCTTATATTCCAAAGCCATATTGCTATTCTAAATTTCATGGATTCCATGTTGTCATGCTTTAGTATGCTTGAGTGCAGCCTTTTTTTGTATGTTTTACATGGGGGTAGCTTCCCTTGGTTTGCACCTAGTTCACATTAGTCTGGATGTGCCAGTCAGGTTTTTTTGTCTATTGAATGTTAGCTTGCTGACCGAGCACTCCGCCCCCACCAGGTGGTGATTTTAATTACACCAGGTCCCTACTTTACCCATAAATGCAGGCATTACTGACAGAGGTGCATATTCACCCAGAAATTCAGATATCAGCCTAATAGAGGTATGTTCACATTAGGTCAGGGACTCAACAGAATTGAGACCACCTTGACATGGTTGTTGGGCTTTAAAATGTTTGGCCAAATGTTTATACTAAGCGTCTCAATTTTTCCTTATATTCCAAAGCCATATTGCTATTCTAAATTTCATGGATTCCATGTTGTCATGCTTTAGTATGCTTGAGTGCAGCCTTTTTTTGTATGTTTTACATGGGGGTATCTTCCCCTTGGTTTGCACCTAGTTCACATTAGTCTGGATGTGCCAGTCAGGTTTTTTTGTCTATTGAATGTTAGCTTGCTGACCGAGCACTCCGCCCCCACCAGGTGGTGATTTTAATTACACCAGGTCCCTACTTTACCCATAAATGCAGGCATTACTGACAGAGGTGCATATTCACCCAGAAATTCAGATATCAGCCTAATAGAGGTATGTTCACATTAGGTCAGGGACTCAACAGAATTGAGACCACCTTGACGATGGTTGTTGGGCTTTAAAATGTTTGGCCAAATGTTTATACTAAGCGTCTCAAATTTTTCCTTATATTCCAAAGCCATATTGCTATTCTAAATTTCATGGATTCCATGTTGTCATGCTTTAGTATGCTTGAGTGCAGCCTTTTTTTGTATGTTTTACATGGGGGTAGCTTCCCTTGGTTTGCACCTAGTTCACATTAGTCTGGATGTGCCAGTCAGGTTTTTTTGTCTATTGAATGTTAGCTTGCTGACCGAGCACTCCGCCCCCACCAGGTGGTGATTTTAATTACACCAGGTCCCTACTTTACCCATAAATGCAGGCATTACTGACAGAGGTGCATATTCACCCAGAAATTCAGATATCAGCCTAATAGAGGTATGTTCACATTAGGTCAGGGACTCAACAGAATTGAGACCACCTTGACGATGGTTGTTGGGCTTTAAAATGTTTGGCCAAATGTTTATACTAAGCGTCTCAAATTTTTCCTTATATTCCAAAGCCATATTGCTATTCTAAATTTCATGGATTCCATGTTGTCATGCTTTAGTATGCTTGAGTGCAGCCTTTTTTTGTATGTTTTACATGGGGGTACTTCCCTTGGTTTGCACCTAGTTCACATTAGTCTGGATGTGCCAGTCAGGTTTTTTTGTCTATTGAATGTTAGCTTGCTGACCGAGCACTCCGCCCCCACCAGGTGGTGATTTTAATTACACCAGGTCCCTACTTTACCCATAAATGCAGGCATTACTGACAGAGGTGCATATTCACCCAGAAATTCAGATATCAGCCTAATAGAGGTATGTTCACATTAGGTCAGGGACTCAACAGAATTGAGACCACCTTGACCATGGTTGTTGGGCTTTAAAATGTTTGGCCAAATGTTTATACTAAGCGTCTCAAATTTTTCCTTATATTCCAAAGCCATATTGCTATTCTAAATTTCATGGATTCCATGTTGTCATGCTTTAGTATGCTTGAATGCAGCCTTTTTTTGTATGTTTTACATGGGGGTATCTTCCCTTGGTTTGCACCTAGTTCACATTAGTCTGGATGTGCCAGTCAGGTTTTTTTGTCTATTGAATGTTAGCTTGCTGACCGAGCACTCCGCCCCCACCAGGTGGTGATTTTAATTACACCAGGTTCCCTACTTTACCCATAAATGCAGGCATTACTGACAGAGGTGCATATTCACCCAGAAATTCAGATA
>JARQOD010000001.1:852451644-852534011 GCA_033576555.1 Oophaga sylvatica | reverse complement strand
AAAAACAAAAAACAGAAAATATCTTATCTGAGAGCAGGAGAAGAGGCAAGACACAGCAAGCTTCCAAGTGAACCAGGAAACAACGTTGAGACAAGAACAATTGATCACCGGCAACCATGATGGGAGGGAACCTCCCTTATATCCAGCCAGTCTGTGATTCCTGATTGCCAATCCTCATTGAATGGTTCAGTACTGTTTGTGACCACCAGAGGCAGCTCAGAATTCATTTCTAAAACATTCACAACAGGCAGGATTATGAGCGGTAATGTGTTGGAGGCGGGATTATGAGCGGTAATGTGGTGGGGGCGGGATTATTAGTGGTAATGTAGTGGGGGCAGGATTATGAGCGGTAATGTGGTGGAGGGGCGGGATTATGTGTGGTAATGTGTTGGGGGGCGGGATTATGTGTGGTGATGTGGTGGGGGGCAGGATTAAGTGTGGTGATGTGGTGGGGTGGCGGGTTTATGTGTGATGATGTGGTGGGGGGGCGGGGATTATGAGCGGTAATGAGGCGGGGGGTGGGATTATAAGCGGTAATGTGGTGGGGGCGAGATTGTGAGCAGTAATGTGTGTGGGGGGCAGGATTATGAGCGGTAATGTGGTGTGGGGGTGGGATTATTTGCTGTAATGTGTTGTGGAGGCGGGATTGTGTGTGGTGATGTGGTGGGGGCGGGATTGTGTGTGGTAATGTGGTGGGGGTGGTATTATGAGCGATAATGCGGTGGGGGGACAGGATTATGTGTGGTAATGTAGTGGGGGGGGGGATTGTGTGTGGTGATGTGGTGGGGGCGGGATTGTGTGTGGTGATGTGGTGGGGATGGAATTGTGGGTGGTGATGTGGTGGGGGGCAGGATTGTGTGTCGTGATGTTGTGGGGGGCGGAATTATATGTGGTGATGTGGTGTGGGGGCAGGATTGTGTGTGACAATGTGGTGGCGGGGGCGGGATTGTGTGTGGTAATGTGGTGGGGGCGGGATTATGTTTGGTAATGTGGTGGGGGCGGGATTGTTTGTGGCAATGTGGTGGGGGCGGGATTATGTGTGGTAATGTGGTGGGGGCAGAGCTATTGTGCAGGGGCAGGATTAGCGAGTAATCACGATGCCTCTTATATATATATAGATATTAGGTAAGTACCATATAATAGATTCTGTCACATATGGTGTACAGCAGGTAAGTACCAAGCCATACACTCATGGGAACAATATACCATTAGCCACACTACTAGCATAGGTGCCACACATATGTATACAGTACAAAGACTTGGTACCAAAAAGATGTATAGACACCAATAGGTGCCATAATTACCTGGAGGCTAAAACAGGTTACAATCGGGCTGTGCATGAGTGTATGGCTTGGTACTTACCTGCTGTACACCATATGTGACAGAATCTATTATATGGTACTTACCTAATATTTTCATTATATAGGATGATGTCTGTCTGTTAATACTTCTGTTCTAGCCACCTGTGATGCCAATATGGCTATTACCTGTTAGCGTGTATGGTACCATGATACTTACCTGTGATTTTTTTCTTTGGTATAAATTACCTAATTGCCACATAGATTGCATATAATTCATGATATATTGACTTAAGCAGGCTAACCTTTTTGGGCTCTTTTCATGTGCATATTTGGGTGTACCCCATGTTTTTCCTTTTCCCCTGTTACTGTCCTGTAATTTTATCTCATTTTATATCTTTACACAAATAAAATTTCTATTGCATAAGACCACATCGCTGTTTTTCTCTTGTGATGTATCTGTTTTATAATAAGAACAACAAAGCATAGCCGGCTGATGGATCTCTTATAATAGTGAGGGCCGACTGTTGGCCCTATAAACAATAGGCTTTGTGATTTTCAGAGTCCCTCCTTCTTAATTGAAACAGGATGTGTCTGATGATGTGTCACACACCACATGGCCAAATAAGGTTGTAAAGTGTTAACATGACATTTCCCAGTGATTTCCCAGCATTTGTCTTGTTGAAAGCAATGGTAAAGTTGAAAAACGCATCAAAAGCGCTACGTGGTTGAGGAACATTTTTGTTTTGGCTGATTTATTTTGACTTACATACAAATCATTACCCTGGAAAGGATGTTCATAAACATATTTCCCAGAAAAATCCATTTTTGTTTTGCTTTATGTTTTATTGTGTTCTTGTAAAAATGGAGTAATACTTTGACAACATTGTTCACAGTTGTGCCTGGGAGTCAGAAATGCTTCCAGGGGTCTTCCCAATGATGTTCCATTGTCATCGGAGCACTGTTCCCATAGATTGCCGAAGTTTTTAGACCCTAATAAGATCCCTGGGGTCGTGCAAAAATGCTTGGGTTTCCCATAGACTTACTTTGAGCATGTTGCTCGGGTCGAGCACCCGAGCTGTAATGTATGTGGTACAGTTCATATAGCGTCTTGTGCTTGGGTGCGATGAAAATACTTGAGACACAGGTTGATAAAGAAAGTCTTGTATTGCTTCATACAAATTGGCAAAAATAAACACACAGGTTGCAAACACAGAAGCAGGAGACACAGCAGGCCAGAGTAATTCTAAGCTCAGCAATAACTCTCCACAACAGATTCAGATCTTCTTCTCTGTTACCGCAAGTCCATGCAAACGTGAAGCTCTCAAGAGCAGAGTTCAGAGTCCACAAGTGCTTCAGAGTTCCCAGTAGGAATGGCTGGAGTACAAGGTCCAAGGCTTCAGGAGTCAGAACACAGGTTCACTGCAGGCTAGATTCTGAAGCACTGATTGCTCAGCTGTGGCTGTTTAAGAAGCAAACGGAGAGAATCAGCGCGGGAACATGCAAGCTGGAAAACTCCATTTTGACTGAGGGCAAGATAGCTGCAGCAAAACAGAAAGCAAAATGGGCCGACGAACAAACTGAGTTTCAGAAACAGATACACAGAACCTTACATTACTCCCCCCTTAGGGACAACCTCCGGATGACCTCAGACCAGGCTTGTGTGGGTACCTCTGATGAAACTGACGGAGCAAGCGAGGAGCATTAACGTTATTGACTGGCTCCCTGAGTTGTCCTCCACTGGGTAGCCCTGCCATTTAATCAGATATTGTAACTGATTTCTATACAACCTGGAATCTAAAATCCTTTCCACCACAAATTCCTCCTGACCATCGACTAGCACTGGGTCAGGGCAAGGAGAAGAACGTCCAGGAAACGTATTGGGTGTCGCAGCCTTTAGTAGGGATACATGAAAGACAGGGTGGATTCTCATAGTTCTGGGCAATTGAAGACGACAAGCAACGGCACTTATAATTTTACTGATTTTATAGGGTCCAATGTACTTATGTCCCAACTTAGACGATGGAATCCTTAACTTAAGATTTCTGGTTGACAGCCAGACCAGGTCTCCTACCTTAAAAGCTGGTGCAGGTTTACGAAATTTATCTGCTGCCTTCTTGTACCTTTCCTTAGCCGATTCCAGATTCTCCTTTAGAAGATCCATATTCTTCTGTAAAGTCGTGACTCTTTCAGCCACTGCTGGCAAAGGCGTCTCTATGGGAAATCGTGGTAGAATGTTAGGATGATAACCTAGATTAGAGTAAAAAGGAGACTGTTTAGTGGAGGCACTCTGAGAGTTGTTGTAAGAGAACTCAGCCAATGGAAGTAGATCCACCCATCATCCTGTAGGTGGCAGATAAAGCAGCGGAGATACTGCTCCAGGGTTTGATTGGTTCGTTCGGTTTGTCCATTAGTCTGGGGATGAAAAGCAGAAGAAAGGTTTACTTTAATGTCCAATGCTGCACAGAAATTTTGCCAAAACCTAGAAGTGAATTGCACCCCTCGATCCGAAATAACCTCATCCGGTACTCCATGTAAGCGAAACACATCTTTAATCATCAAATCTGATGTCTGTTTTGCAGTGGGTAAGCCGACACAAGGGATAAAAGAGCTGCCTTTGTTAGACGGTCAACCACCACTAGAATAGTGTTCTTCCCTTGAGAGGTTGGTAATTCCACAATGAAGTCCATAGAAATGGATCCCCACGGGCGGGACGGGGTGGGAAGAGGCTGTAACAGACCAGTTGGTGAAGAGCGAGGTGTTTTGCATCTTGCACAAACCTCACACGAAGTGACATAGTCCAAAATATCCTTCCTACAAGTGGGCCACCAAAAGAAACGAGAAAGAAATTCCTGTGTCTTTAGAATTCCTCTATGCCCGGCTATTTTGGAATCGTGAATGAGTTGCAATACTCTCAATCTGACTGTTTCAGGTATATACAGACGTTGTCCCAGAATCCACACACCATTCTTAAAGACAAGACTTACGTCCCTTGGGGGTTGAGCCAAAAAAGAATCCGCATGGTATGCTTCCTTGATGTCTTTAATTAGGTCTTGATGATGAATCACTCCTAGGAATCTAGAGTCAGGAAGAATAGTCTTAGGAGGAGTAATTGGACGTGTCTCTGCTGAGTAAATCCTAGAGAGTGCATCAGCCTTTCCATTGCGCGATCCTGGTCTATAAGAAATAATAAAATTAAATTGGTTTAAGAAAAGATTCCAGCGAGCCTGGCGAGGAGTCAGGCACTTAGCCGACCTGATAAACTCAAGATTACGATGGTCTGTCAGAACGACTATTTGCTGTGCAGCTCCTTGAAGAAGGTGTCTCCATTCTTTGAAGGCGGCAATAATGGCCAACAACTCTCTATTGCCCACATCGTAGTTCTTCTCAGCCGAAGACAACTGCTGGGAAAAGAAGGCACAGGGATGCAAGACATTCTTCTCACCTGTTCTCTGAGAGAGTATAGCTCCCACGGCACAGTCTGAAGCATCCACCTCTATTATGAAGGCAAGCTCTGGGTTGGGATGTACTAGGATAGGTGCAGTGGTAAATTTATCTTTTAGACGGGAAAATGCTTCCTGGGCTTGGGGAGTCCAGGAGAACTTAGACTCTTTCCGGGTAAGTTGGGTGATAGGTGACACTACCTCAGAGAAATTTCTAATGAAACGTCTATAGAAGTTTGCAAACCCGATGAAGCGCTGTACCTCCTTCACATTTCTAGGACTTGGCCAATCATTGATGGCTTGGGTCTTACTTCCATCCATACTAATTCCTTGTGTAGACAGTACATACCCCAGAAATTGAATTTCGGTCTTATGGAATTCACACTTTTCAAGCTTGATGTAAAGATGATTTTGTCTTAGACGTTCCAAGACCATTCTCACATGTCCATGATGTTCCTCTGTGGAGTTAGAAAAAATTAAAATATCATCCAAATAAATTACCACGAATGTATCCAGGAGATCCCTGAAGATGTCATTCACCAAGTGTTGGAAAGTGGCTGGGGCGGTACTCAGACCAAAAGGCATAACTAGATATTCAAAGTGTCCATAGCGTGACCTGAATGCAGTCTTCCATTCATCCCCAGGTCTAATACGGACTAAGTTATAGGCCCCACGAAGATCTAGTTTAGAAAAAATTTTGGCATGTCGCACTCTCTCCAATAACTCAGGGATTAAAGGCAATGGATAACGGTTTCTAATAGTAACCTTATTGAGTTCCCTATAGTCTACGCATGGTCTCAGGGATCCATATTTCTTCTTTACAAAGAATATGGGTGCCCCTGCAGGAGATGAAGAGGGGCGTATGAAGCCCTTGGCTAGATTTTCGTCTATGTACTCTTTTAAAGCCTTCAGCTCGGGCCCCGCCAGGGGGTAGATCTTACCAAAAGGTATCTCTGCTCCAGGCAATAATTCAATTGGACAATCATATGGACGGTGAGGAGGAAGCTGGTCAGCGTTCTTCTTGTCACATAAATCCACATAGTCCTGGTATACAGCTGGTAGTTCAGGGACTGACATGGTTCCTTTAGGAACAGAGCAAGCTGAAATTTTTGGACTCATCTGTTTCTCTGGAAAGTGTAATTCCTTGGTCTCCCAGTTAATGGTAGGATTCTGAGCCTGCAGCCATGGTAGCCCTAGAATAATGGGAAAGTGAGGAGAAGAGATAAGCATAAAGGACAGTTTCTCTTGATGATCTTTACCCATAAGAACCTTTAAAGGCTCTGTTTCCTGATCCACTGGTCCAGAGGTCAGCAGGGAGCCATCCACAGTTTCCATCTGTACTGGAGTAGCCTTCTTCACTGAACGTATTCCCTGTTTCAGAGCAAAGGAGACATCCATAAAATTTTCCACTTGCCCCTGAGTCGATCATAGCAGAGCTAGACACCCAGGCTGAGTCAACCCAGAGTTTGATGGAAAGAAAACAGTGAGAATTGTTTTTTTTACAACTCAGCTGGGACAACCGCTGAGGAAACTTGAAAGATGGCAGCATTTACACAGTCAACGTCCTCAGAGGTAACGGAGTTTAAGTCCGAGAAATCAAGATCTGTTGCTGCAGATCTCTCTGGAGCCTGAGGCTCGGACCTGACAGATCCCCTCTCGCAACACTCACAATGAATGAGTGCTGCAGTAGTCTTGCGAGAACGGCTGGGGCAGTTAATAATAAAGTGCCCTGACTTACCACAATAAAAACATAGATTCTCCTTAAAACGATGTTCCTTGCGTGCATCACTAACCCGTCGTAGTAAAGAGTCTACCTGCATGGGTTCAGGTTCAGGTTCCCGTGTAATCCTATTCAAAGGTTCCTTAGCTGGAGAGGAAGGTAGGAAAAGGTTAGTACGATTGCTTTCGAACCATCTCTCTTGCCTGCGTTCAGTTAAACGAGTATCAATACGGATGCAGTAGTTAATAAAGTCACCTAACGCAGTGGGAGGGTCGGCACGAGCAAGTTCATCCTTAATCAGTGGGGATAACCCCTTTCGAAAAATAGATTTTTTGGCGGAATTGTCCCAGGTGGTATCAAGGGCCCATCTCCTGAAATCCAAGGCATATTCAGCTACCGAGTGCTTACCTTGGCGCAAAGCTAACATGGCTGCTTCAGCTGTTGCACCTCGATTGGGGTCATCAAACACCTGCCCCATGGCTGAAATAAAATCATCAAGGTGATTCAAACAATCATCCTCAGTCTCAATCAGAGGGTTTGCCCACATCAAAGCCTTGTTGGTAAGCAACATAATTATAGTAAGCACCTTAGATCGTTCAGTAGGAAATTGTGAAGCATGTGCAGAAAAAAAAAGATTGCATTGATTAACAAATCCCCTGAATTTTTCACGTTCACCACCAAAACGAAAAGGGGGCAACTTGGGAATCCCAGAACTCGGGGCCACGGCAGGAGCCTGGACTCGCCCCTCCAGAACCTCAATCCTGGCTCGCAAATCCTGGGTAGTCTGTCCAACCACTTGCAAATTGTGATTATTTAGGTCCTGAAGATTTGTAAAACGGGTCTTTATATTCTGCAAATCTGCAAGGATATTATCAGTCACTCCGCAAAGTTCCTTTATGCGGGCCTCCATTTTCCAGATCTTTTAAGACAGGATACTGGAAGAAGAGGAGAAAAAAAGAAAACAATAGTGTTCACCTGTGGCAACACTGAAGAAAGAAAAAACTTTAAGGGAACTGCTCACCTGGAATGGTTGTGAGAAGTCACAACCACTATCATCACAGAAAGCTTTCAACCAGACATCTGATATCCAGAGTTTCAGCAGACAAAAAGAGAAGAGAAAAAAAAAAAAAAAAAAAAAAAAACAATAGTGTTTACCTGTGATAACACTGCAGAAAAAAAACTTAAGGGAATTGCTCACCTGGAATGGTTGTGAGAAGTCACAACCACTGTCATCACAGAAAGTACAACCGGACATCCGATATCCACAGTACAGCAGACAAGCCTTTCCAGACCCAGCAGACACTAACGTTTGGCTTCAGAATCTTGTAATGTATGTGGTACAGTTCATATAGCGTCTTGTGCTTGGGTGCGATGAAAATACTTGAGACACAGGTTGATAAAGAAAGTCTTGTATTGCTTCATACAAATTGGCAAAAATAAACACACAGGTTGCAAACACAGAAGCAGGAGACACAGCAGGCCAGAGTAATCTAAGCTCAGCAATAACTCTCCACAACAGATTCAGATCTTCTTCTCTGTTACCGCAAGTCCATGCAAACGTGAAGCTCTCAAGAGCAGAGTTCAGAGTCCACAAGTGCTTCAGAGTTCCTCAGTAGGAATGGCTGGAGTACAAGGTCCAAGGCTTCAGGAGTCAGAACACAGGTTCACTGCAGGCTAGATTCTGAAGCACTGATTGCTCAGCTGTGGCTGTTTAAGAAGCAAACGGAGAGAATCAGGGCGGGAACATGCAAGCTGGAAAACTCCATTTTGACTGAGGGCAAGATAGCTGCAGCAAAACAGAAAGCAAAATGGCCGACGAACAAACTGAGTTTCAGAAACAGATACACAGAACCTTACACGAGCATTTCAATATGCTCAACCTGAGCAACGAGCATCCGAGCATTTTAGTGCTCGCTAGTGATGAGCGAGCATACTCGTTAATGCTCGGTACTCACCCGAGCATCGCTGTACTCGCGGTGCTTGTTGAGCACCGAGCATTTCCGGTATTGTTCGGCGGGAGTTCAAGCCCACTCCCTGCATGTTTGGCGCTCTTTTGAGTGCCAAACAACATGCAGGGATTGTGTGCCATGCACTGTAATGCCGCAGCCATGTTGGTTGTGGCATTAAATTGATTGGCTGGCCGTAGAGCTTCATCAGGTCTATATCAGACCTGGCACTGCCCTGCTCGTCACATTCAGCTCCGGAATCAGCTAGTGTAGGGAGAGATCAGGTTTCAAAGATAGTGTGGGTATACCATAATTGAATACACAAATCCATCTAAATCAACAGTCCTTCTAAGGACGAATTCAGGGGTATATAGTTTGCAGTGCTAGATAGGCAGGGATTGTATGTGGGTATAAAGGTATCAGTAGCAGGCAGGCATTGTAAGTGGCTTACTTCATTGCATATATCAAGAGGGCTCATTTCACTAATGTCTGCTGCTGCCTATTACATATATTGCCCATCCCAGCGATCTCAGGGCGCATAAAATTCTGCCATTTTGTGGTACTGTAAAATGTTTTTGGAGTGTCTTATACAATTTCTGGACAACATTTTGCTGCCAAAAAAATATTTAGCTGCCAAAAAATATTTAGCTACAGGGTAGATATTTTACACTGTGTTTTACATTGTGCTCAAAATTGTGCCATTTCAGGCCTCCATAGAATTGTTTTTATTGTGTCTTATTAAATATATTCTACAACCACACACATTGAGAAATTTGAAGAATTTTCATTATTATACATATGTGTGTGCAGAAAGTGTGTAGGACACACAGGAATCAATCAGAACAGAAAAACTGCAAAGCAGCAGAAAACGTGTACTAGTCCAACAATTATATATAAAAATACAAACTTTATTCATAATATTCATAGAAAAAGTATATCACACAAATATACAGAGGAACAGGTATCAAACATGGTATTTATCATGTTGGAAAATCAATGGGAAAACATTGCAAAGGTAATATAGGTGTCCTCCTCCCCCGAATAACCTCCCCATGTCCTAAATATATAGAGCCAAAAGAATAGATCAATGATGTCAATATATGTATATAAATAGTGCTGCCAAAGATAATGATCAAGCGCAGGTATTATAGCGCTATATCACTGAAATAATCAATGTCAGATGCACATAGTAAACAGCTATTATCAGATATTCAATGTAACCCCATATGCATCATGATATTTAGAAATAAGGTGTATGACCATATAGCAATATTTACCATGGGTCAAAGGCAGCAGATGGCTCAAAGGTACAGAAGGGACAGCATCCAAGGGGGCAGGCTCGCCCTCCCCAACGCGTGTTTCGGCCTCAGCCTTCGTCAGGGGGCACATATAAATCCTCATTGCTCGGTCTTATATACCAGTAGTTCCTGAAATCCACCAATCCCTTAACAATAGTGTAAAGTACCGTCTACAGGAAGTGACTTAATATGTTGCCCATGCACATTGCAGAAACATCATCTTGGTTTTCGAAAAAACAGTGTACCATATGTCACCATATATATATATATATATAGTGCTGCTCACTACCCAGCCCATACTGGGGCATTATTTTGAGCAACCATTATGCCACAATGCCAGATTGGTTGCCATAGCAGCCATCGCACTGTTATTTTCGGCCAGTGCCGTCTCTCTGGTGTGGTGAGGGGACGGGGCCAGTTTTGGATTGCCTCCACTTTGTTTATTTGGGGTTTGATAACTCCTCTCCCAATCACATACCCCAGGTACCGAGCTTCCTCCAACCCTATGGAACACTTCTTTGGGTTGGCAGTTAGCCCTGCTTGTCTCAGAGAATCTATCACCGCCTATACCTTGGCTAAGTGACTTTCCCAGTCTGCACTGTACACCACAAAATCGTCCAGATAGGCCGCGGCATATCGGCGATGAGGACGAAGGACAACGTCCATTAACCTCTGGAATGTCGCTGGAGCGCCATGCAACACGAAGGGTAGGACTATATACTGGAACAGTCCCTGGGTGTTACAAAAGCCGTTTTCTCTCTCGCTGCTTTTGTTTGGGGCACCTGCCAATACCCTTTCGTGAGGTCAATGACTGAAAATTACCGGGCCTGCCCAAACCGCTCTATTAACTCATCGACCCGGGGCATGGGGTAGGCGTCAAATTTAGAAATTTCATTCAGTTTTCTGAAGTCATTACAGAATCTTAGTGTCCCATCTGGTTTTGGTATTAGGACTATTGGGCTGTCCCACTCACTCTGGGACTCTTCAATAACCCCTAACTGCAGCATCTTCTTTACCTCTTCTGAGATGGCTTGTTGCCGGGCCTCAGGCACCCGATATGGCTTTAATCGGACTTTGGCCTGCGGCTCCGTGACAATGTCATGTTGGATTAGGGAGGTACGGCCAGGGAGTTCTGAGAAAACATCGGTATTTCGGCTAACAAACTCTCGAACTTCCTGAACTTGTCTAGGAGTCAAAGTGTCTGCTATTTTGACAGCGGCGAGTACTTCTCTTGCCTTTTCCTGAGGCAAGGGAGTCCTCTCTACTGGAAATGCAGGCTGTGGACAATCCTCACCAAGAGGGTCTCTGTCTTTCCATGGTTTGAGCAAATTCACATGGTATACCTGTTCTGGCTTTCTTCGCCCTGGTTGGTGTACTTTATAGTTTACGGGACCCACCTTCTCCATAATCTCGTAGGGTCCCTGCCACCTTGCAAGGAACTTACTATCCACTGTAGGCACAAGTACCAACACCCGATCCCCAGGGTTAAAGGACCTTACTCATGCCTCCCGGTTATAGACCTGCCTCTGTGACCTTTGTGCTGCTTCCATATGTTCTCGGACTAATGGTAGGACTATCTCCAGTCTCTCTTGCATTTTGGCCATATGTTCTATCACACTTTTGTGGGGAGTTGGTTGGTTCTCCCAGGTCTCTTTAGCTATATCGAGTAAGCCACGGGGATGTCTGACATATAATAGTTCGAAGGGCGAGAACCCCGTAGAGGCCTGGGCACTTCCCGCACTGCAAACATCAGGTATGGCAACAAGAGATCCCAGTCCTTACCATCTTTAGAGACAGCTTTTTTCAACATATTTTTCAGGGTCTTATTGAACCTTTCTACCAACCCGTCTGTTTGAGGATGATAGACCGATGTGCGCAACTGTTTAACACTCAACAAGTGGCAGAGTTCCTTCATGATTTTGACATAAAGGGGGTCCCCTGGTCTGTTAAGATTTCTTGAGGGATTCCCACCTGAGAGAACATACCCATGAGTTCTTTTGCAATAAGTTTGGCAGAGGTGTGGCGCAGGGGAATAGCCTCAGGATACCTGGTAGCGTAATCTAGAACTACGAGGATATGTTGGTGACCCCTCGCTGATTTATTAACGGGCCCCACCAGATCCATGGCTATTCTCTCAAACGGGACCTCTATAATTGGTAATGGTACTAAGGGACTCCGAAAATGAGGCTGCGGACTGGTTACCTGGCACACGGGACAAGAGTTACAATATCGTTTAACTTCTTCATAGATCCCTAGCCAGTAAAACCGTTGTAGAATTCGGTCTAGGGTTTTCTTTTGACCCAGATGTCCCCCCAGTACATGCACATGCGCTAGGTCCATTACCAATTACGATACGACTGGGGTACCAGCAATTGCTCGACAATTTCCCCACATACTTTTTCAACCCGATACAGCAAATCTTGGTTCAGCTCGAATCGGGGAAATACTGTAGCTGCCCCGGGTTGTTGGGGTTCCCCATTGACAACCAGTACATTTTCCCGGGCTCGAGTCAACGTAGGGTCCCGGAGTTGTGCCGTATCAAAATGATCACCTGCCACATTTAAGTCTGACAATTCTGGTCCCGGTGGCAAATCTTCCATCTCCCCAGCTAACACTTCTAAAGGAGAGGGGTTTTCCTCCTCCACCGAAGGCAAAGGTGCTCCTACCGCCAGCACATCTTCCTCTGGGCCACCAGGTTCATGCCCGATTTCTGGAGAATGCAACCTGTTTGCCACTGGTGCCGACGACTGTTCTGTGGGAGGGGTAATTACAGGCCAAAGTACAGAAAATAACGGAAAATCTCTCCCCATTATTACCTCATAATGCAAACCACCACCCCCACCTCGTGGCACCTCCTCCCCACTGGCGTGTTTATCATCACCAGGGCGGTAGGATAATGTTTTAAATCCCCATGTATACACAATACACCCATTTTCCGACCAGTATACTCACTGATTTGGACGTGGCTGGCTCGTATTAAGGTCACGAGACTCCCTGAGTCTAGTAGAGCTACAGCAGGTTACCCTCCACCTCCACTTTACACAAATGGTTCATATTGGGTCCATCTGGTTTGCCTACTGCACACATGTGTTCTGCATAGTGAGACTGATAGTACCCAAAGTTGGTGTCCATGGGCTCAGTCAGGTGGGGGCAATCAGCTCTCACATGTCCTGGTTCTTGGCACCGCCAACAGATTATGGGGCCCCTTTCGTCCCCCGACCGTCCTGGGCGACCTTCCGGGTCTCTGCTCGCCGAGCTGTGGGTGAAGGTTTGGGGAATTTTCTCATTACCTTCCGGGTAGTCTCTCCCTGTATCATCTTGGTAGCCCCATATCTTTCAATGAGGTCTACCATCTGGAGGCCATCAGTAGGGGCTGCCTGTCCAACCCAGGTTTGCAGGGTGTGGGGCAAAGTTCTCCAGAATTTATCAGTTACTATCCTATCCCGCATAGCGCTGGGTGACAACACCTCCGGCTGCAACCATTTATCTACCAGGTGTATCAAATCATAGTACTGGGACCGAGCTGGCTCAGAAGAGGAAAACTTCCACTGGTGTACCCGCTGGGCCCGGACCAAAACATTTACCCCAAGACGTGCAAGTATCTCACCCTTGATGATCTCATAGTCTCTTTGTTGCTCGGGGGCTAGGTCCCTATAGGCTTTCGCGGGTCCTGGAGCCAAAAACGGAGCCACGATTTCTGCCCACTGTTCCCGGGGTAGTCTCTCCCTCTCAGCCACACCTTCAAACAACTCCAGGTACACCTCGACATCATCTGACTTTTCCATTTTAGGAACCGCTGTGCGTACCGCTTTCCGGACATCCTGACATCCCGGGGCAGCTCCTGCTGTCTGCGGTGCTGTGATGTGCTGCATCAGTAGCCTGTTGGTTTCCTGTTGCCGCTCCATAGCCTGCTGCTGTATAGCCAGCTGCTGCTGCATAGCCTGCTGTTGCTGCTCCATAGCCTGCTGCTGTATAGCCTGCTGTTGCTGTTGTGTAGCCTGCTGCTGCTGCATAGCCTGCTGCTGCTGTATAGCCAGCTGCTGCTGTCGCATGGCCTCCACCAGCATTTTTACTGTGCTCTCCATCTCCGGACAGTTATCCACCGGGTCTTGCGTCACTTTCCTCACCCAGGGCATTTACTGTAATGCAGGAGAAAAAAAAAAACATCCACACAAAAAAAAACAGCCTGACCTCACTGCGTATGCCCGCATTAACGCCACCAATTGTAGGGATCCGCTCTGGTAGGCAGGGGCCGGGCCGCAGTAATGAGGCAAACACACAGGCTTTAAAGTTCAGTGGTTTTAATAACGGTTCAACAAAAAGTCCAGATAACAAAATCAAAATAGAACATAAATCACTCCAACTTGAAGAACCACTGGTCCCAGACTCACCCTTGCTTGGGACGGGCTTAACTAAGCGGCTGAAGGTCCGCAGTGACCGCCAGGTGCCATTCCTGGGTGGTCTGGTACTCGCTTCCTGGTGCACACTGACACACTGTAACAAAAGAATCTTCCAGGCTGACTCCAGCCAAACTCCTTCCTTCCACACCCACCAACTACAACAGTTCCTTGTTTTATAGGCCTAGTCCACACCCTCAGGTGAGGTACACATCAGCTGACCTGATCACGTGACTGTGACCTCATCACAGGTCCTTGTGATCATGGAAAATCCTGACCAAACTTCAGTCTGCTAGAAGAAATATATCTCCCATCCAGCAAGATCCCCTTTTGTGTACCACACTCCTCACTGCAGTTTCTTCAGGCCAAACAATTCACTGCACAGCCAAACAGTATGGGAGTACTAAATTATTAGGAACAATGCTTTCAGGTGTCCATCCAGTACATTGGTTCAAAGGGTAATTGGGATGCATGAAATTTTGGGGCAGGGCAGGCCTTACATTCATTGCATAGGCAAACAGTATGGCAGTACCAAATAAATATCAATGGGAACTTTGGTTTAATGTGGCCATCCAGTATGTGGGTTCAAAGGCTTACTGGGTGCGTGCAACTTTGAGACAGGGCAGGTCTTGCATTCAATGCATAGGCAAAAATTATGGGAGTACCAAATGCATACTTGGAACTTTGGTTGCATATGGTCATTCATGACATCTGTTTAAAGGGTTTTTATGGTGGGTCAAAATTTTGGGCAGCCCTGCCACTCACTGCATACACAATAACAATATAAGTGACCCACTGTTTAATAATGGGAAAAAAAAGATAGCTGGCTGATGGCTCTCTAAGAAAAGTGAGGGCCCACTGCTGGCACTATAAAAATAGACTTTGTGACTTTCAGAGTCCCTCCTTCATAAATGAAACAGGATGTGTTTGATGATGTGTCACACACCACATGGCCAAATAAGGTTGTAAAATGTTAAAATGACATTTCCCAGTAAATGCATTCGTCCTGGTTGAAAGCAATGGTAAAGTTGAAAAACACATCAAAAACGCTACGTGTGAACATAGCCCACGTGATGGTGGAACATTTTAGTTTTGGGTTATTTATTTTGCCTTACACACAAATCATTACCCTAGAAAGGATGTTCCTTAGCATATTTCCCAGGAAAATCCATTTTGGTATCATTTTTGTATGTTTTATTCTGCGCCTGTAAAAGTGGCATAACACTCTGACAGCATTGTTCACAGCTGTGACCTGGGTGTCAGAAATGCTTCCAGGGGTATTCCCCATGATGTTCCCATGTATTTTGAGCACTGTTTTCATCAATTTCAGATGTTTTTAGACCTTAAAAGGACCCCAGGGTGGGTCACAGCAAAAATGCTCGGTTTTCCCATAGAATTACATTGGGTTCGTTGCTTGGGTCGAGCACCCGAGCATTCCAATTTGCTCGACCCGAGCAACGAGCACCTGAGCATTTTAGTGCTCGCTCATCACTACTTACTGCCAATGAAAACCCAAAAGTCGTTATCTCAGTAAAT
Source organism: Oophaga sylvatica (assembly GCA_033576555.1). NCBI lineage: Eukaryota > Metazoa > Chordata > Amphibia > Anura > Dendrobatidae > Oophaga > Oophaga sylvatica. Next base: position 852,518,373 of record JARQOD010000001.1, on the reverse strand, counting down.
TAGAATAATTTACAAAAAACACCTGCAAAGTCTTCCTAAGCATTTAAAAAGGTCAATTAGTCTGTTTCAGTAGGCGCCACAATCATGGGGAAGACTGCTGACTTTACATATGTCCAGAAGGCAGTCATTGACACAATCCACAAGGAGGATAAGCCACAAAAGGTCATTGCTAAAAAGCTGGCTGTTCACAGAGAGCTGAAGCCAAGCATATTAATGGAAAGTTGAGTGGAAGGAAAAAGTGTAGTAGAAAAAGGTGAACAAGCAACCGGAATAACTGTAGGCAACTGGGATAACGCATCCATGAAAGGATTCTTAAGACAAGGTCATTCAAAAATTTTGGGAAGATTTACAAGGAGTGGACTGCACATGTAGTCATTGCTTCAAGAGCCACCACACACAGATGTATCCAGGACATGGGCTACAAGTGTCTCATTCCTTGTGTCAAGCCACTCATGACCAATAGACAGCTAGAAGCGTCTTACCTGGGCAAGGAGTGAAAGAACTGAACTGTTGCTCAGAGGTCCAAGGTGTTGTTTTCAGAAGAAAGTAAATGTTGCATTTCATGTGGAAATCAATGTCCAAGAGTCTGGAGGAAGAGTGGAGAGGCACACAATCCAAGCTGCTTGAGGTCTAGTGTGAAGTCTCCACTATCAGTGATGGTTTGGGGAGCCATGTCATCTGCTGGTGTAGGTCCACCATGTTTTATCAAGACCAAAGTCAGTGCAGCCGTCTACTAGGAAATTTTAGAGCACTTTATGCTTCCCTCTGCCGACAAAATTTTTTGGAGATGGAAATTTAATTCTTCAGCAGGACTTGGCACCTGTCCACACTTCCGAGGAAGCCCATGCGAAACGCGTGTCGAGGCTGTCATTGGACACACACTGACAGACATTTATAAGGGTGAATCTAGAAACCCTTAAAGGGACACCCCCCTACATTTTGCTGTGACTTTATAAGCTTGAATGAGGGTGAAGGTCATATCTCATGCTTGTTGCTTCTATGAGAGACGTTATTTGTGACTAATGCACAATTTTCCCAGCACTATGCACTTTATTGAGTTTTGGTTACTACAACATTCTTAATGACTTATGAATTTGAGCTTTGTTAGCTAGCCCTTTTTGTTACTACAGTTGCTGTGTCCTCCCACACATGAGCTTTTGTATGTGCCTTGTTTGTTTTTGTCTTCTCATTTATGTATGGTAGTTATTGTATGAATAAGAATAATAAAAATATATTGTTTTTTTAATAGTCTCGTTTGGACTTGTACTCTGTTTTTTGTGTAGGAAATTTGGTCATCAAAGTTGCCTGACCTTAACCCCTTCCCGACCCATGACGCCTACGTTGGCGTCATGAAAACCTGTGCCATCCCGACCCATGACGCCAACGTAGGCGTCATGCTATAAATCATGTTCCGGCGGGTCGGGTGACCGAAATCACTGAAAGGTCACTCGACCCGCAGGCACAGGACCCCTTGCGCATCATCACAGTGGGGGTGGCTTAATCCCCACGTGGTTACGATCGCTCTGATTGACTGTTAAAAGTGAAACAGCCAATCAGAGCGATTAGTAATATTTCACCACTGAAAAGTGGTGAAATATTACAATCCAGCCATGGCCGATGCTGCAATAGCATCGGCCATGGCTGGACACTGTGTTCCCACCCTCCCCACACCGAGTAACGGTGGTGATCGGCCGCCGCTGCCGATTCATGGCGGCGAACGGTCACCGCCGTTACTATCATCTGCTGGCCGGTCCTATCGTCTCCCCTCCGGTGTGCTCCGCTCCCCCCACCCTCCGATCACCCCCCCCGAATATACTCACCTCCTCCGGTCTTCTGCGGCCTCTTGATCCGTCCTGGCGTCCGCCCGGGACTCTTCATGGGCGCCGTCATCTTGGAAAATGATTTCACTGCTGATCCGCAGCTGATTTCGCTGCTGATCCGCAGCGGATTTCGCTGCTAATCCGCAGCTGATTTCGCTGCTGATCCGCAGCGGATTTTGCTGCTGATCCGCAGTGGATTTCGCTGATGATCCGCAGCTGATTTCGCTGCTGATCCGCAGCTGATTTCGCTGCGTATCCACAGCGGATTTCGCTGCTGATCTGCAGTGGATTTCTCTGCTGATTTCGCTGCTGATCCGCAGCGGATTTCGCTGCTGATCCGCAACGGATTTCACTGCTGATCCGCAGTGGATTTCTCTGCTGATTTCGCTGCTGATCTGCAGCGGATTTCGCTGCGTACCCGCTGCTGATTTCGCTGCTGATCCGCAGTGGATTTCTCTGCTGATTTCGCTGCTGATCCACAGCGGATTTCGCTGCGTACCCGCTGCGGATTTCGCTGCTGATCCGCAACGGATTTCGTGCTCTCCGCACTGATCCCAGCGGATTTCGCTGCTGATCCGCATCTATATCGCTGCTGATTTTCGCTGCTGATCCGCAGCTGATCCACAGCGGATTTCGCTGCTGATCCGCATCTGATATCGCTGCTGATTTCGCTGCTGATCCGCAGCTGATTTCGCTGCTGATTCGCATCTGATATCGCTGCTGATTTCGCTGCTGATCCGCAGCTGATTTCGCTGCTGATCCGCAGCGGATTTCGCTGCTGATCCACAGCGGATTTCGCTGCTGATCCGCAGCTGATTTCGCTGCTGATCCGCAGCGGATTTTGCTGCTGATCCGCAGCGGATTTCGCTGATGATCCGCAGCTGATTTCGCTGCTGATCCGCAGCTGATTTCGCTGCGTATCCACAGCAGATTTCGCTGCTGATCTGCAGTGGATTTCTCTGCTGATTTCGCTGCTGATCCGCAGCGGATTTCGCTGCTGATCCGCAACGGATTTCACTGCTGATCCGCAGTGGATTTCTCTGCTGATTTCGCTGCTGATCCACAGCGGATTTCGCTGCGTACCCGCTGCGGATTTCGCTGCTGATCCGCAACGGATTTCGCTGCTGATCCGCAGCGGAAATCGCTGCTGATCCTCAGCTGATTTCGCTGCTGATCCGCAGCTGATCCACAGCGGATTTCGCTGCTGATCCGCATCTGATATCGCTGCTGATTTCGCTGCTGATCCGCAGCTGATTTCGCTGCTGATTCGCATCTGATATCGCTGCTGATTTCGCTGCTGATCCGCAGCTGATTTCGCTGCTGATCCGCAGCGGATTTCGCTGCTGATCCACAGCTGATTTCGCTGTTGATCCGCAGCTGATATCGCTGCTGATCGCAGCGGATTTCGCTGCTGATCCGCAGCTGGATTTCGCTGCTGATCCGCAGCTGATTTAGCTGCTGATCCGCAGCTGATTTCGCTGCGGATCCGCAGTGGATTTGGCGCTGCGGATCCACAGCAGATCCAGAAACCATGTACAGTACAATGCAAATAAATGGTAAAAAAAAAAACGCTGTGCACATGCGGATTTGCTGCGGTTTCAAAACCGCAGCATGTCAATTCTTTGTGCGGATTCCGCAGCGGTTTTACACCTATTCCATTATAGTTGTAAAACCACAGGGAAAAACAGCAGCAAATCCGGCTAAATTCGCAGGTAAAAGGCAGGTCATTTTACCTGCAGATTTTAGAAAAATCAGCAAGTGAATCCGCAACGTGTGCACGGGGCCTCAGGGTTAGGCAGGGTTCATATTGCATTATGGCAGTCCGTTAGATGGACTGCGTTTCACCGCGGTATAACGCGGTGTAACGCATTCCATTAACGCTGCCATTCACCCCATTTGTGTGTGCATCGCAACGCATGCCGTAAAGCGGCATGCGTTCGCGACGTGCTGTCATTCAGTGACGGAGCCTCTGACACGGGCTGCAGCGTCTGGGCTCCGTCACCGATCGCGTTATGCTATACCGTTACCAGCCCGTCAACGCTACGTGTTGAACGGGCTGGTAAAACGCAGTATGAACCCAGCCTTAGGGTTAGAATTTGGGTTACGGTTAGAATTTGGGTTAGGGTTGGAATTTTGGTTAGGGTTGGAATTAGGGTTAGGGTTGGAATTAGGGTTAGGGTTGGGATTAGGGTTAGGTTTGTGGTTAGGGTTAGAGTTATGATAAGTGTTAGGGGTGTTTTGGGGTTAGGGTTGGGATTAGGGTTAGGCTTGTGGCTAGGTTTATGGTTAGAGTTGGGATTAGGGTTAGGGGTGTGTTGGGGTTAGGGTTATGGTTAGGGTTTGTATTAGGGTTAGGGGTGTGTAGGGGTTAGGGTTGGGGTTAGAATTGAGGGGTTTCCACTATTTAGGCACCTCAGGGGGTCTCCATACGGACATGGCGCCACCATTGATTCCTGCAAATTTTTCAAAAAGTCAAACAGTGCTCCCTTTATTCCAAACCCCGACGTATGCCCAAACAGTGGTTTACCCCCACATATGGGGTATCAGCGTACTCTGGAAAAATTGCACAACAACTTTGGGGTCTAATTTCTCCTGCTAACATTGGGAAAATAAAAAAATTGGGGACTAAAGATCATGTTTGTGGAAAAAAATATGATTTTTTTATTTTCATGCCCGGGCGTTATAAACTTCTGTGTAGCCCTTGGAGGTTCAAAGTGCTCACTACACATCTAGATAAGTTCTTTGCGGGGTCTAGTTTCCAAAATGGGGTCACTTGTGGGGAGTTTCTACTGTTTAGGCACATCAGGGGGTCTGCAAACCTAACATGACGCCCGCAGATCATTCCATCAAAGTCAGCATTTCAAAACGTTACTACTTCCCTTCCGAGCCCCAACGTGTGCCCGAACAGTGGTTTCCCCCCACATATGAGGTACCAGTGTACTCAGGACAAACTGTACAACAACTTTTGTGGTCCAATTTCTCCTGTTACCCTTGTGAAAATAAAAAAATTGCAGGTTAAAAAAATCAGTTTTTGAGGATAAAAATGATTTTTTATTTTCACGGCTCTGCATTATAAACTTCTGTGAAGCACTTGGGGGTTCAAGGTGCTCACCACACATCTGGATAAGTTCCTTTGGTGGTCTAGTTTACAAAATGGGGTCACTTGTGGGGGGTTTCTACTGTTTAGGCACATCAGGGGCTCTGCAAACGTAACACGATGCCCGCAGACCATTCCATCAAGTCGGCATTTCAAAGCGTCACTAAATCCCTTCCGAGCCCTGACGTGTGCCCAAACAATGGTCCCACCCCACATATGGGGTACTAGCGTACTCAGGACAAACTGGACAACAACTTTTGGGGTCCAATTTCTCCTGTAACCATTTTGAAAATAAAAAATAGTGAGCTAAAAAAATCATTTTTTGAGAAAAAAAAAGATTTATTTTCACGGCTCTGCGTTATAAACTTCTGTGAAGCACCTGGGGGTTAAAAGTGCTCACTTTGCATCTAGATAAGTTCCTTAGGGGGTCTAGTTTCCAAAATGGGGTCATTTGTGGGGGAGCTCTAAACTTTAGGCACACAGGGGCTCTCCAAACACGACATGGTGTCCACTAACGATTGGAGCTAATTTTCCATTCAAAAAGTCAAATGGAGCTCCTTCCCTTCTGAGCCCTGCCGTGCGCCCAAACAGTGGTTTATGACCACATATGAGGTAACTGTGTACTCAGGAGAAATTTCCCAACAAATTTTAGGATCCAATTTATACTGTTGCCCATGTGAAAATGAAAAAACTGAGGCTAAAAAAAATTTTTGTGAATAAAAGTACTTTCTTTTTTTTACGGATCAATTTGTGAAGCACCTGGGGGTTCAAAGTGCTCACTATGCATCTAGATAAGTTCCTTAGGGGGTCTAGTTTCCAAAATGGGGTCACTTGTGGGGGAGCTCCAATGTTTAGGCACACAGGACTCTCCAAATGCGACATGGCAACCGCTAAATATTCCAGCATATTTTTCATTCAAAAAGTCAAATGGCGCTCCTTCCCTTCTGAGCCCTGCCGTGCGCCCAAACAGTGGTTTATGACCACATATGAGGTATCGGTGTACTCAGGAGAAATTGCCCAACAAATTTTAGGATCCAATTTTTACTGTTGCCCATGTGAAAATGAAAAAACTTAGGCTAAAAGAAAATTTTTGTGAAAAAAAGTACTTTCTTTTTTTTACGGATCAATTTGTGAAGCACCTGGGGGTTCAAAGTGATCACTATGCATCTAGATAAGTTCCTTAGGGGGTCTAGTTTCCAAAATGGGGTCACTTGTGGGGGAGCTTTAATGTTTAGGCACACAGGAACTCTCCAAATGCGACATGGCAACCGCTAAATATTCCAGCATATTTTCTATTTAAAAAGTTAAATGGCGCTCCTTCCCTTCTGAGCCCTGCCGTGCGCCCAAACAGTGGTTTATGACCACATATGAGGTATCTGTGTACTCAGGAGAAATTGCCCAAACAATTTTAGGATCCAATTTATACTGTTGCCCATGTGAAAATGAAAAAACTGAGGCTAAAAGAAAATTTTTGTGAAAAAAAAAGTACTTTCCTTTTTTTTACAGATCAATTTGTGAAGCACCTGGGGTTCAAAGTGATCACTATGCATCTAGTAAGTTCCTTAGGGGTCTAGTTTCCAAAATGGGGTCACTTGTGGGGAGCTCCAATGTTTAGGCACACAGGAACTCTCTAAATGCAACATGGCAACCGCTAAATATTCCAGCATATTTTCCATTCAAAAAGTCAAATGGCGCTCCTTCCCTTCTGAGCCCTGCCGTGCGCCCATACAGTGGTTTATGACCACATATGAGGTATCTGTGTACTCAGGAGAAATTGCCCAACAAATTTTAGTATCCATTTTATCCTGTTGCCCATGTAAAAATGAAAAAATTGATGCTAAAAGAAAATTTTTGTTGGAAAAATTAAAATGTCCATTTTTTCCTTCCACGTTGCTTTAGTTCCTGTGAAGCACATGAAGGGTTAATAATCTTCTTGAATGTAGTTTTGAGTAGCTTGAGGGTGCAGTTTTTATAATGGTGTCACTTTTGGGTATTTTCTGCCGTATAGACCCCTCAAAGTGACTTCAAATGTGAGGTGGTCCCTAAAAAAAATGGTTTTGTAAATTTTGCTGTAAAAATGAGAAATCGCTGGTCAACTTTTAACCCTTATAACTTCCTAACAAAAAAAATGTTGTTCCCAAAATTGTGCTGATGTAAAGTAGACATGTGGGAAATGTTATTTATTAACTATTTTGTGTCACATAACTCTCTGGTTTAACAGAATAAAAATTAAAAATTTGAAAATTGCAAAATTTTCAAAATTTTCGCCAAATTTCCATTTTTTTCACAAATAAACGCAAAAATTATCGACCTAAATTTACCACTAACATGAAGCGCAATATGTCACGAAAAAACAAACTCAGAATCGCTAGGATCCGTTGAAGCGTTCCTGAGTTAATACCTCATAAAGGGACACTGGTCAGAATTGCAAAAAATGGCAAGGTCTTTAAAGTCAAAATAGGCTGGGTCATGAAGGGGTTAACTCCATAGAGAATCTATGGGGTATTGTCAAGACAAAGATGAGAGACACAAGAACCAACAATGCAGAAAAGCTGAAGGCTGCTATCAAAGCAACCTGGGCTTCCATAACACCTCAGCAGTGCCACAGGCTGATCGCCTCCAAGCCATGCCACATTGATGCAGTAATTGATGAAAACGGAGCCCCAATCAAGTATTGAGTGCATTTACTGAACATTTGTGCACAAATGTACAGCAACATTTTTTTCTTATCTAAATGCAAAAAAGATAATTTAATTCCCAAAGGACTCTTGATTACAAACCCAATTCTTCACACCTACAATACTCATTATGCACAAAACCTTTGTCACAGGACTTCTGAGAGAATAAGGAACCATCTTTTGCATGTCTGCTACAGCATAAGGAGTAAAGTCCAAGGGCAATTTGAAACTCTGAGTAAAACACTTACAGAAAGCACAGAGCAAAAATTACAACAATACTACAACAAACTATGGACCTTTCTGATTCATAACAAGGAAAAGAAACTACACAGATTGCGCCTCAATTCAGGACTCTACATTTTTCTATTTACTGAACATACATTTCAGTGGGCAAACACTTCGGAGTTTAAAAACATTTTTCGTGCTGGTGTTATAAAGTATTCTAATTTACTGATATAATGACTTTTGGATTTTCATTGGGTGTAAGCCATAATCATCAACATTAACAGAAATAAACACTTAAAATAGATCACTCTGTTTGCAATGACTCTATATAATATATGAGTTTCACTTTTTGTATTGCAGAACTGAAATAAATTTACTTTTCGATGATATTCTAATTTTGTGAGAAGCACCTGTATCTCTCGTGCCCATTCAATGATGATGGGGAGGAGACTTTTTCGCGGAGGCTATCCAGGTACATCCATGACATAGAGAGACCTCTGGGGCTGTGTGCACAAAATGTAATACATATTATATTGGATGCGTGCACCAGACCAAATAATCCAAGGGATGTATTTGAGTGTCTGGAGGACAGGTGCCACTAACCTCACAACCGTTTGCACCTAGCAGACAAGGAAAAAGACACCTCACAAATTCCACAACCACATCAGCCTCCCATCTGTCAATATCCATCTGCTGGTTATCGACACCAGCCCATTGTCTATGAGCAGATGAGTGGTCGTGGGCATGGTGATTGGCCATTGTCCAGGTCCTTTGGTGCAGAAAAGCCTCAACCTTGGCCTAGAATAATAGAATTCACCGCACACTCTGGAAAGGTAGTGTGAAAAAAATGCTTATGTTGTTGCAGAATCATCAATGGGAGTGAAAAAAGGTACAAAAAAAGATGGGGAAACGAACATAACAAATTGACATTTCGACCCATCCAGTGTCTTAATCATAGTATCGCTGAAAGAGGAAATATATCAATATGATAAAATATATACATGAGACTATATGCAACACAAAGAAAAAAAAAAAAACAAGATACAATAATATCACATATGCATCCTGGGTAGAAGCCATACAAAATATCATGAATCATATAAATGTAAAATACATCCATATTCGGATAAGGTAGAACTAAATTCACACGGTAATAAAGAAGTAACAATAATCAGGGAGAGGAGAAAAACAGAAGACAACATGGTTTACCTTTGTCCAAGGTATGATGAATAGAGAGGGCACATATTCAAGTATAGGAATCCCTAGTGAATCCACAGAGGCTGCAAGGAATAGAGAAAAGGTTACATAAAGTTCCAGAAAAAGAGATACGCAGGATCCAAAAGGGATTTGTCAGTACCTATTTGAATCAGACTTAGGTGCCTATCCTGTGAGAATAAAGCCAACCTGGCTGGGGACCTAAAATGAGCATAGTAGAATTATATTAGTACTAGGAAGTAGTCATGGTCATAGAAGGTGGAGAGTGAAATGACACAGTGCCAAGTTACCTTGCAGTTTGTGGTTGCCGAGCGGCACTCCCACGCCTAGCTGCTTGCTGTGGCATGCCCCCCATTTCCAGCCGAGGGTTTTTTATTCATCAAAAAGCACTGAAATAGATTTTTTAATTATTTAACTTAAACAACATTTCTCTATGTAACCCACATACAATAACAAGAACAAAACAAAATAATTATACTGCAAGCAATTATTATTTCATACAACAATAACTGGCATATCCTGCCATGCAGTTTTGCCTTCAGGAGTGATGAAATAGGATGTAAATATATTCCAAACCTTAAGCCCGGAAGGCTGTCATCATTTACTCGGGATAGATGGAGCAAGAAAGAGAATAGGCACATCCTCTTCAGTTTCATGATCTGCATTATAACCACATTTATGCTTGCGGGTAAAGTTGTGTAACACAACACATGTCTTCATCACACCATTAATATTATGTTCACTTAATTGCAGGACATCCAGAAGAACACGCCATTTGGCACAAAGGATACCAAAGGCATACTACACCATTCTGCGTGCATGAACCACATGATAGTTGAAAATTCTCCTCTGGTAATTGAGGCCTCGACGTGGGTACGGCCACATCACATGTCAAGTTAATGGAAAGACCTCACCTGCAACCAATACAAATGGTGTTGGTTCACCTTTTGACCTTGGAAGAACACATAAAGGTGGCAGAACAAGTTCATTATTGAGAAGCCGTCACCCCATAACCAATGTGTTAAATATTCTGGAATCGCCTGTTCCTCCATAGGCACCAATATCAACAATACGAAACATGTAATTACTGATGACTAAGGCTACCAGTACAACTGAAAAATACTGTTTATAATTAAAATATTGAGATCCAGAATTTGGAGGCTTTTTGACCCTGATCTGTTTCCCATCTAAGGCCCCGATGCAGTTGAGAAATTGAGTTTTAAAAAAAAAAGCACATCAGATTCGCTCCCAGTCAAGTTGTTCAGGCTCCGGCAAAACAATAGATTGGATTTTCTGAAATTTCTGTGCAGAGGTGTTAGAGACAATTGCAGAGGTAGTAGACTCTCCCGGGGGAATTTGAAATGAAGGATGTCAAATGAAACAACACTAGCTAGGAACCTAATGGACACATTACAAAATTTGTCGAAAAAGCCAAAAAATATTAGCTTAGTGTCAGAAGAAGTCACTCCTCAGCAGATATACATCGACTCATGCTTGTATTCTGGTAGGTTATTCCCAGCCGAAGGACCTCCAAACACTCATCCGAACTTTTGAGGATACTTGTTTAGCTGGCCATAGAGTCTATGAAATTGACCTTTTGTTGCCCATTGGTCAGCTGTGGATGTATCCAGTATTGACGCCGCCTCCTTGGATCTGCAATAATTGGGTAGGGCTGGCCACAGCGCTAAGAAAAGACCCAGTGAATTAAGATACGCTCAGTAGTATTAAATGTCGGATTGAAGGTCATTTTTTGCTAAAAAAAAATTGTACTAAACAAGCCTACAGGGGTATTCTGAGGGAATATCCAAACAAGATGTACGTGCTCCCATTGTGGAACATGTGAAAGAGGATTTTTATGTTTTCAACCAAAGATTGCTTTTTTTTTTTAAATGTCGCACAAACATTTGCAAACTCACTCCAGTGAGGAGGAGGTGTAAAACATGAAGAAACATTTTAAACAATAACTTAATATATGCCAAATTTGAATGTTTATTAAACATTGTGCAACAATTTGATACATTTGAATCAAGTAGCAGAAACTCAGCCAACAGCAAAACCGCTGTTAGGGTCTGCGGAACGCACCAAATATTAGACGTGGAGAGGTGCGTTCGCAGCCCGGGGTCCACCGTGCAGGCGGAGCCTGCTGCTAGTAAAATGGCGCAAGAAGCGAACTCTGTTATCCCGCAGAGTCGCCAAAATAAATGCCGTAACGCGCTGTGGCAAAATGTGCTAACTCTGTTAATCCACAGAGCTGCTAGAAGGAGTGCCGCAGCGCTATATGGCGATGTGTGCGAACTCACTTAACACAACTGAGTCGCAAAATAAACACGCTAGGGCGCTGTCTAGTGTTGAAAGCGAACCCTGTTACGTCACAGAGCCGCTGAGACAAACTTCTGTGTCCTGTCAGGCACCCAGGTACACAGTTAACTGCTAAGCGAACATAGAACGTGATCATGCGCTAATGTCCTCGCGGGAGTCACCCGCAATCTATGGCGTCTGCACGCCAGACCCTGAACACGGCAATCAAACTCCTCACCGGTTATGCTGGTAATCTAGGGCATCTAGGACACCGACCCTGACCAGCTAGCATACCAAACTCCTCACCGAATAAGTCGGTATTCTAGGGGTTTATTTCAGCCGGGCCCTAACCACACACACGCATGACCACACTGGCGCAAAGCATATAAAGATTGATATTAGCGCATGGCGGCCCAGCCATGCTACCCTTTTATAGCAACAGCTACAGGACCTGCCAGAAACAAGGACCAATGAAACTTGTTCCAGAACACCAGTAGTCACAGGACCTTCCTGGCAGACCAATAGGAGCTGCTGCAGTACCTGAGCATGTGACCCCTGATCTCCAATGAGAGATCTCACTCTGGGCATGCTCAGAAGGGGAAAACAAGGACTTTGTCCTAAAGACGTCTGCTCACCGCTAACCAGTACTGGCCACAATAGCAGAGCCTGGAGGAGCAGCAGTAATCCTCTGCACACTGTTAGACTGGGCGAGACGCTGGGACCGACGTCTAAGCTGAGCAGGCTTCACTGTGGACGGAGATAAATGGGAGACTGCAGCGGGACTGGTTCGAGACTACCCTTGTGCAGCAGTGGGAACTCAAACCCCAACATGGCCCCCCCTTCTCTGAGCCTCGCTACGCTCAAAGGCAGCGATGAGCTGCGGAGCATGAACATGCTCGGCAGGCTCCCAGGACTTATCCTCAGGCCCATAACCCCTCCAATCCACCAAAAAATTTTTTTTACCCCGTACCACCTTGCACCCTACAATGGCATTCACCTCGTAGTCATCCGAAGACGAACCCGACGTCCCGGCAGATGACTCAGGCAACTGGGAGATGACCACGGGTTTTAGGAGGGACACATGGAAGGTGTCGGAGATACCAAGGCGAGGCGGAAGGGCCAAACGGTAAACCACAGGGTTCACCTGCTCGAGAACCTTGAAGGGACCCAAATAGCAGGGTGCCAACTTAGTGGATTCCACCCGTAGCCTGATGTTCCGGGCGGAGAGCCACACTAGGTCGCCAGGAGCAAATGTCGGAGCGGGACTCCGATGGGCATCGGCAGAAGACCTCATCCTTTCCTTGGAAGCCTGAATGGCATCCTGGGTGCGGTCCCATATGTCCCGTGCTTCCACAGCCCAGTCTGCCACCCTGGAGTCGGCGGAAGCCACGGACATGGGCACTGGTACCCGCGGATGCTGGCCGTAATTTAAGAGGAATGGGGTCTGTCCGGTGGAGTCAGCCACAGCATTGTTTAGCGCGAACTCCGCCCACGGGAGCAAGGATGCCCAGTCATCCTGCCTGGCAGAGACAAAATGTCGCAAGTAGGTGACCAAGGTCTGGTTGGCCCTCTCTACCAACCCATTCGTCTCGGGATGATATGCAGAGGAGAGGTTCAACTCAATGCAGAGTAGATGACACAACTCTCTCCAGAACCGAGACGCAAATTGGGGACCTCGATCGCTGACAATCTTGTCTGGCATACCGTGAAGACGGAAGATGTATCTAATAAATAATGCTGCCAAGGCCCGTGCAGAAGGTAACCGTGGTAGCGGCACTAAGTGCACCATTTTGGAGAAGTGGTCGGTGATCACCCAAATGACAGTGCAACCCCGAGACTTGGGTAAGCCCACCACAAAGTCCATCCCGACCATCTCCCAGGGCCTGTCTGCCACCGGCAAAGGAAAAAGTAACCTAGCTGGCCGTTGTCGAGGGTACTTGTTCCTGGCGCAGGAGACACATGCCTGAACATACTCCCTGATGTCACGGACCATATGTGGCCACCAGTATGTCCTCGCCAATAACTCAGTTGTCCGCTTTGCCCCAAAGTGTCCACCCACCCTGGACGAGTGTGCCCAAGAGAGTACCTCCGGTCGCAAATTAGTGGGCACAAAAGTCTTGCCCGGAGGCACAGAGTCTAGCGAAACCGGGGCTACAGTTCTCAGGCTTTCTTCGGGGACAATAAGCCGAGGCTCCTCATCCTCCTCCTCTGATGACACTAAGGAGCGAGAGAGAGTGTCGGCCCGAACATTCTTCTCACCGGAGAGAAAATGGAGGGTGAAGTGGAACCGAGAGAAGAATAGGGACCATCTGGCCTGGCGAGAATTTAGCCGCTGAGCCGTTTGCAAATATACCAAGTTTTTGTGGTCGGTGAAGACTTGGAAGGGAAAACGAGCCCCCTCCAGAAGATGTCTCCACTCAGAGAAGGCCAATTTCATAGCCAGCAACTCCCTGTCCCCAATGGAATAATTCCTCTCTGCTGGTGTAAAGGTCTTAGAAAAGAAGAAGCAGGGATGCTTCCGACCTTGAGCATCCTTTTGATAAAGGACTGCTCTTTCACCAACAGAAGAGGCATCCACCTCTAAAATAAATGGCTTATCAACATCAGGGCGATGTAATATGGGAGCACTGGCAAAATGCGACTTGATGGAAGAGAACGCCTTGGAGACCTCCTCAGACCACAACTTGGGATTTGCTCCCTTCTTGGTGAGGGCTACCAAGGGAGCTACCAAAGTTGAGAAATGGGGAATGAACTGGCGATAATAATTAATGAACCCCATAAAGCGCTGCACCGCTTTAAGAGAATGGGGTTCTTGCCAGTCCATTACAGCCTGTAGTTTGGCAGGATCCATAGCCAATCCCTGGGCAGAGATGATATAGCCCAGAAAAGGTAAGGACTCCTGCTCAAACACACATTTCTCCAGCTTGGCATAGAGGGAGTTTGCCCGTAAGAGGTCGAAGACTTTGTTGACATCCCTCCGGTGAGAGTCTATATCTGGTGAAAAGATGAGAATATCATCCAGATAGACTACTACAGAGGTGGAGAGCATATCCCGGAAGATATCATTGACAAAGTCTTTGAAAACAGCGGGAGCATTACAGAGCCCGAAGGGCATCACCAGGTATTCATAGTGCCCATCCCTGGTATTAAAAGCTGTCTTCCACTCGTCCCCCTCACGGATGCAAATTAGGTTATAGGCACCACGTAGATCAAGCTTGGTAAATACTCTTTCTCCTCGGAGCCTATCAAAGAGCTCAGAGATTAGGGGCAACGGGTGCTTATTCTTGACGGTGATAGCGTTAAGACCCCTGTAGTCAATGCATGGACGTAATTCTCCGTTCTTCTTTTGCACAAAGAAGAACCCCGCCCCTGCTGGTGACACTGACTTCCTAATGAACCCTCCTGCCAGATTCTCCTGAATATACTGGGACATGGCTTCCGTCTCAGGAAGCGAGAGGGGTAGACTCTCCCCCGAGGAGGTTCTGCTTCAGGCAAGAGATCAATAGGACAGTCGTAGGGACGATGAGGTGGAAGAGTCTCACACCTTCTGAGAAACGTCTGCATATGACCAATAACACTGAGGAAGAGAAGTGAGATCTATGGGTATCTCTGTGGTGGTGACCTGAACGCACTCCCTGACACACCTGCCTCTACATGAATCACCCCAACCCAGTATCCTCCCAGAGGACCACTCAATATGGGGAGAGTGGTAACGGAGCCAAAGTACTCCCAGCAACACCTCGTCTATTCCCTCGGGCAGGACAAGAAAAGAAATACTCTCCTGATGGAAGGGGACATAGATAAAGTGAGAGGGATCGTCTGGTGGGTGATTTGTGAGGGCAGAGTTCATTCATTCACTACTCGCACAGTCACTGGTTTGGCGAGCATCACCAAAGGTATAGTGTGGCGGAGAGCAAATGCAGAGGACATGAAATTCCCCTCGGCTCCAGAATCCACACAGAGCTCGGCGGAGAGCGTGGATGGACCTGCTGTAATTGTCCCCTTAAAGGACAACTTGGTGGAAAATACCGCAGTGTCTAGTGAACCTCCTCCCAAGGTCACTAGACGCGACCGTTCTCCCGACCGCTGTGGACATTTGTTGGCATAATGTCCTAACTGCTGGCAGATGTTACAGACCACGGGTACTCGAGCGGCCCGGAACTTTGGTCCCGCTCGAGAAACCTCCATGGCCTCATGGGAATCGGGCACCTGGCTGGAAGATTCTAGAGGTCTGGCGAAGGTGGGAGCCAGCCAGAACCTCTGCCTACACTGGAACAGCTCCAACCTCCGCTCGTGAAAACGGAGGTCGATGCGGGTAGATATGGCGATAAGCTTCTCCAGTGTGGTGGGAATCTCCCTGGTAGCCAAGGCGTCTTTCACATGGCCCGCTAGTCCTCTCCAAAACACGGGAATGAGGACTTTATCCGGCCAGTCCAACTCCGAGGACAGAGTCCGAAATTGGACAGCAAAACAGCTGACCAAGGACGAACCCTATGAACTTGCCAGAAGTTGGAGCGCCGCATCGTGGGTAACCTGAGGTCCTAGAAAGACCTATTTTAGAGCCTCCAGAAAATGAGGAGCACTCCGCACCACACGGTTATCATGCTCCCACAGCGGGGTGGCCCACTCCAACGCTCTGCCCGACAGAAGAAATATTACAAAGCCTACTTGTGCCAGATCCGTGGGGAAATGTGCAGCCAGAAGCTCGAGTTGTATAGACACTGACTTACGAATCCCCGACATTGCTTGCTGTCACCAGCAAACTTGTCTGGAAGCGGGAGGTGGGATATTGTGGGTGCAGAGGTGGCAGTGGACACACTGGCTGCAGCCACGCTAGCAGCCTGAACAGCGACTGCGGTAACATCCACAGCTGAGGTTGTGCACTCAAGAGCTGCCAACCTACCCTCCAGCTGCTGGATGTCCCGTAGTAGACGCTGGTCATCCGCCATTTTACTAGCCAGACCCTGGCGCTAATATTATGTTAGGGTCTGCGGAACGCACCAAATATTAGATGTGGAGAGGTGCGTTCGCAGCCCGCGGTCCACCGTGCATGCGGAGCCTGCTGCTAGTAAAATGGCGCAAGAAGCGAACTCTGTTATCCCACAAGAGTCGCCAAAATAAACGCTGTAACGCGCTGTGGCAAAATGTGCAAACTCTGTTAATCCACAGAGCTGCTAGACGGAGTGCCGCAGCGCTATATGGCGATGTGTGCGAACTCACTTAACACAACTGAGTCGCAAAATAAACACGCTAGGGCGCTGTCTTGCGTTGAAAGCGAACTCTGTTACGTCACAGAGCCGCTGAGACAAACTTCTGTGTCCTGTCAGGCACCCAGGTACACAGTTAACTGCTAAGCGAACATAGAACGTGATCATGCGCTAATGTCCTCGCGGGAGTCACCCGCAATCTATGGCGTCTGAACGCCAGACCCTGAACACGGCAATCAAACTCCTCACCGGTTATGCCGGTAATCTAGGGCATCTAGGACACCGACCCTGACCAGCTAGCATACCAAACTCCTCACCGAATAAGTCGGTATTCTAGGGGCTTATTTCAGCCGGGCCCTAACCACACACACGCATGACCACACTGGCGCAAAGCATATGAAGATTGATATAGCGCATGGCGGCCCAGCCATGCTACCCTTTTATAGCAACAGTTACAGGACCTGCCAAAAACAAGGACCAATGAAACTTGTTCCAGAACACCAGTAGTCACAGGACCTTACTGGCGGACAATAGGAGCTGCTGCAGTACCTGAGCATGTGACCCCTGATCTCCAATGAGAGATCTCACTCTGGGCATGCTCAGAAGGGGAAAACAAGGACTTTGTCCTAAAGACGTCTGCCCGCCGCTAACCAGTACTGGCCACAATAGCAGAGCCTGGAGGAGCAGCAGTAATCCTCTGCACACTGTTAGACTGGGCGAGACGCTGGGACCGAAGTCTAAGCTGAGCAGGCTCCACTGCGGATGGAGATGAATGGGAGACCGCAGCGGGACTGGTTCGAGACTTCCCTTGTGCAGCAGTGGGAACTCGAACCCCAACAACCGCCTTCAATAATTCCCTTATGATACATTTCCTTCATTATGTATAAATGTTTAGGCCCTTTCTCATATAAAGAAGTGGAAGTAAAACAATGACTATTACAAATCAAAATATCGATCAATGTATGCTGAAAAAAATGTATAATCCGCTCACTAAAAATAGATTTATACATTAAAATTATTCCATTACCTGAATCAACCAACCATAGATTGTAGAATAAAAAGGAGAAAAAAATAAAACTGTTTCCCAGTGGCTTATAGTTCTGCTTGTGAGATCCTCAGGACTTTCCAATTCAACGTGTTGTTGTTTATGCTTTTGGGAAGGAGATGTCATCTTCAGAGTTAATCACCGTGATCTTGTCAGTTTCTTTTCTAATCTCATAAATCTCCTTAAGGAAAAATTATTCCTTTGAGCTCATTATATATGTCTTGTGGCAATTATACATTAGAAACAGATAGTTTAAGACACAAATTAAATTGGACATAGCTTCTGTATCTGCAAAATATATTTCTAGATCCCAGTTTTATATATTTATTTTTTTTTTGCATGATGAAAAGACATTGTTTAACTGATCAATTAAATTGATTTGAAGACTAAATATAACATGATTATATTCTATAAACTACATTTTTGTGCTATGAAAATCTAATTGAGGCCCTATTATCCAAGAATTTCCAACATAGATCAGTACCTCCTATCAACCTATTAACACCCACATAGAATCCTAACACAACGGCAACACAAATAGTTACCACTGACATTTGTTCCGATTTACCCCTATCAGTATGCACTTATATTTCTTCACTATCAAAGAAAATGTAATGGCAGGGAAAAAGTAAATGGGTTATTCTCAAGTTTGGAAGTTATTTCTTTTTCCATGGGGATTCCTAATCACTGGGGCTCCAACTAGTGGGACGATTTTGAGAACCGGGACTCTCCTATGTGAATGGAGCAATGATCCATCATGTGCACTGCTTCTTTTAGTTTCAGTCATGTGAAATATCATGTGAAATATCTCAAGCACACATTTAGTTTATACTGTATTTTTTTTGTTATTCACATTTACTGTAACATACAATTTTATAGGTGGAACCTAGAGATAGATGAGTAAATGGTTTTGATGCTAATCAAAATCGTGGCTAATTTTTAGGAACTCCCTTAATCTGGTGACTCTGAAAAATTTGTGATTCACCTTACATGAATCTCCTAAATGTCCATTTTATTCACTACAGAAGATTACATCTGTCAAAGAAGGCTTACGTGACCTTAGCTGTGGTCGCGCTGACTACTCTATAATCACTTTCAGTGAACCCGGAACCCATTCAGATGAATCGGAGGGACCTAACATCCAATGTTTCTCATTTTGTCATATGTGTGACAGCATGGGAAACAATGGCTCTGATCATAGAATCATAGAATGGTAGAGTTGGAAGGGACCTCCTGGGCCATCTGGTCCAACCCCCTGGTCAAAACAGGATTCTCTAAATCATCCCAGACAGATGTCTGTCCAGCCTCTGTTTGAAGACTTCCATTGAAGGAGAACTTACCACCTCTCGTGGCAGCCTGTTCCACTCCTTGATCACCCTAACTGTCAAAAAGTTTTTTCTAATATCTAATCTGTGTCTCCTCCCATTCAGTTTCATCCCATTGCTTCTAGTCTTTGCTTGTGCAAATGAGAATAAAGATGATCCTTCTACAATGTGACAGCCCTTGATCAGTGGTAAGTTTTTTCCACCGGTGAAAGCATTGCCGTTCCCACACTGTCAATAGAGATGAGCGAATATTTCAATATTCGGCTTGGCTCACGATCGCTGAATTTTCAATATTCGCCGATTTACAAACACCACTTCTGATCAGCTGGGAAATCATCCACATCGGTCATAGAGCTGCGGTTCCCACGCTGTCAAAAGACAGCGTGAGAACTCAGCTGTGATCGGAGGTATACAGTTTACCTCCGGTCACTGGTGTCAGCGGATGGGACAACTGCTCCCATCATCCGACACCTGCTGCCTCTATTAACAGTGAGAGCATGGGTATATTCATTAGCCGGCTCCTGCGCTATAAATAAAAAATTTTAAAAAAAATCCTGCACGGGCTACCCCCTATTTTTTATTACCAGCCAGGCAAAACTCACAGCTGGGGGCTGCAACCCTCAGATGTCAGCGTTAGCAAGGATGGTTATTAAGAATACAGGGGTTCCCACACAGTTTTTTTTATTTATTTAAATAAATAACTTTAAAAAATGGCATGGACGTCTGGGAGGTGGAGCCAAGGAATTGCTGCATTCTAACAGAGCTCCCTGGCTGTGGAGGAAAATCCCTCTCCATCCCCTTAACTGGGGCATCAAAAAGCTGGGATAAGGACCTCCACTAACAGACCCTGCTCTCCGAACCCCGGAGTCTATATGCGCAGGCAGCGCCATGCAAAGAAGCAGAATTCCAAAGGAGGGAGCAAGAATGCTGAGGGCCACGCTACTCACAGGGTCTTGAGAAAAGCACAGGGGCTGCGAACCAGATCTGTGTCCATCTGTGGGTGCCTGGCAGCAGCGTGAAAGGGGGGAGGAAATCGGAGGCCGGGACGGCCAGGTGAACGGTGGTGAGTGCTGAAGGTGAGTCGGCATTGTGCAGGCACCTTTCCCCCCTCCCCCTCCTGAAACATGAGGGAACAGTACTGGAATAGATAAAGGCTGGATGATTCAGGATGAATGAGCCCTGAGGCTCCTCTGATTAAAGATTGTTGGGGACACTAGTGAGACAGGCTGGGAACCCACTGAGCTGGCACATGAGTGTGTGAGAGTGTGGTAGAGACTGTGAGAGACTCTGGGACCCGGGAACACCACTACACCTGAGGTGGAGAATGTAATATAACACCATCCACAACTCAGAGGAGATAGTAAGACAGCAGCACACTTAATTCCTCTGAAACCCACTTTGTCAAGTGCCTGCTCCAGTGAATCATACCAAGGGACAGGATATATGAACATTGAATTATCTGCATAACTTCTCTGCCAGGCACTGGAGAGTGGCTATGAAATGTTTAATACAACCAGTTCTTTGAAGTCTCTATTTCTTTAAGCCTACCATCACTGCAGCAGAAGCCAAAGTGGAAAACATGCATACACACTCTGACCTAGTGCTGCTCCAACCAGTCATTCTGCTGAATCAACAAATACTCCTCTATGTAGCTTACAACTACCAGCATCTTAGCTGCACTGCCTTACAAATAATGTGATTATATGTGATTGCTAAGTCACCAGTGACGTCACTGTCTTCTATACAGGAATACATTAGTTTTTTTATACACCATGGATAAATTTGTGGGCAAAAGTAGCAAAGGAGGCAGACTCCCAACATGTGCCCAAATCGCAAATGCCCCCAAAAAGCTGGCAAGTGATAACAGCAGAGACGACCCACAGCCTATAGCCCAAGCTATAATGGACCATTTAATGCCAGAGATTAATAACTGGCTGGCGGCTTTCCAGGCCTCGCTGGAGGTGATAGTGTCGCAAGTCAATACACAAGGGTCACATCTCGCAGAGTCGGAGCAAAGAGTTTCTGATCTGGAAGGAGCTGTAAAAGACATCACATGAAGACTAGTGACCAAAGAAAAAGAAACTTATTTTCTATTGGACAAGTTCCTAGAAAATAGATCTTGCAGCAATAATTTAAAACTGGTGGGCCTCCCCAAGTTGGTCCCATCATCTGATCTCATTAACATCATATCAGAATGGCTTCCGAAAGCATTGAATTTAAAAACAGCTTCAGGGGAATCAGGAATGAAGAATGAGAGAGCCCACCGTGTGGGCCCATCAAGGAATGACAAGAAAGACAAACCGCGACCGGTCATCTTTAGGGGCCTGGACTTTCAAGACAGCTACGTATTCTATCAGCCTTCAGGAAGAAACGGAAGTTATCCTATAACAACAACGAGCTCCTTCTTTTTCAGGACTACTCTTCGGCCTTAGCAGCGAAACGTAAAGCCTTCAGCCCAGCATGCAAAATCCTGGTGGATAAGAACATTCGGTTTGGACTACAATACCCAGCTGTCTTACGTTTTACCATATCTGTGAAAAACTGGACTTTTGACGATCCAACAAAGGCCCTAAACTATCTTCGTTCTGAGATCCAGTCATCACCTCAAGATCTGGGTGACACTTGAACACGCGGGGTCACCATGCTTACTCATTATTGTGACATCACTGAACTTTAAAGGCAGTGGCTATTTTCACACGTTTTACATTACCTTTATGTTATGATTGTTTTTTTTTTTTTCAAGTTCTGATAGTTTGTGCGAAAAACTATTGTTGACAAGGGAGGGGGAGGGTCTCTGTGTGCTCCTATACAGCTTACATGTTTCAGCAGCTCCAACACTTAGGGCCCCGTCACACATAGCGACACACCAGCGATCCCGACAATGATATGAACTTGTCAGGATCGCTGATGTGTTGCTACATGATCGCTGGTGAGAATTCACAAAATGTGCCCAAAAAAGTTTTTAAACTCTATACCACATCATACATAATTAACACATTTAGTGGTGATCAAAGGTAAAAAGACCCCACAAAATGGTATAGAAAAATGCAAAATCTTTTATTAACAATGATGATACAACCATGAAAATCCATAAAATTAATTAAAGGTACAAAAGCACATAAATAAAAGAGGGACATTAAACCATAGTGGAAAAGGATCTCACCACAGCAGAGACAAGGCTATATATCCTGCAATGTATAGTATACCCTATGATTAAGCCTAGATTGATATATATATATATATTAATAAAGGGTACCAACCACTGAAAGGTTTTGTTGTACTACTGGTTGGTTTTAACTACCAATACCATAATTTACCTTCACAAGGGTTGTGCCAATTATGCAGTGTGGTTTAATTGCAGTATGTACTGCTATATCCCTAAGGACCACAAAGGAACACCTTAAGGGCAACTTATTTGCAGGAATTAACAATAAGGTGGTCAAAAAGAACCTACCGCTTGCTCTGAATTTTTCTATACCATTTTGTGGGGTCTTTTTACCTTTGATCACCACTAAATGTGTTAATTATGATCGCTGGTGAGCTGCAAACAGGCAGCTCTCAGCAGCGATCAGGACAGCGACTATGCGGGTAACAAGCGATGCACCGTCGGTTAGTTACCCGCAGTGTACCTTAGATAACTGCTCGCTGTGCAGGGAGCTGGTAACCAAGGTACACATTGGGTTTCTAGGCGCTGAGCGTTTTAAACCGTTTTAACCGTTTTAACATGCCCATCACTTCAACGGAGGTGGTGCAAACCATTAATACTCTAAGTGGGTTTGGTAATGAGCATTACAAAATATTAGGAACTGCAGTAGGCCCACACCTATGCAAGGTGTTCAATGGAATAGTGAGAGATGGTCAATTACCCGACTGGTTTAATGAGGCTAACATTACTTTTTTGCCCAAACCGGGTAAAGACCTCCGACAGGTCGATGGGTATAGACCAATCTCGATACTCAACTCCGATTTTAAAATCTTTACAAAAATTTTGGCAAATCGAGTCCAACAGATGATTCCCGATCTAATATCGCCACTTCAAATGGGATTTATCAACGGAAAATCTATCATTTAACCACGGAAAATCTATAATATCAGGACAGCGATAGAGTTGATATCCTCTAGCAGAATGCATGGACACAAGAAAAGCATTGTGGTCAGCCTTGATGCAGACAAGGCCTTTGCTCGAGTATCTCGGCTCTACTTGAATAAATTGCTAAAAACTCTCAATTTTGGTCCATGGTTCTGTGAGGCTGTCAAGCTAATATATAAAAACCCCACATCACGACTCTACATAAACAATACATTTTCCAAACCTTTGAAATACAACAATTAAACAATTAAATGCATTATTTAGGAGGTTCATATGGGGTGAGAAGGGAATAATGCGTATAGGATTGCTTAAGCTACAATTGCCTAGAAGAGAGGGAGGAATTAATTTTCCGGATATTGGAAGATACAATCTGGCAGCTAACTTTAGGTGCATTGTGGATTGAAATTGCGGGGTCTCCCATTTTGCCAACATACCGTTGGAGCAACAATTGAGCCCTCCGGTGTCACTAACTGCTCTGATCCATCTGAGTAATGATGAGCTCCCTGATGATATTGGAGAGAACTCGGTTTGTGGCAAACTATTTTGACATGGAGGAGAGGGAGAAAATTTTTTAGAGGGACAGTTGATCTGTCTCCTTTTCAGCCATTTCTAGGCAACCCTAAATTTATGAATAATTGTCCACCTGTACATTATGTAACCTTGGCAAAACAGGGATGCACCATGGTGGCTGACATGCTGGATCAGAATTTCTCCCTACTATCTTTTGAAACAATAGCATAGCGCTTTCCTTTATTTAGACACAGGCCATTCCTCTTCCTTCAGGCATGTAGCCTAGCAAAAAATATATTAGTGGTAGCAAAGACACAGCTCAGATGAATAACATGGAGGTCTTTCTTAAATCCTCGAGGTTGCAGAATGCTTCAACAAGCAAAATATACTCCATACTACGTCAGCGTCGGTCTTGAGAGGGGAGAGAAACCGGGCGTTCTAGATTGGTGAACTTTCCTGTGAAACTCAACTTTTGAAATTCTTGTTCTTAGAAATGAAGGCTATTCCATGGGATAAATTGTCAAGAAACTGAAGATTTCCTACAACGGTGTGTACTACACCCTTCAAAGGAGAGCACAAACAGGCTCTAACCAGAGTAGAAAGAGAAGTGTGAGGCTCTGCTACACAACTGAGCAACAATACAAGTACATTAGAGTCTGTAGTTTGAGAAATCAATACCTCACAGGTCCTCAACTGACAGGTTCATTAAATAATACATGCAAAACGCCAGTGTCAATGTCTACAGTGAAGAGGCAACTCCAGGATGCTGGCCTTCAGGGCAGAGTGGCAAAGAAAAAGCCATATCTGAGACTGGCTGATAAAAGGAAAATATTATTATATGGTAATGTGATGGTCTGGGGTTGATTTCGTGCTGTAAAGTGGGAGATTTGTACAAGGTAAAATGGATTTTGAATAAGGAAGGCTATCTCTCCATTTTGCAATGCCATGCCATACCCTGTGGACATCGCTTGATTGGAGCCAATTTCATCCTACAGCAGGATAATGACTCAAAGCACAACTCCAAATTATGCAAGAACTATTTAGGGAAGAAGCAGGCAGCTGGTATTTTATCTGTAATGGAGTGGCCAGCGCAGTCACCAGATTTCAACCCCATTCAGCTGTTGTGGGAGCAGCTTGACCGTATGGAACGCAAAAAGTGCCCATCAAGCCAAACAAACTTGTGGGAGGGGCTTCTGGAAGCATGGTATGAAATTTCTCCAGATTACCTCAGCAAATTAACTGCTAGAATGCCAAAGGTCTGCAATGCTGTAATTGCTGCAAAGGGAGCATTCTTTGACGAAAGCAAAGTTTGAAGGAGAAAATTATTATTTCAAATAAATATCTTTTTTTCGAACCTTGTTAATGTCTGGACAAGATTTTAAATTCATTTAGCAACTCATTTGATTAATAAAAGTATGAGTTTTCATGGAAAACAGAAAATTGGGTGACCCTAAACTTTTGAACAGCAGTGTATATATATATATATATATATATATATATATATATATATATATATACTACCCAAAAAAATAAAGGGTATATTATAGTGCAGGAGATGTGGAGATAACTATCCTGACAGAGCCAAATTAGTATACTGCTTCTTAAGGCCCCATCTCACATAGCGAGATCGCTACCGAGATCGCTGCTAAACAGCGATCTCGCTATGTCTGACACATACCAGCGATCATGCCCCTGCTGTGAATCGCTGGTCGTGTCAGAAATGCCTGGACTTTTTTTTGATCGCTGGTCTCCTGCTGGCCAGCACGCATCGCTGCGTGTGACAGGCAGGAGACCAGCGATCAGCTGGTAACCAAGGTAAACATCGGGTTTCCAGGCGCAGGGCTGTGCCTGGAAACCCGACGTGTACCTTGGATACCAGCGCGCTGCTGCAGGGGAGCTGGTAACCAAGGTACACATCGGGTTTCCAGGCACAGCGCAGCACCTGGTGTCACGGGTGTGTCGCTACGAAGATCGTCGCGATTGCACAGCCTGACTTCTCACAGCTGAGTTTCAGGTGCTGGGTGTTTTTCGGCAGTGAGGGAGTTAATTCTCCCTCTCTCTGTGCTAGACGAGGCCAGCCTCGCCCAGCTGCAATTAATGTTGCTGTAATGGGATTCCTTCAAATACCTGCCAGTCTGCTAGGCAAGTGTCGGTGATAGCATTCCTGGCAGACAAACAGAGCGGCTTGTGGTATTTTGGAGTTTGGAGTGAAGTGTACTTTGTGTGTGTTTTTTTTCCCTTCCTTGCTTTATCATTTATCTCCTTACCCGTTCGTGTTCCCTCTGTTGTTGTGATGTAGTTTTGTATGCAAGGTGGTTGTTGATTTTCCCCTTGTACTGTCTCGTTCGTCTAGTACTGTGTGTGGGCTTATATTATCCCGTTCCCTGTTGTTGTGATCGGGGTCCTTCTCAGGACTAGATCACTGAGGTTCAGGGATCCTCAGGAAGTAGGGATTACGCTGGCGGCCTGGACCTCTGTACCTTTAACAGTACCTCCAGGTAGAGGGATTAGTCAGGGCCCCAGCTTAGGGTCAGCTTAGGCCCCTAACCTCCGGTACGCAGAAACAGCGTGACATTTTCACCGACCGACAAAAGATTCTCTCCAGCTACCATGGATCCAGTAGCCAGTCTTGCTCGGCAGTTGCAGAGTTTGTCCATGGAGCTGGCGGACGTTAAGTCCAAGGTTTTGTACCCCCCGGAGCAAGCCGGACCAGAACCTAAAGTAGCTCTCCCTGACAGGTTCACTGGGGGGCGGGACAAGTTTTTTGTTTTTCGGGAGGCATGTAAATTGTACTTTCGGCTGCGGCCACAGTCATCGGGGAGTGATGAGCAAAGGGTGGGAATTGTCATCTCGCTCCTACAAGGGGACCCACAATCATGGGCGTTCTCCCTTCCCCCGGGCTCCCCGGCTCTCCAGTCAGTGGATAGGTTTTCTGCAGCTCTGGGTCTTGTATATGATGACCCGGATCGGATCTCCCTTGCTGAATCTAAGTTACGTAGGATCCAGCAGGGAGATTGTCCGGCGGAGGAATTCTGTTCAGAGTTCCGTAGGTGGGCCACGGACACCCAGTGGAATGACCCGGCTCTTAGGAGCCAGTTTTGTCAAGGTTTATCTGACAAATTAAAGGATGTATTGGCACAGTATGACTCTCCCGAGTCACTGGAAGCCGCTATGGCCCTTGCTATTCGTATTGACAGATGGCTTCGGGAGAGGTGCGGGGTAACTCCGCCCCCTGTGATGATTCCACCTTCCTCAAGGGTCCCTTACACGGAGGTTCCCCTGGTCAGTCCAGAGGAGCCTATGCAATTAGGAGGGACATCATTCCGGGGGAGGGGATCGGTGGGGTGCCCCAAAACAAGAAGTTGTTTCTTCTGTGGGAGAAAGGGACATTTTATTGGGGGGTGTCCATCCCGTCCTTTGCAGAGTAAAGGGTCGTCGGAAAACTATTGATCCCAGGTTGTGTGGTGGACGGCAATCTGGGAGTAAGTATTTCGTCCCTAAGTTCGTCTCAGTTTCTCGTACCGGCGGAGGTGGTGGTGGGTACGAGAACTGAGAGGATATCTGTTCTTCTGGATAGTGGGGCCGGGGCTAATCTGGTGGACGCTCGGTTTGCCCGGGTTCAAGGTATGCAATTGAGTGTGTTGGCTAAACCCATCCCCATATTCTCGATCGACGCCAGACCTCTTGGTCAGGGAAGTTTTTTGCAAGCTGTGCATAACGTAAAACTTCAAGTGGGGGCGATACATAAAGAACTGTTGTCTTGTTACGTGTTGGAGGGTCTTCCCACTCCTATAGTGTTGGGCCTTCCTTGGTTAACTAAGCATAACCCAGTAATTGATTGGCAATCCAGAGAGATAAGCCAATGGAGTGAATTCTGTAATAAAAACTGCATGAATACGGTTATCGGTGCGGTCACTCCTAGGGTCTTACCTCCATTTCTGGCGGACTTTGAGGATGTATTCTCGGAGAAAGGGTGTCAGGAACTACCTCCTCATCGCGTGTATGACTGTTCTGTAAAACTGCTCCCTGAGGCCAAGTTACCTAAATCTAGGTTGTATAACCTATCTGGTCCTGAGAGGCAGGCCATGAAGGATTATATTGCTGAAAGTCTGGCAAAGGGGCATATTAGACCTTCATCTTCCCTGGTGGCCGCGGGGTTCTTCTTTGTGAAGAAGAAAGATGGAGGCCTACGCCCTTGCCTGGATTTCTGTGAACTTAATCGGATTACGGTCCGAGATCCGTATCCGCTCCCACTTATTCCCGATCTCTTCAATCAGATCATGGGCGCCAAATGGTTCTCTAAGTTGGATCTCAGGGGGGCGTACAATCTGATTAGGATGAAGGAGGGGATGAGTGGAAGACGGCGTTTAACACTCCAGAGGGGCATTATGAGAACCTTGTCATGCCATTCGGTCTGACTAATGCCCCGGCGGTGTTCCAACACTTTGTAAATGACATTTTTCGCCACCTGGTGGGACAGTTTGTGGTCATATATCTGGATGATATCTTAATTTACTCGCCGGATCTTGTGTCTCATCAGGAGCATGTTAGGCAGGTGTTACAGATCTTGCGGGATAATAAACTGTACGCCAAATGGGAAAAGTGTGTATTCGCCGTACAGGAACTCCAGTTTTTAGGCTTTCTGGTTTCAGCGTCCGGTTTTCGTATGGACCCTGGGAAAGTACGGGCAGTTCTTGAGTGGGATCTGCCAGAGAATCTTAAGGCTCTACAACGTTTCCTGGGGTTTGCTAATTATTACCGGAAATTTATTCGTAATTTCTCGTCCATGGTTAAACCTCTCACAGACATGACAAAAAAGGGGACGGATTTTTCTAGGTGGTCTGACAAGGCTTGTCAAGCATTCTCCTCCTTGAAAAAATGCTTTGCCTCGGCACCCATACTTATTCAACCTGATGCGTCACAGCCGTTCATTGTAGAGGTAGACGCTTCCGAGGTAGGGGTGGGAGCAGTATTGTCACAAGGTTCGTCCCCTGGTAAGTGGCATCCGTGCGCATTTTTCTCTAAAAAAACTGTCGTCCGCTGAGAGGAATTACGATGTCGGCAATAGGGAACTCTTGGCCATTAAGTTGGCTTTTGAGGAGTGGCGCCATTTTTTGGAGGGGGCAGTCCATCCGGTCACTGTCATCACCGATCACAAGAACCTGCTATATCTGGAGTCTGCAAAACGTCTGAATCCCAGACAAGCTAGGTGGTCATTATTTTTTACCAGGTTTAATTTTGTCGTCACATATCGTCCTGGGTCAAAAAATGTTAAGGCGGATGCCTTATCTCGTAGTTTCCCTGGGGCTGGGAATACGGAGGACCCGGTTCCTATCCTTCAGGAGGGGGTGGTGGTGTCAGCAGTATGCTCTGAGCTTGAGGAGGAGGTATTGGAGGCTCAGGGGGACGCCCCTGTAGGACCTCCAGGGAGACTGTTTGTTCCAAATCAGTTGCGACAAAAGGTGATCGAGGCACACCATAATTCAGCTTTGGCAGAACACCCAGGGAGTAAAGCAACTGAGGATCTCCTCTCGCGTCGGTTTTGGTGGCCTAACTTACATAGGGAGGTGGTAACTTTTGTCGCGTCCTGCGAGGTTTGTGCGCGCTCTAAGACCCCACATACCCGTCCGTCTGGGGCCCTCTTACCTTTGAAGATCCCGGAGCATCCGTGGACTCATCTGTCTATGGACTTCATTACGGACCTCCCGCCATCTTCGGGTTAAACAGTCATACTCGTTGTAGTGGACAGATTCAGCAAGATGACACATTTTATCGCTCTTCCCGCTCTTCCTAATGCTAAAACTCTTGCGCAGGTGTTCATTGGGGAGATTGTAAGGCTTCATGGGGTACCCTCCGATGTGGTGTCGGATCGGGGGTCTCAGTTTGTGTCCAAATTCTGGAAGGCATTTTGTACACGGCGGGGGATGCAGTTGTCATTTTCATCGGCTTTTCACCTGCAGACCAATGGTCAGACAGAGCGTCTGAACCAGAGCTTGGAGACATATCTCCGGTGTTTTGTGTCAGAGAACCAGGAGGACTGGGCTTCTTTCTTGCCTCTGGCGGAGTTTGCTCTTAATAATAGGCGGAGCGAGTCCACTGGTAAGTCCCCGTTTTTTGGGGCATATGGTTTTCACCCCCAGTTTTGTACTTTCAATAGAGGGGGCTCTTCTGGGGTTCCTGAGGAGGAACGATTTTCATCGTCACTTGCTTCAGTGTGGAGAGGAGTGCTGAATAATCTGAGTACTATGGGGAACCGATACAAACGTATGGCTGATAGGAGGAGAGTGTCTGGTCCGGACCTAAGTGTGAATGATCTGGTATGGTTGTCTACCAAGAATATAAAACTTAAGGTTCCCTCCTGGAAACTGGGTCCCAGGTTCATCGGGGCATACAAGATCAGTTCTATAATTAATCCGGTGGCATTCCGTCTTGACCTCCCTCCTACATTTAAAATTCACAATGTGTTCCACATATCGTTGCTTAAGAGGTATGTGGCGCCGGTGATACCTTCACCTTTACCTCCTCCTCCTGTGGTGGTCAATGGTAACTTGGAGTTTCAGGTGTCGAGAATCATCGATTCACGTCTGAATCGCCGGTCCCATCAGTACCTGGTTCATTGGAGGGGGTATGGTCCTGAGGAGAGGACGTGGGTTCCTGCGTCGGATATTAACGCAGACCGATTAATTCGGGCCTTCCACACTACTCACCCAGATAAACCCGGCTCTGAGGGTCCGGAGGCCCCTCGTAGAAGGGCGGGTACTGTCACGGGTGTGTCGCTACGAAGATCGTCGCGATTGCACAGCCTGACTTCTCACAGCTGAGTTTCTGGTGCTAGGTGTTTTTCGGCAGTGAGGGAGTTAATTCTCCCTCTCTCTGTGCTAGACGAGGCCAGCCTCGCCCAGCTGCAATTAATGTTGCTGTAATGGGATTCCTTCAAATACCTGCCAGTCTGCTAGGGAAGTGTCGGTGATAGCATTCCTGGCAGACAAACAGAGCGGCTTGTGGTATTTTGGAGTTTGGAGTGAAGTGTACTTTGTGTGTGGTTTTTTCCCTTCCTCGCTTTATCATTTATCTCCTTACCCGTTGGTGTTCCCTCTGTTGTTGTGATGTAGTTTTGTATGCAAGGTGGTTGTTGATTTTCCCCTTGTACTGTCTCGTTCGTCTAGTACTGTGTGTGGGCTTATATTATCCCGTTCCCTGTTGTTGTGATCGGGGTCCTTCTCAGGACTAGATCACTGAGGTTCAGGGATCCTCAGGAGGTAGGGATTACGCTGGCGGCCTGGACCTCTGTACCTTTAACAGTACCTCCAGGTAGAGGGATTAGTCAGGGCCCCAGCTTAGGGTCAGCTTAGGCCCCTAACCTCCGGTACGCAGAGACAGCGTGACACCTGGAAACCCGACGTGTACCTTGGTTACCAGCTCCCTGCATCAGCGGGCTAGTATCCAACGTACACTGCAGGTAACTAGGCGACGTTACCCGCAGTGTCGCTGTCCTGATCGCTGCCTTAGCTACCTGTTTGTCGGGATCGCTGGTGTGTCGCTATGTGAGACGGGGCCCTTAGAGATAGATGCAAGAGTAGCAAGATAAGAGAGTAGATAAATGTACCATTGCCACTTTGAAGTATTTCAGTGTGGTGTGCACATCACACTAAAAAGAACGCTGAGTCAGGCCAGGATATACTGGCATGTGTCAGCGAGGGGGGGGATGGAGTCAAATTACCACTGTGTCATCACCTAGTTGAAAAGAACACTCCATTCAGCGTGGAGGATGAATGTGTCATATATTGCCGTTCTTACCTTGCTGGCAGAGAGGGAGAAAAGCGCTGAGTCCAGCCGAAATACACTGGCAAGCATCTGCTCGCTAGCAGACAAGGATTTCCAATGTCCATGTCCACTTGAAGGGGCAAAGGCTGCTACTTCCAGTGCTTGAGGTTTACTGGATCCAGTGTGTTCTTCACAGGCACTGTTCCGGCTGGTAACAGATGCCCATGCGTACCACTGATGTTGATCCACGCCGTGTGAGAGCCGCCAACATGTCAAAATATGTTGACTGCCACTTACAGAAAATAGTTACCCTCTTATCGTAAAGATACTACACACATACTACACATATTGGAAAAGGTTGAATGGAAGGAACACTATATCTTGGGAACCCTTGATATAACCTCACTGTATACTGTCATTCAACACAAGAAGGGTGCAATGCGGTGAAACACTTTTTAAATAAAGAAGATTTTATACCTAGGGATCAAGTTTCTTTTATCTTGGAATGTATGCTTTTCATACTAACACATAATTACTTTCGTTATGGAATGCACTACTACTCCCAGAAATGGGGGACTGCCATGGGGACCAGGTTTGCCCCAGTTATGCAAACCTATATGTAGGTAGATGGGAGCAGGACATTATATACTCGCAAGGCTCTCTAAGGGCGAACCTGGTCCTCTGGCAACGTTTTATAGATGATATATATATTTTTTTTAAAATTCGTTTATTGGACAATAACAAACAAACACATACATTTACATTATTTTAAATAGCCAATACATTGTATATATCGTTATCATGACACTTATAGTGGATGAAAACCATCCAACTTGTATATTAAATCATTAATACAGAATTCAATGCCACTGGTCCTCTTTCTTTTGCGAGGCCTATGAATAAATTGAAAGTATGTGCCGGAACCTATTGTTTGACAATATTGTTTTTATTTGGTCTGGTGGTTTTAATTCATTATCTGATTTTATTATGGAACTTAATAAAAATGAATATTTTTTAAATTTTACAACCTCCACCAGTACCGAATCGGTGAACTTTTTAGATCTGACTATATTTATTGAGCAGGGAAAAATTAAAACACGGACATATCACAAACCTACTGATGTGAGTAACTATATTTCACTAGAAAGTTGTCACCTCCCCGGCTGGCTCATAAATGTACCTAAGAGCCAACTCATACGAGCTCACAGGAAATGTTCCAAAGTGGCTGACTATAAAAATGAAGCCGACTTTCTTATAAAGAAATTCTGCAGTATAGTCTATGATAAAAATTCTCTTACACAAACAAAAATGCAAGTATGTCAGATACCAAGGTGCCAGTTGCTTTAGTACAAGACCAAAAGTGTCATGAATGATTTCAATGACAAATTTCCAATCATCACACAGTACAACGCCAATACTCATATTCTTTGCAAAATTGTAAGAAAGCATTGGTCTATCCTTAAAGAAGATAAAATCATTGGAGAAAAACAGCCAGAATGCCCTAAATTTATTTATAGGAAGTCAAAAAATTTGGGTAATATCATAGCCCCCACAGTTCCAAAATCATTTGTCATGTCAGTAGATTACTTCCAGCAACATAAGTATGGTTTCTTTCTGTGTCAGAAATGCAAGCCGTGTAGGTTGCTACACAATAAGAAACAGCATACCATTACTAATGGAAAGGTAGAGATTGCTATAAAGGATTTGATTACATGCAGCACGCAAGGTGTCATATATTCTATTAAATGCCCGTGTAGCAAGGTATATATTGGGCGAACGAAAAGACCACTGAAAGTCAGAATAGGCGAACACCTACGGAATATTCATAAAAAATTCAGCGGTCACCCGCTGTCAAACCATTATAAAATCCACCATGGGGGCTCCTTTAAAGATACTATAATCACAGGACTACAAATAGTTAAAAGGAATTGCAGGAAAGGCAATTTCATTCATCAGATGTCAAGAACTGAAACAAAGTGGATTTTTGAGTTGGACACACTTATGCCAATGGGTCTCAAGAGTGAAATTGAACTGTTTGCCTTTTAACATGTAATCTTCCTCCAATCAAGCCCACAAAGTCCACCACATGTCCATCAATGTCATACTAAACAGCTATAAAAGCATCCATGTAACTGACTATGACCATCCCTGACAAAGGAATCCGCAAGATTCTGAAACGCGTTGGATTTCTTTTTGGTCTCTGGAGCGCTCCTTAGTCAGTCACGTGGGTGGTCACTTGACGGTGACGTCACCAAAGGTCCTACGAGCTCACTGTTTTTCTCTTCCCTTACTGCGGGTAGTCAGCTCTCACATGGCGTGGATCAACATCAGTGGTACGCATGGCCATCTGTTACCGGCCGGAACAGTGCCTGTGAAGAACACAGTGGATCCAGTAAACCTCAAGCACTGGAAGTAGCAGCCTTTGCCCCTTCAAGTGGACACGGACATTGGAAATCCTTGTCTGCTAGCGAGCAGATGCTTGCCAGTGTATTTCGGCTGGACTCAGCGCTTTTCTCCTTCTCTGCCAGCAAGGTAAGAACGGCACTATATGACACATCCATCCTCCA
Source organism: Oophaga sylvatica (assembly GCA_033576555.1). Taxonomy (NCBI): domain Eukaryota; kingdom Metazoa; phylum Chordata; class Amphibia; order Anura; family Dendrobatidae; genus Oophaga; species Oophaga sylvatica. The sequence continues at coordinate 852,484,532 of JARQOD010000001.1, read as the reverse complement.
CGCTGAATGGAGTGTTATTTTCAACTAGGTGATGACACAGTGGTAATTTGACTCTGCATCCCCCCCCCCTCCGCTGACACATGGCAGTATATCCTGGCCCGACTCAGCGTTCTTTTTAGTGTGATGTGCACACCACACTGAAATACTTCAAAGTGGCAACTGTACATTTATCTACTGTCTTATCTTGCTACTCTTGCATCTATCTCTAAAGGTACTGTCACACTAAGCGAGATCGCTAACGAGATCGCTAAAGAGTCACCGATTTTATGACGCAGTAGCGATCTCGTTAGCGACTTAGCTGTGTGTGACATGTAGCAGCAATGTGGCCCCTGCTGCGATGTCGCTGATCGCTTAAACGTTCTGAGCCGTTTTTTGGTCGTTGGTGTCCCGCTGGTGAGCCTGAATCACTGAGTGTGACACCCTTTATGAACGACTTTACCAGCGTCGCAGGTGAGACTAGGTTTTCCCAACGACCGCAGAGGTCGTTATACAGATCGCTGATCTCTGATGAGATCTTTGTGTTTGGAATCACAGATCGCTGATGAGTTGTGTTTGGAATCTAACTAGCGACCACATAGCGATCGCACTAGCGATATCGCCAGGTCGTGTCGTTGTCGTGATCGCTAGTGCGATCGCTAAGTGTGACAGTGCCTTAAGAAGCAGTATACCAATTTGGCTCTGTCAGGATAGTTATCTCCACATCTCCTGCACTATAAGAGACACATAGCACAAATACTTCACATTTACCAATTTATCTTTACTTTTTGAGGCTGAGTGATGGTGCTGCCTCACTATTCGCAGCAATCTGTCCTTTACATACACCAGCGCCCTGGTAAACTAGTTGTCATGGTTTACTGGGTTCTCGGACCAGGTAGTCGCGGGGTTAACTTGGTTGGCCTCTTTCTGGGTCCTGGGAGGCTTTTTATAGCCTCACTGTGAGGCCAATCTTTGTTGTTTATACCCTGACCTTTGGCTGAGTGTGTCTGACCCTGTGCTTGTGCCAGTGCTTTGTGCCTGTGCTACGTTTTTTTCTGTCTGGTTCTGATTTGGCTGTGTCCCTGTTACGAGTTTTGCCTGTCCATTTTGTACTGCGTTGCTCCCTCTGTGTATGACCTCTTGGCTATGTTCTGATCATTCTCTGCCTACTCCTCTTGTACTGCGTTACTCCTTCAGTGTATGACCCCTTGGCTGTGTTCTGATTATTCTCTGCCTGCTCCTCTTGTACTGCATTGCTCCCTCTGTGTATTACCTGGCTATCCTGACTATCCATTCTGTCTATGCCCCTTGGTAACTTTATTTCGTAGTTACCCTTCTAGGAGTTTTCCTTTACCTCCTAGATCTCTGGAGCTTATCCACGCCCCTAGGCAGTCACGTGCTTCAGGTCCTCTGGCCTGAAGCATTCTCTAGCTGTTCCTGTTTCCTCTGAGAAACCTGTGGTCAGCTCCACCCCTTGGCAGTCACGTTCTGCTGGTTGTGGTCCTCTGAAACACACGTCTTCCCTGCTGCTGCCTCACTACACAGGTATCTTTTAGAGCACAGTTTGTTTATTCAGGACATGTGCACTGGCTCAGTGAGCAAGTGCAGTGCGATGTCCCTGACACTAGTTACTTTATTGTCTTAATCGGAAACATAAAATACCACATCCTAGATATCACTGAATTAAATATTCCAGTTGCAAATCTTTATTCATTACATAGTTGAATGCGTTGAGAACAATAAAATATAAAAATGATGTAAATCAAAATTAATATCCTATTGAGGTCTGGATTTGAAAAGATAATCAAAATCAAATTGGAAAATCAAATTACAGGATGATCCAACTTCAGTGGAAATGCCTCAAAACAAAGAAATGATACTCAGTTGTGTATGTGTGGCCTCCAAGTGCCTGTATGGCCTTCCTAAAACACCTGGGCATGCTCCTGATGAGGTGGCAAATCATCTCCTGAGGGATCTCCTCCCAGACCTGGACTAAAGCATCCGCCAACTCCTGGACAGTCTGTGGTGCAACGTGATGTTGGTGGATGAAGTGAGACATGATGTCCCAGATGTGCTCAGTCAGATTCAGGTCTGGTAAACGGGCGGACCAGTCCATCGCTTCAATACCTTCATCTTGCACGAACACTGACACACTCCAGCCACATGAGGTCTGGCATTGTTCTGCATTAGGATTAACCCAGGGCCAACCGCACCAGCATATGGTCTCACTAGGGATCTGAGGATCTCATCTCGGCACCTAATGGCAGTCAGGCTACCTCTGGCAAGCACATGGAGGGCTGTGCGGCCCTCCAAAGAACTGCAATCCCACACCATTACTGACCCACTGCCAAACAGGTCATGCTGAAGGTTGTTGCAGGCAGCAGATCGCTCTGCACGGCATCTCCAGACTCTGCCACATCTGTCACATTCGCTCAGTGTGAACCTGCTTTCATCTGTGAAGAGCACAGGGTGCCAGTGGTGAATTTGCCAATCCTGGTGTTCTGTAGCAAAAGTCAAGCATCATGTATGGTGTTGGGCTATGAGCACAACCCCCATCTGTGGACGTCGGGCAATCAGACCATTCTCATGGAGTCAGTTGCTAACTGTTTGTGCGGACACATGCACATTTGTGGCCTGCTGGAGGTCATTTTGCAGGGCTATGGTAGTGCGCCTCCTGTTCCTCCTTGCACAAATGCGGAGGTAGCGGTCCTGCTGCTGGGTTGTTGTCCTCCTATGGCCCCCTCCACATCTCCTGGTGTACTGGCCTCTCCTGAAAGCGCTCCAGCCTCTGGACACTACGCTGACAGGCACAGCAAACCTTGCCATCCTGGATGAGCTGCACGACCTGAGCCACTTGTGTGGGTTATAGAGTCCATCTCATGCTACCACAAGTGTGAAAGCACAACCAACATTCAAAAGTGACCAAAACATCATCCAGAAACCATTGGTACTGAGATGTGGTCTGTGGTCCCCACCTGCAAAAGAACTCCTTTATTGAGTGTGTCTTGATAATTGCCAATAATTTCCATCTGTTGTCTATTCCATTTGCACAACAGCATGTGAAATTGATTGTCAATCATTGTTGCTTCCTAAGTGGACAGTTTGATTTCACAGAAGTTTGATTTACTTGGAGTTATATTCTGTTGTTTAAGTGTTCCCTTTATTTTTTGAGCAGTGTAAATATATATATATATATATATATATATATATATATATATATATATATATAGGGGCGCATTTATAATGAGGCGAGATGAGCCTTCTGTCTCAGGCGGCGGCAGCTAGGGGGCGGCAGAGCGGAACTCAGAACACGTGGTGTGGTGCCAGCTCTCCTTAATCCCTGCTGAGTCTTACACTCCTGCGCACGGTGCTATGTGTCCCGCAGTGAGAAGCAGCCATGCCCCCATGCACCCCTTCCTCACCCTCCCACCTTTCCACTTCAGCTTCTCGCAGCTAGGAGTCCGTTGCTGTACTGTCCTCTTAGGTGCGAGCAGGACCTGTGATGAGGTCACAGGAGGGGGAGGAGTCAGGGGTCACATGGTCAGGCTCCCTGTGTGCAGGTCTGCTGTGCTGGTTATCATGGTGCTGGATGAAGGTAAGTTTATGTGTGGGATCAGGAGGGGTTTACAGTGTGGATGTAGCAGAGCTGTTCTAGGTGTATGGAGCAAAGCCGTGTGTGTACGAGGTGTATGGAGCGGAGTCGTGTGTGTACGAGGTGTACGGAGCAGAGCCGTGTGCGTACGAAGTTTACGGAGCGGAGCCTTGTATGTACGAAGTGTATGGAGCGAAGCCGTGTGTGTATGAGGTGTACGGAGCGAAGCCATGTGTGTATGAGGTGTACGGAGCGGAGCCATGTATGTACGAAGTGTACGGAGCGGAGCCGTGTGTGTACGAGGTGGATGTAGCAGTGCTCTGTGTGTACGGGGCGTACGAAACGGAGCCCTGTGTGTACAAAGTGTACAGAGCTGAGCCACTCAGCTCCGTACACATAGGGCTCCTTGTTTGAGCCGTGTGGGTACGGAGCGGAGCAGAGCCATGTGTGTACGAGGTGTACGGAAAGGAGCCGCGTGTGTATGGAGCTGAGCTGCGTGTGTACGGAGCGGAACCGCATGTGTATGAGGTGTATGGTCCAAAGCCGCATGTGTACAAGGTTTACGGAGTGGAGCCATGTGTTTACAAGGTGTACTACTTATAAAGAACTTTAACAAATATAAAAATCGATGTTTCAAACATATTCCTATTTAAGGGTCTGTGCACAGGTTGCGGAATCTGCTGCGGATCCGCAGCGGATTTGCCGCTGCAGATCCGCAGCAGAACTGCAAGTGATGTACAGTACCATTATATTCAATGGAAATAAAAAAAGCAGTGCACATGCTGCAGATTTTACTGTGCGGATTTGGTGCGGATTTAAATCCGCAGCACGTCATTTCTTTTGTGCAGTTCCGCAGCGTTTTGAGACCTGCTCTAAATAGGAATCCGCAGGTCTCAAAACGCAGGGGAAATCCGCACAAAAACCACTGCAAATCTGCACTAAATCCGCAGGTAAAACGCAGGTCATTTTACCTGCGGATTTAGCAAAATCTGCACGGAAAATTCCACAGCAGATTCTGCAACGTCTGCACATACCCTAAAAGTGTATGTATTTCACATGTGCGTCACATTAGGCTAGTAAGAGTAAACCAGATTTATTTGCACTGATTTTACAAAGGGGGGGCGCCGTATTGCTGTTCGCCTCAGGCAGCAGAGAGGCTAGGTTCACCCCTGTATATATATATATACAGCACTGGCAAAAATTACATTCTGTTGTTTAAGGGTTCCCTTTATTTTTTTGAGCAGTGTAAATATAAATAAAGTCATGGCCAAAAGTTTTGAGAATGACACAAATATTATATTTTCACATGATCTGCTGTCCTCTGGTTTTTATGTGTGTTTGACAGATGTTTTTATCACAGACAGAAATATAATTGCAAACATATGAGTAACAAAAGCTTATATTGACAGTTAGAATGAGTTAATGCAGCAAGTCAATATTTGCAGTGTTGACCCTTCTTCTTCAGGACCTCTGCAATTCTCCCTGGCATGCTCTCAATCAACTTCTGGACCAAATCCTGACTGATAGCAGTCCATTCTTGCACAATCAATGCTTTCATTTTGTCAGAATTTATAGGTTTTTGTTTGTCCACCCGTCTCTTGATGATTGACCACAAGTTCTCAATGGGATTAAGATCTGGGGAGTTTCCAGGCCATGGACCCAAAATCTCTATGTTTTGTTCCCTGAGCCATTTAGTTATCACTAGAGTTGAGCGATACTTTCCGATATCCAAAAGTATCGGAATCGGAATGGTATCGCCGATACCCAAAAAATATCGGCGATACCCGATACCGATCCCGGAAATCCAATGTAAGTCTATGGGAACAAAATATCAGAATTAAAAAAACCCCATTCTTGCCTTGTTGGTTAATTGTATATGAAGGAAAACAACAAAGAGTAATGTAGAATGTATTGGGGAAGGTTGAGGAGACATTAAAGGCATAGATGTTTAACCCAATCAAATGGAATAGCATAAATATTTTTTTTTTTAAAGATGTTCGGATTGACGAAGAAATTGACAATGTTGTTAACGTTTTTTCTATTTTGGCAAATATGTATATTTCACAACTTCCATGCTCTTCACCTTTTTAACTTTTGACACACTTTCTCCTTCATAATCTTCAGCAGCATCATCTTTTTCATCAAATTATTCTTCATCTTCACCTTCTTTATCTTCTTCTTAAACTTCTTGCTATTCATCTTTTTGTTAACATTACTCATATTCTTCTTATTAAACTATTATTCTTCTTCATATTCTACTTCTTCATCTTCTTCATCATATTCTTATTTGTGACAGAGATTCCTGTACTTGTAATCTGTCAAAGTATGAATTTTTCATCCTTCCGTTCTTGCTGTCACAAAAGATTTAAATTACAACAGTATTTGTCCGTGTTCAGTTTAGCCAGCAGCAGCAGGCATTTTCCAGGGGCACCACGAGGAGGAACGGACTCACCCCCATACACTGCTTAGTCTTCTTCTGCTTATAATTTAGAGCATATATTTTGCTCTTCATTTTGGTCTTATACTTCATGTTATTCTGCTTTTTGATCTTCTGCTTATTGTTCTTAAGTCTCTTGTTCTGTATCTTGTAGTTTGTCTTAACCTTCTTAGTCCTGTTGGGTAATCTTTTATTTCTTCTTTGTGATGGTGTTTAGGCTGGTTGGCTTGATCCTCGTCGTCCTTGTGGTCGTCATCTTCTTCGGGGTGGTCATTAGGGTTGTCGTCTTCATTGTTGGAGATCCAGAGTGATTACCCAAATAAACATTTAAAAAATCTTCAATTTGTAAATGTAGCAGAAGGTACAAGAGCCAATGCAAGTAACGAGGACCAGCTGACTGTGCTGGAACCCGGAGGGGCAGCAGAAGGAAAAGAGCCAATGGCACAACCGAGGACCAACTGACGTTACTGGGACACGATTACTAAGCAGGAGGTACCTGTGCTCCAAAGCACTACCAAGGACCAGCAGACGTTGCTGGAACTCGGATACCGAGATGGAGGCACCTAGGCCAAAGGCACTGCGGAGAACCAGCTGACGTTACTGGAACCCGGAGGGGCAGCAGAAGGAAAAGAGCCAATGGCACAACCGAGGACCAGCTGACATTACTGAACCCCAGTAACACAGGAGCAAGTGTTGACTGTGCTAACAGCACTTCCGAGCAACAACTGGCGGTGTTGGAGACCAGGGATGAGAAGAGAACAGGGTGGAGGCAGCAGGACTTTTTGACGTACACACAGCAGGGGAACAGCTGACATTACTGAACCCCAGTAACACAGGAGCAAGTGTTGACTGTGCTAACAGCACTTACAGGCAACAACTGGCGGTGTTGGAGCCCAGGGTCAAGGAGGATGTTTAAATACTAGATCAAGTAATTTCCTTGTTACCTGTCAATTTTAAATGTCTATACTTCAAACAAGAGAAAGATAACCTTTACTACCATAAGATGATGATTTCATTTAAACTAATATCTAGATAAATAAAGAATTGACAAACATAAACACATACATTAACATGTTGAACAGCAATGCAAACCACAAAATAAATTAGTTAAGGAATCTGCTATACGGTTGTACATAAAAGCATACAAGTACATATCTGAATCCATTAATGATGGATAAGTAACAGTATGTACACCATTTTTATTGTATAGACAATGAATGTCTGACTTCAAAACATCATCAGCATTACAAGTTATCTGTGACATTACTAAAATGTTACATTTGCTGAATAATGTCACTAAACAGTTTATACAAAATTATACAATTTCCATCATGTAATACTCATAATATGTGGCAATAATCATTTTTATTAACAAACATAACCTTTAAAAAGTGCATAGTGCATAGTGAAAATTGCTATTTATGCCTGACTGTCGACTTGCAAGCATGACAACGGATAGATAAGGTATATATAGATGAGACTGCATAGCCACAGATGGCGTCACTACTACATAATTTTTTTTATATAGCTTTATAAACAGGGTATGTGGATGTATGCTTGCGCCTTTGTTTTGACGCACAGACTGCCTTCCTGCTGAGACGCGTTGGGTAGTGAACAGTTGTGTGCAGTGTTCACTGTAGTCTGAGGTTTTCCTTTTTGGAGTGCAGATCACGCTCCAGTTAGTTCTTCAACCACTGCTGGTTGTAGTCTGCTGAGCGTGTGTCACTGGCACATCCTTGAAATTTTTCTCTAATTGTTGCTGATCCATTCTATTACAAATAAATAAAATTTATTAGTGTGACGCGCTTCCATCCATATACAATACATTTGTTGCAAACACTATAGAAGTACACAAAGGGGCCTTTCACACCTACTGAACAGTTGTGTGCAGTGTTCACTGCAGTCTCTGCGGAATAACCACACTTAGGCCTTATAACTTTTCAGACTTTCTTTATCAATCTACCAAGATAAAGAAGGCAGGGAGTAAGGCACGTGGTCGTGGCCGTGGAGTTTCTTCAGGGAGAGGACGTGGGGATTCTGTGGCTGCTGCGGCCCCCCAGTGACACAGCATCCACCAGTTTTCCCCGTGAGCGTTCCTTTATGCGCACTTTTGTAGGAGCTCGGAGTACCCCCTGCTGCGGGAAGAACAAATTGAAGCCGTTGTTGGTTGGATGTCAGCCAATGCATCGACTTCAATTGCTTCCACCTCCTCTCAGGACCACAGCACTGTTGAGCAACCATCTGTCTCTTCACCGCCTGTCAAATTGCCCAGGCAGTCAGAGAGTTCTGTACAGGAGCCAGCTGAGTGTCTGCTTCTGTTCTCAGAATCTATTGGCTTGCAAACAGGGGCCCAGCCAAGCAGCATTCTGTATTGTGAAGAAGAGGGAGTATGCAGTGATGCGCAACAGCTGTGTCTCTCTGAATCTGAAGAGGCGGGTGAGACAGTGCCGATGGTCAGCACACCGCAGAAGGCATCTGATGATGATGAGACTCAGGTGCCAGTTTCTGTTGAGCATGGTGCTGGCCGGACCACCCAACAGCAGCAGGTGTTGGCAGAGGGTAGTGGAGATGATGAGGTCCAAGACCCAACATGGCGTGAGAAACAGGAAGGTGGTGGGAGCAGCTCAGAGGAATCCTAATAATAATAATAATATTAATTTATATAGCGCCATCATATTACGCATCGCTTTACAGTTTTGCAGTTTAAGAACACAAGTCATAAGTAACAACGTTAACAATACAATAATTTAAGCTAAATAAGTCGCCCCTGCTCGTGACAGCTTACATTGTACAATGAGGTGGGGGAGATACAAAGTATAGGTGTTTATATACAATGGTGCATTTACAATGATGGTCCAGCCATCTTAAGGGACTGAGGGATGGAGATAGTGAATGGGCTAGAGACACACACACATACACACTTACACAGAATACATAGAATGACTTTGATTAGTGAAAGTGATAGGCCGCTCTGAACAAATGTGTTTTGAGGGAGCGCCTGAAACCATGCAAATTGTGGATAGTACTAATTTCTTGGGGTACAGCATTCCAGAGGATTGGCGTAGCGCGGGAGAAGTCTTGGAGTCGGGAGTGGGAGGTACATATTAGTGCAGAGGTTAGTCGAAAGTCGTTTGCAGAGCGCAGCAGTCGGTTAGGCCGATAGATAGAAATGAGGGAGGAGATATAGGAGGGGTGCTGCACTGTGGATAGCTTTGTGGCTGAGAACCAGTACTTTGGTTGAAAGCTGGGAGAGGCCTAGAGAAGTGGTTAGTGATAGAAGGAAGATAGAGGAAGACATTGCCCCAACGGTACAAACAGGAGGGAGAGTTAGGCTGCAGACTCGGTTGCCTGTAGCCTCCAGTTTGGCACCTGTTCGGAGCAGTTGTCTTCCAAAAGTCAAAACGTGCGCTCCCAGGACTTGCACTGCGTGGTCCATTTTTCACACACTTGCACATGATATTTGCTATGTCAAATGCAAGCTGTGTAATCAAAAATTAAAAATAGCTAAAAGTGTCAGTCACCTCAATACCACAAATATGTGGAAACATGTGCGGACAAAGCATGTAGTTGAGTTACAAAGACACACTGGAGATGTAGGCCAACCTACAGCAGCACCTACATCTTCAGGTTGTGTTGAAGCCTCTTCATCGAGCTCACACACAGCTGGTTCTGCTTCATCACAGGATCGCCATGGAAGAACCTCGGCCACTGTTGTCCAGAGACAAAGTGTTATTCCACACACAGCAGCAAGTTCCCTGTCATCCTCACACTCCCAGGTCACAAAACAGCCATCGGTAGCACAGGCATGGGATAAAAGACGGCCATACTCCGCAAACCATGCACGAGCACAGGCTCTGAATGCTGGCATTGCAAAACTCCTGTCCCTTGAAATGCTGTCATTCAGGCTGGTGGAGACAGACAGTTTCCGTAACTGAATATCATTGTCAGTCCCACAATACAATGTGCCAAGCCGATTTCATTTCAGCAGGCAAGCCGTCCCTGGTCTGCAAAAGCATGTTGAGGGAAAAATTAAACATGCGCTACTAAACGCCCTCAGTAGCAAGGTCCACCTGACCACCGATGCGTGGACCAGTACCCATTGTTATGATCTGCTACAACCAGTAAGAAAAGAAGGGAATTCTGTCCCTACAATACAACTAAGCTGAATCCCTATGATGTAACGGGGAACCTGATCCTGCGACCAGACCCGCTAAAGTCCTCATCTAGTGTGAACGAAGACCTATAGTTGCGAGGGAGGAATCCCTACAAGATCTAGGGACTGGGAGAAAAGGTGGACACCTCCTAACATAAATTGTAGCATGGATAATTAAACAGAAAAAAAAATACTTTGCGATCCTAACATCAAGCAAAACTGACTGATTAAGGCACCTAAGCACCCGGCTAGCTTAACAGTAGATAATACAATGAAGTCAAGCAAAGCCAGAAGGGCGGAGCCAGACTAAATAGGGAAAAAAGGTCATGTGACCAGCAAACTGAAACAAAACCTTACAAGAGGCTTCTAACACCCATGGCCAGGGACAATACCTTTCCCTCACTGCCCATTGGGTCAATGTTGTGGAGCCGGGTACTGATCTTGCGAGTGTCGCTGTACGTTTTCTGCCAACTCCAAGGATTGCAGTAATCAAGTCTGTACACATTGACTCCTCCTCCTACTCCAGTTCCTCAGAATCATCGCTGCAGGAGCAGTCACGGTCTACCTCCACATAGACCCGTGAACGTTTACCTGTTGCGACCGATATGAGCACAGCCGTGTCCAAATGTCAACAGGCTGTCCTGAAATTAATTTCCATGGGGAATCTTAGCCACACAGCGCAGGAGCTCTGTAATGCCATAAAGCAGGAGAGCGACTTGTGGTTTTTGGAAGCGAATCTACAGGCAGGCTTGGTAGTGTGTGACAATGGCCGAAATCTGGTGGCAGCTCTGGGCCTTGGCAACCTCACTCACATAGCATGTCTGTCATATGTGCTCAACTTGGTCGTGCAGAGTTTTTTGAGGGACTATCCGGATCTTGATGCACTGCTGCACAAGGTCCGCCTAGAGTGCGCTCACTTGCGACATTCCAGCATGGCCAGATCGCTGATTGCAGCTCTGCAACGCAGATTTCGCCTTCATGAACATCGCATCATATGTGACGTACCCACCAGGTGGAATTCCTCGTTACATATGTTGGAGCGGTTGTGTGAGCAGCAGCCAACAGTAATGGAGTATCAGCTGCATCAGGCGCAATCAACTCGCAATTAGCGCCGTTCACACTTCACCACTACTGAGTGGGCCTCTATTATAATAATAATAATAATAATAATATTCTTTATTAGTGTTGAGCGATACTGCTCGATATCTAAAAATATCGGATCGGAATGGTATCACCGATATCACTAAATATCGTCGATATCCGATTCCGATACCGGAAGTCCCATGTAAGTCTATGGGAACAAAATATCGCAACTAAAAAAAACACTTTCTTTCCTTGTAAACACAAAATATGCACACATAGAATACATATATATATATATACATGTCATTGTGACATATATATATACATATATTTATAGTTTATACACTTCTACATAGTAAAATAGACTCTGATTCAATTGCCGGGTAAAGCCGTGACATACCCCATAGAAGTCGAGGGGCTCGGTGCCGAGTACCCCCAAAACCTCTGGCTCTGTGCGACTCAACTTGGGCGTCATGAACAGGATTCTGTAGCTCGCTATAAGCGAGTCCTGTGTGCCTCAATTGAACTGGTTTTGTGCTTGAGAATTGCTAAAATCATCAGAGAATGTATTTGCCATTTTTCAGCCATATCTGTGTCACGACGAGGCACTGGTGAAGAAGAAGGGCGTGCTCTTCGTGGGTGTACACTCACTCAGTGGCGTGAAAACGATGGCCGACCACTCTAAATGGTACTGCAATGTAAGATCGTGCCCCACAGCTCTTGAGTTCCGCCTCCTCATCCTCCTCAGTGTGCGGAAACTAACACGAAGGTCCCGCCTCACTACAAAAGAGGGGCCCTTTCCAGATGCTAATGACACATGTGACTTGGCAGAGATGGCTAATGGACACGAGCAGAAGTGTGAAGGGATGGAGCAGTCAGAGCTCTCCCCCCACGGAAGCGACCCGATCGCCACGGAACCACCGTTGGGCACCCGGCCTGGAAACCCTCCTACGCTGCAAGAAGCGGAGGATACCCTAAGAGGCCTGGCCCGGCACCGGGAGGAGGTCGCCAGGATGGAAGCCAGCTGGCGTGCCCTAAAACTAAACTTGGAGCGGCGCCAATCCCTCTTACCTGAAGTGTCTGTACCGGATGGTGAGGCACCCGTTCTAGTAGAGGAGTCCGTGTGGGCATCCCAGCCCTTGCAATGTGATCCGGTTGATGTTGTCGCAGTGGAGGCACCCGTTCCTGCAAAAAACGCTGCACCGGCAGCACCCCAGATCCCGCTGTCTGCCCCCGTCGCTGAGACAGAAGAAGCGACACCCGTCCTCATGGAGGAGGCCGCGCAGGCACCAGAGGTCTACCTGTCTGTACCGGAGCCCCGACTGTCATCTGTTCCAGAGCCGGCTGCTTCCTCCGCAGGTGAGCGCCGCCAGGACTGTCGGGCGCCAGGAGAGCTGCCGCAAACCGGACATCGTAAGATGCAGTTTGATGGTGGAGACATGGAGATGCTGGTGGAGAATTACAACCGGCGTCAGGAGGAAGAGTGGAGACGTTGGGAGAGAGAAGCCGAGCGACAAAGGGAGCAGCGCGAATCCCAGAAGCTTCGCCAACATCACATCGAGAAGGACCGGGCAGATAAGGACCGGATGAGAAAAGATAAAGGAACCCTGAGGGAGCCGCGGCGTAAGGGTGCAGTACGGAGCTTTAAATTGAAAGCTGGTTGGGGCTTCATCCAGGAGCCTAGACTTTATTTAGAAGTGTTTGTGACCCGGCGGGACGTGGAGACTCACCTCCCAGAAGGACACCCGGGGAGGGACCTGTTGCCAGGAGACTTGGTAACTTACACCCGACACTGGGGTTACAATGGATGGTATGCCCTAAATGTCACCAGGTGCGACCCCTGGTCCCCAGAGTGTCAGGAACCTGTGAGACCCTCGGAGCCTTCAGCCTCCCACATCCAGGCCTCTTCCCAAGTGCCCACCCCACGCCGTAAATCTCCCCAACCTCCCTCAGTGGTCTCCTCAGCAGCCCCAGCTATGGACATGATAATGATAGCTGGCCCGTACCCGGCGCCTGTTAGGCCCCCTGGGGTTCGTTCAGTCCGGGACATAGGGCTCCAGACCCAGAGGGAGATGAAAGAGGTGGCCACACAGACACAGATAGCGGGTCACGACTTGACTGTACAGGCCACACGACGTCATCAGGTCCTGGTGGTCCTTGGTGTCTCGGATGTTTGGCAAGCATCAGAAGAGTACCAGGTGGTACCTGGAACACCCCTGCCAAAGAATTATAAATAACCCGGACAGGGTCCCTGTATGTAAATAGTTAAATTGTTGATGTACCCGGACGGGTGAATGTTCATAAAAAAGTTTTTTAATTTAATAAAAAAAAAACACAGTTTTCATTACTTTTATTACAGTCTCATCCTGTGACGCCATCGATCTCCTGTAAAAAAATGAAAAAAAAACCAGCAGTATACCACCTGTCCGACGCAGTCCATAGTAACGAGTGTCCCACGACGATCCAGCTCTGCTACATCAGAATGACATCAGAGGCAGGCAGGCAGAGGCTGTCATCCCGGCGCAGCACAGCTGATTACCTGCTTCCCCGGCGGTGACGTCATCGGACTGACTGCTTTACGCCCGGGATTACCCAGCAGTCACTGCAGTTATCGCGAAAAACTGCATGTGACCGCCAGGGAGAAGATAATGGCGGCCATCAAGCAGTCCAGGACGTGACCGCCGGAGATCTTCTGCCAGGTAAGTGCCGCTGACTCCTGACAGACCCGACCGACGGACACTCACAGTGACAGTGACAAATCCGATTCCGGTATCCGATATGACGAAAATATCGGTACTCGGAATCGAAAGCCCGATATAGCTAATATCGGCCGATACCCGATATTTGCAGTATCGTATCGCTCAACACTATTCTTTATTTATATAGCGCCATAATATTCCGCAGTGCTTTACAGTTTAACAGTTTCAAAACAAAAGTCATAAGTAACAACGTTAAAAATGCAATAATTAAAGCTAAATCAGCCGACCCTGCTGGTGAAAGCTTACAATGAGGTGAGGGAGATACAAAGTACAGGTGTTTATATACAATGGTGTTTTTACAATGATGGTCCAGCCATTTTAAGGGAGTGAGGGATGCATGGAGATAGTGAATGGGCTACACACACAGACTTACACATAGAATGACTTTGATTAGTGAATGTGATAGGCCACTGTGAACAAATGTGTTTTGAGGGAGCGCCTGAAACCATCCAAATTGCGGATAGTCCTAATTTCTTGGGGTACAGCATTCCAGAGGATTGGCGCAGCGCGGGAGAAGTCTTGGAGTTGGGAGTGGGAGGTACGGATTAGTGCAGAGGTTAGTCGAAGGTCGTTTGCAGAGTGCAGCAGTCGGTTAGGCCGATAAATATAAATGAGGGAGGAGATGTAGGGGGGTGCTGCACTGTGGAGAGCTTTGTTGGTGAGAACCAGTAATTAGAATTGGATCCTACAGTCATGGCCAAAAGTTTTGAGAATGACACAAATATTAATTTTTACAAAGTCTGCTGCTTCACTTTTTCTAATGGCAATTTGCATATACTCCAGAATGTTATAAAGAGTGATCAGCTTAACAGCAATTACTTGCAAAGTCAATATTTGGCTAGAAAATGAACTTTATCCCCCAAAACACATTTCAACATCATTGCAGCCCTGACTTTTAAGGACCAGCTAACCTCTTTTCAGTGATTGCTCCATTAACACAGGTGTAGGTGTTGATGAGGACATGGCTGGAGATCAATCTGTCATGATTAAGTAAGAATGACACCACTGGACACTTTAAAAGGAGGCTGGTGCTTGGCATCATTGTTTCTCTTCTGTTAACCATAAATTATAGTGTGATGTGCTTCCATCCGTAAACAATACATTGGTTGCAAACACTATAGAAGTACAGAAAGGAGCCTTTCACAGATAATGAACAGTTGTGTTTCAGTGTTCACTGCAGTACAGGCAACAATGGAACCTCTCTCCTTGAAGTTCTTGATGATGCAATAGATTGTTGACTGAGGTGCAATCTTTCTAGCTGCGATACTCTTCCCTGTTAGGCCATTTTTGTGCATTGCAATGATGACTGCACGTGTTTCTTTAGAGATAACCATGGTTAACAGAAGAGAAACAATGATGCCAAGCACCAGCCTCCTTTTAAAAGTGTCCAGTGGTGTCATTCTTACTTAATCATGACAGATTGATCTCCAGCCATGTCCTCATCAACACCCACACCTGTGTTAATGGAGCAATCACTGAAAAGAGGTTAGCTTGTCCTTTTAAGGCAAGGCTGCAATGATGTTGAAATGTGTTTTGGGGGATAAAGTTCATTTTCTAGCGAAATATTGACTTTGCAAGTAATTGCTGTTAAGCTGATCACTCTTTATAACATTCTGGAGTATATGCAAATTGCCATTAGAAAAAGTGAAGCAGTAGACTTTGTAAAAATTAATATTTGTGTCATTCTCAAAACTTTTGTCCATGACTGTATAAACTGTATATATATATATATATATATATATATATATATATATAATATATATATATATATATATATATATGTAAAGCACTGGCAAAAATAAAGAGACCACTGCAAAATTTTCAGTTTCTGATTTTTCTCTTTATAGGTATATTTTTGAGTAAAATGTAAATTGCTCTTATATTCTATAAACTACTGACAACATGTTTCCGAATTTCCAAGTACTAAATTTTATATTTTCAGAAAATGAGAAGAGGTCAAAATAACAAAAAATGCAGACCTCAAATAATGTTAAGAAAACAAGTTCATAATCATTTATAAGCAACAATACTGATGTTTTAACTCAGGAAGAGTTCAGAAATCAATGAGGTGGACTCTGGTTGGAATTCAACTGATACTGGAATGGAAAGGCTGTCAGACATGTAGAGAAGCTTATTTTTACAAAACTGTACAGTGGTCTCTTAATTTTTGCCAGAGCTTTACATATGTATTCTATGTGTATATATCTATTCTATTCTAACCTGTCACTTTGTGATTTTACTGAACGCGGCACATGAATTACCGGCTTTTACTCTATCTTTTATGGAATGTTACCAACTTTTTCCAATTTTAAGAAAAATGCTCGTGCTACAGAATACGAATCTGAATGTACCATATTTGTGTCGAATTTATGTTTGTTGATCATTTTCTGAACATATTCGCTCATCTTTGTCACACAGATGACAGCATGTGAGCCAAATGCTCTGACCACTGGTAATAAGGTTACCGCTGGTCACAGAGATCGGCTGATGAGAATACTACTCTCATCATTGTACACCTTGTAGCAGTGATAGAAGGCATACGCTGAGAGTAGTATTCACAGGCCTGCGCACGTACAAGAAATAAATAAATAAAATAAATAAATGGAGTGGGGTCCCGCCTACTTTTGCTAACCAGCGCAGGTAAAGCTGACAGCTCTGGCCTGCCCCAGCTGTCAGTTTTATATTGGCTGGTTATCAAAAAGAGGCTGGTCCCATACCAGATAGCTGGGGGGCTGATATTCTCTGACTTCAAAGGGGCCATGAATATTTGCTCTCCCCAGACTAAAAATAGCAGAGTGAAGCCACCCCAGAAAAGGCACATCTGTTAGATGCACCAATTCTGGTGCTTTGCCCTGCTTTTCCCACTTGCTCTGGTGCGGTGGCAAGTGGGGTAATATTTGTGGGTTAATGCCAGCTTTATAATGCCAACTGACATCAAGCTCAGTGGTTAGTAGTAGATGCTCCCATTACTAACCCTGTAGTGAAAATTAAATAAAGACACACACAGAAAAAAAAGTCCTTTAATTGAAATAAACACTCTCCACCCTATTTTAACCATTTATTAATGTAAAATTGAAACTAATAAAACACCATATTCTTCACCTGTCCGACGACAATCCATTTGTCCCACAAAGAGGCCAAGTCTG
Organism: Oophaga sylvatica; assembly: GCA_033576555.1. Classification (NCBI taxonomy): domain Eukaryota; kingdom Metazoa; phylum Chordata; class Amphibia; order Anura; family Dendrobatidae; genus Oophaga; species Oophaga sylvatica. Next base: position 852,467,386 of record JARQOD010000001.1, on the reverse strand, counting down.
GTTCAGCTGGATTGAATGGTTGAGTGGTGGCACAATGTGACCGCTCAGCCATGAATCCAGGAGACACTGAGCTAAGCCTGAGAATCACTGCCTGTGACAGTCGGAAACCTCATGGGAAACTTTGAGGGACATTTTAGGGTTACTGGACTTTCCAGCTGCTGAAACACCTGTAGGCTGTGAACTAAGCTTACCTTGGGTATGTATTTTACTGAAATTGTTAATAAATAAAAAAAAAAAGTCAAAAAATTTGAATTCCCTGTAATTGGGAGGTGACATCAAGACCAAGGGTTAGAAATAGAGAGACGTCTATCAAACACTCCCCATTACTAACCCCATAGCAAATTTGGAAATCAAAACAAACATCTGTTAGGGTCTGCGGAATGCACCAAATATAAGATGTAGAGAGGTGCGTTCGCAGCCCGGGGTCCACCGTGCAGGCGGAGCCTGCTGCTAGTAAGATGGCGCAAGAAGCGAACTCTGTTATCCCGCAGAGTCGCCAAAATAAATGCCGTAACGCGCTGTGGCAATATGTGCGAACTCAGCTAACACCACTGAGTCGCAAAGTAAACACGCTAGGGCACTGTCTAGCGTTGAAAGCGAACACTGTTGTGTCACAGAGCCGCTGAGACAAACTTCTGTGTCCTGTTAGGCACCCTGGTAAACAGTTGACTGCTAAGCGAACATAGAACGTGATCATGCGCTAATGTACTCGCGGGAGTCACCCGCAATCTATGGCGTCTGAACGCCAGGCCCTGAATACGGCAATCAAACTCCTCACCGGTTATGCCGGTAATCTAAGGCATCTAAGACACCGACCCTGACCAGCTAGCATACCAAGCTCCTCACCGATTAGGTCGGTATTGTAATGGCGTATTTCAGCCACCCTAACCACACACACGCATGACCATACTGGCGCAAAGCATATAACGGTTGATACTAGCGCACGGCCGTGCGGTAAGGACAGCCTTTTATAGCAGCCACGAGAAAAAGACCTTCCAGGAAGGACCAATGGGAAGCTGCTTCAGAACATCAACAGCCACAGGACCTTCCTGAAGGACCAATAAGAGTGGCAGCTGTATCTGAGCATGTGACCCCTGATCTCCAATGGGAGATCTTGCCCTGGGCATGCTCAGATGAAACAACAAAGGACTTAGTCCTAAAGACGTCTGCTCGCCGCTGACCAGTACTGGCTACAATAACAGAACCTGGAGAGGCAGCAGCAAGTCTCTGCACAGTATTAGACCGGGCGAGATGCTGGGACCGATGTCTTTGCTGAGCTGGCTCCACTGTGGCTGGAGATGTATGGGGGACCGCAGCGGGACTGGTTCGAGACTCCCCTTGTGCAGCAGTGGGAACTCGAACCCTAACAACATCATTAATAAAATCCTTCATTTGAAGTAAAAACACACTGTTTTACACATTGATTTAAAAATAAAAAAACTAAGTTATACTCACCTCACTCCTATTACATTCAAGCCCTTGTCACCTGTAAAAGAAAAAATAATATACAACCATGATACTCACCTTATGCCAAACCTACCATTGCCCATGTTGCCTGGAAAAAAGAAATATAATAAACTACCATATCCCTCACCTGTCAGAAGTGAAGATAATCCATACTATCCCACGATGATTCTGATCATTTGGATAGCAGTCACATCAGTAATGTGATCACTTTACCTGCCACCAGGAACACACTGACAGGAGCACAATTGTTTCTGCAGTATGTAAGGGAAAAAGTGAGAAAGTTCTCATGCAGCGAGTGGTGCCGCAAGGGAGGTCACCAGGGTTCATCAGCTTTAATCTCAGATGTACTTTTCTCACTGCAGTTCAGCATTTGACACCATATGTTTGTGGCCATTTACTTAAAGAGGTGGATCCCATGTGTATAGTCCTAGGAGACCTCACAGAAACATACATGTCTTTTCAGGGCAATTTTAGGTTTTAGATTATTATTGATCATCAGGAAATAATTTTGCTGCAGATACAATTTTGTGTGAAATACTGGCGAAGCTTGTGACTTTGAATTTCTTTAGTGGACATGTCATAAATAAGTATTTATTTAATAGAAAACATATAGTTTTTATTTAATAGTGATGCATTATAGTATGATTATTTTTGGCTGTGATAAGTCTAAAATTTTATATATGTACATTTAGTCCTAGATTTTTAGATGTCATTTTTATACTGCATACAATTTACTGTAACTGCATTGCTTTATAAAAGTATTATTATTACTATTATTACAACATGCAATGTTTTCAATATTAGAACGTTTTTCAGCTGCTAGTGCATGGACTCATGCATAGAGTACAGTCATGGCCAAAAGTTTTGAGAATGACACAAATATTAATTTTTACAAAGTCTACTGCTTCACTTTTTCTAATGGCAATTTGCATGTACTCCAGAATGTTATAAAGAGTGATCAGCTTAACAGCAATTACTTGCAAAGTCAATATTTCGCTAGAAAATGAACTTTATCCCCCAAAACACATTTCAACATCATTGCAGCCCTGCCTTAAAAGGACCAGCTAACCTCTTTTCAGTGATTGCTCCATTAACACAGGTGTGGGTGTTGATGAGGACATGGCTGGAGATCAATCTGTCATGATTAAGTAAGAATGACACCACTGGACACTTTAAAAGGAGGCTGGTGCTTGGCATCATTGTTTCTCGTCTGTTAACCATGGTTATCTCTAAAGAAACACGTGCAGTCATCATTGCAATGCATAAAAATGGCCTAACAGGGAAGAATATCGCAGTTAGAAAGATTGCACCTCAGTCAACAATCTATCGCATCATCAAGAACTTCAAGGAGAGAGTTTCCATTGTTGCCAAAAAGGCTCCAGGGCGCCCAAGAAAGACCAGCAAGCGCCAGGACCGTCTCTTAAAAGTGTTTCAGCTGCGGGATCGGGCTACCAGCAGTGCAGAGCTTGCTCAGGAATGGCAGCAGGCAGGTGTGAGTGCATCTGCACGCACTGTGAGGCGGAGACTCTTGGAGCAAGGCCTGGTCTCAAGGAGGGCAGCAAAGAAGCTACTTCTCTCCAGAAAAAACATCATGGACAGACTGATATTCTGCAAAAGGTACAGGCTGTGGACTGCTGAGGACTGGGGTAAAGTTATTTTCTCTGATGAATCCCCTTTTCGATTGTTTGGGACATCAGGAAAACGCCTCACTCGGAGTAGACAAGGTGAGCGCTACCACCAGTCTTGTCTCATGCCAACTGTTAAGCATCCTGAAACCATTCATGTGTGGGGTTGCTTCTCAGTCAAGGGAATCGGCTCTCTCACAGTCTTACCTAAAAACACAGCCATGAATAAAGAATGGTACCAGAATGTCCTCCAAGAGCAACTTCTCCCAACCCTCCAAGAGCAGTTTGGCGATCAACAAGGCCTTTTCCAGCATGATGGAGCACCTTGCCATAAAGCAAAGGTGATAACTAAATGGCTCAGGGAACAAAACATAGAGATTTTGGGTCCATGGCCTGGAAACTCCCCAGATCTTAATCCCATTGAGAACTTGTGGTCAATCATCAAGAGACGGGTGGACAAACAAAAACCTATAAATTCTGACAAAATGAAAGCATTGATTGTGCAAGAATGGACTGCTATCAGTCAGGATTTGGTCCAGAAGTTGATTGAGAGCATGCCAGGGAGAATTGCAGAGGTCCTGAAGAAGAAGGGTCAACACTGCAAATATTGACTTGCTGCATTAACTCATTCTGTCAATATAAGCTTTTGTTACTCATATGTTTGCAATTATATTTCTGTCTGTGATAAAAACATCTGTCAAACACACATAAAAACCAGAGGGCAGCAGATCATGTGAAAATATAATATTTGTGTCATTCTCAAAACTTTTGGCCATGACTGTATATTGGCTCATTCCCATTTGCTATGAAATCGGACAAAATTAAAAAGATTAAAAATCAGATTGCATTCGGACCAATGTTATTCTATCATTGTGTGTTCATCTGTGATTTTTTTTCCAGCTCGGATCAGATCATGATTGGACTGGAAAAAAATTGCAGCATGCTGCAATTGTAATCGAAAATCGGATTGCATTTGGCAGATGAAGTCAATGGGTGCGGCAAAAAAAAAATCACACTGCACTCAGACCATGCGAGTGCCGTCCAATTTTTACATACCAATATAATTTGACAAGTCAGCAATTGATCTGGAGCGTACCATCATAGCAAGACTAGTGATGAGCAAATTGATTTGAAAAACAATCGGCAAACATAAATTCGGCACAAATATGGCACACTCGGCTTCGTGAGCAGAAACATGAGCAAAATTTTATAAAAATTGGAAACATTCGGTAAAAAGTTTGGGAAAATATTTGAGTTACCACTAAGTTATTTTCAGCACTTTGTCTATGATAATGGTGGTGTATGATCAGCATGGGGCATGTGTTTGATGAGAGTAGAGGGTTTGCAGAGCTCATAGGAGCGGCGTGCTTGTAAACAGTAATTCAGTAATTTTTTTTTTCTTTTAACTTTGTGTGCACATTTCTGCTAGCCAGTTAAGGGTGCAGGAAACATCGACAATGCCCTGCTTCATTGGCTGCTGAAATCACATGTCCCTCTCCACATTAAGAGTGGACATCTTGTTTTAGTGCCATTTTGACACTGTAACATCCTAGAGAGGCTGCTCCTCACACTGCTAGATTTTAGGTAGTTAGCTAGGCAGTTGTTTATTAGTCAGATAGTTTAGCTAGCTAGTGTCTTGTGTGAAAAAAAAAAGCACCAAACAAAAAAAGTCATAAAAGACTCATATAATATATCAAAAGAGTACTTTATTACAAATGCATCAGTATATAGTATACATAAAAGAATATCCAGTGAACACCGCAAAAAAGCAGGTGGGTCACCCGGACTAATAAAAGCAGAGTATATATATGACCAATAGTAATATAACATACAACCATGTATTATATATAAACATCAAATAGGAGTAGCCAAAATGAATAAAATCCTAAGAAATAGGTAGTAACATTAATACACACAGATGGAATTATTGATATACCCCTATTAGCAGCAAAATATAATAGGCATACCCCAAAACAGCAAGGTCATAAATATTTACCTATAGTGGTACAGAAGTCCAGGCACCCACCACACCCGACGCGCGTTTCGCAAAAATGCTTCGTCCAGGGGTCCAGCTAGTGTCTTGTGTGGCTGTGAAATCGATCTTCCAGCAGATTTTTTTTTGCTCCATTACTGATGTTCACAGACTAGTGTTGAGCATTCCGATACCGCAAGTATCGGTATCGGCCGATATTCGCTGTATCGGAATTCCGATACTTAGTTCCGATATTTTCCATATATCGTATACCGGAATCGGAAGTTCCCATAATTCTTTGAGAGGCAATGTGATTTTAGTCAGCCAATGAGGAATCCTAAGAAGTGTGGGCACATCCTGTACTGCTGCGGTCATGTTAACTAATGGCATGGCTGTGATTGGATGCTGAAATGATGTCAGAATGCACTATAAAAGGCGCCGCCGCCATTTTAGCGTCACTGTGCTGTAAACTCAGTTAGGGAAAGAACGCTGCTCTGCTGACTCTGAGGGACAGTTAGAGATTGCGATTTAGTGTACTGTGCTTTAGGCAGGCTAGTTTACCACCGGCTGTGTAAAGCTTCCTTTTGCCTGCAGTGTTGTTTTAACAGCTCTGCAAGGTGTGTGTGAGTGCAGGTGACGCTGCAGTTTGCTCTGTATGCAACGCTGTCTGTAGGCATCTGCACGTGTCACTGACAGACTCTTTTTTTTTGTCTTCAGTGTAATTCTTGCTGCTCCATGCAATTGAAATAATAGTGTGACGTGCTTCCATCCGTATACAATACCTTGGTTGCAAACACTATAGAAGTCCACAAAGGAGCCTTTCACAGCAAGTGAACAGTTGTGTTTCAGTGTTCACTGCAGTCTGTGATTTTTTTTTTTTTTTGAGTGCAGATCACGCTCCACTTACTTCAACTAATGCTGCGTGTACTCTGCTGAGCGTCTGTCACTGGCTCATCCTTGTATTTTTCAAAAATTGCTGCTGCTTTCTTCTATTTAAAATTTACAAAAATCTATTAGTGTGACGCTCTTCCATCAAAATACAATACATTGCTTGCAAACATAATAGAAGTCCACAAAAAGGCCTTTCACAGCAAGTGAACAGTTGTATTTCAGTGTTCACTCTAGTCTGAGCTTTAATTTTTTTGTAGGAGTGTAGATCCCGCTCCACTTACTTCAACCACCGCAGCATGTACTCTGCTGAGTGTCTGTCACTGGCTCATCCTTGTAATTTTTCAAAAATTGCTGCTGCTTTCTTCTATTTTAAATTTACAAAAATCTATTAGTGTGACGCTCTTCCATCAAAATACAATACATTGCTTGCAAACATAATAGAAGTCCACAAAAAGGCCTTTCACAGCAAGTGAACAGTTGTATTTCAGTGTTCACTCTAGTCTGAGCTTTAATTTTTTTGTAGGAGTGTAGATCCCGCTCCACTTACTTCAACCACCGCAGCATGTACTCTGCTGAGTGTCTGTCACTGGCTCATCCTTGTAATTTTTCAAAAATTGCTGCTGCTTTCTTCTATTTTAAATTTACAAAAATCTATTAGTGTGACGCTCTTCCATCAAATACAATACATTGCTTGCAAACATAATAGAAGTCCACAAAAAGGCCTTTCACAGCAAGTGAACAGTTGTGTTTCAGTGTTCACTCTAGTCTGAGCTTTAATTTTTTTGTAGGAGTGTAGATCCCGCTCCACTTACTTCAACCACCGCAGCGTGTACTCTGCTGAGTGTCTGTCACTGGCTCATCCTTGTAATTTTTCAAAAATTGCTGCTGCTTGCTACTATTTTACATTTACAAAAATCTATTAGTGTGACGCTCTTCCAGAGGACAGCGTTTGTTGGCCAGTTGTGAGTCTGCAGCACATGGTTGATTTCATGCTGCACTGCCTGAGAAACGACCACCGCATCGGCCACATTCTCACCACGTCAGATTATTGGGTGTACACCCTCCTAGACCATCGTTACCGGGACAACTTACAAAGCCTCATCACACCGTTGAACCGGGACCGTAAAATGCTGGAGGACCAAGACACACTGTTGAAATCCATAATGTTCTCCATTCCAGCCGAGAGCGCTGCTGCTGCTACTGCTTTACAAAGCAGCTCTGTGCGTCGAGGCATTGTAGACACCTCTGCAACAAGAGGGAGCACAAGCAGCGCCTCTGCACAGGGCAAGAGCTGTATGTTACCAATGTGGCAAAGTTTTGTGACAGCGCCACCAAGGTGTACACCATAGTGATGGCAAATCTAGTTAATTTTGGTGATTAGTTCACCATGAACTAGTTCACTGAAAAGATTAGTTCAAAAGATTAGTTCATTTAGTTCATTTAGTTCAGTTTTTCTCCACCCTATCCTGTGAGGAGCTGATAGGAAATGCATCATGTGACCTCTGAACTAAATGAACTAGATGAACTGCTGAACAAAATGTTCTATTGAGAATGACTCAGGACAGCCTAGTTCAATCTGATGCCTCTGACTGAGCCCAGCAGTGCCACATAATGATTGTGTATGAGGGGGCTGAGAAGCAGTTCAGCATCCACCATTTTAAGAACAGAACAGGGGTCAGTGTTAAAGATTTTAGCAAGACTGATCTTCTAGGCTAGAGGCATGAACTACACACAGAAACACTCTCTCATACACACATATGAGCTGTGTCTGTGTACTGTGTGTGCAATTTCATTTTTTATTAATAATATTATTATTACTGTTATATTTGTATTTGATGTGTGGTATGCCTTGGAGGTGCTGGCTTGCCCTGCTGCCAGTGTATTATCTGAGCGCGTCTTTAGTGCTGCAGGTGGTGTACTAACAGACCGTCGCATGCGACTATCCTCAGACAATGTAGACCGGCTTATTTTTCTGAAAATGAACAAGGCATGGATCTCACCATTGTCCGTTTTCAGATTAAATAACTGTTTGCCAAAGTTTTCCAAGTCTCCTGTTATGTTCATCTTTCTACCACCTGAACTCTACTCCCTGGGCTACAACACTGCCAGTCACAGGGGAATGATCATTTACAAAACAAAATGTTATCCCCAACAAATAGTAGCGCAACGACTCCAGTGCCCACTTTATCGCCAGGCACTCTCTCTCTACAATGCTGTCTCTGTTTTTTGATGGAGTAAGTTTTAGACTCAGGAAACTAATGGGATGCTCCTCCCCGTTAAGCTCCAGTCCTGAGACAACACGGCACCCAGACCTACCTCTGACGCATCAGTCTGGACAATGAATTCTCTTTTGAACTCGGGTGTGCTCAAAACTGGCGACCCACACAGTGCCCCTTTTATTGCCCCTGTGTCACGCTGTGTAGCAGATATATATATATATGTGATGTCAGTAATCTATATCAAAAGGGCAACATCCTATATAACATGCGCATAGATATATGATAACATAGAATTACCTGACAATGTCCAGTGGGTCAATACGGAATCCGTTATACACTGTCTCCGGCTAGAGGGTGACCGGGTCTATGCTGACCCTAAACTGGGGTCCTAACTAATCCCTCTACCTGGAGGTACTGTTAAAGGTACAGAGGTCCAGGCCACCAGCGTAAACCCTGTCTCCTATCAATCCCTGCCAACTGTAATCTAGTCCTAAGAAGGACCCTGATTACCACCAAAGGGAATGAACAGGTAACGGTTAATGAACAGAAAGACATACAAGAAAGACAAGAAATAAAGTAAATAAAGTCTTACATACAACACTCACACACAGTAGGAACACCTAAGGTCTCAGAGATAAACTATAAGCTGTAAGAGTAAAAACAACTAAGGAGCTCTTAGCTTAAGTATTCTCAGAACCGATCCAGTCTGCTAGACTACATGAATACTTTCACCGGCATCTAACACCCAGACTGGCAGCTATATAAAGGAAGCTAATTAGAACATAATCAAAAGCAGCCGGGCGAGGCTGGACCTAGTCTTAGCAAAGAGCTAGGTAAAATTAACTCCCTCATTACCAAACACAAAGAAACAGCAACTCAGCTGTGAGAAGTCAGAGTGTGTAATCGCGACGATCCTCGTGGCGATACACCCATGACACCCTGTTGATGACCCCTTGCTGATTTATTAACCGGGTCCACCAGATCCATGGGTATTCTCTCAAACTGGACCTCTAAAATTTTTAATGGCACCAAGGGACTCACTAAATGAGGCTGAGGACTGTGTACCTGGCGCATGTGACAAGAGTTACAATACCGTTTAACTTCTTGATAGACCCCCAGCCAGTAAAACCGTTGTATAATTCTGTGTAGGGTTTTCTTTTGGCACAAATGTCACCCTAGTACATGCGCATGCGCTAAGTCCATTACCAACCTCCGATATGACTGCGGTAGCAGCAATTGCTAAAAAATTTCAACATGTATTTTATAAACCTGATACAGCAAATCTTGGTTCAGCTCCAATTGTTTAAATACTGTAGCTGCCCCGGGGTGTTGGGGTTCCCCATTGACAACCAGTAAATTTTCACGGGCTAGACTCAACGTAGGGGCCGCGGAGTTGCGCCTTAACAAATTTGTCACCTGTCACATTTAAGTATTACAATTCAGGTCCCGGTGTCAAATCTTCCATCTCCCCAACTAACACTTCGATAGGAGAGGGGTTTTCCTACTCCACCGAAGGCAAAGGTAATACTGCCCACTGCACACATGTGTTATGCATAGTGAGACTGATAGTAGCCAACAAAGTAGCTAACAAAGGCCACTTGTGATCGCCCTATCAGCGTAGGAACAATGCTACTCAAAAGATCTGCCATGATCCTGGACAAAATCTTGATATAATGGTCAGTGAGTGAGAATGTACGATAGGATCCAGGCAGATGTGAAAGTTTGTTTGGTTTTAGTAGCAACTTCATGTGTGACATGTTTGAATGGCTGGGCAACCCTCCTGTCTCCAATATATGATTGAAGGTGCGTACCAATGTGGACGGGATATCCTCACTCAATAATTTAAATAATTTGGCTGTAAACCCGTCAGGTCCTGGAGCTTTCCCGTATTTAAAGTAACTTATCGCCGCTGTCACTTCCGTCACCTCAATTTGTTTTTTTAAAAGGAGAAGCTGATAGTTTGTGATGGATGGTAACCGTATTCCATCTACAAAGGTGTTACCCTCCGCACTATCCGTATGTTCCACCTTATATAAGTCTGAGTAGTATTCTTGTAGAATGGTGTTTATGGTTCGAGGGTCTGTGTTCATGATCCCATGTTTATTCGTTAACGCTGTAATATGTTGATGACGAATGTGATTTCCTTTCGCTAGTCGTGCTAATAGTCTCCCTCATTTGCTACCATAACGATATACATCGGCTCTATAATTGTTATTACTGCTTCTCTCTCGTCGATATACCCATACGTGTAAGTCAGCCTTAGCCTGCTTACATCTATTTTTAACCTGTGTTGATGAACTTGTCTTGTTTGCCGTGTACCTATCGCGTAATATCCTGCTAGCCTGCGAGTAGTTTGTCGCGATCTTCTTTTTTAGAGTTGTCTGATAACCTATTAGTTTCCCGCGCATTACTCCCTTCCCTGCTGCCCATAAAAGTTCTGGCCTATCCCTAGTATCTCCATTATCCCTTACATATTAAAAAAACCATTGCTTCACGTGATGTCGAAACTTCTCATCCATTAACAAATAGGTCGGGAAGCGCCAAGTTTGGTTTGGCCCCATCTGCACCATATCTGGCAGGGTCACTGATACGGGCGCGTGGTCAAAATATAGCTACGTTGTGCACATCTGCCTCTTCCACTCCATCGCACATTCATTCGCATCGACCTACAGTTCTTCACTGGTTCGATTCACCATATTTAAGTCACCACCGTGGGTGGTTTTAATGCTCTCCTATCGGCCTGATATGCTTGGATACCTGGGATAAATTCAGGAACGTCTCCAAACTCCCTACTCACATGTCAGCGCAGGAACCGTAAGAGGGAACGTGCTTGTTTTGTTGCGCATAGGTGGAGTTTTATACAGTAAATGATTACTGCTATCTTATTTTTTGCGTCCCAAGGGCAGAATAAGTCTGCGTAACGTTACATTTTACAGACACTCATATAATAGACACACGCTACCCTAACCGTGACACAAGGAAGGTATTGTTGCCGGATAAAGCCGCCATTTTAGCGTCACTGTGCTGTTAATTCAGTTTGGGACAGAACGCTGCTCTGCTGACTCTGAGGGACAGTTAGAGATTGCGATTTTGTGTACTGTGCTTTAGGCAGGCTACTTTACCAACCCCTGTGTACATCTTCCTTTTGCCTTGCAGTGTTTTTTTCACAGCTCTGCAAGGTGTGTTGTGTGAGTGCAGGTGACGCGCTGCAGTTTGCTCGGCATACAACGCTGTATGTAGGCATCTGCACATGTCACTCTCACACTCTTTTTTTTTTTTTTTTCTTTAGTGTAATTCTTGCTGCTCCATTCAATTGAAATTATAGTGTGACGTGCTTCCATCCGTATCCAATACATTGGTTGAAAACACTGTAGAAGGACACAAAAAGCCCTTTCACAGCTAAGAGTTGTGTTCACTGTAGTCTGAGATTTTAATTTATTCAATTTTGATCACGCTCAAGTTACTTCTTCAAGCAATGCTGCTTGTACTCTGCTGAGCGTGTCTTACTGCCTCATCCTTGTCATTTTTCTCGAATTGGTGTACATGTACATCAAAGTAGTCTTCATTTTGATCGAAATCCAAGCAGGTACCCGGACACTCTATGGCTGCTTTTATACGGTGGACTGGCTCCAACATTCAATAAGACTTAAGATGCAATCGGGCACCTTGTCAAGGCCCAATCCTCTTCTCCCTCTGATATAATAATAATAATAATAATAATAATAATAATAATCTTTATTTATATAGCGCCAACATATTCCGCAGCGCTTTACACTTTAACAGTTTCAAAACACAAGTCATAGGTAACAACGTTAACAATACAATAATTAAAGCAAAATCAGCCGACCTTGCTCGTGAGAGCTTACAATCTACAATGAGGTGGGGGAGATACAAAGTACAGGTGTGTATATATAATGGTGCATTTCCAATGATGGTCCAGCCATCTTGAGGGAGTGAGGCATGGATGGAGATAGTGAATGGGCTCCACATACACACTTAAACATAGAACGACTTTGGTTATTGAATGTGATAGGCCACTCTGAACAAATGTGTTTTGAGGGAGCGCCTGAAACCAGGCAAATTGTGGATAGTCCTAATTTCTTGTGGTAGAGCATTCCAGAGGATTTGCGCAGCGCGGGAGAAGTCTTGGAGTCGGGAGTGGGAGGTACGGATTACTGCAGAGGTTAGTCGAAAGTCATTTGCAGAGCGCAGCAGTCGGTTAGGCCGATAGATAGAAATGAGGGAGGAGATGTAGGGGGTGCTGCACTGTGGAGAACTTTGTGGGTGAGAACCAGTACTTTGAATTGGATCCTATAATGAATGGGCAGCCAGTGTAAGGACTGGCGAAGAGCGGACGCGTCCGAGTACCGATTAGCCAGATGGATGACCCTGGCTGCTGCATTAAGGATGGACTGGAGAGGGGATAGTCGAGTAATGGGGAGGCCAAGTAATAGAGCATTGCAGTAGTCCAGGCGGGAGTGGATCAATGCTACAGTGAGGGTTTTTGTTGTTTCCATGGTGAGAAAAGGGCGGATTCTAGAGATGTTCTTTAGGTGTAGACGGCAAATATCTAACAAACAGGTCATGCTGGAGAGACTTGCACCTACTGCCACTCAGGGTCTTCAGCTCCTTTGTGAGAAACTAATGTTTGGCCAGCCAGTATATCAAATAAAGTTCATGAGAAATGGGAACTGTGGTTGGCTTCACTTTTGGTACTGGGTGCTAATTAGTGTTGAGCGATACTGCTCGATATCTAAAAATATCGGATCGGAATGGTATCGCCGATATCACTAAATATCGGCGATATCCGATTCCGATACCGGAAGTCCCATGTAAGTCTATGGGAACAAAATATCGCAACTAAAAAAAACCTTTATTTCCTTGTAAACACTAAATATACACACATAGAATACATATATATATATATATATATATATATATATATATATATATACATGTCATTGTGACATATATATATATACATATATGTATAGTTTATACACTTCTACATAGTAAAATATCCTCTGATTCAATTGCCGGGTAAAGCCGGCTTCTGTGAAAAGACAGAAGCACCCGACATGAATTGACACTTGGTGTACATAGGGTTAAGGTACTGCCACACTAAACAATCCCGCTAGCGATCACAATAACGACGCATACTAATGCGATCGCTAGCGGGATTGTTTCTATATCGCTAAGTGCGGCCACATTTAGCGATATAGTTAACGACGCTATCGCCGTTAGCGATCTTCTTAACGACTTTAGCGGTACAAAAGTACCGCTAAATCGCTAAGAAAAGGTGCCACACTAGCGATATATACTTACCCAGCGGGAGCGCCGACGAGAAAATAGGGTCCGGAACGATTCCAGCGACGAGCGAGATCACAGCAGGAAGCTCGTCGCTGGAAGCTGCCGCACTGAACAACATCGCTAACGGGATCGCTAAATAGTGACGTTTTTTAGCGATCCCGTTAGCGATATTGTTCAGTGTGGCATACCCTTTAACCATGTCTTTTCATGTCGTTTGCAATCTGATTTGCACAAACAATTACATCAGTCTATGTGTGCAAAATTTCACACCTGTAGGGGTTAATTAAAGGTGTAAATTCGTTGTAAAAAAACGGACTTTTTTGCTACGAATTTACACCTTTAATTAACCCCTACAGGTGTGAAATTTTGCACACATAGACTGATGTAATTGTTTGTGCAAATCAGATAGCAAAGGACATGAAAAGACATGGTTAACCCTATGTACACCAAGTGTCATTTCATGTCGGGCTCTGCATTTTCACAAAAGCCGTCAATTGAATTAGCGGCTATTATACTATGTAGAAGTGTATGAACTATAAATATATATATATGTGTCACAAATTCAATGACATGTATATATATATATATATATATATATATATATATATATATATATATATATGAGGTGTAAAATTGTTTAAAAAAAATGCGTGGGCTCCCGCCCTATTTTCGCAACCAGACAGACAAAGCCAGCGAATGGGGGCAGATAATAATAGCCCAGAGAGGGACCATTATTTTTGGCCCCCCCTGGCTACTAACATCTGCCCCCAGACACCCCAGAAAAGACAAATCTATAATTAGATTCGCCCTTTCTGGCACTTTGCCCATCTATTCCCATTGCCCTGTAGTGGTGGCAAATGGGTTAATATGGGGTTAAAGCCACATTGCAATTGAAAGGTGACCTTAAGCCAGGTTAATAATTGAGAGATGTCAATTAGACAGCTATCAATTATTAATCCTATTGCATGAAATAAAAATAAAACACACACACTTTAATTAAAAATCATTTTAATGAAATAAAGACACATGTTTTTGACCATCTTTTATTTGACTGCAAAAACCATTTCCTGTAATAAAAATAAAATAAAAAAGCAAAATTATTCTTACCTATCCCATGCACAGTCAGGTCCCACGGTGTAATCCTTCAGAAAGGTTAATGTTTACTGCAGGGACCGCAGCTAATGCTGCAGCCTCACAGTAAACCCCCAAATGAATGAGTTCCTCTCCTGGCTGACAGGAGAGGAAGTGGAAAGCTTAATTGATTGCTTTCCACTTTCACTTCAGGTCAGCCAGGGACACAATCAGTGACGTCAGAGGGAACTGATTAACAAAAATAGGGGTTCCCTTCGAATAAAAAATGGCGTGGGTCCCCCCTATTTTTGTTAACCAGCCTGATGAAGCAGACCGCTGAGGCCTGGATTTTCAGGCTGTTAAGGAGCCAAGATCCATGGACTTTGCAAGCCTGATAATACCAGGCCACAGCAGTCTGCTTAGCTTGGCTGGTTAACAAAAATAGGGGATCCCCTCGAAAAAAAAACGGCGTAGGGGTCCCCCTATTTTTGTTAACCAGCCAAGTAAAATGCAGACTGCTGCGGCCTGGTATTAAAAGACTGTCAAGGCCCATGGATTTTGGCCCTCAACAGCCTGATAATACCAGGCTACAGCAGCCCCACATTTGGCGCATCAAAAGATGTGCCAATTGTGGCACTTTACCTGGCTCTTCCCACTGCCCTGTAGCGGTGGCAAGTGGGGTAATAAGGGGTTAATGTCACCGTTGATTGCACGGTGACAATAAGCCCGGTTAATAATGGAGAGGTGTCAATAAGACACCGATCCATTATTAATCCCAAAGTTATTAAATGTATAAAAAAAAGACAAAGCAAGAAAAAAGTCTTTTAATGAAATAAAAGAGACAACACAGTTTTCATTAATTTTATTATACACTCTTTCCTGCGACGCCATCGATCTCCTGTAAAAAAATAAAAACAACAAACCAACAGTATACCACTTGTCCGACGCAGTCCATAGTAACGACAGTCCCACGACGACCCAGCTCTGCTACATCGCAATGACAGGCAGAGCCTGTCATCGCAACGCAGCACAGCTGATTACCTGCTTCCCCGGCGGTGACGTCATCGGACTGACTGCTTTACGGCCGGGATTACCCAGCAGTCACTGCAGTTATCGCGAGAAACTGCAAGTGACCGCCGGGGAAAGATGATGGCGGCCATGAAGCAGTCCAGCCCGTGACCGCCAGA
>JARQOD010000001.1:852368719-852451544 GCA_033576555.1 Oophaga sylvatica | reverse complement strand
GCCCTGCACTTGCACGGGATTTTTGCATTGCAACTGCACATCACATGACACTGTTACATGTATGGGAGAGGGATGGTACGCAAATTAACACTGGAGGCAGAGTTTTCTTCCAGATACCGCATACCCCAGAGCCTAGAAGAAGATATGAGGCATATAGGTAGAACTATTTTAACAATTTTATCCCTTGTATGCCCATAGTAATAGATTATATACATCCCAGGTGATGACAGATTCCCTTTAACAATATGTTTACATGCAGTTTTACTATGGAAAAATCCAAAGTGTTTTTGCAGCATATTCCATGGCATGTGGTTCTGCCACAAATTTACAGTTAAAACTGCTACTAGTTCATATCTGGTTTAGGCCAATTCAACATCAATTCTCTAGGAATAAGGGTAAGAAAAACTAAAAAGTCAAGAGAAGGGGAAAAGGTTAATACATTCCATGTCACTTATTGAAATGGTTCTCAAAATCGCCGTAAAAATCTTTGCGACCATATGAATGTCAAGGCTGCTGTTCCATTAAAAACAGTGGTTGACCTGATTAGTACTGTATGTTGTTTTAGCTCTCTAGTAACAGATCGTTGCTATAAAATCTGCTGTGTTTCTGCTGCATGTATTAACACGGATTTACATGTGGCTTTTACCAGGATTTGCAGTGCATTTCACCTTTAACAACAAAGAAGGTGAAATGTGTTCAAAATCTGCAGTAAGTCCATGAAAAAGCAAAATAAACGAAAAAAAAAATCACAATAAGCAATTAAATCAACCTGCATTTTTTTCTATGGGGGTGAGAAAGAGGGGTTTTTTTAGTCCTTTTTCCTAGCATTGTACAATATTTTGTTTCCATTTTTTGCAATAGGCCGGGTGTAATTTAGGAGTGTAATATAACTAGTCATATTTCACCTACAAATGCTCAGCTTTCATTGGTTTGTGCTTTAGAAGGAAGACAGAACTAAATAGCCTCTACAAGCAAATCTCTGTTTGTCATGTTTTCCACTGTTGTTATAATTAACCTTTTTAAGTGGCAGAAGCTGAAAGTACGGTAGAATAACCACTGTTGCGGACATATGTAGCAGAATGCTATTAACAATAAGTGGGAATGTCCTTGACAAGGTTGTTCAACAATATCTGATTTATAGACCTATGGAAATTTAGAAACATGCTGCAACTCAAATAAACAGAACAACTGCTGCTGCCATCTGTATAAATTACAGCAATCTGTTATACAGAACGGTTCATTATTAACAGGAGTGCTAAACCCGTGGAAGGAGCCCTTCTCAAATAATAGCTCAGATTTCACCATACCTTTCATTTAACGAGAGCGATGATAAATTACTGTGGAGCACATATTATGATAGTTTGCTTCAGCCAGCAAGAATTTGAGAATAAATATTTCCTAAAAAGCTGTATGGAGCACCAAAGCTTAATGCAAATAAAGAGGCTAGCCTTTTTTTGGGTGGATAGCCTAACTTTAGAACAAGTCATTAACCCTTCATGACCTTGCCATTTTTTGCAATTCTGACCAGTGTCCCTTTATGAGGTAATAACTCAGGAACGCTTCAACGGATCCTAGCGATTATAAGATTGTTTTTTCGTGACATATTGGGCTTCATGTTAGTGGTAAATTTAGGTCGATAATTTTTGCGTTTATTTGTGAAAAAAATGGAAATTTGGCGAAAATTTTGAAAATTTCGCAATTTTCAAATTTTAATTTTTATTCTGTTAAACCAGAGAGTTATGTGACACAAAATAGTTAATAAATAAGAAAAATAAACACTGGCGCTAAACCTAAAAAATGTGTATATCTCAAGGTGAGCGTAAGAAACTATGAACACAAAAGGAAAAAAAAAAAAAAAAAAAAAATGAAAATCTTAGTGGCTTAGAAGCTGCTGGCAATTAAAAGTAGGCTCTGTGCTAACCTACTAGGGTTAATAAACAAAAAATATAAAAATAAATGCCGCGCTAACTAAGAACACCTGATAGAAACTAACAATATTGGACAAAGAGAATAAAAAGAGGAGAACTCATGTCAAAAGTAGGATTGCTCAAAATTGTAGATTATCGACTTTGGGTAAATGCTAAAATAATAATAAAATAACCAGTGAATTATTAAATAAAGCAAAATGTTAAGTTATACCTCATATATTGTACTTACTAGTACTTATGAAATGGATACTCACAAGATGAAGCTAGATGTGTACATGGATGATAGAACACACTGAGTGACCAAATTCAGTGGTGCCACAGTAGGAGATTGTATATACTTGCGTAGATAGGATAAATGCCTATAACAGATGGAACTTTGCTAGTAATTAACTGCTTATTCGAAGTAGTGATTAGTCGCAGTGATGTTATACTCACTGCGGTGCCAGAGGGAGAAGTATATATCCAACGTGGACTTTAAGAAGATGAGTGTCTGTACCAAGTAATTGCTAATCCTGGGAGCTTGCTATAATGAGCGTTAGAAAATGATTGTATGTTCATGCAGAGGGTTCATATGATAATGGCAAGTGCCATTGTACTCACTGAGTGAAGATTGGATCTGTGTGACTGCAGGAAAAGCCTCTGCATAGAGAGCGTTGGTGCGGTGGAGGTCGGCAAAACACTCGGCGCGCCCCGGCCGGAAGCAGCACCGAGGTAGCGACAAGAAGGGGTGGGACAATGGGGTGACGTCACCAATTTGTCTTGCGCACATAAGATTGCATAAGATTACAGGGGCTAAGTTGGCTGACGCGTTTCTAGGGACTGATATCCCTCTTCATCAGAGCTATAGCTCCCTGCATTGCCTTGCTTCTATATATAGATGA
The DNA here is from genome assembly GCA_033576555.1 of Oophaga sylvatica. Taxonomy (NCBI): domain Eukaryota; kingdom Metazoa; phylum Chordata; class Amphibia; order Anura; family Dendrobatidae; genus Oophaga; species Oophaga sylvatica. The sequence continues at coordinate 852,448,735 of JARQOD010000001.1, read as the reverse complement.
ACGCTAATGAGGCTGTCCTGCATATAGATCCTAATTAGAATAGGTGTGCATATAGATCCTAATTAGAATAGGTGACTGATAGTATTGAAAGGAGGAATAAACCTGTAATGATTTTGTTGGTACAATTTCACCCATAAATTGCAAAAAATATATACTACACTAAGACCCACGAAAAATGTTGAAATTGTATCCTATGAAGTGAATACTAAAGGTAAAATAAATGTGTATATTCAGATAAAAATAGAAATGGAGAATAAAAATATATATATTAACTTTATTAGGACACTTTAAAAAATAGACCGGTGAATTAGTGATTCTTTTTAAAAAAAAAAACTTGGAAATAAAAATTAGGAACAAAAATTAATTAAAATTAAAATTAAACCTGCACTGATAGTGCTGGTAAGATGTCAACTGAAGTACTGAAAAGATGAAAAGGAAATACTTGTTTGTGTACAAAATAGAAGTTATAAGAATAAAAATAAAAACATTTTGCTTTATTAACACACTTTTAGAGAAAGTTGAACACATAGATGAGTAATTGTTTGAACCTACACTGATAGTGCTGGTAGACTTCTTTTTAGAGGAAGATTCAACACATTGATGAGAAATTGTTTGATCCTGCACTGATAGTGCTGGTAGAATTCCACCTAGGGTTCTAAGAAAAAATAAATAAAAATAAAAAATGAATAAATAAGAAGGAATCAACAAAGCAAAAAGAATTGGGCTTGTACTGGTAGTATTGCACCAATAGTACCGGTAGGCTTCTACTCATGTTTGTAATGGCGAAAACGAATATAAAATATACAAATATTTACCGTGTTTCCCCGATAGTAAGACAGTGTCTTACATTCTTTTTACCCCCAAAAGTACCAATATGTCTTACTTTCGGGGTATGTCTTATATTGGAAAATACACCGGATGTGTGAAAGAGGCCTAAGCGGTTCATGTGCGGTGGTACCCAGGGTCTGGAGGAGAGGAGACTCTCCTCCAGGCACTGGGTACCATATCCTGGTAAAACAATAATTAAAATAAAAAATAATGATATTCTCACCTTCCGGCGGCCCCCGCAGCCTTCCCTCCTTCAGCGACGCTCCCGGCAATTCCCGGTCCCAGTAATGCATTGCGAGATCACCCAGATGGCATAGCGGTCTCGCGTGATGCTACGTCATCGGGGTGATTTGTCGCAAAGGACTCCTGGGACCGGGAGTTGCCGGGAGCGTCGCTGAAGGTGGGAAAGCTGCGGGGGCCGCCGGAAGGTGAGAATATCATTATTTTTTATTTTTTTTATTATTTTTCAGAGAGGACAGCTATTTTTCCAACGTACAGTTTACTACCGGTATTCTTACTTTCGGGGTACGTCTTACATTAGCCGATCCCCTAAAACACCACTACGTCTTACTATCGGGGGTGTCTTACTATCGGGGAAACACGGTAGTTTGAATTAGTTAAAAGCAGAGAGCTCAATCTCGTGATTGAGTCCCTTTGGAGCAAGTGTATCAAGGGTGAAGATCCAACGAGATTCAGTCCTGGACATACACTTGATATAGTCACCACCTCTCCATTGTTTCGGACCAATTCAATACCATAGAAAGAACTGCCCACACATGTTTTATTATGTCTTTCAAGATAATGCCGTGACAGTGGGTGCCCAATGAACCCTTTTTGAATATTAATCAGATGTTCCTTGATCCGCACTTTAAGCAGTCTTTTTGTGCGACCCACATAGAGTTTATTGCAAGGGCATTTAAGGATGTAAATTACGCCTTTAGATTCGCACGTGATTACGGACCTGATGTTGAACATCACAGTTCCGCTAATATCAGTGAAAATGGATTGAACCTTAGTGCTGCCCTTGGTATGAAGGCATCCATAGCATTTTCCACATGGTATGAAACCGGTAATTTGTGAGACTGGTAATGACCTGTTCGTACTAGTATTGACCGGCTTTGTTGTAGGGGCAAGGAGGAGGCCCAGATTTTGGGCCTTCGTATATATAAACCTAGGGTGTTCCGGCAAGAGGTTACCTATAGATTTGTCCCCTTTGTAGTATGGACCAGTGTTTACTGATTATATTTTTGAATTTCCTATGATCCGAGTGAAATTGGGTCACAAATGATAATTGAGCTATTTGTTCCTCAATTGTTGATGGGGTTGAGTCTTTCTTGTCTCTGTAAATAGTTGTGTCCCTAGCGATGTTAGCAACCTCATGTTTTGATAGGCTCAATGCAGCTGCGTTTTTTTTTTTTTTTTTTTTAAAAAGAATCACTAATTCACCGGTCTATTTTTTAAAGTGTCCTAATAAAGTTAATATATATATTTTTATTCTCCATTTCTATTTTTATCTGAATATACACATTTATTTTACCTTTAGTATTCACTTCATAGGATACAATTTCAACATTTTTCGTGGGTCTTAGTGTAGTATATATTTTTTGCAATTTATGGGTGAAATTGTACCAACAAAATCATTACAGGTTTATTCCTCCTTTCAATACTATCAGTCACCTATTCTAATTAGGATCTATATGCACACCTATTCTAATTAGGATCTATATGCAGGACAGCCTCATTAGCGTTCATCTATATATAGAAGCAAGGCAATGCAGGGAGCTATAGCTCTGATGAAGAGGGATATCAGTCCCTAGAAACGCATCAGCCAAACTTAGCCCCTGTATATCTTATGTGCGCAAGACAAATTGGTGACGTCACCCCATTGTCCCACCCCTTCTTGTCGCTACCTCGGCGCTGCTTCCGGCCGGGGCGCGCCGAGTGTTTTGCCGACCTCCACCGCACCAACGCTCTCTATGCAGAGGCTTTTCCTGCAGTCACACAGATCCAATCTTCACTCAGTGAGTACAATGGCACTTGCCATTATCATATGAACCCTCTGCATGAACATACAATCATTTTCTAACGCTCATTATAGCAAGCTCCCAGGATTAGCAATTACTTGGTACAGACACTCATCTTCTTAAAGTCCACGTCGGGATATATACTTCTCCCTCTGGCACCGCAGTGAGTATAACATCACTGCGACTAATCACTACTTCGAATAAGCAGTTAATTACTAGCAAAGTTCCATCTGTTATAGGCATTTATCCTATCTACGCAAGTATATACAATCTCCTACTGTGGCACCACTGAATTTGGTCACTCAGTGTGTTCTATCATCCATGTACACATCTAGCTTCATCTTGTGAGTATCCATTTCATAAGTACTAGTAAGTACAATATATGAGGTATAACTTAACATTTTGCTTTATTTAATAATTCACTGGTTATTTTATTATTATTTTAGCATTTACCCAAAGTCGATAATCTACAATTTTCGAGCAATCCTACTTTTGACAGTGAGTTCTCTTTTTATTCTCTTTGTCCAATATTGTTAGTTTCTATCAGGTGTTCTTAGTTAGCGCGGCATTTATTTTTATATTTTTTAGTTAATAAATAAATTTCACACATGTCTACTTTACATCAGCACAATTTTGGAAACAAAAATTTTTTTGTTAGGAAGTTATAAGGGTTAAAAGTTGACCAGTGATTTCTCATTTTTACAGCAAAATTTACAAAACCATTTTTTTTAGGGACCACCTCACATTTGAAGTCACTTTGAGGGGTCTATATGGTAGAAAATACCCAAAAGTGACACCATTATAAAAACTGCACCCCTCAAGCTACTCAAAACTACATTCAAGAAGATTATTAACCCTTCAGGTGCTTCACAGGAACTAAAGCAACGTGGAAGGAAAAAATGGACATTTTAATTTTTCCAACAAAAATTTTATTTTAGCATCAATTTTTTCATTTTTGCATGGGCAACAGAATAAAATGGATCCTAAAATGTGTTGGGCAATTTCTCCTGAGTACACAGATACCTCATATGTGGTCATAAAGCACTGTTTGGGCGCACAGTATGGCCATTTGACTTTTTGAATGGAAAATATGCTGTAATATTTAGCTGTTGCCATGTCGCATTTGGAGAGTCTCTGTGTGCCTAAACATTGGAGCTCCCCCACAAGTGACACCATTTTGGAAACTAGACCCCCAAGGAACTTATCTAGATGCATAGTGAGCACTTTGAACCCCCAGGTGCTTCACAGAAGTTTATAAACGCAGAGTAGTGAAAATAAAAAAATAATTTTTGTTTCTCAAAAATCATTTTTTAGCCCGCTATTTTTTATTTTCCCAAGGGTAACAGGATAAATTGGACACCAAAAGTTGTTGTCCAGTTTTTCCTGAGTACGCTGGTGCCCCATATGTGGGGGGAATCACTGTTTGGGCGCACAGCAGGGCTCAGAAGGGAAGGAGCGCCATTTGACTTTAATGGAAGATTAGCTCCAATCGTTAGCGGACACCATGTCGTGTTTGGAGAGCCCCTGTGTGCCTAAACTTTGGAGCTCCCCCCCAAATGAACCCATTTTGGAAACAAGACCCCCTAAGGAACTTATCTAGATGCACACTGAGCACTTTGAACCCCCAGGTGCTATACAGAAGTTTATAACGCAGAGCCCTGAAAATAAAAAATCATTTTTTTTTCTCAAAAAATGATTTTTTAGTCCCCTATTTTTTACTTTCACAATGGTTACAGGAGAAATTGGACCCCAAAAGTTGTTGTCCAGTTTGTCCTGAGTGTTCTGGTACCCCATATGTGGGGGGGTAACCACTGTTTGGGCACACGTCAGTGCTCGGAAGGGATGTAGTGACACTTTGAAATGCCGACTTGATGGAATGGTCTGCGGGCATCTTGTTACGTTTGCAGAGCCCCTGATGTGCCTAAACAGTAGAAACCCCCCACAAGTGACCCCATTTTGTAAACTAGACCCCCCAAGGAACTTATCCAGATGTGTGGTGAGCACCTTGAACCCTCACGTGCTTCACAGAAGTTTATAATGCAGAGCCGTAAAAATAAAAAAATCATTTTTTCCTCAAAACCTGATTTTTTTTAACCCGCAATTTTTTATTTTCACAATGGTTACAGGAGAAATTGGAACCCAAAAGTTGTTGTACAGTTTGTCCTGAGTACACTGGTACCTCATATGTGGGGGGGAACCACTGTTCGGGCACACGTTGGGGCTCGGAAGGGAAGTAGACGTTTTGAAATGCTGACTTTGATGGAATGGTCTGCGGGTGTTATGTTACGTTTGCAGAGCCCATGATGTGCCTAAACAGTAGAAACCCCCAAGTGACCCCATTTTTGAAACTAGATCCCCCAAGGAACTCCTCTAGATGTGTGGTGAGCAATTTGAATCTCCAAGTTCTTCACAGAAGTTTATAACGCAGAGCTGTGAAAATAATAAAATAATTTTTTTTCCACAAAAATAATTTTATTTAGTCCCCAATTTTTTTTCCCAAGGGTAACAGGAGAAATTAGACCCCAAAAGTTGTTGTGCAATTTTTCCTGAGTATTCTGATGCTCCATATGTGGGGGTAAACCACTGTTTGGGCACACGTCGGGGCTCGGAATAAAGGGTGCACTGTTTGACTTTTAACAGCCAATCAGAGCGATCGTAACCATGTGGGGGTTAAGCCAACCCCCTGTGGTGAAGCACAAAGGGTCTTGTGCCTGCAGGTCGGGTAACCTTTCAGTGACCCCGGTCACCCGACCCGCAGGAACGCGATCCTTTCATGACACATACGCTGTGTCACAGGTCAGTAAGGGGTTAAAGGGGTTGTCTGGCCTTGAGGTACAAATCAACAGTCACTGTCATGTCATGTGATTACAGACTTATGAATCGTCACAGAACTTGCACTACACTCTGTGAGGATTCTCCAGAGCCCACGCCAGGACTGGGCACTGATGTTACTGCAAGTATGTGATGTGCATACTTCAGGCCACATTGAGACTAGACATTTCCGGCATCACTGAATACACTTACATTGAATGAGGCCGCTCACGACAAGTCGGCATGGGACTGCATATATGCAAATTGCATATTTGCATTCACATGCCCCCCATTCCCAGCGCCGGGATCAGAGAGTCCCCGCAGTGCACAGTGTCAGTGGTTTGAGGATTCACAAGTATGCAGTCAAACACCCCAAAACCAGATAACCTCTTTATTATTAGATCACTGACTTTCAACCCTTGCACCCTAAGTATCATAATTCAAAAGTTTAAAATGGTCATAGAAGTCTGGTAAGAACTTTATCCACTTCCATGCTTACAAGCCATACTTTCAGTAAAGGCAGTACGTGTTATTGCAGCTCAGTTCCATTTGCTTGAATAGGAATAAGCCGTAGTAAACTGCATTACCAGCCCAGGGTTGCTAACATCCAGAGATTACAGAACATTCCATAAAGATAAGGCATTTTTTGCCCTGTCCTTAAAAAAAAAAAAATTCAAGGTGTCTATGATTTTTTTAAGCTAAAGAAACGTATACAAATTATTTTTACTATAATTACCATCATTTTAAAGTTTACAGTGAATGCAGAGTATTTTCATATCAGGATTATGGGCTGTAGACAGGAATCATTTATAATCATTATGATTTATTAAGGTTTTCAAATGTGTCAATAAAGATTATTGTCTGTCCATGATTTTTTGATGTCTAGAAAAAGTAAAAAGTCCAGTTGGCAATCCTGATCCGGACACAGTGGCTACTGAGAGCATTAGACTGAGTAGTATGGGTCTCTAGTAGACATGAGGGGATCACTGACCATCCATTTGCCTAGTTCTTTTGCACTTGTATTCAGACCGTGAACCGTGACCTGACTACGCCTTTTTGCGACGTGTTCTCTTGGTATCTGACCCCCAAAGTTTGAATAACTTGCCTCACTGCTTGTCTGTGAGTAGTGACTAGCACATGAATAATGTATGTAGTTTATATTGTGAAATATGGTGATGGATCTATTTTAACTTTATTAGCTAAATAAGTAAAGTGATATTCTCATACTAAATGGGTACAACTGTAAAGTGCTTTTCAAGACAAGCAATTTTGCAGATTATTTGTTATTAAAAAACTTAATGTTCTCAAGAACAGAGGGATTTTTAATTATCATTAACTGATAATTGCTTAGGTTACCGACCACATCTGCAGTCTATCAAAGATGGCTGGTCCCCTAGGCAATAATGCAGCATTTGCCTGCTCTTGGTTATACATCCTGCAAGCACTGTACAGAAGCTGGCTGTGTCGCTGGATTTGATCATCTTCAGTGCCTTAAGGTATGTGCACACGTTGCGGATTGTGCTGCGGATCCGCAGCGGATTTGGCCCTGCAGATCAGCTGCAGATCCGCAAGTGATGTACAGTACAATGTTAGGCTATGGAAATTAAAAACCGCTGTGCACATGTTGCAGATTTTTCCATGTGGATTTGCTGCTGATTTAAATCCGCAGCATGTCAATTCTTTGTGCGGAATCCACAGCGGTTTTACACCTGCTCCATTATAGAAATCCACAGGTTTAAAACCGCAGGGGAAATCCGCACAAAAACTGCAGAAAATCGCAGTAAATACACACTAAAGCTGCAGGTAAAACGCAGGTCATTTTACCTGCGGATTTAGCAAAATCTGCGTGGAAAAATCCGCAATTGAATCCGCAACGTGTGCACATACCCTTATATTCCTCCAATGAGGCAAAGGCAGTTCGTTTGATTGCAGCATTGGAAACCGCCAGGGTTGCCAACTGTCAGAAATTCCAGGTCAGTAAAATAAGTCACTTTAATTTTTTTTTTAAAATAAGGCGTTCGGGATTTTTCTGAGGCAGAATAAATTTTAAGAGATAATTTTGACTGCAATTATTATTTTTCAAATTACGGTGAATGCAGCCTATGTCTTCATATCAGAATTGTAGATATCTATCACCTGTAATTACAATGATTTATTACATTTTTCTAATGTGTCCTTAAAAAATACTGTCTGTCCTTGTTTTTATGATGAGCTGACCAGGAAAAATAAAAAGTCAAGTTGGTAACCACTGTTTAAAACTATCAATGATCAGAAGTGTCCCACTTCTTGGCAAGCAGAAAGCTGGTAGGCAGTGGTGCGATACACTCCTGAGACAAAATTTCATAAAACCATTTTAATAGAGGTTGCGCTAGTGCACTAAAAAAGTGGTTTCTAGATGTGCCATAGTGCAGGGCAAACCAGTGACTTTCTGGAGCTTTAGGGCATGTGCAGATGGCAATAGATTCTCTCATCCTAGAGAATCGAGCCTATTATACAAATAAGAATGATCAAACTCTAATCAGAGTTTTATCAGAGTGTGAGCATAGTGTGATCCATTTCTCTCCATCTTTTCCATTGAGTCATTGAGTGGAAATCGAACTACACTTAGATGTCTTCTGAGTGATATTCAATGCTTTCTTCTGACTCATTGACTTGCATGGTTGAAGACAATCCAAATATTGGATCAAACTCAGACCTGTAGCATTTTTTTCCTTTGAAAGACTGTCCGAAGAAAAAAATAGGACATTTGCACGGCCCCTTAGACTAACATTGGTTCGCATGGGATCTGATGTTTTGTTGGTTCACACTCGGACTGAGAATCTGCGCCTGCCTTTAGAGTCAGTTATAGGACTTGTGGTGTAGTGACCCCTGATGCAGCTAGGGGGCACTGTGTAGGCTCCTCGGGATACGCATGGAGGCATGTGATGGATGGACGTTATGTATCACAGAGGTGGGTGGCCCTGTGATGGAAGCCTGGATATGTTTTGGTTCAGCAGATCTACTGCTGAGTTGTACTATATATTGGGAGGCTTCCAGGTGACTAGGAGAGCTGGGCGGGTCCAGTCACCTACATACCCACCGAAGGGGCTTGTGTCTAAATACCTGAGATAAAACCTGTATGTAATGGTGTAGCTGAAGGACCTGTGGTGAGGTCATGACCATGTGACATAACCATGTGATTCCTGACCTCACCTGTGGGTGGAGTTACGCCTATGTAACGAAGTGTGCTTGGCCCCTGTGAGAGAGTGTTGTGGGAGTCTGCCAGTGTGGACAGACTTCCATGTGGGACATTACAGAGAGGTCTCTGTGTCTGAAGAGAGTGTGTGGGAGTCTGTGAGTGTGAACAGACTACCATGTGTCCAGGCGGGACATTACAGAGAGGTCTCTGTGACTGAGGAGTGAGGCTCCAGGCAGGAGCTGAAGTACTGAAGATTTGCATTGCCTGTGACTGTGAGGTTTATGATGTAATAAACCTGATAATTTTTGGATAAGAAAAGTGTCTCCTGATTACCTCTGAAGCAGCCGAGTGAGTGAAACCTTACAATTGGTGGATGGAATGCTGGCAGCGACCCAAGGAGCACATGTTCCAGGACTGGGAATCAGGAACCAGAGGAGGAACGGACAGTCTGTGAAAACCGTGAGTGTGAACAGTGGTCACGAATAAACTGTGCATTGATGTTTATATGTGGTGCCTCTGAAGATAAGAGGTATCTGAAGAAACTGTTAAGCAGTGGTGACAGACAGGAGTCTGTGTTATGTGACTGGGGTCATTGAGAAGTAAGCAAAAAGCATGCTGAGAGGATACCTCAGAGGAGGTGTCCGGAAACCTGCGTGGCCAACAGGTAACAGACAGGAGTCTGTGGTGTACTGACGGGTCAGTGAGACTGTTTTTTCCTTTGTGGGATGCCTCTCTGAGAGAGGAGGTGTCCGGAAATCTCTGTGGCCAAGAGTGACAGACAGGAGTCTGTGGTGTGCTGACGGGTCAGTGAGAAAGACTGTATTTTTGTGTTTGCTGGGTACCTCTGAGGCTGAGGTCTCCAGGAACCTGTGTGGCTGATGCCAACAGGGGACGGTCTTGACAACCGTGCTAGGCTGGTCGGGATCAGTGAGAAGAATTAGTGAGAAGCTATTTTTTTTTTTTTTGGTGTTTTTTTTTTCCTTCTGGAACACGTGTGAGGTGTGTGCTGTGGCTCATTGGAGTCCACGAAGGTGACAAGCGGCTGGCTGTGACTCGTGGGGTCACGAAGGTGACAAGCGGCAAGACAGCGCAGCGTGCAGAGACCTGTGGTAGCAGGAGCTACAGTGACTTGCAGCAAGAGGTTCTGCAGCAACAAGAGCTGCAGTGGCAGCAGCGGCTTGTGCGCGGTAGCAGGAGGTGCTGGCGGAAGGTGACAGTACCAGCAGGAGCTGGGGAGGTACCATAAGGACATCAGAGGTCCAGAGTGGGTGACCTCTTAAAGTGACGGTACCAGCCCGAGAGACATAAGGGTCTGTGAGAACTGGGGTCTGGTAGAGCTGTGGGGGGAGTCCACGGTGTATAACCCAAGGAGGGGTGATGGCCCAAAAGGGGGCGGAGTCCCAAAAGGGGGTGGCAACCCAAAAGGGGATGATGGCCCAAAAGGGGGCGGGAGTCCCAAAAGGGGGTGGCAACCCAAAAAGGGGAGGTTCAGACAAACTGTTGCCCGAGGCAAATATGTTATGTGTCCAGTCTGCCTTAGGAACTATCCGCCCGGCACACTACTACGGGGGTGTGCCCTGCAGATACACGATGACGAGGTGGTGGGTCTGGTCGACTCGGGGAGTCCGGTGACTCTAGTGAGGGTTGCACCTGACGGGTTTCAAATACCTGGAAGAAAGGTCGGGGTCACCTGTATCCATGGGGACACAAAGGATTATTCAGTGGCCAGGGTAATCTTTGAGACAGGCTGGGACATTGCAGGACAGGATGTCGCTATAATCCCTAATTTGTCGTGTCCAGTGGTCATAGGTCGGGACTCTAAACTGTTCTCTGGCTTGTGGGACAGGGGAGTTCCTTTACAGCAGGAGGGAGGCCTCTCTACTGTTGGGGTGGCAGACATTGGGACAGTGACACCTCCCAAAACTGACGAGTCAGACGGTGACACAGGAGGAAAGGATTCGTCTGCCGACGTACTGACATGATGTCCCCTGAAATGTATGACAACAGAACCCATGACGATGTGGTAGTTAAGACCTCTAGAACGGACACCTGGTTAGAGGGTAACGGGAGGGGCCCCGAGAGTGACTCCTGTGCAACTATGACTCGACCGCAAGGGAAAGCGAGTGCAGTAACGTGGAGCCGAGTACAAATGGCTGATCTTCCTCTCGCCGCAGGGGCCGTGGAAAGGCGGGACAGGCTACATCCTCTAAGAAGCAAAATGATGAGGAAGAGTCAGGGTCTGGTACCGGTCAGGTGACTGTCCTTAATGAGGAGATAGACCTGTGTAAAGAAACAGTGAAAGAGGCAGTCGAGCAGGAAAGGGTCCTGAGACGAATGATTGAGCACAAAGTGGAGGAGCTGGAGAAGAAAGTCTCTAAGCTCAGAGATCGTCTGTCAGCGTGTAAGAGTATGAACAAGGCTCTATGGAGAGAGACGGAGGTGCTCAGAGAGGCCCAAGAGACACATCAGCAGGAGTGTCGCTGCTTGGCAGAAGAGCGAGATGGAGTTCTCCGAGAGCTCAAGATGGAGGAGGAGACTGTGGTGGAAAACGTACTAACGCTCAGGACGAGGAGGTACAACGTCTGTCCAGAAGGGACGGGTCCGTTTTCAGTGTGTAATAGAGATACCGAGACAGGCGAGAAGTGTGTGCCTTGAGGAGGTGCATGAGGCCTTTAGAAAGGCAGTAGAAGCATGCAGTGTGAACTGGGTGCCAGAGATGAAACAGTTGGTCATACTGTCGACTAGGGAAGTCACAATGAAGCGGGTGGCTATCCTGAGGGACATGCACCTACATTGTCTCCGCACAAAGCAAATGATCCTGTTGAGAAATCACGAAGCCACTCGACGTCTGAAGCAAGTAAGAAAGACTCAAAATCAGCTTGGCTTGATGGAAGACATCGTTCAAGTGCCCAGAGGTCTGGTGAAAAAGGTCATCGGAAGACTCGGGAAAGTGATGCAGGAGATGGTAAATAAGTCCGGTGTGACGAGAGTCAGGATTACGGCTGATGACGAAGTCCAGGTCGTGGGTGAAGACGGGATGGTTCCGTTCCTCATTGTCGGATCCAGGGAGAGCCTTTTGAATATCCGGATGCTCCTGGAGTATCGTGTGTCGTACCTGAGAGAAGTAGAGCAGCTACGACTTGAGAGGGAGCAGGTCAACAGAAACCTACGGGAAATGGAAAGAAGATGGTCACCACCTTCAACCCGTGGTATTGAGAGGAGAAGAGGTTCGCTTAAGACGAGAAGTCCTCAAGCTGGAGATAATACAGGAAATTGGTCGCCTGATGGAAGAGGTAGAAATAGTGATGCCTCAGTTAGCTCAGTGATGAGTGACCTAAGCAGGAGAACCTGTAGTGGATGAAATGAAAAGGACTCAGACCAGACAGGACGTATGGGTGCAAGTGAATTGCGATGCCGTACTGACCGCTGGGGATGCGGGTGGTCTGACAGGGGGGCCTCGTCAGCAACAGATGTGACAGAGTCGGAGGACAGATGCCTACCAAAGAGATTAGTAGCAGGGTCCGACTTAGAGAGACGGTTTGACTGGCAGAGATGACTGAGAAGGATCTCTGGTCGGGTAAAAAGTGTTCAACCCCACAAGTTTGAACAGAGGGGGGAGGTATGTGGTGTAGTGACCCCTGATGCAGCTAGGGGGCACTGTGTATGGCCCTCGGGATATGCATGGAGGCATGTGATGGATGGACGTTATGTATCACAGAGGTGGGTGGCCCTGTGATGGAAGCCTGGATATGTTTTGGTTCAGCAGATCTACTGCTGAGTTGTACTATATATTGGGAGGCTTCCAGGTGACTAGGAGAGCTGGGCGGGTCCAGTCACCTACAAACCCACCCAAGGGGCTTGTGTCTAAATACCTGGGAAAAAACCTGTATGTAATGGTGTAGCTGAAGGACCTGTGGTGAGGTCATGACCATGTGACATAACCATGTGATTCCTGACCTCACCTGTGGGTGGAGTTACGCCTATGTAACAAAGTGTGCTTGGCCCCTGTGAGAGAGTGTTGTGGGAGTCTGCCAGTGTGGACAGACTTCCATGTGGGACATTACAGAGAGGACTCTGTGTCTGAAGAGAGTGTGTGGGAGTCTGTGAGTGTGAACAGACTACCATGTGTCCAGGCGGGACATTACAGAGAGGTCTCTGTGACTGAGGAGTGAGGCTCCAGGCAGGAGCTGAAGTACTGAAGATTTGCATTGCCTGTGACTGTGAGGTTTATGATGTAATAAACCTGATGATTTTTGGATAAGAAAAGTGTCTCCTGATTACCTCTGAAGCAGCCGAGTGAGTGAAACCTTACAGACTGTACAGCATGGTGTGTGTCATTACTTCTGTAGCATAGGAAAAAGGAATGCTCTGCTAATCAATTATTTTACAAAGTAAAAACCTATTGAAACCGCAGCATATTTATTTGGAAGTACACTTTACAGAATAGGTGTTTATTAGGGATGAGTGAACATGCTCAATGATGCTGGAATATCACAAGTATCTGGGTGCTCGGATGTGCTTGGAATGGATAAAGGACCTGGGAATGTTTAGCTTGCAAAAGAGAAGTCTAAGAGGAGATGTAATAGCTGTCTACAAGTGTCTGAAGCAGAGGCGTAGCTAGGGTTTTGGTTCAGGGGGCGCAAAACTTCTGAGTGGGCCCCTAACCAGGTAACAATTGGGTGACACACCCTAATAGTGGAGAAGAACCTTAGCAGATGACCCCACTGTTACTGAAAATGATATCTACATAAAGACCAACATAGATATTACCGCCATATGGTCAGTGGTAAATAATACCAGTCCTACCGAACATATAAGAGATTACAGCAGAGTTACAGATAATGACTTACCACTGACGTTCTTCCGGTGGAGTTGTTCACTTTTCAAGTCTTTTCCATTTGGCCCAGACCAACAAGACAACTTCTTTCAGCCAGGACTCGGCTGGAGAGAACACAAGAAAGACATGTTTCACGTCTCACATTTTCAGCACGGTCACCATCTATCCCCAACCTGCACAAACTCCACATCCTGCTTATACCTCAATGCTGAGCCGCTGCTGCTGTATGTGTCCATGTTACTGCACCTGTTGTGTGGTTCTCTGTATTCTCTAAATTCTAAAGCAACCCTATAGAATATAGTAATGTTGGGTGCAAGTGCCCTAGAAAACAGTGCCCACATTTTGTCCCCTAGAATGTAATAATGCTCTGTGTGGCCCTTTGATAGTAATAGTAACCTGAATTCCCCTATAAGTGCCCACTTTACATTTAATAATGTCCCGGGTCTCCCCCGTATATAGCTTCCCTATGCACAGTATGATGCTCTCTTATACACAGTAAAACACCCCTCTATATATATATATATATATATATATATATATATATATATATATATATATATATATATATATATATATATATATATATATATACTGACCACTTAATATCCCCCAAACTATTTAATGGCCCCAACACTGTATGATGGCCTCACCAATGTAATCTCCACACTGTATGATGGCCCCCTAGATAGCCTCCATATAGCATAATACACCGGATAGTTCTCAATACAGTATAATACACTCCCCATAGGTCTCCATATAGTATACTATACTCCCCATAGGCACAGTCTATAATAATGCACTCCTCATAGGCATACTCTACAGTATTATGCACTTCCCATAGGCAGACTGTATTGAATAATTCACCCCCATAGGCAGACTCTATAGTGTAAGGCAGCCCCTAATATAATACACCTACCATAGGCAGACTCTAGTATAATGTAGCCCCTAATATAATGCACCTCCATAGGCAGACTCTATACTATAATGCAGCCTCTAATATAATGTACCCTCATAAGCAGACTCTACAGTATAATGCACTTCCCATTGGCAGACTCTACAGTATAATGCACTTCCCATAGGCAGACCCTATAGTGTAATACAGCCTGTATTGTTGTGAATGTGCTAAAAATGGTTTCTGAGCAGAGGCTCCCTCTGGTGGTTACTGACAGTACTGAACCTTTCAGCGAGGATTGGCAATCTGGGATCACAGACTGGTCTGATATAAGGGAGGTTCTCTCCCTTGATGGTTGCCGGTGATCAATTATTCTTGTCTCAATTGTGGTTCCTGGTTCAATTGGAAGCTTGTTGAGTCTTGCCTGCATCTTCTGCTATCAGATAAGATATTTTCTGCTTTTATTTTTGTGCTTGCTTTTTGCATTGTTCCCTGCACTTCTGTGGAGGTCAGCCAGGTCCCCTCCGGGGGGCTTGTGCTCCTCTCAGTTTGTCTGGAGCCACTGTTGTTTGTTCATTTGCTTTTTCCTGTTTTTTCAGTGGCTGCGGCTTAGTTTTCTTACACCAGAGAACTGATTTAGGTGGTAGAGGTCGTGTGATCTCAGGTGTTTATGCAATCAGTAGAGCTGGTATTTTTTTAGGGGTTTTTTTTGGATTGCAGTGAGTATCCTTTCCTGTACTTTTCTGTCGAGACAGATTGGGCCCCAGCGTTTGCTCATTCTATTTTCTGTCTGTGTCCGTGCTTCCTCTTGTCTAACCGCCATTACATGTTTGGGGGCTTCCTATTTTCTTTGGGAATCTGCTCCGGGGCAGATAGCTTTCATCTTTCTGCCTTTAGGTGTAGTTATCTCTCAGGCTGTGACGAGGCGTCTAGGATCAACGTAGGAACGCTCCACGGCTACCTCTAGTTGTGTGGTTAGTTCAGGTTACTGCAATCCAATAGGTTCCAGCCTCTCTGATGTATTGCCGTTTTTTGCTTACTCTCCTCAGCTACCGAAACATAACAGTATCACCGGCCAAAAACTGAAAATTATATGGTACTCACAGAAGGGGAAAATAGTGTGGGAAAAAAAAAAAGAAAAAAGTTGTCAGAGTTGTCAGAGATTATTATTATTTTTTTTTCCCTGTTTCTTGCATTTTTCCCTCTTTCTCTGCTGAGGAGGATTTTTTTTTCTCTCAATGGAGCTTGCACAGTTGTCTGGCCGTGTGGATCAGCTTGCCACTGAGGTTCGGAGTATTGCTACCTATCTTGCTAGTTTGCTGGTTGTGAAACCTAGGATTCCCATTCCAGATTTGTTTTTGGGGGATCGGGCTAAATTTCTGAACTTCAAAAATAACTGTAAGTTGTTTTTTGCCTTAAAGCCTAAGTCCTCAGGGAACGCAGCACAGCAGGTTCAAATTGTCATCTCTCTCCTGCGCGGCGATCCTCAGGATTGGGCTTTTTCCCTGGCACCTGGGGATCCTGTTTTGAATGATATTAATGCATTTTTTCTGGCTCTGGGGTTATTGTACGATGAACCTACTGTCACTGATCAAGCTGAAAAAACCTTGTTGGCATTAAATCAGGGTCTTGAAGACGCTGAATTGTACTGTCACAAATTCCAAAAGTGGGCAGTACTGACTAAATGGAATGATGATGCTTTGGCAGCCCTTTTTCGGAAGGGGCTGTCAGAGAATGTAAAAGATGTTATGGTGGGATTTCCTGCTCCCTCTGGTCTCAATGATTCTATGTCATTGGCTATTCAAATTGACAGACATTTGCGTGAGTGCAGAGGTATGTGTGAGATAGTGTTGCCTTGTGAGCCAGCTTCTGAGCCCATGCAGTGTGATAGAGTGACTTCTGGGGCACAGCGTCATGAGTTTCGAAAGTGCAATGGGTTATGTTTCTACTGTGGTGACGCCTCTCATGCTATTTCAGTCTGCCCTAAACGGGGAAGACGTTTTGCACGCTCAGTTGTCTTGGGTAGTGTTCAGACTAAATTTCTGTTGACTGCTACCCTGATTTGTTCCCTGTCCACATTTTCTGCTCAAGCTTTTGTTGATTCAGGAGCAGCTATTAACCTGATGGATTTTGACTTTGCCAAACGTTGTGGGTTTCCCATGATACCCCTGCGGAAGTCTATTCCCCTACTGGGCATTGATTCTACCCCTTTGGCGGAGAATAAACCCAAGTTTTCTACTCAGGTGATAATGAGGGTTGAACCAGATCATCAGGAGAGTTGCAAATTTCTGGTGCTGTATAATCTGCATGACATTATTGTACTAGGTTTCCCTTGGTTACAGTCTCATAATCCTGTTTTGGATTGGAAATCTGTGTCTGTGACCAGTTGGGGCTGCCAATGTGTTAATGCTGGCACTCCTGTTTTTTCTGCCTCTCCCCAGTCTCAGGATGTTCCTGACTTTTTGACTGATTTTTCGGATGTATTTAGTGAAAGTAAATCTGCATCCTTGCCCCCTCATAGGAGCTACGATTGCGCTATTGAATTAGTGCCTGGTGGTAAATTTCCTGAAGGTCGCCTATTTAACTTGTCTGTACCTGAACACGATGCTATGCGATCTTATATCAAGGAGTCATTGGAGAAGGGTCATATCAGACCATCCTCTTCACCCTTGGGTGTCGGTTTTTTCTTTGTGGCCAAAAAGGATGGTTCATTGAGGCTGTGTATTGATTATCGTCTCTTGAATAAGATCACTGTGAAGTATCAATATCCGTTACCCTTGATTTCTGACCTGTTTTCCAGGGTGAAAAGTGCTAGTTGGTTTACCAAGCTTGACCTCAGGGGGGCGTATAACCTTTTTCGCATTAAGCACGGGGATGAATGGAAGACGGCGTTTAATACCCCAGAGGGGAATTTTGAGTACCTAGTGATGCCCTATGGGCTCACTAATGCTCCTTCCGTCTTCCAATCCTTCATGAATGATATTTTCAGGGATTTTGTGGATAAATTTCTGATTGTTTATTTGGATGATATCTTGATTTCTTCCAATGACTCGGACTCTCATGTGAAACATGTTGGGACTGTGTTCCAGATTTTGAGAGAAAATGCACTGTATGTGAAGGGATCAAAGAGTCTTTTTGGCGTACAGAAGGTCTCATTTCTGGGATTCATTTTGTCTTCTTCTATTGAAATGGACCCGGTCAAGGTTCAGGCCATCTGTGATTGGGTCGAACCTACTTCATTAAAGGCTCTTCAGAGGTTTTTGGGTTTTGCCAATTTTTATTGTAAATTTATTGGTAATTTCTCCGGTATTGTTAAACCATTGACTGATTTGACCAAAAAGGGTTCTGATGTGGTGAATTGGCCTCCTGAGGCAGTCTTTGCGTTTCAGGAACTTAAGCAGAGATTCATTTCTGCTCCTGTTCTACGGCAGCCTGATGTTTCTCTACCGTTTCAGGTGGAGGTTGATGCCTCTGAAATTGGGGCAGGTGCCGTTTTGTCCCAAAGAGATCCAGAGACCTCTAAGAGTAACCCTTGTGCCTTTTTCTCTCGAAAATTTTCTCCAACTGAACGTAATTATGACGTGGGTAATCAGGAGTTATTGGCCATGAAGTGGGCCTTTGAAGAGTGGAGACATTGGCTGGAAGGAGACAAACATCAGGTGGTGGTCTTCACGGACCATAAGAATCTGGTTTATCTCGAATCAGTCAAGCGACTTAATCCTAGACAGGCCAGGTGGGCCTTGTTTTTCACACGTTTTAATTTTGTGGTTTCTTTTCTTCCTGGCACTAAGAATGTTAAGGCGGATGCCCTCTCGAGGAGTTTCTTTGCGGACTCTCCTGAGTTATCTGATCCTACTGTTATTTTGAAAGAGGGTGTAGTTCTTTCCGCCATCTCGCCCAATTTGAGACTGGCTCTGGAAGGGTGTCGGGAGGATAAACCTGAGCGCTGCCCTATTGGGACATTTTTGTCCCAGACCAGTGGAAAAAGAGTGTGATGTCTGAGATTCATTGTTCCGCGTTGGCTGGTCATCCCGGGATTTTTGGTACCAGAGACTTGGCGACTCGGTCCTTTTGGTGGCCTACTTTGTCTCGTGACATCAGGGAATTTGTGCAGTCCTGTGGGACTTGCTCTCGCTCCAAGCCTTGCTCTCGCTCTAGTGGTTTGTTAATGCCATTACCTGTGCCCAAGAGGCCATGGACCCATATCTCTATGGATTTTATTTCCGACCTCCCTGTTTCTCAGAGAATGACCGTTATCTGGGTAATCTGTGATAGGTTTTCCAAGATGATACATCTTGTTCCATTGCCTAAGTTACCTTCCTCCTCCGAATTGGTGCCTTTGTTCCTTCAGCACGTGGTTCGGTTACATGGCATTCCGGAGAACATTTTGTCTGACAGAGGAGTACAGTTTGTTTCCAGATTTTGGAGGACATTTTGTTCTAAACTTGGTGTTCAATTATCTTTCTCCTCTGCTTTTCATCCTCAGACCAATGGACAAACCGAGAGAACAAACCAGACCTTGGAGACTTATTTGAGATGTTTTGTGTCTGCTGATCAAGATGACTGGGTCTCTTTTTTTGCCTTTGGCTGAGTTTGTTCTTAATAATAGGGCTAGCTCTGCCACCTTGATGTCTCCATTTTTCTGCAATTTTGGGTTTCACCCTCGATTTTCTTCGGGACAGGCGGAGGCTTCTGTCTGGGTGTTGACTCTGTTGTGGAGCGAATGCAGCAGATTTGGGACCAGGTAATGGAGAGGCTGTCTCTCTCTCAGGAGAAGGCCCAACGGTTTGCCAACCGGCATATGACTGATGGTCCTCGGTTTAAAGTGGGGGACTTGGTTTGGTTGTCCTCAAGAAATATCCCTATGAGGGTTGCATCTCCAAAGTTTAAGCCTAGGTTCATTGGACATTATAAGATCATGGAGATTCTTAATCCTGTTTCCTTCCGTTTGCTTCTTCCAGGGACATTTAAGATCCATAACGTGTTCCACAAGTCCTTATTGAAGAGGTTTGTCGAGCCAGTGGTTCCTGTGGCTGCGCCTCCTGACCTTGTTTTGGTTGAGGGCAATCTGGAGTATGTGGTTGAAAAAATATTGGATTCTCGTTTTTCTAGACGGAAACTCCAGTATTTGGTTAAGTGGAGAGGTTATGGTCAGGAGGACAATTCTTGGGTGTTTGCTTCGGACATCCATGCTAGGAGACAGATCCGTGCCTATCACCGAGCTCATCCTGATCGACCTGGTTTCACAAGTGAGGGTTCGGTGACCCCTCCTCAAGGGGGGAGTACTGTTGTGAATGTGCTAAAAATGGTTTCTGAGCAGAGGCTCCCTCTGGTGGTTACTGACAGTACTGAACCTTTCAGCGAGGATTGGCAATCTGGGATCACAGACTGGTCTGATATAAGGGAGGTTCTCTCCCTTGATGGTTGCCAGTGATCAATTGTTCTTGTCTCAATTGTGGTTCTGGTTCAATTGGAAGCTTGCTGAGTCTTGCCTGCATCTTCTGCTATCAGATAAGATATTTTCTGCTTTTGTTTTTGTGCTTGCTTTTTGCATTGTTCCCTGCACTTCTGTGGAGGTCAGCCAGGCCCCTCCAGGGGGCTTGTGCTCCTCTCAGTTTGTCTGGAGCCACTGTTGTTTGTTCATTTGCTTTTTACTGTTTTTTCAGTGGCTGCGGCTTAATTTTGTTACACCAGAGAACTGATTTAGGTGGTAGAGGTCGTGTGATCTCAGGTGTTTTTGCAATCAGTAGAGCTGGTATTTTTTAGGGTTTTTTTGATTGCAGTGAGTATCCTTTCCTGTACTTTTCTGTCTATACAGATTGGGCCCCAGCGTTTGCTCATTCTATTTTCTGTCTGTGTCAGTGCTTCTTCTTGTCTAACCGCCATTACATGTTTGGGGGCTTCCTATTTTCTTTGGGGATCTGATCCGGGGCAGATAGCTTTCATCTTTCTGCCTTTAGGTGTAGTTATCTCTCAGTCTGTGACGAGGCGTCTAGGATCAACGTAGGAACGCTCCACGGCTACCTCTAGTTGTGTGGTTAGTTCAGGTTTACTGCAATCCAATAGGTTCCAGCCTCTCTGATGTATTGCCATTTTTTGCTTACTCTCCTCAGCTACCGAAACATAACACTGTATAATATAATGTACTGCCATAGGTAGTTTGAATAACATAATGCACCCCCATAGGCAGCCTCTATAGCATAATGCAGCCCCCCATAGGCAGCCTCTATACATAATGCAGCCCCCCATAGGCAGCCTCTATAGCATAATGCAGCCCCCCATAGGCAGCCTCTATAACATAATGCAGCCCCCCATAGGCAGCCTCTATAACATAATGCAGCCCCCTAAAGGCATCCTCTACAACATAATGCAGCCCCCATAGGCAGCCTATATAGCATAATGCAGCCCCCATAGGCAGCCTCTTATAACCCCCATAGGCAGTCTCTAAAAAATAAATAAATATATACTCACCTCTCTTCCTCCTGGTTCTTGCACTGATTCAAGTTCCTGCTCGAGCAGTGACTTCATCACGCCCACTGTTCAGTGTCAGTGACGTCAGAGGCTGAGAGGGGGAGGATGGAGAAGGAGCATAGCGCTCCTTCTCTCATCAACTTGTGATGATTTGCGGGGGGCCCACTGCTGGCACAGGGCCCCCCAGCCTGCTCAGGGGCCCCATAGTGACTGGGTGGCAGAGCAGGGAAATCGATTCTCCCGGCTCTGACAAAAAATGTAACTGCATCTGCGCGCTGTGTTCGCCGATAGAGTTACAGTAGCGTAGCTCTGGGTGGTCCCCCTCAGAGCACAGGGCCCGGGGCGATGGCCCCCTCTGCCACCCCGGTAGCTATGCTACTGATCTGAAGGGATGTCACAGTGTAGAGTGATCATCCTTATTCTCATTTGCACATGGAAACAAGAGAAGCAATTAAATGAAACTGAAAGGGAGAAGATACAGATTAGATATTAGAGAAAACTTTTTGACAGTGAGGGTGATCAATGAGTGGAGCAGGTTGCCATGAGAGGTCATCATGAGTTCTCCTTCAATAAAAGATTTCAAACATAGGCTGAACACACTTCTGTCTGAGATAGTTTAGTCAATCCTGCGCTGCATTGAGCAGGGGGTTGCACACGATGACCTTTTTTAGGTCCCTTCCAACTCTATCATTCTATGATTCTATGATTACTGTGATTGGCTGATACCTTGATAGGTATTAAAGGTATCAACCACTGAGGACTCTCAAGTCTAAATATTTTTCTATCTACTGGCTAACACGGTACGAAGATACACATCTTTCCTATATGTGATTGGCTGGTCGCATTTTCTCTTCAAAGGTTATAAAAGGACAGGCGCCACCATGCTTGACACACTGATAACATTGCATAACTCAGGGAAAGTTGTGATTGGAAGGAGAGAACAGTTATCCAGACCTGTGTGTGCACAGTTTAACTAAAGGTACTGCCACACTACACAATCCCGCTAGCGATCTCGTTAGCGTCGCATACTAATGAGATCGCTAGCGGGATTGTTTCTATATCGCTAGTAGCTACCTAATTTAGCGATATCGCTGTTAGCGATCTCCTTAACGACTTTAGCGGTACAAAAGTACCGCTAAATCGCTAAAAAAGGTGCCACACTCAGCGATTAGATACTTACCAGCGGGACGCCAGCGATGAAAATAGGGTCCGGAACGATCAGGACGACGGACGAGATCACAGCAGGGCCACGTCGCTGGTAGATGCCGCACACAACAACATCGCTAACGGGATCGCTAAATAGTGACGTTTTTTAGCAATCCCGTTAGCGATGTTGTTTAGTGTGGCATACCCTTAAACAAAAGAAAGACTGGAAAGACACAAAGTGCAATATAGGGTCTTATCTGGGTAAAACCGTCAAAAGAATTGTCTAATGGTGCTCACGTGGTCAAGTTGTGTGCACACAACTACTGATAATGTTTAGTCTGCTGCAGACCCACGAGAAGATGAAAGTGCAGGTTATGAAGAAACAAATGGGCTAAATCTGCTTTGCCATGTGGAAAGAATGAAGGATGGCAATCCTAGTATAAGGCCGGCAGCATACTAACGTAGAATACAGGCGAGTGCTATGCGAGAAAACATGGCATAGCACTCTGCCCAATGTTAATCTATGTGGCAGCTCACATCACCGTTTATGTGACGTCGACGCGAGCGCCATGGGAAGTTTTTCTACAGCGGTAGTGCTGATGTCAGAAAGGTGAAGTGAGTTCATTGGCCGTGAAATCGCAGGACCTTTCAGATGGCACCACGAGCAGGAGAACTTTCTCACGCTCGCAGTGCCCTCAGATAGGGAATAGCAGGTTACAGGTAGACACTGAGCACAGTTTGCTGGATGACAGGCTGTATGGACGCATCATACATCCATGCAGCCTTCCATCTAGAAGTAGCAGAGCTAGACCTGTGATGGGACAAGTGGATTAACAGCATCTCTGCTGAAAGGTGAGGAATATTGTTTTTTTTTTACCTCTTTTGCAAATGACGATGACATCGGGGGAATAGGCGAGGTCATAAGTATGGCTTAATTAAGATTCATAAAGGAGTCTGTGTCTTTCTTTCAATTAAAGGACTCTTTTCTAGGTGTCTGTGTTTTCTTACAATGTGACTATGGGGTTAGTAAAGGAGGCGTTTTATTGATGCCTCTCCATTACTAACCTCGGTGCTTGATGTCACCTGACAATACAAAGGTGACATCAACCCCCAACTATCACCCCACTTGCCACCACTACAGGGCAAGTGGGAAGAGCGAGGCTAAGTGCCAGAATTGGTGCATCTTAGAGATGTGACTTTTCTGTTGTGGCTGAGAGCTGATATTTTTAACCTGGGGGGACAGTATCCATGGCCCTTTCCTAAGCTATTAATATCAGCCTGCAGATGTCTGCATATTCTTTGCTGATTATTAATTATAGGGGGAACCCACGTCATTTTGTTTGGGGGGTCCTCCAGTTTTATAGCCAGTAAAGGCTAATTATACAGCTGTGAGCTAATATTAATAGCCTGGGAAGTTCTATGGGTATTACCACCTTCCCAGGCTATAAACATTGGCCCCCAGCTGTCAGCTTTCCCTCTGCTGGTTACGAAAATTGCGCAGGAGCCCGCGCCATTTTTTTCAGAAAAATAATCTTTTATTAATTAAATACATGTTGTAAGCTTTTCAGGGGATATAGCTCTGGGATCGCCGTCTTGGGGACGGAGTGGCATATAAACAGTTCACTCAGACAGCAGTTCTGGTGTAAAAACTGGCCGCAACCAGCTTTATTAAAGTCCACAGCAAACAATAGGTGATAAAACGAAATCATAAAAAGAAAACCTAAGCCCCTCGGCTACTCACTACACACATGTAATGTCCCTTTCTATCAGGAACCAGGCTCTACCAGCCTGGGCCAAAACAATACATATGATATATGTTACCAGTATGGAGTTTCACAGATACTCTTCTTTATGTCTGAAGGCACCTCCAACGTCCAGACTTGAGAGAGATCCCCTCCTATTCAGTAGTCACCAGCATGGAGTGTCGCAGAGTCTCCTCTTTGTGTCCGGGGTACCTCGGGCACCCAGACAGAGAGAGCTCACCTCCCGGAGTCTCCTTCTGTGCCTGGACTCCTGTCCAGACTGAATGAACTCCGTGACTGTGCTCCCAAGCACCTACTTCTGGCTTCCTAATCAACACCTGAGTGGGTTCAGGTCTGAGCTGCAAGCGTGTACTGAATGGCAGGTGTAGTGACCTTTCTTTACCACCAGGTTTACAAAGCCACACATTTCGCTCATACCAGTCAGCAAGGTACTTAGGTGAAATATACACCTCATTCAACACATATTCCTTCACTGTCTCACATATCCCCCCCTCTTCTCCAGACCGGAGGGCTGGTCATCCAGACCGGAGGGCTGGTCAACAATCCTAAAGAGACAGTGAACTCCGGACCAGTTATGGCCAACACCAAGTTCATCTTCACCATTGTCATCTGTATCTTCACCTAAAGCAACCGCACTACGCTGTACCGTCCCAGGCCTATGCTCTCTGCGGGCCTCGGGTGTCCTGCACGGTTTCAGCTTGACCTTAGTGCCAGCCTCAGTCTCGGTATAGTGCCTCACCAGAGAAGTACGACCAGGCACGTCAGAACACCTCTGCTGATTCTTCCTCAGAAACTTTCGTACCTCCTGTTTTTGGGGCACTGACCCTGTGTCACCAACTGTCACAGGAGGTATAGGGGTTTTCTCAGCTTTCTCTAATTCCCCCTGAACTTTTTTAGCACATCTACTTTCTTAAATATCAGTTGATTCATAAATTCTATTTCACAGAACTTAAGCGCCTCTGTCATGGTCTCTGACCATTTTGAGCCACACTGTTCAAATGATTGGCACTGTAGAGGGAGCTGATCGTTTTTCTTTTTCGGTACACATACTTCATCCTCTTCTTGTACAGGCTCACTTTGCATAAGACTCAGAGCTCTTACTTCTTTCTCCAGGAGATCCTCATGGCTCTGATCACGCTCCTTCATCACAGTTTGGAGTTTTTTCTGAGAAGTAATCAATTCATCTTGTACCTGTGCAACCACTTTTTCTCGATCCGGCAAGGCACCACAAACACCTTCCCTTTCACCTCGTGATCTCTGGAGCAACTGCTGGAACCGCTCATGTTCCCGGCGAAGAGATGCCCCATCCAGTTCACACTGCTGCAGCTGCTTGCGTAATGCAACATTATCAGTCTTCATTTCTTTGGTGGAAACCTCATGGATACGCATCTTCTCCTGTAGTTGTTGGACGTCCTTTACGTCTTCGGCCCCTTCTTCAGGCTCTTCTGGTAGGACATGCTCAGAAGCCCTACCATCAGTCTTCTCTTTCACCACGTTCTGCCTCCCATCTGGGCTCCCGTGTGTCTGTAGCGGCAACGGAGTGACACACCGCTTTTCCCATTTGTTGGGACGTGGCTCCGATGTAGACTCCATGAAAGTGCGCTTGAGCTCACCAATGCCAGCCTGATGTCTCAACATCTCATCTTGTGATTTATCCAGATCCTTGGTATCACTCGGGAACACCGCTGGGGCTCCGGGCGCCGAACTTCCAGCCTGAGCTTCACGAGTTGCAGCTACTGATGAGGCATCTGGTTTGGTGTCTACCACTTCTATGGCTTTTTCCACCTCTGCAGCATCACCTTCAGAGTCCTTGGCATGATGCAGATCCACACCACACACCGACAACTTCTCATCTTCAACAGCATCCACTTGTGCTGTGTTCAGGTTCAGAGTCCTGCCTTTAAAGCTCAACTCTCCTCCTTTCACCTTAGTCTTCGCCAGGGAATCGGCCAACTGTAAAACATCTTCAGATGCCATCTTCTGTCTGGCTGTAAGGTCGGCATCAGCTTTCTTCTCAGGACTCTCAACCTCCTCTGCTACCATGCCTTCCTCATTTGCACTGGTTGCTTTATGGTCATCAGATGATTCACTATCACTATCCCTGTCTGACCCCTTTTTCTCAGCCACATCTGGCTCACTGTCAGGGTTATACAATTCATTTTCATTCACATCCTGCTCACTGTCAGGGTTATACAATTCATTTTCATTCACATCCTGGTCACTGTCAGGGTTATACAATTCATTTTCATTCACATCCTGATCTGGAACCTTAGTTAACATGTCATCCACAACATTAACTTCACCATCTGGTCCCTCAAGTATGTGACTATGTGACAACCCCAGCACTATACTTCTATATAGCTCAGGTACTAGGAGCTGACTCACGACCTCACCCTGGACTTCAGTGTCCCTATACAATAGGCTATTGTCCATGGCAGCATGGGGAAACCTCTCCTCAGAGCCAGGCTCCTGGGAAACCTCATTTAGAACAATCATATTTTCCTGTGCCGTCCTAAGAGTGGGGTCTCGCCACTGCTCACTCTCAAAATTGTCACAGGACACAGGTAAGTCAGGGACACTCGGTTCCCGAGAACCACCATCCTCGTCTCCCAACATCACCTGCAAAGGAATTTCATCACTATCACAGTCATCATTATTATCAATATCATTATCATGACTATGATCAGTATCATCATCACTATCATGATCATCATCACTATTATTATCAGCCTCAGCATCATTATCATGGTCATCATCATTATCATGATCATCATCATTATCATTATCATCATCATCATTATCATGGTCATCATCATCATCATCATTATCATTATCATCATCACATAAGTTTAACGGCCCACTAGCATTGTGTTCCGCCCCTCGGGACTGCGCACCCTCAATAGGAGCTTCATCACACTGTCCAACAGAATCGCCCTTCCCCAGAGATCCTTAGACCAGGGAAAATCATTACCCAATATAACGGGGTGCACCAGGGTCTTCACTACCCCCACTTCACATGAAACCTCCCCGAGTTTGGGGACCAAGTCCACGGCAGTCTCTGGGTAGACTTTGGTGTCTCCATGGATGCACACCACACTCAGGTGTTTATCAGGGATGAAGTCCCTATCAATCAGGCTGTTACATACGGAAGTCACTTGACTCCCTGAGTCCAGGAGGGCCTGTGCTGAGCAACCATTTGTAACCACCGGGGACACCTGTGGTCCAGTCTCTTCGGCTGCGGTGGTCACACACACAGGTTCTGCGCAGAGAGAGAAGGACCTGCCAACATCACGGCACATAGGCTCCTCCTCTAGTGGACAGCCGGCTGCAATTTCAGACATCTCCAACACTGTCTACCACAATCACCCTCCCATATGTCCCCTCGGGCCTGAACCCGTCTATCAACATACCCCATGTCCCCAACAGCTGGAACGCTCTTACCGGGAGAGTTCGGCGTCCGGGAACTCTGAAGTGACGACCGCTCAGACGGCTGGTCACGGAGGCAGTCTTTGGGGCCAAAGTACCTTTCTCTCTGTACCTCAGGAGGAAGTGCTCGGGTGTAGCGGTCCACTGTCACCTTTTCGACCCTTTGGGCAGGGTTGCTGACGGCAGACTCCCAACTGTATCTCCAGTCATGGACTCTCCTGGCACGGACTGCAACCGTAACACCCAGCCGGGCAAGAATCTCCTCTTTCAGTTTGGCATAGTCTCTGCTGTCCTGTTCGCTCAGGTCAACACAGACCTTTTGGGGTTCTCCAATCAGATAGGGTGCGACCATCATGGCCCATTCAGATAGGGGCAGATTCTCCTTCTCTGCCAGTCTCTCAAACCTAGTGAGATATACCTCCACATCATCACGAGGTGTCATCTTTTTCAAGGACCGTCTTACCGCCTTCTTTACAGCGGACAACGCAGGTACCTTCACAACATTACTTCGGGACGCGGCACCGAAATCCTTTTTTTGTGCTGCCATCCACTCAACAAATAACCAGTTATTCTCCTGCTGCTGCTGCAGGAATTGCTGCTGGGCCTGCTGCATGCGCTGCTGGTGCTGCAGGCGCTGCTGCTCCATGCTCCGCTGGGCCTGGACCAGGTACTCAATGAGCTCCTCCATACTGCTGGACTTATCTGTCTCAACCACGGCATTCTTATGTTGCACATTAACTTGCGCCATTTGTTCAAACAGCGCCTCCATGCTGTCATCCATGCTGTCAGACCTCTCCGTCTCAACACCGGCAGTCTTCACTCAAGACATACATACTACACAGCTTTTTTCCACAGAAAGTTCAGCTTGCTGTGCAAACACCCTTTTTTTTTTTTTTTTTTTTCTTTTGCAAAGTCTATTACGGCTACTGTCTCTTTAAGACTGCTCCACAGACGTTTATTTTGCTGCTGCACATTCCACAGTCATTTTCACAACAAGTTCAGCTTTGCTGTGCATACATTTTCTCTCTGCAGACCCTATCAGGGCCACTGTCTCTCCAAGACTGCTTCAATAGACGTTTCTCTTGCTGACAAACTCTTTTTTTTTTTTTTTTTCAAAGTCTTCAGCCACTGTGCTGCCCTAGCATTCAAGCACCAATTGTAAGCTTTTCAGGGGATATAGCTCTGGGATCGCCGTCTTGGGGACGGAGTGGCATATAAACAGTTCACTCAGACAGCAGTTCTGGTGTAAAAACTGGCCGCAACCAGCTTTATTAAAGTCCACAGCAAACAATAGGTGATAAAACGAAATCATAAAAAGAAAACCTAAGCCCCTCGGCTACTCACTACACACATGTAATGTCCCTTTCTATCAGGAACCAGGCTCTACCAGCCTGGGCCAAAACAATACATATGATATATGTTACCAGTATGGAGTTTCACAGATACTCCTCTTTATGTCTGAAGGCACCTCCAACGTCCAGACTTGAGAGAGATCCCCTCCTATTCAGTAGTCACCAGCATGGAGTGTCGCAGAGTCTCCTCTTTGTGTCCGGGGTACCTCGGGCACCCAGACAGAGAGAGCTCACCTCCCGGAGTCTCCTTCTGTGCCTGGACTCCTGTCCAGACTGAATGAACTCCGTGACTGTGCTCCCAAGCACCTACTTCTGGCTTCCTAATCAACACCTGAGTGGGTTCAGGTCTGAGCTGCAAGCGTGTACTGAATGGCAGGTGTAGTGACCTTTCTTTACCACCAGGTTTACAAAGCCACACATTTCGCTCATACCAGTCAGCAAGGTACTTAGGTGAAATATACACCTCATTCAACACATATTCCTTCACTGTCTCACAATGTACAGTAAGCTGCACACACTGTACTAATTGTATTTGTCAGAGACAGCTATATATCTATCTATTTTATGTGTATTTACTGTATGTAAACCATTTCTTCTATCCTGTCGGCTCCTGCAGTGATTTTACAGTACGCGGCAGATGAATTGCCAACTTTTCTTGTATCTATCTATGCAATATATATATACATATACAGTACAGACCAAAAGTTTGGACACACTTTCTCATTCAAAGATTCTTCTGTATTTTCATGACTATGAAAATTGTAGAATCACACTGAAGGCATCAAAACTATGAATTATCACATGTGGAATTATACATTACACTTTACAAAAAAGTGTGAAACAACTGAAAATATGTCTTATATTCTAGGTTCTTAAAAGTAGCCACCTTTTGCTTTGATGACTGCTTTGCACTCAGAAAAGGTGAACGGATGGAAACAAAAGCAGCCCGCCTCTTAATATGAGGGCGTTAGTAATAGGTTGCAAGTCAGACACTGTGCTTCACATTTATCTGTGTGACTTGCGTCCTGTGCAAGCCGATATCAATGTGCATTTTTTCTACTAGGCAATTAACCCCTCCATATTAGGTGTTGGGGTGGCTTTTTTTATCAGTAGTTTGCACCTGTGCTGCACTCTGTCTTTATTAGTGGAGGCCTGCTGCATCCTGCTAGATGTGCATTTGTCATCAGACAGTGTTGGTGAAGGCCAGATTTCATGGTATGTTAGCTGTTTTTGATTTTTTATGTTACTTGCAACAGCTACCTAGCCAGCAATCTCGCTTAGTGTGAAACGCAGCGATGACCAGCCCCCCTGCTGGGTATCGCTGATCATTGTTGAATGGCCTGGACCATTTTTTCATCATTGGTGTCCCGCTGGCCAGCACGCATCGCTGCGTGTGACAGCGGGAGACCAACGATCAGAGAGTTGGGAGCTGGTATCCAATGTACATATCGGGTAACTAAGCGCTGCGACGTGCCTAGTTACCCGATATGTGCCCTGGATACCGGCTCCCAGCTTCTGCAATTTTTAGCACAGTACCAGTACAGTACTACAAGAGATATGAGTTGCAGAGTACTCACACTGTTTTTTTTACAGCATGTGCAGTCGCTGTCTCTCACTCCAGGTGCATCCTGTCCCTACACTCATTAGAGAATAATGCCTGCAGCACTCATGATCCAGCCTTTATACAGGCCTGCTCCTATTAATGGCATGCCTGTGATGGCTCCAGAAGTAACCACAGTCTAAAGGCTTGTTGATTGGCTGCGCTTCAGCCTTTCAACAAGCTTTATTAGACTGGCGAACCTGAACAGGAAACTGGACATACAGTATAAAGTCCATGTTCGCGGTTCGGTACCAGACACTAGGTGTTCAGTATGAACCTCGACCTTTCCAATTTGGTTTCGTTCATCCCTAGTAGTAGGGTCACCAAATGAGGTTGCTTTTAATCCTTTTGAAAAGTTTATTTGTTAGAAACCATTGCCAAATAAACTACTTGCCTGTTTACTGGGTAGACTTGAGAGAATGGTAAAAGCACAAAATACAAATGTAACCATGCATTTTTATTTAATTTCCTGACTAGCTGATATCTAATTCCCATGTCATGCCAGCCTGTAGGACATCAATTTAAGTGGTTTTGATCTAGCAGTTCATATTTGCCAACTGATAACCATCATCAGCATGTGAGCAGCATATAATCTAAACCAATTGAAGTTCTTACCTATATTTTTAGCAGATACCAAGTGCATAAAATCAACCTGAGGAACAACTTAAAGGTTAGAACACATAGTTTGATATACATCAACTTTGCACAGAAAAATTCTGGGGTCCTAGACATTAAGAACAGGATAAGTGTTCAATTTCATTGTTAGATGCTTTCTTTCAGAATGGGTTCTAAACATTGATGTTGCTATCATCAGAGACATGTGACTTGTCAATTGCATTATGCCATGGATTTCTTGCCAACAGGTGCGGAATGATCACAATCGCAGAGGGTGAATCAAGTCATTATACCAGGAAAGGGATGCATTATACTGGGAAGAGGCCAAGGATGCAGGACAATATACTAGGAAAGGGAAACATTATATCAGGAGAAACTCGGGATGGAGACAATATAGCAGGGTGGAGGACATTATTACTGGAAGGGTCTCAGGATGGGGGACATTAAACCAGAAAAATGCCAAGGAAGCAGGACATTGTACCTGGAAGGGTCAAGTATGGGAGATATTAATGCAGGTAGGGATTTATCATAAATCGATGATGTCAGAGAAGATAAGGATCAAGCAGTTTGATTTCAAAAGACAAATCCTTCTGTTCTCCAACAAGATAAGCAGCTAATAGAAATGTCTGGAACTGGCTTTCTCCTTCACCCTGATAATGAGCTGTACAGTATGGAATCATCGGCCGAGATAGCTACTCACCTGACAGTTAACTCCTGTGTATAGGCACAAAAATGAAATGTTTCTATTGATATTGGTCAGCTGCAACTTTTTGTTGCCAATAGTGGATATGTTGGAATATGTTTGCTGCAACAACTCCATTTCTGCCTATGAGTGTTTAGTTGCTAGATTATGCTGTTTATAAAGTTAAAAAAAACCTCCCAAAGGCTCACACAGGGAGAGCATGTGATTGTATTTCCTATTTTTCCTGTGTCAGTGCATGAGAGAAGCAGCCTGCTGTAGATGCAGGACAGATAAAGACAGACAAATGCTTTCTTCCTGATCTATTAATAAGCTTATCATATATTGTTCCTGTTTGTTCCTGAATAAAGAAGCTCTGTTGTCACACGCTTGGAAATCAACCTGAATAATCTGCTGCCAAGAGGACACCATGCTGTCTCCAACACAAATTGTCTCTTCAGAGAGGAAGAAGACTTGAACTCTAGTGCCAGCTATTGGAAGTAACAATCCTACAAGTAATTATTGACACTTTAACGAGCCTTGAAATACAACAGGATAAAAGCCAAATAATAAGCTCAATTTGTAGATATGGTGTTTCGGGGTACTGCCTCTTATCTGTACAAAATATGAGATCTGATTTGGCTGGGTGAGAGGATAATGGTACTGTCACACTAAGCGAGATGGCTAACGAGATCGCTAGAGAGTCAGCAATTTTATGACGCAGTAGCGATCTCGTTAGCGACGCAGCTGTGTGTGACATGTAGCGGCGATGTGGCCCCCACTGCGATGTCGCTGATTGCTTATGAACGTTCTGAGCTGTTTTTTAGTGGTTGGTGTCCCACTGGTGAGCCTGAATCGCTAAGTGTGACACCCTTTATGGACGACTTTACCAGCAGCGCAGGCGGGACTAGGTTTTCCCAACGACCGCAGAGGTCATTATACAGATCGCTGATCTCTGTTTTTGGAAGCTAACTAGCGATCACATACGATCGCACCAACGATCTCGCCAGGTCGTGTCGTTGTCGTGATCGCTGGTGCGATCGCTAAGTGTGACAGTGCCTTAAGACTGGAATCTAAGAGGTAAGGTTTCTTCTTATGGAGTCTTAGACTCTCACCTAGCCAAATCAGATCTCATACCGTATTTTCCGACGTATAAGATGATTTTTTAACCCCTGAAAATCTTCTTAAAAGTAGGGAGTCGTCTTATATGCCGGGTGTTGTCTTTTAGGGCGGGTACGGACCAATCATCATATGGTGGAGGGGAGTGGTCCCATGACAAAGGGAAGGGGTGTCTCACAGGGAAGGTGTTGGAGTATCCCCCTATTACCTCAATGTGGCAGCGGTGCTCTCTGCGAGTCTCTGTGCTGGGGGGCGGCAGTGGCGACTCCTCTTTCAGCAGCACAGTGGCTCTGTGCTGGGGCGGCTCTTTGTGCAGAGTCGGGGCTCCGTCGGCATTTCCTCAAAGCCCAGAGGCCCAGGCAGCTCCATTGCTGCGATGCGATGGCCTCCGAGAAAATGGCAACTGCATGCTCAGATTCAGATCTCGTCCCAAGATCTTGGGAGATGAGATCTGAAACTGAGCATGCTCCGCCCCCAGTGGCAATTTTCCTGGAGGCCACTTTATCGCAGCAATGGAGCTTCCGGGGCCTCCGGGCTTTGAGGAAATGCCGGCAGAGCCCCAACTCTGCACAAAGAGACGCCGCCCCTTCAGCATAGAGCCCCCATGCTGATGAAAGAGGAGCCGCCACCGCCGCCGCCCCCCAGCACAGAGACCCGCAGAGAGCACGGCTGACAAAATGAGGTAATAGGGGGATACTCCAACACCTTCCCTGTGAGACGCCCCCTCCCTTCATCATCGGGACCACTTCTCCCCACCGTATGCAGATTGGTCCGCACCTGCCTTATAAGATGACACCAGGCGTATAAGAAGACCCCCACTTTTAAGAAGATTTTATATTTTAACTGGAAAAGTTGGGGGGTCGTCTTAAACTCCCAGTCGTCTGACGAGGGGCAATTTCCCAAAACATTGTGTCTACAAATTGAGATTCTGATTTGGCTTTTATCCTAAGTCATATTTCAAGGCTCTTTAAAGGGTCAAAAATGACTTGTAGGATTGCTACTTCCAATAAATGATGCTAGAGTTCAAGTCCTCTTCCTCTCTGAAGAGACAATTTGCATATTTAATTTCCCAGAGAATCATGCAGGGTGTTTAAGTCTCCTCATACTGTTTTGCCAGCACTAATTTGTCCAAAAACATGGAGAGTGAACTCAATGCTAATTGGCCCCAGGAATCACATGACATTGTTTCCCGAGAGAGCCAATGCTGACACCACTGGAACAGTGCCGGCACCAAAGGTGAGTATAGTTGTTATTATTTTACAAGGGGAAAACATTAGGTTTGAGAAG
Source organism: Oophaga sylvatica (assembly GCA_033576555.1). Taxonomy (NCBI): domain Eukaryota; kingdom Metazoa; phylum Chordata; class Amphibia; order Anura; family Dendrobatidae; genus Oophaga; species Oophaga sylvatica. The sequence continues at coordinate 852,414,707 of JARQOD010000001.1, read as the reverse complement.
GGGTTGTCCGATTAGTAGACAGCCCCTTTAGGCATACCAAGCAATTTAAACTTAGTTTGTAACTTATATTTTATAACTTATTCTATTAATTTGAGACAGACATTTATGATGGTTGGATAGATTTACATTAAGAAAGACTTATGATGCTACAGTGGTTTACATTAGAGAGTATTTGTATAACACAAAGCTTTGTCATAACTCAAAATCAAAATATAGTATAAATAGCTATAAAATATGGTCTGCCACTACTATTCTATATAAAAAAAATATTACTACAGAAATGCAGTAGAATTACATTGTGGCAGTCAATCTATACTATAGTCTTCAGTTTATGAAAAATTATATAGGCAGAACTAAACAAAAAATATGCACTTACACATAAGATTGTAATGTATCCTGGAGTTTAATGGCCTTGTGTGCTGCTGCATAATGTGAATTGCTTCATAAAATTTGATGCAGTTTTACCTCTGCAGCATACTTATTTTCAAATTAAATAAAGTACAAAGTGTTTCATGTGCTGTAATTCACAATAGACCTCACTTTGCATGCTGATGCATGCTTTTTTAAAAGATGTTACTCCTTATAAATTATTCCTTTGCATTTATGCGTTCTGTAACTCATGAAAGAAAGCATTTTCTGTCGTCTTAATTCTTGCACAAGTATACATTATATTAAAACAAGTGTCCAAGAAGATTTGCAGATCTGGTTAAAGCACAATAACCCAGTTACTTAAGAACTACAGGAATCCTGCTTGTGTCGCTGTATCCTGCATTACTGATAATTTAGTTTTTCTCTTCATGTAGAATAAAATATTAATGACAATATTCAGGCCAGGACTTTGGATACAATGTTAAATTGAATGTGCAGGTTAGTTCATAAGGTTTGTGACTTTTACTCTTCATAACTAAACTTGCTTCTTATGGCTTACTGCATTTTTTAACTCATAAATAATCAGCCGTTGTACATAGAATATTGATAGCATTATGCCAAAAATTGAACACTTGCTCTCATCTAATCCTTTAAAAAAAAAAAACAGACAGGAGTCTAAAAATGTGCAGACAGCTTCAAACTACCCCGTCTGACACCCTGTTCCATTCTCCTTGGCCACCAGATCAGGGCATCTTGGGAACCTCTTCTGCTTACTAAGTGGCTGCAACATCATGATGTTGTAGGAGCCTTGAAAGCGGCAGAGGAGTCCAGGATGCCGAGCAGAGGATTGCTGACACAAAAATGAACACTGTCCTAGTTAGGCTACCATGGAGGATCAAACTGATTGTCGGTCCTAGGTATTTCAAATTTTTTGTCCATCTCTGCATATGACCAGAATGGTGCTGGCATTACCCTCTAGAAGCTTCACATGATGAATATTCTTCTGATCCATTCTTTAACTTCCATTTATAACACAAAGTTCTCTATTATATTATTGGTGTCATTGTGTGACTGTAGGAAAACCAAGGAAGAGGGACTTATACTGTCCCTTAAACTAGTGGAGTCCTAACTATTCCTACCCTAGGGCTACCCCTGAAGGTGGAGATGCCGGTGTCTCGTACCTCTTTGTGCTCCTACAAAATCCTAAACTTCTCCCACCATCCCCCTAGAGAGGAAAGGGGCAGGAGTGAAAGGGTAAACACAGGCTGGACAGACAGGGGAAATCCAAGAAACAATCAAACGGCACACACACATGATAAGATACGAAGGGGAAATGGGTGCACAGTAAAGAGGCAGAAAAGCAATACGAAAAAATGCTAAAAGGTGAATAGAGATATTCACCACAAACCACATGCAATAATCCCAAAATGACTAAGAGCGACTCTCCAGACCACTTTCTCCAATGAAGTTAGAAACAGAATAAAGTTTCTATTGCTCGCATAGAGGGAAACCAGACACAGGTTTATATAATGGAAGGGTGAGGTTCCAGTCCCTTTCCATGTCACAAGAAGCCTGTTGTCACGCTGTCTCTGTATACAGGAGGACCGGGGTCTATGCTGACCCTAAGCTGGGGTCCTGACTAATCCCTCTACCTGGAGGTACTGTTGATGGTCAGAGGTCCAGGCCGCCAGTGTAACCCTATCTCCTGTGAATCCCTAACCACTGTAATCTAGTCCTGAGAAGGACCCTGATTACCACCACAGGGAACAGGAAGGTAACTGCCTTCACACACACAGTATAAGACAAACGAGACAGTACAAGGGGTAAAATAAAAGACCACCTTGCATACAAAACTACCACTACAGAGGGAACACCAACGGGTAAGGAGATAAATAATAAAGCGAGGAGAGGAGAAAACCACAACAGGTACTCTTAGCTTTAGACTTCTCAATACGATCCGCTCTGCTGGTCTGCATGAATGCTTTCACCGACACTTCCCTAGCAGACAGGCAGGTATTTGAAGGAATCCAATTATCGCAACATTAATTGCAGCTGAGCGAGGCTGGTCTTGTCCAGCACAGAGAGAGGGAGAATTTAACTCTCTCACTGCCGAAAAACACTCAGCAGCAGAAACTTCGCTGTGAGAAGTCAGGGTGTGCAATCGCGACGATCTTCGCAGCGACACACCCGTGACACCTGTTAACTCATAAATGGACGTTTAGATTTAAAGATGACCTGTGCTCAGCTAATTACTGCAATCTTCTAATCTCAGATGTAGCACAAGTTTCAGCAGAGAGGCACATTGATGACATTTGGTTTAGCCTTATGCTCCTTAATTCTTACAGTCACATTTCTTTATTTTACACATGAGAACAGAACTTTGGACTTAAATGATATGGCTGTTTTGGGGGTATTTTTTCTGCACTACTGTAATATTTCATTAAAACTTTAAGAACAATTTGGCTTCTTCAGCTCTTACGTACCACAGTACATAACACACTGCGGAACAAATCTGTCACTAACTTCATCTGATGACATGGTTTGTAACTCTTATGTTTCTTCTCTTGAATGACTATCCAAGCTCAATTATGAATCAAATTGGATCAGTTAGAAATTAAAGTTGACTTTTGAACTAGTCTTAAATCAGCTAAGGAAAGGTTGTTCTCCCAGATGTCCATGTTGCAGTGATTGAAAAAACATAATACTGTTTTGATTTTCTTTTTTATTACACTATTTACCAATCGTATTACCGCATATAATTGAGTAAAAGCTGACCCGAGTATAAGCCTAGGCATCTAATCTTGCCACGGAAAACTGGGTATGCTTATTGACTCGAGTTTAAGCCGGGTATGCATTTTCTCCTCATCTCTGTCCTGCTATGCGTGGCTCCCCACATCCTGTCCTGGTATGTGGCTTACCCATTTTGTCCTGTGGTATGTGTGGCTCCCCCCGTCCTGTCCTGGTATGTGTGGTCCCCCGTTTTGTCCTGATATGTGTGGCTCCCTCATCATTTCCTGCTATGTGTGGCTCCCCATCATGTCCTGCTATGTGTGGCCTCCCCTGTTGTATGCATGGCTCGGCTTCCCCAGTTGTTGTATGCATGGCTCGGCTCCCCTGGTCGTTGTATGCATGGCTCACCCTTCCCCCATCCAATCATTGTATGCATGACTCCACTTCCCCTGTCCCACTCATCCTCCTCACAACTTCGCTGTATCTAGTTGTCCTGGCGCAGTAGCTCTCGAGTGCTGAGCGGTCACGTGGTACCGCTGATTAAGGTAATGAATATGCACTCTACACCTATGAGAGTGGAGATGCATGCATATTCATTACCTTAATGAGCGGTACCACCTGACCACTCAGCACAGAAAGAGCTGCTGGCACCAAGACGGAGCTGCCGTGACGGAGATGCCGGGATGGAGATGCCGTGATGGTGCGAGGAGGGTGAGTATGATGTCTTCTGGAAACCGGCGGCTGCAGCTGCAGCTGTGACTGTGCCACAGCCCCCGGCTCCAGCCGCGGCTCCGCGTCCCCATCCCGCTGGCCTTCTGGACAATAATTCGTGTATAAGCCAAGGGGGGCGTTTTCAGCGCCAAAAAATGTGCCAAAAATCTTGGCTTATACACGAGTATATATGGTAATTGTTTTTATATGTTAATAAATCGGACAGTTGTGAATGCAGTGGTACCAAATACGTATGTGTATTTTTATCTTTTTATTGTTTTATTTTGAAAGGGGGAAAAGATGATTGATTTGAACTTTTAAGTTGTTTTTTTTTTTTTATATTTTTAAAAAAAATTCTACTCTTTACTTGCTTCAATAGACCCTTTAGGAGACTTGAAGCTACGATCATCCTATCGCCAATGCTATATATAGCAGTGCTTCAGCCCTGCTATGTGTAGCAAAAATCATCATCTCCTATGAAAGCCAGCCATGAGCAAGAGTTTATAGGATGACAAGCACAAGAGTCTTCTGCAGACCCCCGGCTGTCATGCCAAGCTATCGGTGCCCTGCGATCATGTGACAGGGGCGCCGATTGGCGGGTTTGTGACGTGTATCCAGTTTGCACGAGATTGACAGCGGCATTTAACATGTCAACAGCTGTGAGTGGATAGCGATTCCAATTGAGGCTATTAGGTGTACATGACATCTGATTAACCAGTTGATCAAATCAGCTGTTATGTAGCGGAAAAGATGAGGGCTCAGCGCCGCAGCACGCACAAAATGAGGGACACGACCTATGACATACTTATACGTCACAAGTCATGAAGGGGTTAAATTTCAGCAATTAACTTGTGCACTTTGAATGACCATATAATATTAACATCACATTATATGCCATTGCTGAAAGTTATATAATATGGCTGTAAATTGCGATATAAGAAGATATAAATTGTAAAAAGCCGTTTCCTTAAAGTGGGATTTAGTTTCTACTGCAATGCTCTGGATTGCAAAATATTGCAATATTGCAAATATTTTAATTTACACACAACGCAACACATGGATAATAGTATCTGATATAGCAATTAGTCACATGAAGTTCTGAATTCCATAGTTTGTGCAAAAGTCATATTAAAGTCTATAAGAAAATTAAAACCAAGTGTAGGTAAAAAAAAGTACAAAAGCACATAATGACCAATGTTTGTAGATAGCACACAAACCCAGTAATGCCACAAATTTGAGAATCCAGGATCTAGATGGCATGTCATCAAGCATCTTCAATTCTAGAAGAGGTTGTCAAGGATAACACATCAGCTTTGACATTCAAGTTATCAAAATGTTGTTAATATAAATACATAATCTTTTGTTTCCAAGGACTCTCTGTTCTAACACTATTATTTCTGTAAGAAGAGCAGAAAGAATAAAAGCCTTATTTAATTTCACTGTGTTTAGTTTGTATTGTATTTTATAACTTTGTAACTTTGCTATTTTATACACAATATATCATATTGTCCCTGAACTGAATTGCTCTATCCACAGTAAAGTGATATGGGGTATAAGCCCTGAGAACACTCGCTTGAGGAGAAGCTTTTTTAGAAACCCTACAATTTATTAAAGAAGCACACCCATCAAAGTTTTCATCCTCTTAATATATTGCAGTCATCACATTATATAGCACTGTGTATTTACAAATGCTCATTTTGATATTAAATCAGTCATCATGTGCTGCGAAAGATGTGCATCTATTGGACATGACATATAATGTAAATATACGTCATATGTCATGAAGGGGTTAATATCTTATTTTCCTTATCTTGGTCTCCCAGTAAGTAATCTGCATTACATTTTTCCTTAGTTTTTCTCTTACAGTTCATCAGCCGCAGTGATTGCACCTCATCTGTAAGTAGAGTGGAGCTTCTTGGCTTCATGGCCCCGTAGGAGCTGCCATACTTGGTAAAATAGCATTTACTGTCAAATATAAAGGCTATTTTTCCCAATGCTGCTAGACAAGTATGAGTGTGAAATTCTACGTGACATCAAGTAGAAAAATCGATCACCTCACTATCTGATTTTCGAAACTGGGGATGGGGCAAATGTGAGAATTTACAAAAACTGCTGAAAAGAAAAATTAAAATTGCTTCCTATTGCAATTATTGAATATGATGGTTTAATTTGAAATTACCTAAAAAGAATAAATGATCAAATCTGATTGGCTACTGCAGGCAACTGCTACATTTTTCCTCTGTTTTAATTTCTCCCACAATATGTGTTACTTACATAGCTATATTCAGCTATACATAATAAAACTATAAGTAACGCATGCTCTGTCTTATATTTTCTTTCACTACACACAGCTGTGTATTTTATCTGACCTCTTTTATAAAACCCATTTCTTCCTCTATTCCCCATTCTCATCTTATTGTCTCTCCTTCTGTCGACATTAGAAGTAGTTCCTTTGCAGACACAATAGCGGTGTTTTCTGTCTGAAATAGCGCCTGACAGCAATTGTCCCTCTATTCTAGGAAAATGCTTTCTCTGAGTTTAATAAGGTTTTTAATCATTCTGCTTGTCTCTCTGCACAATAGACTCGAAAGATCAAAAGAGTTAAAATTATAATATCTGTATAGGAATCACAGAAGTGTAAATAAAATAAAAATATTTACACCATGTATGAATATTGGATGAAGAGAGAGACGTCACAACTTATTCATGTTGTGGAGTTCTTATAAAATAAAGAGATGCTTAAGGCAATCTCGTGTTGCAAGTTTATTTGGCGACATCTAATGCTTTGAATGTAAATGAAAATCATAATTTCTAATATTTTTACCTTTGCTATAATATAATACCTGCTCTTTGGGGCTGTAAACAGCAAAAACAAGGGGGATAAGCAACACCGAGACAGAAAATGCAAGCTGGTAATTCTCCCTGATATTTAAATACCTTAAGCCCCCGTCTCACACAGCGATCTCGCTAGCAAGATCGCTGCTGAGTCACTAGTTTTGTGATGCAACAGCGATCTCCCCTGCGATATCGCTGTGTGTGACATTCAGCAACGATCAGCCCCCCTGCTGGGTATCGCTGATCGTCGCTGAATGTCCTGGACATTTTTTTGATCGCTGGTCTCCCGCTGGCAGGCACGCATCGCTGCGTGTGACAGGCGGGAGACCAGCGATCCGCTGGTAACCAAGGTACACAGCGGGTTTCCAGGCGCGGGGCTGTGCCTGGAAACCCAATGTGTACCTTGGATACCAGCGCCCTGATGCAGGGAGCTGGTAACCAAGGTACACATCGGGTTTCCAGGCACCGCGCAGCACCTGGAAACCCGATGTGTACCTTGGTTACCAGCTCCCTGCATCAGGGTGCTGGTATCCAGCGTACACTGCAGGTAACTAAGGGACGTTACCCGCAGTGTCGCTGTCCTGATTGCTGCCTGAGCTGCCTGTTTGGCAGCTCAGCAGCGATCACGTAACGACACACCAGCGATCCTGATCGTTGTCGGGATCGCTGGTGTATCGCTATGTGAGACGGGGGCTTTACTCTGGTTTTTTTCCATTTAAACAGTGTACCTTCTCCAAATGTTGCTGCTTCACTTATTCTGAAACATGTTTTCTTTTTTTTCTGTGTCCCTGCACGTCAAAACCTATGTCTCTCTCCCAGGAATAATTATGTAAATTTTCCTTTTAATTGACTGTCAAAGACCATAGAATTTCTCTGTGTTTGTGGCTGTGTCTTGAGTGGACAGTATGAATGGATTCAAAATGGATTGTCCAAGTAGTAGACAACCCTATTAATAGAATGTGGGTAATTTACAACCAGATATGGGATATTTCTTAGCTGGGGTAAAGACCTTTCTAGTCTAGGAGGTTGTTTAATTAAATTTGTAGAGCTATAAGTGTTAAAGCTTCTACTAAAGTCTGTTACACTGGATAAGTAGTTTCTCCTATCTTGTACTATATAGTGAATAACATACCTGCCAAATTCCAGTAATCTCTTGGCAGACACAGTTGCATAAATGAATACATTAAAAGAGAAGCTATAACCCAATAATTCAATGAATTATACGAATGGATTGAAAGTAACATTTTTGCTCACCATACAGTCGTATTCAGTATAAAGTCCATGTAGCCATATATTGTACTTTTCTGGATCCATTTAGGTAGGTTCCGGTTCAATATGCTCTCTAAAAGGTAACAAGCAAATGAAAAGCAAGTCCTTGGGTTTATTACAGAAAAACAGTAATATTTAAAGAACCACTAAACCTAAAGGTACTGCCACACTAAACAATCCCGCTAGCGATCACGATAACGACGCATACTAATGCAATCGCTAGCGGGATTGTTTCTTATAGCTAAGTGCGGCCACATTTAGCGATATAGTTAACGACGCTATCGCCGTTAGCGATCTTCTTAACGACTTTAGCGGTACAAAGTACCGCTAAATCGCTAAGAAAAGGTGCCACACTTAGCGATATATACTTACCCAGCGGGAGCGCCAACGAGAAAATAGGGTCCGGAACGATTCCAGCGACGAGCGAGATCACAGCAGGAAGCTCGTCGCTGGCAGATGCCGCACTGAACAACATCGCTAACGGGATCGCTAAATAGTGACGTTTTTTAGCGATCCCGTTAGCGATATTGTTCAGTGTGGCATACCCTTAACAATTAATGGAAACATGTTGTAGTTCTAGCACTGGTCACTACGGTAAGGGCAGAAGAATTAGGAGCTAAAATATAGTTGCATCATTCGTGCGTGACTCTAAATAGTACTAACTAGAACATGTAACATGAATGTATCTAGAAAGCAGTATTTAAGAAGAGCCTGCCAGCAGGATTTCAAAGTCAAATGACCTTTCATATGATATGGCTACTCATTCCTCCAAATACTGGAAATCATCAGTTGAATTGAAATACCAGTGGCCATGGTAGATCTGAATCCTCTGCTCCTCCAGCTCTATTTCCCTCCCACTGCTACCTCTTCCTGCTTAACTGATCACTCATTTGACTAAAGGGTATGCCACACTAAACAAGGTTGCTAACGAGATCGCTAAAAAACGTCACTATTTAGCGATCTCGTTAGTGACGCTGTTGTGTGTGGCATGTAGCAACGACGTGGCCCCTGCTGTGATCTCGCTGATCGTTCACTAGAGTTCTGGACTGTATTTAGATCGTTGGCGTCCCGCTGGTGACGCTATATCGCTGTGTCTGGCACCTTTTGTGAGCGATGTGCGCTGTTTTTTACATCGCAATGACCGTTAAAGTCGTTAATGAGATCGCTAACCGCTTATGAGTCGTTAACGAGATCGCTAAGTGTGGCAGCTACTAGCGACATTAAAACGATCACAAAAATGATCGCATTAGTATGCGTCGTTATTGTGATCGTTAGCGGGAGCGTTTAGTGTGGCAGTACCTTGAGGTTATACAGCTTAGAGGCTGTCAGTCAAGTAGGGTGGGGAATAGAACTGGAGTGACTGAGGCTTCAGATTGATCCTAGCCATCTACATATGAATTCAAACACTGATTTCTCAGTAATGGAGGAATGGACTGGCCATGTAAAATTATTGGTAGACTTGGCTTTGAAAAAACTACCTGTGAATTTCACAGTTTGATATATATAAAATGAGATTGTCAGCTCACCTCCTCCTCTGGTTATTATGTCCTCCAGGCTGCATGGATCTACTGGGTGAAGGTTGATACGCATTAAATAGTTAACATCCAGTGCCTCTTTTGACAAATGATCCCAGGAAATACAATGTTTCTTAAAACATCTATTTATTTCTTCATATTAAAAACAGGTAACAAAAAAGGTCAGGCGATTAAGACCTGCCTTTTCTTAAATTATGAGTGTATCCAAACTGCCTGACCTTTTTTTGTTACCTGTTTTTAATATGAATAAATAAATAGATGTTTTAAGAAACATTGAATTTCCTGGGATCATTAGTCCAAAGAAGCGCTGGATGTTAACTACTTAATATACATAGTTGAATTGTGAAAATCCTGCTGACAGATTCCATCTAAATCCCCTTCTTAAACTTCTTAAACTTAAGCTGACTGATGAATCAGATGATCAGGGGTTAGGGCTGGCTACACATTTGGTATGAATAGCTGATTATTTGATAAGTGATGGATAAGCAACTAATGCCAAAGCAAGAAACATGCTTTTGTCAGCTTCTCTGGCTAATTGTTCAAGCTGCTCTCTGTATATATGTCCTAAACAAGCACTTCGAAAAGGCTTATCGTGAACGAATCCCTTTAATGAAGAGAAATGGTATGTTATTCCATTATTTCCTTATATCATAAGATATGTACTATGTTATGGTAGAAAAGACACCTTTTACTTATTTCTTTGTGAATCTTAATTTTTCTTTGATCTGTATGAAACAAATTGTTTTTCTTGCTTAGTGGTTGTTTAAAATTAAGAACTGAACTTAATGCTGAATACTTTCATTCTATATGGTGAGCAAATTTGTATTTATCTGAAGCATTTGGTTATATCTGTTTATATAAATGACTAATTATATAAAATGTATTTGTGTAGCAATCTCAGAACAACGTTTGTAAATGTCTCATCCTAACTTGCAAGACAGATCTTATTATCAATATGAATTAAATTACACTTACCAAGTTATTGATTTGATACTTCTGGAGAAGGAAGGGTTGTATCTGGTCATTTATTGCTTTAAAGTGCTCTTTATCAAATATTTATCATTTATTATAACAAAAATCTAAATGTAAAAATCATATCACACAGTTGTAGTGGTTGATTTCCTCAATATAGTTTTTTGAGGTTTTGGTGTGGTTGGAGGAGGCTGATTTCCAGGTTTTAAAGGAGGCTGACAACCACTGTTGGCAATTCCTAGACCACCATTTTCAACAGGAAAAGATGACATTTGTGAAGGTGCTAAAGGACAGTGATGAGGGAATTTCCCTGCCAAATGGATAGACTCTCCATGGTGATGTACATCTCTATTGTTCATTTCTGATCGAACATCACAGTCTGGACAATAACCATGATATAAGACGTTTTCACTAAAGCGTACACGTTCTCTTGTTGAAGACTGATCTTTTTCTGGTTTGTGTGTCATCAGCTGTCCAGTCGTTTTATCCATTTTGATGTTATGAATTGTACATCTGTCACCATTAGGAAGTTTGACAGGTCCCCCAGGCAAACCACCATTTCGAAGCAACACTCCATTATTTTTTCCACTGTTGGCTGAGTTAATTAACCTTTGTGTTTCTTCAAACTTCACGGGTGTTAACCGCGGAGGAGGTGGTGGTGGATTGGGCTTCCTGAGTACTGTCAGGATGGCTGATGGATGTGCAGGTGGACTTATTAAGGGTGCATTGGCTCGAACTTTAACCTTGTCTAAACTGGAAGCTGTTGTACTGCTCGAACTGCTGTTCAAAGTATCAGTTTTTGAACTGTCTGTCATCTCATCTTCCAGTTGCAGGTCTGAAGTTAAAGTGTCAATTTGGTCGACCACCTGAAAGATATATAAGTAACAATTGGTATTTCATAACTTCAACAAAATTTTTGTTTAATAATATAGAAAAATGCTTTGTAAATGGGTATTTACATGAATAGCTAAACTACTGCATTTTGATATTTTACATTTTGCCAATGTTTGCTCTGAAAGAATATTAATCAAGATGCTTGAATGTTAACACAAGGTTCATCAAAGCTTTCAAAATGTGGCACATAATGATTAGGTTATACATTGTATGGTTCATGTTAAAGGGAACCTGTCAGCAGGATTGTGCTGAGTAACCTACAGACAGTGTCATGTTGGAGTCGTTATACAGATTACAATGATACCTTGGTTGATGAAATCCGTCTTGTAGTTGTTTAATCTTTATTTTTAGTTTTGAGGTAATGAGATTCTCGTACTCTGGGGCAGCCTGTGGGGGTGTGGTCTTTATGTGGTGCTCTGATTAGGTATTCATCTGTATGGCTTCTGACAGATCACTGATCCCTCAGTGAACTGCCTCCTATTTTACCTAATGAATATTATATACTGTATATTGATAAAAAAATTACCTTCAGCAGGCAGGTAGCATATTCGCATGTATAATGTGCATTTAATCCTTTAATTTGCTTCTATAAATAAATTCTTAAAAAAGCAAAAAATCTTTCTCAAAATGGCATCGGCCACACTGTGCAGTGACAGCAATCGGCAATCCGATAAACGCTACTGCGCAGGCACCAGCGGCGCCATCTTGCTAGGGAATTTTTTTAAATCTATACATAATATTTATTATGTAAGATAGGGGGAAGCCGTACAGATGAATAGCTAAGCAGAGCACCACATGAAAACCCCCATAGGCCTCCCCGAAGCACGAGCATATCATTACCTCAAAACTGAACATAAAGCTTAAACAACAACCACAAGACTGATTTCATTAAAGAAGGTATCATTTTAATCAGTGTAACGGTGCCAACCTGACACTATCTGTAGGTTACTGTACACAATCCCGCTGACAGGTTCCATTTAAAGGGATGTAAGTGGCCATTCATCTTGTGAGCAATATATAACAATGCCTAGAATCATGGTAAAGGCAGGTATCGTTCAACAGATATTACAAGATATCTCTAAAACACACACTATCAGTGGATTTTTGAACATTATTCGGTAATTGTAACATGTGTTCATTTATGCCTTAGTCTGGAAAAGTAGACTTTAGTAAATGCAAGGGAAACAAGCCTAATTGACAATGATAAAAAATAGATCTTAAATAAGCATTCTCATCAAAGTTTTTATCCTCTTAATATATTTAGGTTGTCATATTATATTGCACTATGTACTTACAATTGCTTATTTTGCCTTTCTACCCAGGTAATTCTTGTTTTCTCTGCTCTATGTAGAAACAGGAAGTCTCTTGTCCCTGCACTTACCATCCCCCTCTTCAACTCCTGACCCAGCTGTTACACTCCTCCCCCCCCTGTAAGGGACTTTTGAAGTAACTTATGAGTCATGCAGGGAAAATGTACGTCCTTTTTCTACATAGAGATTAGAAAGAGTCAGATAGTCTGTTTTTAATAATATGTCATAGACCAAATGGAAAAAAGGACAAAATGAACAATTGTACATTCACAGTGCTATATAATATGATGATTTCTATGCAAAGTAACCATAATTTACCAGATTGAAGTGAATCACATTAGGTGGGCTGCACTACCAGAAATGAGGAGGATTGGAGCTTCAGATAAGGTACCAAGGCTTTTTGGCACTGGACCTGGACCCTTCGCAAGATCAAAAAAGCAAACCTTTTTTTGTTTTCCTTTTTTCTTTTTGTTCTTTGAGAAAGGTGCTGAAATGCGCTAGTGCAATAAAAACCTTATCTTAAGCTCCAAGGCTCCTCATTTCCCATACTGAAGCCCACCTAACGTGATTCTCTCCATTGCAGTAAATACACATCTGGAAGATATCATCTCCAGCCACGGGGCAGAAGCAGTGGATATTCATGCTTAAACAAGTGTTGTGCCTTCACACAACATCACCAGGTGAGCGCAACTGCTCCCTCAGTGGTGTTCACGGTACTACCCTATTTTATGTTCTTTTTTCCCTCTCTAGAGTTTTTCAAAGTAATCACAATGGTACACAATGGGGATACTTACAGTGGGTATGGAAAGTATTCAAACCCCTTTAAAATTTTCACTCTTTGTTTTATTTCAAACATTTGGTAAATTCAAAAAAGTAATTTTTTTCTCATTAATGTACACTCTGCACCCCATCTTGACTGCAAAAATCAGAAATGTAGAAATTTTTGCAAATTTATTAAAGAAAACTGAAATATCACATGGTCATAAGTATTTAGACTCTTTGCTCAGACACTCATATTTAAGTCACATGCTGTCCATTTCCTTGTGATCCTCCTTGAGATGCTTCTACTCCTTCATTGGAGTCCAGCTGTGTTTAATTAAACTGATAGGACTTGATTTGTAAAGGCACACACCTGTCTATATAAGACCTCACAGCTCACACTGCATGTCAGACCAAATGAGAATCATGAGGTCAAAGGAACTGGCTAATTCAGAGATTGAATTGTGGCAAGGCACAGATCTGGCCAAGGATAAAAAAGAATTTCTGCAATACTCAAGGTTCCAAAGAGCACCGTGGCCTCCATAATCCTTAAATAGAAGACGTTTAGGACCTCCAGAAGTCTTCCTAGACCTGGCCATCCAGCCAAACTTTGCAATCATGGGAGAAGAGCTTTGGTGAAAGAGGTAAAGAACAACCCCAAGATAACTGTGGCTGAGCTCCACAGATGCAGTAGAAAGATGGGAGAAAGTTCCACTAAGTCAACTATCAATGCAGTCCTACACCAGTTGGGCCTTTATGGCAGTGGCCCAACGGAAGCCTCTCCTCAGTGCCAGACATATGAAAGCCCACATAGAGTTTGCTGAAATACATTTTAAGGACTCCTAGACTATGAGAAATAAATTTCTCTGGCCTAATGAGACAAAGATAGAACTTTTTGATAATAATTCTAAGCGGTATGTGTGGAGAAAACCAGGCACTGCTCATCACCTGCCCAATATAATCCCAACAGTGAAACATGGTGGTGGCAGCATCATACTATGAGGGTGTATTTCAGCTGCAGGGACAGGACTACTGGTTGCAATTGAAGGAAACTTGAATGCGGCCAAGTACAGAGATATCCTGGATGAAAACCTCTTCCAGAAAGCTCTGGACATCAGATTTGGCCGAAGGTTCACCATGCAACAAGAAAATGACCCTAAGCACACAGCTGAAATAACAAAGGAGTGGCTTCAGAACAACTCTGTGACCATTCATGACTGGCCCAGCCAGAGCCCTGACCAAAGCCCAATTGAGCATCTCTGTAGAGACCTGAAAATGGCTGCCCACCAACGGTCACAATCCAACCTGACGGAACTGGAGAAGATATGCAAGGAAGAATGGCGAGGATCCCCAAATCCAGGTGTGAAAAACTTGTTGCATCATTCCCAAGAAGACTCATGGCTGTACTAGCTGAATACTTATGACCATGTGATATTTCAGTGTTTTCTGTATAATAAATTTGCAAAAAATTATACATTTCTGTTTTTTCAGTCAAAATGTGGTGCAGAGTGTACATTAATGAGAAAAAGAATTAACTTTTTTGAATTTACCAAATGACTGCAATGAAACAAAGAGTGAAAAATTTAAAGGGTTCTGAATACTTTCCGTACCCACTGTATCTATCTTATCTATCTATCTATCTATCTATCTATTCTATCTATCTATCTATCTATCTATCTATCTATCTAACTATCCATTACTATCTTCCTTTGGATGTGTTAATATAAGGAAGTAAAAAACGTCACTGGTAATTGCTGTAGATAACTCTGTGTATACTCATCTGATATACTGCACATTTGAAAGTTATATTTTGCCTCCTAGTTAAAATTGAATGTATTCAAAATAAGAGAATGTACTGTGCAGAGAAAATATAGTGAGGCACATGGGACTGCTCGTTTGCACTTATAAAATTAGGAAACAATCATGAGACAATGAAAAGTTGTCAGTATTCAAATACATCTTTTGTCTGTCATGGTAATTAGGAAGCATTAATAAGATGAATAATCCTTCTATTTATAAACAGATCCTTCACTGTTGCTGTATATTGGAAAAATGTCCATGGATAAAGCAAAGATTCATGTATTTTTTGATGCAAATGTATCGCTAATTCATGTATTGTGCTAAATGCTGTGTAAATCCATTTAATTGACAAGGTCCTATATAGAAATAGAAGTCAACTAATTTTTATTTTAGACTAAGACACACATCGAAAATATTTTTGTCCATATCTGTAAAAAATTGTTTACTGCTTCAGGATTGCTCCTAGACTTAAAACATCTGGAAAACCATCTATTATTCTGCACTGATGTTCTAAAATAGTGTAATCAGCTTTCACAAGTTTGTGATGCTGTAGAGGAGGGAAGTTGCTGTCAGACTCAGCCAGACTTCCATGTCATGTCCCACGACTTGGGAATCATTCTATATTGTGTTGTTGCTGTTGCATTGCTATGTAATAAGGTTTGCCTTTTGGATGTTTGTCCTCACTCTATAACTTGAAACACAGAGAAGCACAGTAAAAAACATATAAAAATACTCTGTTGTAAAAAAGTAACACTAAACAGCAAGTGCTGATAAAAAGATGATAAAACACAGGGTATTTGGTTGATATGTTTTTTTGCAAAACATGTATACTAAGCTGGTCTACAAATTATCAAGGTATACCCATATCAGAGCAATCATTGACTAATGTATTTAATCCCTAACTGATATATTTAAAAACCTGGTCATGTGTATAGTACCTATATGAGCAGGAAAATCTCCCTAATCTTGCAAAAACAACAGAGTAATTTATACGTTTGTTTTACTGTGCTTTTCTGTGTTTCAGTCTTCTGCTGGTGTGAACAATGTCCCTACAGGCTTGTTCACTGTGTGCATGGCTCATGTGTTTGTATTTAATTAGATTCTTGTTTTTGCAAGATTAGGGAGGTTTTCCACCCCTCCTTTGTGAGCCATGCACATAAAGGCCATTCTCCACACTGGACATTACCTTTCTGAATCACGCTCATATAGGTACTATACACATGACCAGGTTTTTAAATGCATCAGTTAGAGATTAAATACATTAGTGAGGGACTGCTCAGATACAGGTATACCTTGACATTTGGTAGAGTGGCTTAGTATACATTTTTTGCAAAAAATGTATCAACCAAATACCCTGTGTTTTATCATCTTTTTATCAGCACTTGCTGTCTACTATTACTTTTTACAACAGAGTATTTTTATAGATTTGTTTTACTGTGCTTTTCTGTGTTTCAGTCTTCTGGTGGTGTGAACAATGTCCCTACAGGGTTGTTCACTGTGTGCATGGCTCATGTGTTTGTACTCCCTCTGTAACCTGTCTGCCTCTCTAGCTCTGATGTCAGTAACCACTCCTTTCTTCTTCCTCATGTTGAGTATGTCAGCTGTCTTATCAAGCTCATATTTTGCATCTCTGGATCAGTATATTCTTATTTTCCAGCTGTAATTGTGCCCAACTACAAGAATTCAGATTGAAAATAAACCTTCTTCTGGAATTTTTATATGTGCCTCCTGCAGTAGAGTCAAGCTATCTGAAAAAATCTTTTGGTGTGAGTACTCGTACATAGAGACATCCATATAAACATAGTTTCAAGAGCCCTCCACTCGCAGCCTAGATATAAAGTCAGAATATTCCCACAAAGAACATAAACATGGTTTATTATCAAGTTTACCTTCTTCATCTCTATATACACAAGGCTGAACTAGATCTGTGTAAACAGAAAAGGAAGTACTCACGCTGCTTTCATTTCCAAACTTAGTGAATATGTGCTCATTAGTGCAGAGAGAGAGCAGAAGCGGCTAAGACCTACAGTCATGGCCAAAAGTTTTGAGAATGACACAAATATTAATTTTTACAAAGTCTACTGCTTCACTTTTTCTAATGGCAATTTGCATATACTCCAGAATGTTATAAAGAGTGATCAGCTTAACAGCAATTACTTGCAAAGTCAATATTTGGCTAGAAAATGAACTTTATCCCCCAAAACACATTTCAACATCATTGCAGCCCTGCCTTAAAAGGACCAGCTAACCTCTTTTCAGTGATTGCTCCATTAACACAGGTGTGGGTGTTGATGAGGACATGGCTGGAGATCAATCTGTCATGATTAAGTAAGAATGAGACCACTGGACACTTTAAAAGGAGGCTGGTGCTTGGCATCATTGTTTCTCTTCTGTTAACCATGGTTATCTCTAAAGAAACACGTGCAGTCATCATTGCAATGCACAAAAATGGCCTAACAGGGAAGAGTATTGCAGCTAGAAAGATTGCACCTCAGTCAACAATCTATCGCATCATCAAGAACTTCAAGGAGAGAGGTTCCATTGTTGCCAAAAAGACTCCAGGGCGCCCAAGAAAGACCAGCAAGCGCCAAGACCGTCTCTTAAAAGTGTTTCAGCTGTGGGATCGGGCTACCAGCAGTGCTGAGCTTGCTCAGGAATGGCAGCAGGCAGGTGTGAGTGCATCTGCACGCACTGTGAGGCGGAGACTCTTGGAGCAAGGCCTGGTCTCAATGAGGGCAGAAAAGAAGCCACTTCTCTCCAGAAAAAACATCATGGACAGACTGATATTCTGCAAAAGGTACAGGCAATGGACTGCTGAGGACTGCGGTAAAGTTATTTTCTCTGATGAATCCCCTTTTCGATTGTTTGGGACATCAGGAAAACGCCTCATTCGGAGAAGACAAGGTGAGCGCTACCACCAGTCTTGTCTCATGCCAACTGTTAAGCATCCTGAAACCATTCATGTGTGGGGTTGCTTCTCAGCCAAGGGAATCGGCTCTCTCACAGTCTTGCCTAAAAACACAGCCATGAATAAAGAATGGTACCAGAATGTCCTCCAAGAGCAACTTCTCCCAACCCTCCAAGAGCAGTTTGGCGATCAACAATGCCTTTTCCAGCATGATGGAGCACCTTGCCATAAAGCAAAGGTGATAACTAAATGGCTCAGGGAACAAAACATAGAGATTTTGGGTCCATGGCCTGGAAACTCCCCAGATCTTAATCCCATTGAGAACTTGTGGTCAATCATCAAGAGACGGGTGGACAAACAAAAACCTAAAAATTCTGACAAAATGAAAGCATTGATTGTGCAAGAATGGACTGCTATCAGTCAGGATTTGGTCCAGAAGTTGATTGAGAGCATGCCAGGGAGAATTGCAGAGGTCCTGAAGAAGAAGGGTAAACACTGCAAATATTGACTTGCTGCATTAACTCATTCTGACTGTCAATATAAGCTTTTGTTACTCATATGTTGCAATTATATTTCTGTCTGTTATAAAAACATTTGTCAAACACACATAAAAACCAGAGGGCAGCAGATCATGTAAAAATATAATATTTGTGTCATTCTCAAAACTTTTGGCCATGACTGTATAAAATCCAGACAACTCTAGCAGAAGGATAAAATTCCCTTGTAGCTGAAGCTAATAACCCAGCTCTAGTTACAAGGGAAATCATAAAATAGAATGTATTCATATTTTCCAATCCACCCCCTACCCCATTCAAAGGTCTTTTAAGATCTTATGGGGACATTGCATATTAAATAGATAAATAAAAATAGCAAAAATAAAATTGACTTTGTTTAAATTGAAAAAATATATCCAATATATAAAAATAATTTATATGGAAAGGGGAGCACAATGTAAGATGTTTTTAGGAGTCCTTTGTAGTCATAAATAAAAAAATAAAAAAGAGAAAAAAACATAGTTCCTATTTCTCCCCGTTATCAGGAAAAAAATGAATATTAAAATAGCCAAAAAATTAAGCTCCATGTATCAAGAATAAAAGAGGAGAAAACTATTTGAATATCTGAATGAAAAAAAATTATGGAGCTATTAAAAACTAAAGTATGATGAAACACAAAAATGACTCTAGTCAGGTAGGGGTAAATATCCCTGTCATGAACTGGTTAGTAAAAAAAATTTTTTAACTAGGTAAAATCCTAATTCCAGCTGAAACATAAATTTCAGATACTGCTACAGGAAATTGTAGTAAGAATTAGAGTATCTCCTTGTCCAAGGAAAATTCTGCAGATGCATTCAGAAGCCATGGAATAAATGATAAAATCCTTTCTTCTGCCAATAGTTTGATTTGGATGCATACAGATTTATTATTGAGCCCAATGCTTGTTCTATACATCACTGTGCATTCAGCTCACTCTCAGTAAAATTAAATTAAAAACACACTTTCCTGCCAATATGTAGTGCCAATTTCTATGGGGGCACAACATTTTGGCCCTTTTGCCCCACTACCCAATAATTCAGTGGGACCAGCACTAGGGAATCTCCAATACTCTCCATGGTGCCAACAAGCACCACTTCACTTTGAAGCATTACATGGGTGCAGTGAGAGCCTGGCCAGTTTGCTAAATGAATAAAGCAGCACGCTTTGTTATCTCAGTTGCTGCCTCCATTTTCAATGACAAAGCTGTTAGCATAATAAAAGTAAAAAAAAATATGAAAAATGCATAACTTTTATTTTTTTATTTTGTCTTGGATTTCTGCAGAAAAATTGAAAAATAGAGGTCAAATGGCAAACTATAACTACATTGATATTTTTTTAAAATAAAATACTTGTGCTTGGGGATCAAGGGTTCAAAATGATACTGGTGGAAGAGATTCATGGAGTGATAATATTCCACAGGTTTGTGTGGCACAAATCACATGCCTTGATTGTGCACTGGCAACCCATGGTATGACACTGGTTAACCCCTATTGCAACGCAGTATAGACTGGAATGCAGTAGAATAAATTTCACTGAATTATTTTCATAGGCACCTTGAACAGTGCCCGGTCTTAAGGGTATGCCACACTAAACAGCGTCGCTAACGAGATCGCTAAAAAACGTCACTATTTAGCGATCTCGTTAGTGACGCTGTTGTGTGTGGCATGTAGCAACGACGTGGCCCCTGCTGTGATCTCGCTGATCGTTCACTAGGGTTCTGGACCGTATTTTAATCGTTGGCGTCCCGCTGGTGAGCCTATATCGCTGTGTCTGGCACGTTTTGTGAACGATTTGCGCTGTTTTTTACATCGCAAAGTCGTTAAGGAGATCGCTAACCGCTTATGCGTCGTTAACGAGATCGCTAAATGTGGCAGCTACTAGCGACATTAAAACGATCACAAAAACGATCGCATTAGTATGCGTCGTTATTGTGATCGTTAGCGGGAGCGTTTAGTGTGGCAGTACCTTTAGGCTGTGTTCACACGTTGAGGATTTTTCAGGTTGTTTTAGCGTTTTTGCAGCAGTTTTCCGCTGCAAAAATGCTTAAAAAATGCATGCATTAAGTATCCTATTATTAGAATGCATTCCGCAAATTATATGCACATGCTGAGTTTTTTTCCACGAAAAAAATGCATCATGGAAAAAAACGCAGCATGTTCATTAATTTTGCAGAAAATCTGCGGATTTCCTATTATATTATTGAGGTAGGAAGATCTGGAAAAAAACGTGAAAAATCCGCAAAAAAAACGTACAAAAACGCGCAAAAAACGCAATAAAAACGCATCCGAATTTCCTGGGAAAAAGTCCAGTTTTGCTCAGGAAAATTCTGCAAAGAATCCTGAACGTGGGCACATAGCCTTAAAGGGAATCTGAAACCAGGTTTTTGCTGCATCATCTGAGAGTTGTATAATGTAAGAAAAGAGCCTGAATCCAGTGATTTAACACTTAGTTCATTGGGTACAGCAGTTGTGACAGAATCAAAGTTTTTTAGATTTAGCATCAGAAAGCTCACTCTGCTACATCACAGCCTTCTGTGTACTTTGTCTGTTAATAACAAGCTGCTAATCAGAGGAGGAGGTGTGGCTGGACTAGGGCTCATGTCATGTAGTCTGGCCTGTTATAATATCCTGCTGATCTAACCTATCTTTATGGAAACAACAGCACACAGGTTAATAAGTGACACATCGCTGTAGTCTGTGTTTCAGCTGCTACCTCATGCTGTCATCAGATTACATAAACCTGCTGACATATTCATTTTAATCCTTTTAGTTCACAATGTCTGAGTATTCTCAATGGCAAGCCCCCTATGTCACCCTAAACCATAAATTTCTGAGGAACACACCCAATACTTGCACAAAATACATCAAAGTATCCACATGGCTTCAATCTGATCTTACATTTCAATGCCTATTAAAATAAAATGCATAGCCAAAGAAATAAAGGAACTTTAAAAAATTCCCTGAAAAATGCAATTATAAACATAGCAAAAAGGCAATGGTATTTACAAGCCAAAGTCATAGAAACTAAAGCACGCACAGAACGCAGCAGACCCCCTTAATAAAGGTGGAGGTAACATAGGTGCAAAATACTGATGATACTAGAACTCACAGCCTACCAGTTTATGTGACATTTGCTGGTAATTACCATATCTTTATAACTCCTATAAAAAGTCTAGCATGAGCACAATGTGAGTACCCCTTAGAGACATAACATGCTCCATTTGGGTATGAAAACCACAGATTGAAAATGTAATCCTTAAACTGTTAAAAATAAAAAGTATTGCCTTCGAAATCACTCCACGGCCCAGCGAAAAGTTTATCTAGCAGATCTCTAGCGTGTAAAAAATTACCAAAGTGACTATAATCAAGGAGCTTATTACTCCATTGTGTCTCCATTGTGGACATCAGTCTGCATGATTAATACGAATTCTGCCCCTAGTAGTGAACCACTTTCTCCCATTTAGCACATGCAGGAGTCCAAGGAGTTGAAACGCTGAATGTTATGTCCCAGGCCACACACTAGAGACCTGGTCACGCCACTAGTGGGTGATTTTATTCTTGTAGCAAAATTCTAAAGATTCTAAATATTCAAAAATACTTCCATTTGAAATGTAGGTCATTATTGTCATTATAGCACATTTAGTATGAACATTATAATAATTGCTTAACTGTGGAGACAGCGACCCAGAAATTGTATGTCATCAGAGAACAAGAATGAACAATTTAGGCGGAACAATCTGGGACCACAGGAATTAGCATCACAAAAGCATGGTAGTTAAAAAGTATATACTCATTGCTGGTATAATCATGGTCTTTAGCGCTGACATAATATATGGGTTAGGTTCACTGATTTCATCTCAAGGTCATGGATGCAATAAACATGACTTTTAGGACCAACATAAACTATCATTGCCAGAAATTGGTATAATCATTCATGTCTATTTACTACAACAGAGCGGGCAAATTATCAGGTTACTGTTAGATAAGTAAGGCGTTTATTGATGTCATTGTTAGAGATATATATGGATATATCATTAACTAATGGCTCATAATAATTCCACTTTTCTCTCCTTCCTTCCTTTTTTCTCCTTCTTTCTCTTCTCTTTTTCGTCTGTCTCTTTTTTTGTATGATTGTACGTTTTCGTTCAGAAATTGGTCTGTTTATCTGAGATAAAATGTAAAAGATTTAAAATAATTTGATTTTAGAGCTTCAGTGAATGGAAATGTCTGACCTTTTTTTTGCTGACATATGAGTGCAGCACGTAGCCTTGCAGTTCTATGAAGACTGGCTCCATATAACTAATACATGCAATTTTCTAAGATCCTAGTGTAAAGTTCTGACATCTCTTGTTTTATATTAAATGATGAAGAAAATTAAACATTTCTTTATATATCATCATCTGACATTTTCCTTATTATTTGCTTAATACTGTAACAGACTTTCCATATTTCTTTTATTTATGGAGTCTAGACACTCTTTTTATTCACTGACCTGACTATAACTTGATAATGCATAATTTGGTAAGGGTTATTTCACTCACACAGCCATAGACATAAAAGTAGGGCTTACTTATCATTAGCGTTTCTTATAGTTATAATGTACATCGTTGGCAAGAAATTTTGAGCTGCTACAGTTGGTCAATAAATTTCCATTTTTTCATCAATTTTGGAATTATTTCTTCTAATGCAGAAATCAATCAAGTAGGCTAAATTAAGTACAACATGCCAGCAGATGGAAGTGATCAATTCAGTAGAGGAAGACTTGTAGTAAGAGGTATGATGGACTGTATAAGCCAAAAGCCACTACTATATAAATGGCCAGTCCTACTTTAAAAACTGCACATGTGATGGGACTGAGTTCAAGGGTCACCTAACCACCAAGAGACAGAACTTCAGGAATCAATGAAAGCGACATTCTGAAATCTTTTCTTTGTGTACCAAAAAGACGTTAGGCTAAAAAAAGTCATACTTCACCTGCCATGAAGGTTTAACAGTTTTGGTATGAAGTTTGGAGATATATAGTGTCAGTTAAGCAGAACTGATTATTTTTTAAATATTTCACATAGTAAACTGGTGAGCAAAAAGAACATTTTTATTAATGTATGAAAAATATTGTATTTTCCAGTTCCTAAGTCTGATAAATTAGAACATGCTAATACTGAAAGAAATGTCAATACAGATTTATACACATTGACAGTTTTGTCTGTTATTGACAAAGTGCGATACTTTGCTTACTCCATGAATCTCACTAAGCTCACTAATATATGACAATGTGCAAAATGAAAAAATGACAAAAGCTTAAACAGGTATTCTCAATCTATTAAATTGCTTCAGCTAGTTAGTATGACAATGATCAAGTTGGCAGTGGATTTTCTTTTTCAATCTGCTTTCATTCTCATGCTGTGAAAGATTTTATCTCACGTAGTGTACAGCTTGTTTCCCAGGAGCTGTAATATCCTTCAACAAAATTGCTTCTTTTGGCTGTGTTTAAAAGGTGGCTCAATGTCACCCCTTGAACAATTAATGTCCATTAAAATAGGATTTGGGTACTTTTAATATAGAGCAACAATATGGGCCTCACTGCTCCTCGAAACTCTCTCCAATTAACTTATTTGTAATTTGTGAAGAATATTTAGTATTATTAATATTAGTTTATATTTCCTGTTTCAAAGGAAACTTGCAAGATTACAGATAACATTCAGTATTATTGTTTTAGGTAAATCTAATCTAAATATTTACACAGGAGTCTACACCACTCCCATGTGTCTTTTACTGTCTAATTAAAATTTTGCCTCAAATTCACATACTTTAATTTATAATAGTAAATTACAAGTGCTGATGAGCGATATTGGGGTGATTTTCAGCAACTAGGGATGATGGAATCCCTGTGTTTTTGGCTTCGGTGGCATTCGGCCGATGGAAGTGAATGAAGCGGAGGGCGAGCATGCGCAGTAGCACACACTCGCACTCCATTCACTGTCCTGGCTTCCATCCCGTAAAATAAAGTGTGTTAAAAGGGCAGCAAATCAACAAACTTTGAGGCTATAGTCCGTTCCTCATTCATTAGCATAGGTTGCTAATGGCAAAGAGAAGGTGCACAGCCTAATATATAACAATTTTCTCATCCCTAGCAGCAACATATCAAATTTTAATGAAATGTGGTATTATGTTTGCTATTTAGTCCTCCCACAGGTTTACTCACTGTTGTCAGTGAAAATGGCATCTTCAAATTGAAGTGTTAGAGAAATGTGGATAATTGGAGGGACAGCTGCTGTTAAATAGGCAGGAGTTAGCTAGATTATATTTCCTGCAATGTAAAGAATCGTACAGTGAATAACAACATGTACCAGTGCTACTGTCGCAGCCAACAAAGTACTTTGGTTCTGGGAAAAAACGAGAATCCCGACAAGGCAACAATGTTATGTGATCAGTGAGATGAAGAGTTTGCTTGGTCAATGGAAGAGTCTCAAGAAGAATGCTAGCTGGTGAACCAAAACACAAGAATCCAAGGAGAAAGGAGAAGGAATTTGTTAATAAATTTTATGATTTGTTTGATGTTGCTCATGCTGATGCCTTGAAACTTATAAAACTTCAGGAAAACCGTTACTTGCTTGCTCAAAGAGAAAAAAGTCGTTGTGGAAACATGGGATTATTAGACAGAAAACTGGCCAAAGTCGAAGAAAGAAGATGTATGAGAAGATTACCAGTTGAGAAACTAAGAAAAAAGGAAACTGAGTGAGTTCAGCAGTCAATAGCATCAGTTGAACTTTTGCAGTATTAGTAGCAGTGAAGGGTGAGGGTGAAGGATATTTTAGTCCCAAGAAATGTCGGTAATATCTGTCAACATTGTGACTATGGAAGTTGCTGCAGCTCTGGACAGAACTAATGCCAGTGATAGAAAAGCGACCTACTTGATTGCTGCTGCTTTTCGGCCTCTTGGCCATGATTCAGACAGTCTTACATTGAACACGGAATGTATTAGACAGGCTCATCACCACCATTGAGAGATTACAGCAATGCTATCAAAGCTTCCTTCGATATCAGTGGACTGTACACTGGGACAGGAAAAGGTTTTCAAGCCAGATCTGCAATGAAACGGTTCAGTGACTGGCAGTACTAGTGTCAGGAGGAGGAACTGAGAAGTTGTTGTTAATCCAAGATATACCTAACAGCACAGGAGCAGCACAAGCTAAGGCTGTATTTGAGGCTCTGAAGGTATTGGCAGCTTTTGGATAAAGGGAAGTTTGTCATGGAATGGAAGATGACAGTTTCAACTAAGCTATGTCCACTTAAGGAGCGTCTAGTTGAATTTTGCACCAACCAGCTTGCACAATGCCATCCAAGAGATGATTACAAGGAATTGTTAACACTGGAACTCCTGTTCCTTGGTTCACTGGCAAACCTAGACGTACACATCAATACTCTAGGTGCTTACCATCGGGTTTGATGGATTGCAAAAGTGATATAGGCTCTGAAGAGCTGCATGCTTCATCACCAATTTTGTTTAACTATGACAGAGTTAAAAAAATCTCTGTGAAGTTTGCACTTTTACTGATGGCTTATTCTTGAAGACTTGGTACCTCTTTCAAATTCCAGCCACATCACCTCAAAATGACTTGACATTACTGCATACAAAACATACAAAGGAATCAATGAGGCAGCAATAAAAACTTTCAACAGACACCTGTGATACCTCAGTGAAATTATGGTGGGCCTGGCTTTTTTTGATAGTGAGGTCCCAACTGCAGAAAAGGTTGAGATGGTACTGGCTCTGCAGAAGGAAGGCAACAATGTCCGATCAGCTCACGTGCAGCTTGCCGAAGACCTTGTGTCACACAAAAAGCTTCATCACTTCATGTTGTCTAACACAAAAAGCTGTTCATTGCACGGGAAATAAATCAAGATTTTCTTCATCAAGATCCTTGTCTGTGGCATACTAATGCAAGTTACATCGATGCATTCTCAAAAGTTGTCAGATTGAAAATGGTGAATGATGCCACCGAATGCTCCATTTCACTCATGAGTACATTCAATTTGTCACTTAGCACACAAGAAGACCACAACAGTTTATTGAGTATCCTGAACCATATAAAGCGTGTTTCGATGAAAAAAAATTAAACTGTGAAACTACTGTAAAATTGTACATTTATTTTGCTCCAAACTTTTATTACAAACTAGATGAAGGGGCGATGCTATCGCATCGGGAGGGCGGTAATGTCACGATGGGGACAGGCTTTGCAGCTTTGAGAATCTCTGCCGTCCATGTGCTCACCCACCTATCCACTCTCTATTTCCCCATGTGCTGACTTCTCCCATCTGTGCTTTTATTTGACCTGTCTACTCCATGTGCTATCCCCCTTGTCTGCTGTCCTTCCTTCCTGTGCTGTGTTCTCCCCTTAGGTGCTGTCCCATTTGAGCTGTCTCCCCACTGTGCTCTGTCTCTCTCACCCCTGTGTGGTTTCTCTCTCCCCATCTGCTGTCTTCTCCTCTCATGTGATCTCTTCTTTGACCTGTGTACCCCATGTGCTATACCACAGCTCCTGGGCAGGGGAGGAAGCAAAAGACAATACTGACATTAGAGCAGGAGATCGCAGAGGATACATTTTGTGAGGTAAAATATTTTTTAAAAACAGTGAAATATTTTACCTCACAAAATGAATCCACTGTGATCCCCTGCTGTAATATCAGTATTGTCTTTTGCTTCCTCACCTGCCCAGGATATATGGTATGCTCCGTACACGGTCAGACTTAGGCCTCTTTCACACTTCAGTAGTTCGACGTCAGTCAAAATCCGCCAAAGTGTGAAAAAAACAGATCCGCCCTTTTTTTTTTGGCGGATCCGTTTTTTTCCCCATTCAGTTGCATTAGTGACGGATTTTGATGGATGGTGGTCCGTTTGATCCGTCAAATGACGGATCCGTGAGAAATTTGGCATCTGTTGTGTTTTGAAAACAGACATGGGGACGTTTCTTGTGTGCGTCGACATGGCAGACCATGACGGATCCGTCGCATCCGCCGTTTTCTATAATGGACACCTATGGGTGGCGGATCCGTCATCATCCGTTTTTGATGGAATCCGCCAGTGGAATCCGTTATTGTATGCAGAAAATGAAGGGAATCCGTTATTGTATGCAGAAAATGAAGAGAACCCATTTTGGTCTCTCTCTCTCTCTCTCTCTCTCTCTCTCTCCACAACATAACATCCACACTTCAGAATTTCTTTTATCATAACTGATCCATCTAAAAACAGATCCGCTGCATCAGTTTTTACCGTAATACAACGGATCCATTCTTTTCACTCATCTGGCGGACTGGGACTGACGCCAGACAACTGAAGTGTGAAAGAGGCCT
Organism: Oophaga sylvatica; assembly: GCA_033576555.1. NCBI lineage: Eukaryota > Metazoa > Chordata > Amphibia > Anura > Dendrobatidae > Oophaga > Oophaga sylvatica. The sequence goes on along the minus strand of JARQOD010000001.1, from coordinate 852,386,732 downwards.
AACTCACCCCTGTGTCTGACCGTGTACAGAACATACCACAGCTCCTCGGTAGGGGAGGAAGCAAAAGACAGTACTGACATTACAGCATGAGATCACAGAGGATACATTTTGTAAGGTAAAATATTTTTTAAAAACAGTCAGTGAAATATTTTACCTCACAAAATGAATCCACTGTGATCCCCTGCTGTAATGTCAATATTGTCTTTTGCTTCCTCACCTGCCCAGGAGATGTGGTATGTTCCATACACGGTTAGACAATCAATTTTTAGAATTAACTTTTGTTTGTGGGAAAACCCCTTTAATGCGACCGGCTTCCTCTGCCTGTAGACACATCGCGCATCTGCCGCTGGGATCAGCCGAATGATTCACTGCACCTGTGCGTAATTCATGCAGGCTCAGTAAATCAGACTGCTGCCATCTTTGTGCAGACAGATAGCGGTGGTCACATTAAAACTGCGCATGCGCTCCTCCTGTACAAAAATGGTGGCAGTCAGTGAATCATTCGGCTAATCCCGGCAGCAGTGTGTTCGCGATGGTGTTCCGCTGGTGGTGCCCCGCAAGAGGCTACGTGTGAGTGTGAATGTGAGTGTGTGAATTTGAGAGTGTGAGTGTGAATGTGTGAGAGTGTGAGTATGAGAGTGTGAGTGTGAATTTGAGAGTGTGAGTGTGAGAGTGTGTGGTGAGTGTGTGTGTGGTGCGTACGGCGTATCGAGTGTGTGTGTGTGTGGTGCGACGGTGTTCCGCTGGTGGTACCACGCAATTGGCTGGTACCAGCAGCAGTTTCCATATTGAGACACCCATCACTTGGGTGTCCCAATATGGTGGTCGGTGAACTTCTTCCGCTTTGAATTTTGGGATTCGGTGACATCTGGACAGAACAGGAAATGAAAACATTGTAATGCAATTATATCAATAGATAATTGTTAGTTTTGCGATGATTGAGCCAACAGTAAACAATGTTGAAATGTTGTGTTTGTTACAATTACACCAAAGTGAATTATTCCCAGGGGTGAGACCAAGAGATTTAGACAAAAAATGTTTGACCATCACTCTAATATGCAGTAGTTACAATCCAGAAGACAAGTTACCTCCTATCAGCTCTCTAATGACCATTGATTTCTAATCATGTAACTGATGATCATCTCCTTCCCCTCTCTCTCTGCTCCTGACAAATCTGCACTTATAAGTTTTGCATAATGACAATTCCTGATCTTCAGCATTGTCAGTTTCCAGAGAAGTTCTCATAATCACTGGTCTCACTTTCCTGAGCCATGTGCTTGTTCAAAGCAACGGTTATCTTTATTTGCAAATAACATTGCACACTTCAGAGCAACAATAGTAACAGAAGAAAACTGACCAGAACTGTCCCTATAGGACAAGTACTCTATCCAAAGCAACAAAAAAGTAAGGATACTAGTGAGATGGGAGCCACTCAAGAGAATATCAATAAAATGCAAAACCAGATAAGATACTGTTAATTCTAAAGACATCAGTGAAAAATGATACAGCTAACTAGGCAAACGTATACCCAAGACAATGTTTTGATGGAAAACTGGTAGCAAATGAACGTGATTTCACAGTTCATGCAAAATAGCATTTAAAATATTTTCCTTTCCAAAACTACATTTACATTTGATTATTAGCTATATTTTACCAGTAGATACATCCCATTGTGTATATCACACATGCAGTTATTCAACTAATGGTATTGGTTACAAGCCTGTTGCATAAATAATGCTCATATCAATTATATTTACATCTTATCCATTCTAGCTTTAGAAAACTGTATATTGAAAGCTAATGTCTTCTGAAATGGCCCATCTTTCAAAGAAAAAAAGAATGGCGCATTATACACATGGCTGATAGATTTATCATTTGAAAGTTATTGCTTGATAATGACATGCAAGCATTACTCCATTTTTTTATGGTGATTTTGCTATTGTGTGTCACTGTTCTAGTACAGGCTCTGCATAATATTTCATTTTAATCTGGCAGTCCAAGCAATATTGCAGGATCATAAAGCTGTGTGAAATAAGCTATACTTTTAAAGAGAACCTGTCAGCTCATTTTTCCACAATAAGCTGTGGTCACTACCTTTTGGGGCTTATCTACAGCATTCTATAATGCTGTAGATAAGCCCCCGATCTAACCTGAAAGAGATGAAAAACAAGTTATATTATACTTACCCGTGAGCGGTCCGTTACGATGGGCGTTGCAGGTCTGGGTCTGGCGCCTCCCATCTTCATGTGATGACGTCCTCCTCCTTGCTTCGTGTCACAGCTCCTGCGCAGGCATACTGATCTGCCCTGCTGAAGGCAGAGCAAAGTACTGCAGTGCGCAGGCATCGGAAAGGTCAGAGAGGTCCAGCGCCTGCGCACTGCAGTACTTTGCTCTGCCTTCAACAGGGCAGATCAGTACGCCTGCGCAGGAGCCGTGACATGAAGCAGGGAGGATGCCATCGCATGAAGATGGGAAGCACCGGACCCGGACCTGTGACGCCCATCGGACCGCCCCGGGTGAGTATAATATAACTTGTCTTTCTTCTCTTTCAGGTTAGATCGGGCTTATCTACAGCATTATAGAATGCTGTAGATAAGCCCCGAAAGGCAGTGGCCGCAGCTTATTGCAGAAAAACAAGCTGACAGAATCTCTTTAAAAGTAAAGCTTATTTTACACATCTTTATGATCCTGCAATATTGCTTGGATTGCCAAATTAAAATGAAATATTATTTAAGTTTAAATAATCTATTGTATGATACCATAGGACGTTATTTAACATATATGACACAAAGCATACAATAATGTTAAATACAACTATGCTTTCTATTGAAAAGAATAGAATAATTACTCATTTTTATTATTTTCAATCTTCATTTGGGAACTCAATAAGATTGATTACAAAGAGTGTGCTTATGCAAAAACTTTGTAACTGGAGCTCACCAAGTGAATAAAGTCCGGATCAACTTATATTGCTAGGCATGCCACTCCAACTGTTGACCAGCAATATTCTTCGTGCAGAGAAGGGAAAGATAAATTCATACCTGCACTAGCCATCTTCTAAAATGCAAATTCTTTATCTAGAAAACTTTCAAAATGCCCCATAATTTAGGGCAATAAAAACCTATAACCCGTTGCTTCCATTGTGATCGTCTTCAATCATTAGAGAATTGCAGGGTATTATGGAAAAAAATAATTTAAAAAATATTCCCCGAACCATGTGAAACCATACAACAACCATTGAGAAGAAAAGAATAATGCTTGGTTTCCAATTTTAGAATCCAAAAGGCTTTTCTTTTTTTATATCAGTTCTCTCTTCTGTTTGGGCTTTTAAACCTCTTTATACAAAAAATATCAAGCTGTCTTTATTGTTCTTATGAATTTCTACATAGTGCTTTGTTGTGAATGGGTTTGAGATGAGTTCTGAGCAGAGGCTCCCTCTGGTGGTTACAAGCGGTGCTAGTCTGTCCAGTGAAGATTGTGAGGACTGGGAATCAGGTGTTACTGACTGGTCTTATATAAGGGAGTCACCTTCCCATCAGGGTTGCCGGTGATCAATTGTTCTGGTCTGAATCCTTTATTCCAGTTTCCCTTGTAGCCTGCTGTGTCGTGTCTGCATCTCCTGCTATCAGATAAGACATTTTCTTCTTTTGTGTTTGTGCTATATTTTTGTATTTTGTCCTGCACTTCTGTGGGGGCCTTCAGGGTCCCCTCCGGGGGCTTCTGCCCTCTCAGTTTTGTTCAGCCACTGATGTTTGTACTTTTGCTTTTTCCAGTTTTTTCAGTGGCTGCTGTTTTGATTTTGTTACACCAGAGAACTAATTTAGGTGGAAGAGGTCGTGTGATCTCAGGTGTTCTTGAAATTAGTAGAGTTGGTGCCTTTCAGGGTTTTCTGGGATTGCAGTAAGTACCCTTCCTATCCTTTTCTATTTAGTTAGTTTGGGCCCCAGCGTTTGCTCATTCTATTTTCTTTCTGTGTCAGTATTTCATCTTGTCTAACCGTCATTACATGTTTGGGGGCTTTCTATGTTCTTTGGGGATCTGCTCCGGGACAGATAGCTTTCCTCTTTCTATCTTTAGGTGTAGTTAGTTTCTCAGGCTGTGACGAGGCGTCTAGGACCAACGTAGGAACGCTCCACGGCTGCCTCTAGTTGTGGTGGTTAGTCAGGGTACTGCAATCTCATAGATTCCAACTGCTCTGGTGTATTGCCTTTTTACCTGCACTCCTCAGCTACCGAAACATAACAGTGCTTACATGAATAAATTCTATTTCTTTGGTTTTTGTTATTAAGATGGCCTGTTATTCTTTTTTCAATTTCCTAATGACACAACCAAAATATTTTGAATTACAGATGTTATATTCAATGCAATATGAGACGTGGCTGATACAACTGATAAAGGTGTTAGCGACACGGTGTACACTTTGCCGTAATTAGAATGTTTGTTTCTTTTTTGACATAGTAACCTACATTACTGCCTGCTTATTAGAAAAATCCTTTTTAAGACAGCCATGTAGTGTTCCCTGAATGACCTCTATGCATAGTGGATATGAGTGAATTACGTCTCCTTAATAAGACAACTGTACTCTCCTTCAGGGTTTAGCTGAGAGCTTCAGCCTGGTATACAATTTTGAAAACAATGTATTTTATTTGAACTGCAAATTGTAAGGAATACTGAAAGTTACTATTGTTTATCATTTCACATAAAGGGACTCATTTATCTTTCTTTTATGGCTGTTCTTAATTTTTATCCTTAGCATATAACACATTAAGTACAGTTAGGTCCAGAAATATTTGGACGGTGACACAAGTTTTGGCATTTTAGCTGTTTATTGAAACATATTCAAGATACAGTTATATAATCAATATGGGCTTAAAGTGAAGACTAAACTTTAAATTGAGGGTATTCCATCTTATCTGGAGTAAGAGTTTAAAAATTGCAGCTCTTTAATATGTAGCTGCTTTTTTATAAAGAGACAAAAGGTACTTGGACAATTACTTCAAAAGCTCTTTAGTGGGCTGCATGAGCTATTCGCTCATCGATCCTGGACCATTATCAATTAAGCAGGTAAAAGGTCTGAAGCTGTTTTCAGGTGTGGCATTTGCATTTGAAAGCTGTTTCTGTGAACTTATAAGGGTATGTTTCCACGATCAGGACTAACAGCATTTTGGATGCAGCACACATAAATAACTACCTGCGCCTCTCACTCATGAAATATGAAGAAATATCCCCACAAAGTGAAAAAAAAAAAAAAACTGCTGGATAAATAGCGATGCAAATGAGACAGAGCTATTAAGTTGGCATATATACAAGTGTTGGTTTAGAACACTTACTGTCACAACAGCAGAGGGCTGGATTGAAGAGAAAGATGTCCTGGCCCGGTGTGAGTAGTAGTCGGGCCGCGCGCCCAGAACAGGCAAGCCAGATGTAACGGGCAGGGAGCGTCCTCCCTGTTGCTGGAACAACTCAGCTGGACTGGGAAGCGCAGAGTCCGGAAGTACCCGCGGCGTCCTCAGGCCACGAGGCGCCGCTAGTACGAGATGAACAGGCCGGGGGGGGACAAAAAGATGGGTGACGTCACCGTAGTACCGTAGTACAGGAGGCAGGAAGGGTCAAAAAACGTTCCAACGCGTTTCGAAGGTACACAGACCTTCTTCGTCAGCTGACCTGCACTGCATCCAAAACGCTGCATTCTACATTAGAAGCACAGTGGATGAAAATTATAGCAATCCCATACCTACTATGGTTCTATTTACTGCTTTGAAAACTCCCCCACAGTGCGCATTTACAGTCAGCAGCATGTCAATTTCCACAATAGAATATATTGTACGTGGTAAATCCACATTGTTCAGCGAACACATGCGGATTTTCCTGCGGATTTTCTTGCTTGATTAGAATGTAGCATTTTGAATGCAGTGACATGACCATCCTTCGGCTGAAAAAAAGAAGAAATCCATCAGAGAGGTATCAGAAATGTTAGGAATGTCCAATCCAACAAAAAACATCAATGAAGCCTGTTAAATTCTGGAAAAACATTCCTTGGACAGATTAAACTAAGATCAACATAGAATAATAGGAGGAAGAAAGTATGGAGAAGGCTTGGAACAGGTCATGATCCAAAGCACACCACATCCATTGCAAAACATGGTGGCGGCAGTGTGATATCATAGGCATGAATGGCTTCTAATGGCACTAGGACACTAATGTTTATTTAAGATGTGACTGAAGACAGAAGCAGCCGGATTAATGAATTCTGAGGTGTACAAGTCTATAATTTCTGCTCAGATGCAATCAAAAGTAGCTAGGTTGATTGTCAGTGCTTCACAGTACAGATAGACATTGACCTAAAACATACTGCAAAAGTAACCGACGAGTTTCTTAAGGAAAATAAGTGGAATATTCTGCATTGGCCCAGTCAATCATCAGATCAATCCCCATCGAGCATGTATTTCACCTGCTTAAGTCATAACTTAAGTCAGAAAGACCCACAAACAAGAAACAATTGAAGTTAGCTGCAGAACAGGCCTGGCAAGCATCACAAAAAAGGAAACCCAGTGTTTTTGTGACATCTATAGTTTCCAGTCTTCAGGCAGTCATTGCCTGCAAATGTTTCTCTACAAGGGATTAAAAAAGAGCACTTTATTTATGGTAAAGTTAATTTGTCCAATGACTTTTGCGCCCCTGAAATGTGGAGGGTTTGTAGAAAAATGGTTGGAATTCCTAAATGTTTAATAGGATACCTGAAAGTCTACACTTCAGTTAGATCTGAGTTGCTTCATTTTAAAAAAAAAAAATAGTAGCATGGTCACTGTCCAAATATTTCTGGACCTAACTGTTATAAGGTCTCATATATTTATATGTATATTAAGTATATATATATATATATATAATATAATAGTATATATATACATATAATGTAATACATTATATGTATATATATCGTGGGGTACAGAAAGTATTCAGACACCTTTAAATTTCCACTCTTTGTTTCATTGCATCCATTTGACAAATTCAAAAAAGTTCATTTTTTTTTCTTATTATTGTGCACCCTGCACCCCATCTTGACTGAAAAAACCCAGAAATGTAGAAATTTATTAAAAAAGAAAAACTGAAATATCACATGGTCATAAGTATTCAGACCCTTTGCTCAGACACTCATATTTAAGTCACATGCTGTCCATTTCCTTGTGATCCTCCTTGAGAAGGTTCTACTCCTTCATTGGAGTCCAGCTGTGTTTAATTAAACTGATATGACTTGATTTGTACAGGCACACACCAGTCTATATAAGACCTCACAGCTCACAGTGCATGTCAAATCAAATGACAATCATGAGGTCAAAGGAACTGGCCTAGGTGCTCAGAGACAGAATTGTGGCAAGGCACACATCTGACCAAGGTTACAAAAGAATTTCTGCAGTACTCAAGGTTCCTAAGAGCACAGTGGCATCCATAATCCTTAAATGGAAGAAGTTTGGGACCACCAGAAGTCTTCCTAGACCTGGCAGTCCAACAAAACTGAGCAATCATGGGAGAAAGTCTTGGTGTGAGAGGTAAAGAAGAACCCAAGATCACTGTGGCTGAGCTCCACAGATGCAGTAGGGAGATGGGAGAAAGTTCCACAAAGTCAGCTATCACTGCAGCCCTCCACCACTTGGGATTTATGGCAGATTGGCCTGATGTAAGCCTCTCCTCAGTGCAAAACACGTGAGAGCCCGCATAGTTTGTAAAAAACCCATGAACAACTCCCAGACTAGGAGAAATAAGATTCTCTGGTCTGATAAGATGAAAATAGAACTTTTTGGTGATAATGCTAAGTGGTATGTGTGGAGAAACCCAGGTACTGCTCATCACCTGCCCAATACAATCCCAACAGTCAAACATGGTGGTAGCAGCATCATGCTCTGGTGGTGTTTTTCAGCTGCAGGGACAGGATGACTGGTTGCAACTGTAGGAAACATGAATGTAGCCAAGTACAGAGATATCTTGGATGAAAACCTCTTCTAGAGTGCTCTGGATGTCAGACTTGGCCGAAGGTTCACTTTCCAACAACACAATGACCCTAAGCACAGAGCTAAAATAACAAAGGAGTGGCTTCAGAACAACATTCTTGACTGGCCCAGCCAGAGCACTGACCTAAACCCAATTGAGCATCCCTGGAGTGACCTGAAAATGGCTGTCCACAGACGTTCACCATCCAACCTGACGGAACTTAAGAGGATCTACAAGGGAGATTGGCAGAGGATCCCCAAATCCAGGTGTGAAAAACTTGCTGCATTATTCCCAAGAAGACTCATGGCTGTACTAGCTCAAAAGTGTGCTTCTACTCAATACTGAGCAAAGTTATGAATACCTATGACCTTGCGATATTTCAGTTTTTCTTTTCTAATAAATTTGCAAAAATTTCTATATATATACAGTACAAACCAAAAGTTGGGATACACCTTCTCATTTAAAGATTTTTCTGTATTTTCATGACTATGAAAATTGTAAATTCACACTGAAGGCATTAAAACTATGATTTAACACATGTGGAATTATATACTTAACAAAAAAGTGTGTAACAACTGAAATTATGTCTTATATTCTAGTTCTTCAAAGTAGCCACCTTTTGCTTTGATGACTGCTTTGCACACTCTTGGCATTCTCTTGATGAGCTATAAGAGATAGTCACAAGGAATGGTTTTCACTTCACTGGTGTGCCCATTCAGGTTTAATAAGTGGGATTTCTGGCCTTATAAATGGGGTTGGGACCATCAGTTGTGTTGTGCAGAAGTCTGGTGGATACACAGCTGATAGTCCTACTGAATAGACTTTAGAATTTTATTATGGCAAGAAAAAAGCAGATAAGTTAAAAAAAACGAGTGGCCATAATTACTTTAAGAAATGAAGGTCAGTCAGTCCGAAAAATTGGGAAAACTTTGAAAGTGTCCCCAAGTGCAGTTGCAAAATCCATCAAGTGCTACAAAGAAACTGGCTCACATGAGGACCGCCCCAGGAAAGGAAGACCAAGAGTCATCCTCTGCTTCTGAGGATAAGTTTATCCGAGTCACCAGCCTCAGAAATCACAGGTTTACAGCAGCTCAGATTAGAGACCAGGTCAATACCACACAGAGTTCTAGCAGCAGACACATCTCTACAACAACTGTTAAGAGGAGACTTTGTGCAGCAGGTCTTCATGGTAAAATAGCTGCAAGGAAAACACTGCTAAGGACAGGCAACAAGCAGAAGAGACTTGTTTGGGCTAAAGAACACAAGGAATGGACATTAGACCAGTGGAAATCTGTGCTTTGGTCTGATGAGTCCAAATTTGAGATCTTTGGTTTCAACCATCGTGTCTTTGTGCGACGCAGAAAAGGTGAATGGATGGAATCTACATGCCTGATTCCCACCGTGAAGCATGGAGGAGGAGATGTGATGGTGTGGGGGTGCTTTGCTGGTGACACTGCTGGGGATTTATTCAAAATTGAAGGCATACTGAAACAGCATGGCTACCACAGCATCTTGCAGCGGCATACTATTCCTTCCGGTTTGCATTTAGTTGGACCATAATTTATTTTTCAACAGGACAATGACCCCAAACACACCTCCAGGCTGTGTAAGGGCTATTTGACCAAGAAGGAGAGTGATGGGGTGCTACGCCAGATGACCTGGCCACCACAGTCACCAGACTTGAACCCAATCAAGATGGTTTGGGGTGAGCTGGACCGCAGAGTGAAGGCAAAAGGGCCAACAATGCTAAGCATCTCTGGGAACTCCTTCAAGATTGTTGGAAGACCATTCCAGGTGACTACCTCTTGAAGCTCATCAAGAGAATGCCAAGAGTGTGCAAAGCAGTAATCAAAGCAAAAGGTGACTACTTTGAAGAACTTAGAATCAAGACATATTTTCAGTTGTTTCACACTTTTTTGTTAAGTATATAATTCCACATGTGTTAATTCATAGTTTTGATGCCTTCCGTGTGAATGTACAATTTTCATAGTCATGAAAATACAGAAAAATCTTTAAATGAGCTGTGTCCAATCTTTTGGTCCGTACTGTATAGATATACATATACTATATAAATTTTTAAAAATTTTCTGTTTTTTGTCAGTCAAGAAGAGGTGTAGCGTGTACAATAATGAGAAACAAATGAACTTTTTTGAATTTATCAAATGGATGCAATGAAACAAAACGTGAAAAATTTAAAGGAGTCTGAATACTTTCCATACCCAATGTGTTGTGAATAGGCTGGAAATGAGTTCTGAGCAGAAGCTCCCTCTGGTGGTTAAAACGGTACTGGACTGTCCAGTGAGGATTGGGAATCAGGTGTTACTGACTGGTCTTATATAAGGGAGTCGCCTTCCCATCAGGGTTGCCGGTGATCAATTGTTCTGGTCTCAATCCTTGATTCCTATTTCCTTGGTAGCCTGCTGTGTCGTGTCTGAATCTCCTGCTAACAGATAAGACTTTTTCTTCTTTTTGTTTTTGTGCTTGATTTTTGCATTTTGTCCTGCACTTCTGTGGGGGCCTTCAGGGTCCCTTCTGGGGGCTTTTGCCCTCTCAGTTCAGTTCAGCCACTGATGTTTGTACATTTGCTTTTCCAGTTATTTCAGTGGCTGCTGTTTTGTTTTTGGTTACACCAGAGAACTAATTTAGGTGGTAGAGGTCGTGTGATCTCAGGTGTTTTTGAAATTAGTAGAGTTGGTGCTTTTCAGGGTTTTTTGGATTGCAGTAAGTGCCCTTCCTATCTTTTTCTATTTAGTAAGTTTGGGCCCCAACGTTTGCTCATGCTATTTTCTGTCTGTGTCAGTATTTCTTCTTGTCTAACCGCCATTACATGTTTGGGGGCTTTCTTTGTTCTTTGGGGATCTGCTCCGGGGCAGATAGCTTTCCTCTTTCTATCTTTAGGTGTAGTTAGTTTCTCAGGCTGTGACGAGGCGTCTAGGACCAACGTAGGAACGCTCCACGGCTGCCTCTAGTTGTGGTGGTTAGTCAGGGTACTGCAATCTCATAGTTTCCAACTGCTCTGGTGTATTTCCTTTTTTGCCTGCTCTCCTCAGCTACCAAATCATAACAGTATCACCGGCCTAAACTGAAAATTGTATGGTACTCACAGAAGGGAAAATTATTGTGGAAAGAAAAAAGTTGTCAGAGTTGTCAGAGATTTTTTTTTTTTTTCTGTTTGTTGCATTTTTTTTTCCCTCTGTATCTCTGGGTGCTGAGGAGGATTTTTTTCTCTCTCAATGGAGTTTGCACAGTTGTCTGGCCGTGTGGATCGGCTTGCCACTGAAGTTCGGAGTATTGCTACCTATCTTGCTAGGTTGCCTGTTGTGGAACTAGGATCCCCATGCCAGATTTGTTTTTAGGGGATCGAGCTAAGTTTCTGAATTTCAAAAATAACTGTAAATTGTTTTTTGCCTTAAAATCTAAGTCCTCAGGGAACGCAGCGCAGCAGGTTCAAATTGTCATCTCTCTCCTGCGCTGCGACCCTCAGGATTGGGCTTTTTCCCTGACACCTGGGGATCCTGTTTTGAGTGATGTTGATGCGTTTTTTCAGGCTTTGGGGTTATTGTACGATGAGCCTAATGTCACTGATCAAGCTGAAAAAACTTTGTTGGCATTAAGTCAGGGGCTTGAGGATGCTGAGTTATACTGTCAGAGATTCCGTAAGTGGGCAGTCCTGACCAAATGGAATGACGACGCTTTGGCAGCTCTTTTTCGGAAGGGACTGTCAGATAATATAAAGGATGTTATGGTGGGATTCCCTGTTCCCTCTGGTCTCAATGATTCTATGTCATTAGCGATTCAAATTGACAGACGTTTGCGTGAGCGGAAAGGTATGCGTGGAATAATGTTGCCTTGTGAACCTGCTTCTGAATCCATGCAGTGTGATGGAGTGGTTTCTGGGGCACAGCGTCATGAATTTCGAAAGCGCAATGGGTTATGTTTCTACTGTGGTGATGCCTCTGATGCTATTTCTGTCTGCCCTAAGCAGGGAAGACGTTTTGCTCGCTCAGTTGTCTTGGGTAGTGTTCAGACTAAGTTTTTATTAACTGTTACACTGAAATGCTCTCTGTCCTCATTTTCTGCTCAGGCTTTTGTTGATTCTGGAGCAGCTATTAACCTGATGGATTTTGATTTTGCTAAACATTGTGGGTTTCCCTTGATACCCCTGCGGAAAGTCTATTCCCCTACTGGGGATCGATTCTACCCCTTAGGCTGAGAATAAACCTCAGTTCTCTACTCAGGTGATGATGAGGGTGGAACCTGATCATCAGGAGAGTTGCAAATTTTTGGTTCTGTATAATCTGCATGACATTATCGTACTGGGTTTCCCTTGGTTACAGTCTCATAATCCTGTTTTGGATTGGAAATCTGTGTCTGTTACCAGTTGGGGCTGCCAATGTGTTAATACCAACACTCCTGTTTTTTCTGCCTCCCCCCAGGCTCAGGATGTTCCTGACTTTTTGATTGATTTTTCTGATGTGTTTAGCGAAAGTAAATCTGCATCCTTACCTCCCCATAGGAGCTATGACTGCGCTATTGAATTAGTGCCTGGTAGTAAATTCCCTAAAGGTCGCCTTTTTAACTTGTCTGTACCTGAACATGACGCTATGCGGTCTTATATCAAGGAGTCATTGGAGAAGGTCATATCAGATCATCCTCTTCACCCTTAGGTGCCGGTTTTTTCTTTGTGGCCAAAAAGGATGGTCATTAAGGCCGTGTATTGATTATCGTCTCTTGAACAATATTACTGTAAAATATCAATATCCGTTACCCTTGATCTCTGATCTGTTTTCCAGGGTGAAAAACGCTACTTGGTTTACCAAGCTTGACCTCAGGGGGGCATATAACCTTATTCGCATTAAGCACGGGGATGAATGGAAGACGGCATTTAATACCCCTGAAGGGCATTTTGAGTACCTTGTGATGCCCTTTGGGCTCACTAATGCTCCTTCTGTCTTCCAGTCCTTCATGAATGACATTTTCAGGGATTTTGTGGATAAATTTCTGATTGTTTATTTGGATGATATCTTGATTTTTTCCAATGATTGGGACTCTCATGTAAAACATGTTCGGACTGTGTTCCAGATTTTGAGAGAGAATGCTCTGTATGTGAAGGGATCAAAGTGTCTTTTTGGCGTTCAGAGGATCTCATTTCTGGGATTCATTTTGTCCCCATCTGTTATTGAAATGGACCCGGTCAAAGTTCAGGCTATCTGTGATTGGGTCCAACCTACTTCATTAAATGCTCTTCAAAGATTCTTGGGTTTTGCCAATTTTTATCGTAAATTTATTGGTAATTTCTCTGTTATTGTTAAACCATTAACTGATTTGACCAAGAAGGGTTCTGATGTGGTGAATTGGCCTCCTGAGGCAGTCTCTGCATTTCAGGAACTTAAGCAGAGATTCACTTCTGCTCCTGTTCTACGGCAGCCTGATGTTTCTCTACCATTTCAGGTGGAGGTTGATGCCTCTGAAATTGGGGCAGGTGCTGTTTTGTCCCAAAGAGATCCAGAGACCTCTAAAAGTAACCCTTGTGCCTTTTTCTCTCGAAAATTTTCTCCCACTGAACGTAATTATGACGTGGGTAATCGGGAGTTATTAGCCATGAAGTGGGCTTTTGAAGAGTGGAGACATTGGCTGGAGGGAGCCAAACATCAGGTGGTGGTCCTTACGGACCATAAGAATCTGGTTTATCTGGAGTCTGCCAAGCGACTTAATCCTAGACAGGCCAGGTGGGCCTTGTTTTTCACACGTTTTAATTTTGTGGTTTCATTTCTTCCTGGCACTAAAAATGTTAAGGCGGATGCCCTCTCGAGGAGTTTCCTGGCGGACTCTCCTGAGTTATCTGATCCTTCTGTTATTTTGAAAGAGGGTGTAGTTATTTCCGCCATCTCGCCCAATTTGAGACTGACTCTGGAGGGTATAGAAAAAAAAGGCTGCACTCAAGCATACTAAAGCATGACAACATGGAATATATGAAATTTAGAATAGCAATATGGCTTTGGAATATAAGGAAAAATTTGAGACGCTTAGTATAAACATTTGGCCAAACATTTTAAAGCCCACCAACCATCGTCAAGGTGGTCTCATTTCTAGTGAGTCCCTGACCTAATGTGAACATACCTCTATTAGGCTGATATCTGAATTTCTGGGTGAATATGCACCTCTGTCAGTAATGCCTGCATTTATGGGTAAAGTAGGGACCTGGTGTAATTAAAATCACCACCTGGTGGGGGCGGAGTGCTCGGTCAGCAAGCTAGCATTCAATAGACAAAAAAACCTGACTGGCACATCCAGACCAATGTGAACTAGGTGTAAACCAAGGGAAGCTACCCCCATGTAAAACATAGAAAAAAAAGGCTGCACTCAAGCATACTAAAGCATGACAACATGGAATATATGAAATTTAGAATAGCAATATGGCTTTGGAATATAAGGAAAAATTTGAGACGCTTAGTATAAACATTTGGCCAAACATTTTAAAGCCCACCAACCATCGTCAAGGTGGTCTCATTTCTGGTGAGTCCCTGACCTAATGTGAACATACCTCTATTAGGCTGATATCTGAATTTCTGGGTGAATATGCACCTCTGTCAGTAATGCCTGCATTTATGGGTAAAGTAGGGACCTGGTGTAATTAAAATCACCACCTGGGGACTCACCAGAAATGAGACCACCTTGACGATGGTTGGTGGGCTTTAAAATGTTTGGCCAAATGTTTATACTAAGCGTCTCAAATTTTTCCTTATATTCCAAAGCCATATTGCTATTCTAAATTTCATATATTCCATGTTGTCATGCTTTAGTATGCTTGAGTGCAGCCTTTTTTTTCTATGTTTTACATGGGGGTAGCTTCCCTTGGTTTACACCTAGTTCACATTGGTCTGGATGTGCCAGTCAGGTTTTTTTGTCTAATGACTCTGGAGGGGTGTCAGGAGGATAAGCCCGAGCGCTGCCCTGTTGGGAAATTGTTTGTCCCGGACCAGTGGAAAAAAGTGTAATGTCTGAGATTCATTGTTCCCGTTGGCCGGTCATCCCGGAATTTTTGGTACCAGAGACTTGGTTAGTCGGTCCTTTTGGTGGCCTACCTTGTCTCGTGATGTCAGGGAGTTTGTGCAGTCCTGCGGGACTTGCTCTCGCTCCAAGCCTTGCTCTCGTTCTAGTGGTTTGTTGATGCCATTACCTGTGCCCAAGAGACCATGGACCCATATCTCTATGGATTTCATTTCCGACCTCCCTGTTTCTCAGAGAATGACCGTCATCTGGGTGATTTGCGATAGGTTTTCCAAGATGATACATCTTGTGCCATTACCTTAGTTGCCTTCCTCCTCTGAATTGGTGCCTTTGTTCCTTCAGCACGTGGTTCGTTTACACGGCATTCCTGAGAACATTGTGTCTGACAGAGGAGTCCAGTTTGTTTCCAGATTTTGGAGGACCTTTTGTTCTAAAATTGGTGTTCAATTGTCTTTCTCCTCGGCGTTTCATCCTCAGACCAATGGTCAAACTGAGAGAACAAACCAGACATTGGAGACTTATCTAAGATGCTTTGTGTCTGCTGATCAGGATGACTGGGTCTCTTTTTTGCCTTTGGCTGAGTTTGCTCTTAATAATAGGGCTAGCTCTGCCACTTTGATGTCTCCATTTTTCTGTAATTCTGGGTTTCACCCTCGATTTTCTTCAGGACAGACGGAGGCTTCTGTCTGTCCAGGTGTTGACTCTGTTGTGGAGCGTATGCAACAGATTTGGGACCAGGTAGTGGAGAGGTTGTCCCTCTCTCAGGAGAGGGCCCAGCGGTTTGCTAACCGGCATAGGACTGATGGTCCTCGGTTTAAAATGGGGGACTTGGTCTGGTTGTCCTCAAGAAATATTCCTATGAGAGTGGCATCTCCTAAATTTAAGCCTAGGTTCATTGGACCTTATAAGATCATGGAGATTCTTAATCCTGTTTCTTTTCGTTTGCTTCTTCCAGGGACATTTAAGATCCATAACGTGTTCCACAAGTCCTTGTTGAAGAGGTTTGTTGAGCCAGTGGTTCCTACTACTGTGCCTCCTGATCCTGTTTTGGTTGAGGGCAATCTGGAGTATGTGGTTGAGAAAATATTGAATTCTCGTTTTTCTAGATGGAAACTCCAGTATTTGGTTAAATGGAGAGGTTATGGTCAGGAACACAATTCTTGGGTGTTTGCTTCGGACATCCATGCTAGGAGACTCATTCGTGCGTATCATAGAACTCATCCTGACCGACCTGGTTGCTCAAATGAGGGTTCGGTGACCCCTCCTCAAGGGGGGGATACTGTTGTGAATAGGCTGGAAATGAGTTCTGAGCAGAAGCTCCCTCTGGTGGTTACAAACGGTACTGGACTGTCCAGTGAAGATTGTGAGGATTGGGAATCAGGTGTTACTGACTGGTCTTATATAAGGGAGTCGCCTTCCCATCAGGGTTGCCGGTGATCTATTGTTCTGGTCTCAATCCTTGATTCCTGTTTCCTTGGTAGCCTGCTGTGTCGTGTCTGAATCTCCTGCTAACAGATAAGACTTTTTCTTCTTTTTGTTTTTGTGCTTGATTTTTGCATTTTGTCCTGCACTTCTGTGGGGGCCTTCTGGGTCCCCTCTGGGGGCTTTTGCCTCTCAGTTCAGTTCAGCCACTGATGTTTGTACATTTGCTTTTTCCAGTTATTTCAGTGGCTGCTGTTTTGTTTTTGGTTACACCAGAGAACTAATTTAGGTGGTAGAGGTCGTGTGATCTCAGGTGTTTTTGAAATTAGTAGAGTTGGTGCTTTTCAGGGTTTTTTGGGATTGCAGTAAGTGCCCTTCCTATCCTTTTCTATTTAGTAAGTTTGGGCCCCAACGTTTGCTCATGCTATTTTCTGTCTGTGTCAGTATTTCTTCTTGTCTAGCCGCCATTACATGTTTGGGGGCTTTCTATGTTCTTTGGGGATCTGCTCCGGGGCAGATAGCTTTCCTCTTTCTATCTTTGGGTGTAGTTGGTTTCTCAGGCTGTGACGAGGCGTCTGGGACCAACGTGGGAACGCTCCACGGCTGCCTCTGGTTGTGGTGGTTAGTGAGGGTACGGCAATCTCATAGTTTCCAACTCTCTGGTGTATTTCCTTTTTTGCCTGCTCTCCTCAGCTACCAAATCATAACACCACTGCATATCTATTTATATAATTGCCTTGTAACGTTTTCATTTCCTGTTCTGTCTGGTGACATCTGGACAGAGCAGGAAATGAAAACATTACTAGGCAATTATATAGTATATTATATATCTCTCCTTCTGTACTTATGTGCGTCCTGTATTGCTCATATTTATTGTATTTGCCTATATTCGCCCCCTCTCACATGTAAAGCGCCATGGAATAAATGGCGCTCTAAAAATGAATAAATAATAATAATAATAGATATACAGTGGATACGGAAAGTATTCAGACCCCTTTAAATTTTTCACGCAAATTTTCACTGTATCCCAGAATTCCAAGTGGAGGAAGTTCACCGACCGCCATATTGGGACACCCCTGTGATGATATCTCAATATGGAAACTGCTGCTGGTACCATCCTATTGCGTGGTACCACCAGTGGAACATCATCGCACCACACACATACTCTATACGCTGTATGCACCACACACACAATCACACGCTCACACACTCTCACACACTCACACACTCTCACACACTCACAATCACACAGCCTCTTGCATGGTACCACCAGCGAAACACCGTCGTGAACACGCTGCCGCCGGGATCAGCCGAATGATTCACTGACTGCTGCCATCTTTGTACAGGAGGAGCGCATGCACAGTTTTAATGTGACCGCCTCTATCTGTCTGCATATTGATGGAGCGGTCTGATTTACTGTGCTTGCAACGGCAGTTGCGATGTGTCTACAGGCAGAGGAAGCCAGTCACAGGGGTTTTTCCACGAACGAAAGTTCATTTTAAAAATTTACTGAGTCTGACCGTGGTCGGAGCATACCACATGTCCTGAGCAGGTGAGGAAGCAAAAGACAATACTGACATTACAGCAGGGGATC
>JARQOD010000001.1:852327567-852368619 GCA_033576555.1 Oophaga sylvatica | reverse complement strand
CGTGGGTAATCGGGAGTTATTGGCCATGAAGTGGGCTTTTGAAGAGTGGAGACATTGGCTGGAGGGAGCCAAACATCAGGTGGTGGTCCTTACGGACCATAAGAATCTGGTCTATCTGGAATCTGCCAAGCGACTCAATCCTAGACAGGCCAGGTGGGCCTTGTTTTTCACACGTTTTAATTTTGTGGTTTCCTTTCTTCCTGGCACTAAGAATGTTAAGGCGGATGCCCTCTCGAGGAGTTTCCTTGCGGACTCTCCTGAGCTATCTGATCCCTCTGTTATTTTGAAGGAGGGTGTAGTTCTTTCCGCCATCTCGCCTAATTTGAGACTTGCTCTGGAGGGGTGTCAGGAGGATAGGCCCGAGCGCTGCCCTGTTGGAAAATTGTTTGTCCCGGACCAATGGAAAAAGAGTGTGATGTCTGAGATTCATTGTTCCGCATTGGCTGGGCATCCCGGAATTTTTGGTACCAGAGACTTGGTTAGTCGGTCCTTTTGGTGGCCTACCTTGTCTCGCGATGTCAGGGAATTTGTGCAGTCCTGCGGGACTTGCTCTCGCTCCAAGCCTTGCTCTCGCTCTAGTGGTTTGTTGATGCCATTGCCTGTGCCCAAGAGACCATGGACCCATATCTCTATGGATTTCATTTCCGATCTTCCTGTTTCTCAGAGAATGACCACCATCTGGGTAATTTGTGATAGGTTTTCCAAAATGATACATCTTGTGCCATTACCTAAGTTGCCTTCCTCCTCTGAAATGGTGCCGTTGTTCCTTCAGCACGTGGTTCGTTTACACGGCATTCCTGAGAACATTGTGTCTGACAGAGGAGTCCAGTTTGTTTCCAGATTTTGGAGGACTTTTTGTTCTAAACTGGGTGTTCAATTGTCTTTCTCCTCGGCATTTCATCCTCAGACCAATGGTCAAACTGAGAGAACAAACCAGACATTGGAGACTTATCTAAGATGCTTTGTGTCTGCTGATCAGGGTGACTGGGTCTCTTTTTTGCCTTTGGCTGAGTTTGCTCTTAATAATAGGGCTAGCTCTGCCACTTTGATGTCTCCGTTTTTCTGTAATTCTGGGTTTCACCCTCGATTTTCTTCAGGACAGACGGAGGCTTCTGTCTGTCCAGGTGTTGACTCTGTTGTTGAGCGTATGCAGCAGATTTGGGACCAGGTAGTGGAGAGGTTGTCCCTCTCTCAGGAGAGGGCCCAGCGGTTTGCTAACCGGCATAGGACTTATGGTCCTCGGTTTGAAGTGGGGGACTTGGTCTGGTTGTCCTCAAAGAATATTCCTATGAGAGTAGCATCTCCTAAATTTAAGCCTAGGTTCATTGGACCTTATAAGATCATGGAGATTATTAATCCTGTTTCTTTTCGTTTGCTTCTTCCAGGGACATTTAAGATCCATAACGTGTTCCACAAGTCCTTGTTGAAGAGGTTTGTTGAGCCAGTGGTTCCTGCTGCTGTGCCTCCTGACCCTGTTTTGGTTGAGGCAATCTGGAGTATGTGGTTGAGAAAATATTGGATTCTCGTTTTTCTAGACGAAGACTCCAGTATTTGGTTAAATGGAGAGGTTATGGTCAGGAAGATAATTCTTGGGTGTTTGCTTCGGACATCCATGCTAGGAGACTTATCCGTGCGTATCATAGAACTCATCCTGACCGACCTGGTTGCTCAAATGAGGGTTCGGTGACCCCTCCTCAAGGGGGGGGGTACTGTTGTGAATGGGTTTGAGATGAGTTCTGAGCAGAGGCTCCCTCTGGTGGTTACAAGCGGTACTAGTGAGGATTGGGAATCAGGTGTTACTGATTGGTCTTATTTAAGGGAATCATTTTCCCATCAGGGTTGCCGGTGATCAATTGTTCTGGTCTGAATCCTTCTTTCCAGTTTCCCTTGTAGCCTGCTGTGTTGTGTCTGCATCTCCTGCTATCAGATAAGACAATTTCTTATTTTGTGTTTTTGCTATATTTTTGCATTTTTACCTGCACTCCTCAGCTACCGTAACATAACAGACCCCACTTAGGAAATTATAACCCTTTGGGAATTTATCTACAGATGTAGTGATGATTTTGACTCCATGAGTGTCATCCAGAAACAAGCCACAGAAGATGTTCCTAAGTGAAAATTGCAAACTGCCGTTGCAGTGACAGTATGCTGTAGTGACCAGTACATTATGCCCAGCTCATGCTTCTGAAGACACGCACCTGTAAATTTATCAGGCTCTCATCACTACAGAAATGCCAAACAAGTGGGAGTTAAATGTAGTTTAGGCACACTGGAGCTCAGAAGGAAGGGCGGCATTTGGATTTAGGAATGGAAAATTTTCTGAATTTCTTTTGGAGGGTGAGGAGCCATTTAGCTTTTCCAGAGCCTTTGTGTTACCAGTAACGTGGAAGCCCCTATATTTCCGTTAACAGATGACGGACCTGAGTGAGGGCTTGTTTTTTTTGTGGATTGAGTTGAAGCTTTTATTGGGAACATTTTACATAACAATTGTGATCACATTTATTTGGTGCTGAGCACTTACATTGGGGTTCCATTTAAATTTCTGATTGACTTGACAGATAAAACCCCTGATGGATCCATTCACTATAATGAGGCAGCAGAATTACTGCGGACTGCGTCTGGCCTCTGTTCAGCGTTGTTCTTTACAGAAGTGCACAAAACTGTGGCCGACGGCACTTTTATTCAGTCCTAAGAAAACAGACACTGTCAGATCACAGGTCCTATGGTGTCCAGGTGTCCACAGTGCCTCGATCTGCCTCATTATAGAATATCTTCAGCCAGGGATTCTGTCTGAATCATGTATTTCAGAGATTTACATGGAAATCACAATTTAAGTGCTCAGCGTAGAGCGCAGGATAAATGTGAGATCTTTGGGAGGCAGAATGAAAAAATCAACAGCATGTGAAGAATTGATTTTATTTTATTATTTACTCTGTTCCTTGCGTGGTGTAGGTGAGTAGGCAACTTTTTTCTTTGGGTCAGTAATTTTACAGCGATACCAGATTTTTATCGGGTTTTTACGGTTGGCTGCTATCACATACTAAAATATGCTTTTTATTGCAAAAACTAGTTTTTGCATCACAATATTTAGCAGCTATAATTTTTCCATATTTTGGTCGACAGAGTCATGTTATGGCTTATTTTTTTGCGGGACGAGCTGATGTTTTTATTGGTACCATTTTTGCATATATGACATTTTTTGATCGCTTTCTATTCTGTTTTTTGAGAGACAAAATGAACAAAAAACAGCAATTCAGGAATTGCTTTTTATTTTTTTATATCGTTCCGCGTGTGGTAAAATTGATAAGGCAGCTATATTCTTCGGGTCAGTACAATTACAGCGATACGTAATTTTTTTAAATGTTTTTGGCACATTTACACAATAAAAGCTATTTTATAGAAAAAATTATTATTTTGCATTGCTTTATTCTGAGAACTATAAAGTTTTTATTTTTCTTCTGATGGAGCTGTAAGACTTTTTATTGCCCTTTTTGTTCGGCGGTATGATGATAAAGCATTGCTTTTTGCCTCGGTTTTTTTTTTTTGCAGTGTTCACTAAGGGGTTTAACTAGTGGGACAGTTTTATAGAGTGGGTCGTTACGGATGCGGATGGTACTTTTATTGTTTTTTTTATTTACATAAATAAATGTATTTATTGGAAAAAATATTTGGTTCTTTTTTTGTTCATTATGTGAGGATTTCTTAAAAAATATTTTTATACCTTTTAATATTTTTTTTAAAACTTTTTTACAGTGTCCCAGGATGGGACATTACTGTACAGCATCAGATCGCTGAGCATCAAATCAGCATCTAACAGGCAGGGAAGGAGGCATCTCAGGTCCTGCTGTCTGCAGGACCTGCAAAGCCACCTTCCCTGAAGGACCCCACAGCCATCACGATGCTCCTCTATGTAGCTGTCTCTACTGACAGTGACATCAGAGGGGTTAAATGCCCACAATCAGCGCTAGCACAGATCGTGGTCATTGTTGCAGGCTGTTAGCTTTCACACAGAGCTGACACCCACAACTGATCGCCATGGCATTCAGCGTGAGGCAGTACGGTCGTGGAGTCGTACATATAATGCTGTTTGCGGGAACGCAGCTCCTGCAAAGCAGTATATGTACAGTCATGGCCAAAAGTTTTGAGAATGACACAAATATTAATTATTACAAAGTCTACTGCTTCACTTTTTCTAATGGCAATTTGCATATACTCCAGAATGTTATAAAGAGTGATCAGCTTAACAGCAATTACTTGCAAAGTCAATATTTGGCTAGAAAATGAACTTTATCCCCCAAAACACATTTCAACATCATTGCAGCCCTGCCTTAAAAGGAACAGCTAACCTCTTTTCAGTGATTGCTCCATTAATACAGGTGTGGGTGTTGATGAGGACATGGCTGGAGATCAATCTGTCATGATTAAGTAAGAATGACACCACTGGACACTTTAAAAGGAGGCTGGTGCTTGGCATCATTGTTTCTCTTCTGTTATCCATGGTTATCTCTAAAGAAACACATGCAGTCATCATTGCAATGCACAAAAATGGCCTAACAGGGAAGAGTATCGAAGCTAGAGAGATTGCAACTCAGTCAACAATCTATCGCATCATCAAGAACTTCAAGGAGAGAGGTTCCATTGTTGCCAAAAGGGCTTCAGGCGCCCAAGAAAGACCAGCAAGCGCCAGGACCGTCTCTTAAAAGTGTTTCAGCTGCGGGATCGGGCTACCAGCAGTGCAGAGCTTGCTCAGGAATGGCAGCAGGCAGGTGTGAGTGCATCTGCACACACTGTGAGGCGGAGACTCTTGGAGCAAGGCCTGGTCTCAAAGAGGGCAGCAAAGAAACCACTTCTCTCCAGAAAAAACATCATGGACAGACTGATATTCTGCAAAAGGTACAGGCAGTGGACTGCTGAGGACTGGGGTAAAGTTATTTTCTCTGATGAATCCCCTTTTCGATTGTTTGGGACATCAGGAAAACGCCTCATTTAGAGAAGACAAGGTGAGCGCTACCACCAGTCTTGTCTCATGCCAACTGTTAAGCATCCTGAAACCATTCATGTGTGGGGTTGCTTCTCAGCCAAAGGAATCGGCTCTCTCACAGTCTTGCCTAAAAACACAGCCATGAATAAAGAATGGTACCAGAATGTCCTCCAAGAGCAACTTCTCCCAACCCTCCAAGAGCAGTTTGGCGATCAACAATGCCTTTCCAGCATGATGGAGCACCTTGCCATAAAGCAAAGGTTATAACTAAATGGCTCAGGGAACAAAACATAGAGATTTTGGCTCCATGGCCTGGAAACTCCCCAGATCTTAATCCATTGAGAACTTGTGGTCAATCATCAAGAGACGGGTGGACAAACAAAAACCTAAAAATTCTGACAAAATGAAAGCATTGATTGTGCAAGAATGGACTGCTGTCAGTCAGGATTTGGTTCAGAAGTTGATTGAGAGCATGCCAGGGAGAATTGCAGAGGTCCTGAAGAAGAAGGGTCAACACAGCAAATATTGACTTGCTGCATTAACTCATTCTAACTGTCAATATAAGCTTTTGTTACTCATATGTTTGCAATTATTATATTTCTGTCTGTGATAAAAACATCTGTCAAACACATAAAAACCAGAGGGCAGCAGATCATGTGAAAATATATTATTTGTGTCATTCTCAAAACTTTTGGCCATGACTGTACGGCACAAGTCAGGAAGGGGATAATCAATTATGGAATCACCTGCCTTGGAGGATGTTCATTCAGTTTTATTTTGTTGAAAAAAAGCAGATCACAGACATGGCACAAAACTGAAGTCATTTCAAATGGCAACTTTCTGTCTTTAAGAAACACTAAAAGAAATCAAGAACAAAAAATGTGGTAGTCATAAATGGTTATTTTTTTTAACCAAGCATAGGGAAAAAATTATGGAATCACTCAATTCTGACGGAAAAAATAATGGAATCACCCTATAAATTTTCATTCCCAAAACTAATGTTTGCATCAAATTAGATCTGCTCTGTTAGTCTGCATCTAAAAAGGAGTGATCACACCTTGGAGAGCCATTGCACCAAGTGGATTGACATGAATCATGGCTGCAACACGATAAATGTCAATTGAAACAAAGGAGAGGATTATCAAACTCTTACAAGAGGGTAAATCATCACGCAATGTTGCAAAAGATGTTGGTTATTCACAATCAGCTGTGTCTAAAATCTGGACCAAATACAAACGACATGGGAAGGTCGTTAAAGGCAAACATACTGGTAGACCAAGGAAGACATCAAAGCGTCAAGACCGGAAACTTAAAGCAATATGTCTCCAAAACAGGAAATGCACACCAAAACAAATGAGGAATGAATGGGTGGAAACTGGAGTCAAACTGCAAGAAACCGCCTAAAGGAAATGGGATTTACATACAGAAAAGCTAAACGAAAGCCATCATTAACACCCTAAGCAGAAAAAAACAAGGTTACAATGGGCTAAGGAAAAGCAATCGTGGACTGTGAATGACTGGATGAAAGTCATATTCAGTGATGAATCAAGAATCTGCATTGGGCAAGGTGATGTGTTGTGAATGCTTTGGATTCTGAGTTGGGGCTCCCTCTGGTGGCTGTTGATATTAATGAAGCTGCCTTGATGGACAGAGGCCCTTCAGCTGAGGATTCAGCTGCCGACAATTGGCAATCTGGGAGTGATGA
This sequence comes from Oophaga sylvatica, assembly GCA_033576555.1. Lineage (NCBI taxonomy): Eukaryota > Metazoa > Chordata > Amphibia > Anura > Dendrobatidae > Oophaga > Oophaga sylvatica. Next base: position 852,361,933 of record JARQOD010000001.1, on the reverse strand, counting down.
CTGGGGAGATTTAAGGGAGTAACTTTCCAATGATCCTCACCGGTGATTAGTTGTCTCTTCCTGGTCCAGTTTGGAAGTCAGCTTGCTGCGGTCTCCTGAAACTTTCAGATAAGTTATTTCTTGCTTGTTTCTGTGGTTTTCTTTTCTTTTGTTTTTCTGCCTTCTGAGTAAGGTCAGCCGGGTCCCCCTGCTGGGGCCTGTGCTGGTCTCTGTTTCTCAGTTATCTCGGTTCATTTGTTCAGTCCCTGTTATTTCATTGGCTGCTGGGTATCTACCTGTTCACACCAGAGTTCTGATATAGCAGGGAGAGATTGTGTGGTCTCAGTATTTTTTTAAATCACAAGTGTTGGAATTTTTCCTAGGGTTTTGCTGGATTGCAGAAAGTATTCTTTCTGTCCTGTCTTATCTAGACAGTTTTGGGCCCCAGCGTTTGCTTGCTCTATTTTCTGCCTGCGTTTGTATTTCATCTTGTCTCACCACCAATATATGTGTGGGGGCTACCTATTCCCTTGGGTCGCTACTCCGGGGCAGTTAGCTTTCCCCTTTCTATCTTTAGGCTTAGCTAACTCTCTGGCTATGTCGAGGCATCTAGGTCATCGTAGGTACGTCCCACGGCTGCTTCTAGTTGTGTGGTTAGTTTAGGGGTCTGCAATCCATTAGTTGCCAACCACTCTGGGTGACTGGTTGCCTTGGCTATTTTTGTTACTGTCCTCCTCGGCTACCATATCATAACAGGGATGATGCTGGAACTTTTGTTTGGTGCCGTTCCAATGAGATTTATCAAGATGACTGCCAGAAGAGAACATGAAAATCTCCACAGTCATTGATGATATGGCGCTGCATGTCAGGTAAAGGCACTGGGGAGGTAGCTGTCATTACATCTTCAATAAATGAACAAGTTTATGTTGATATTTTGGACACGTTTCTTATCCCTTCAATTGAAAGGATGTTTGGGCATGATGAAATCTTTTTTCAAGATGGAAAAATATTTAGACTTGAGAGTCCTCAGTGGTTGATACCAAGATGATAATGCATCCTGCCATAGATCAAAAACTGTGAAAACATTCCTTGAAAAAAGACACATAAGGTCAATGTCATGGCCTGCAAATAGTCCAGATCTCAATCCAATTGAAAATCTTTGGTGGAAGTTGAAGAAAATGGTCCATGACAAGGCTCCAACCTGCAAAGCTGACCTGGCAACAGCAGAGAAAGTTGATGCCAGATTGACAAAGAGTACTGTTTGACACTCATTAAGTCCATGCCTCAGAGACTGCAAGCTGTTGTAAAAGCCAGAGGTGGTGCAACAAAATACTAGTGATGTGTTGGAGTGTTTTTTTGTTTTTTGTTTTTCATGATTCCATAATTTTTTCCCTCTGAATTGAGTGATTCCATGATTTTTTCCCTATGCTTGGTTAAAAAAAATAACCATTACTGACTACCACATTTTTTGCTCTTGATTTTTTTAGTGTTTCTTAAAGCCAGAAAGTTGCCATTTGAAATGACTTCAGTTTTGTGCCATGACTGTGATCTGCTTTTTTTCACCAAAATAAAATAACTGAATGAACATCCTCCAAGGCCAGTGATTCCATAATGTTTGCCAGGGGTTGTGCAAAGAATGGAGATATCTGTAATTTTTATCGTAAGTACACTTCAACTGTGAGAGACAGAATCTTTTTAAAAAATCCAGAAAATCACATTGCGTGATTTCTATATATTTTTTTAGCATTTTCTTGCATAAAATAAGTATTTGAAACAATAGAAAAACAGAACTTAATATTTGGTACTGAAAGCTTTGCAATTACAGAGGTCAGATGTTTCCTGTAGTTCTTGACCAAGTTTGCACACATTGTAGCAGGGATTTTGGCTGACTCCCCCATATATACAGTAGATCTACTCCAGAAATTTCAGGTTTTGGGGCTGTCGCTGGGCAACATAAAGTTTCAGCTCCCTCCAAAGATTTTCTGTTGGGTTCAGGTTTGGAGATGGGGTAGACCACTCCAGGATGTTGTAGTTGCACTTGCTGTGTGTTTTGGGTCATTGTCATGCTGGAAGAACCAGACATGACCCATCTGCAAGGCTCTTACTGATGAACCGAGGTTGTTGGCCAAAATCTCACAATACATAACTCCATCCATCCTCCCTTCAATAGGGTACAGTTTTCCTGTCCCCTTTGCAGAAAAGCACCCCAAAAGTATGATGTTTCTCCCACCATGATTCACAGTTGGGATGGTGTTCGTGGAAATGTACTCATCTTTCCTCTTTCTTTAAACAAGGTGAGTGGATTTGATAGCAAAAAGCTCTATTTTGGCCTCATGTGACCACATGACTTTCTCCCATTTCTCCTCTGGATCTTCTAGATGGTCATTGGTGAACTTCAAGCGAAACTGGACATGTGCTAGTGTGAGCAAGGGACCTTGCATGCTCTGAATGATTTTAATCCATGACCATGGCATGTTTTACTAATGGTAGTGTTTGAGACACTGGTCCCAACTCTCTTCAGGTCATTCTTTAGGTCCTCCCATATAGTTCTGTGATGATTTGATCTGATCTTTCTCAGAATCATACATACCCCATGAGGTGAGATCTTGCATGGAGCCCCAGACCAAGGAAGATTTGCAGTCATCATGTGTTTCTTCCATTTTCTAATTATTGTGACAACAGATGTTGCCTTGTCAACAAGCTGCTTGACTATTTTCCTGTAGCCTATCCCAGCCTTGTGCATGTCTACAATTTTGTCCCTTGTGTCCTTAGACAGCTCTTTGGTTGTGTCCTTGGTGGAGAATTGATTTAGTGTGTGGACAGGTGTCTTTTATACAGGAAATGAGTGCAGAGTAGGATAGCTTCTTAAAGAAAAACTAACAGGTCTGTGAGAGTCAGAATTCTTGATGGTTGGTATGTGATTATATACTCACCGTATTTTTCAGATTATAAGATGCAATTTTTTCACCCTAAATTTGGGGAAAATGGGGGTGCATCTTAAATTCATATATACCTTAGCGGCTGTTAGGGATCGAGTTCCCACTGCTGCACAAGGGGAATCTCGAGCCATCCCCACTGCAGTCCCCCATCCGTCTCCGGCCGCAGTGGAGCCTGCTCAGCAGAGACGTCGGTCCCAGCGTCTCGCCCAGTCTAATACTGTGCAGAGGATGACTTCTGCCTCCCCAGGTCCTGCCATTGTAACCAGTGCAGGTCAGCGGCAAGCAGACGTAGTTGGGACTAAGTCCTGTGTGTTCCCTTCTGAGCATGCTCAGGGTAAGATCTCTCATAGGAGATCAGGGGTCACATGGTCGGGTACTGCAGCGACTCCCATTGGTCCCCCAGGAAGGTCCTGAAGCTGCTTTAGTTCTGGAGCAGCTTTCCCATTGGTCCTTTTCTGGAAGGTCCTGGAGCTGCTACTATAAAAGGTGTGCATGACCACACGGCCGTGCGCTAGTATCAAATCTGTTACGTGCTTGCGCCAGTGTGGTCATGTATGCATGTGGTTAGGTCCGGCTGAAATAAGCCCCTAGAATACCGGCACCTCTGGTGAGGAGTTTTGTATGCACGTGTTCAGGGCTTGGCTGAAAACACCATTAGAATACCGGCTACTCCGGTGAGGAGATTATTGCTTGTGTTCTGATTGCATGACCACAGACTGCAATCCGCTTAGCAGTCATCTGTGTCCCCTGTGAGTCTGACAGGACACAGTCTTTGTCACAGCAGCTCTGTGAATTAACAGAGTCCGCTTATATTGCCATATAGCGCTACAGCATTTTAGTTAGCGACTCTGTGGAATAACAAAGTTCGCCCGTACCGCCATATAGTGGTACGGTGTTTACATCTGCGACTGCGGGATAACAGAGTTCGCTCATACTGCCTATTTGAGCCATCTTACAAGTGTGGGGCGATACTGAGGCCTAAGTCTGGGAGGAAGTGTGATGCTGTGGATGTTCAGTGGTGCAGGGGCTCTGCCGACATTTTATGAAAGCCCAGAGCTCCCGCACTTCCATGGCTTACATTGTGGTTGACTACAGAAAAATGAACAGATGGAGATCTCAGTAACCAAGATTTCGGAAGACGAGATCTCAGCGTGACATCTTCATCTGCGCATGCGCCACCTCCGTCGGCCATTCTCCCACAGTTCACAGCAATGTAAACCATGGAAGTGCCGGAGTTCTAGGCTTTCACAAAATGTCGACGGAGTCCCTGCGCCACAGAACACCCGCAGTGTTGCAGCTCTGAACACCCCTTCCTCCCTGCCTAGGGTCCTCAGAATTGCCCCACTCCTGCCTTCGCCATCAGCAAACCTGGGATCCTGCTTCACCGCAGCCACCACCCCCGGTAAGCAATAAAACGCATGGATTATAAGAAGTACCACCATTCTATTAAAAAAAGTTTTTTTCCTATTTTTCTCCCTAAAATTTGGGGTGCATCTTATAATTCCATGGATTTTGTAATCCACAAAATATTGTATTTCATTTAATAAAATGTAATTTAATTATTTAAAAATCATTCAATTTGATTTTCTGGTTTATATTTTTAGATTCTATCTCTCATAGTTGAAAGCGTACCTGAGATAAAAATTACAATCCTCTCCATTCTTTGTAGGTGTGAAAACTTGCAAAATCGACAGTGTATCAGGTACTTATTTTCCCCACTGTAGATAGTGAAAATTGTTGCAACAAAACCCAATTCCTTCATTTTGAGCAGGAGCTTTACAGTTGTATTAAAATATATATGGCTTACCTGTATCACTATCCAGTAAGCACACTTTATGTGACACACAAGCCTTGGTTTTCATTTTATAACAATATTAGGGTACTAAATTGCCTTCTTGTTTTCAGTGTGTGAAGAATAAAAGAAATGCTGATACTGAGATGATTTACAGCAATATATCACAGATCAATCAATTCGCAGTCACCCTGACTATGCAGGTACTGCGTAAATGTCAATGTGTTTAGGCACTACAGTAGTACACCAAAATCAGATTAGGTCTTTAGCTATCACTCTGCAAAAGAAGACAGTAATTCCTTAAAAGGTCAGTTAAATATTCCTTGTATTAAAGCTGTAAATCTTAAATGTAATCCTATATTGACAGCTTTATTTTTAATCCATTGCACTGGTGTACAGATGCTAAATTATGAAAATTCTGTCACTGTCCCAATACAGTAGTTCTGGACCCAACTGTCTTTTTGGTGATGTGATGTAAATCAGCCAAATATATTTTACCCATATATCTTACCGTAGTAAAAATCATAAGTTAGGGCACGATCAATGTATTAAATGTCATTAGCATTTATTCTATTATTGCACTGATATTGAAGTAACGCAAAACAAAGAATGTTCTTGATGGTTTCAAAGGCTTGCACACTAACGTATATTAACGGTAATGACCAGTAGTCAGAACAAATCATTTCTACAAATAGTTCCTTTTTAGAACTGATGTACAGGAATTTCTCCTGATGATAAAGAGAGTTTCTGTGCCTGAGTTTCTTACAGGCACTATAGCACTTTCATACATAAAACCCTGAGGAAAACACAGCAGCTGCATGCTGCCAATTAAAATCCAGTGTCAAACCCTAATTGCAGCTGCTTCTGGCTACCAGTTTAGGTGGAAATACTTGGAAAATGTTATTAAAAAGCAAATTTTAAATTTTTACTTTTAGCGTATTTTTGCAAATGGACATTTCAAACATATACTTGATATAACAATCCTAAGCACCTAGTACTAGAATCTGATCAGTACATTATAACATTTCATTTTTTGGTATACAATACGTAAATATGTAGGCCTTTCAATGATTAGACATAAGCACATCGAACAAATATGGTTTAAGCAATGTTCTGAAATATTTCACAACGTAAGGAGTTATTTAACATCAGTATTTGGTTCTGTATTTTTAATTATGATATTGTGTATAAAGTGTTAATACAATGTAGTCAAGACACCTGAATTGCTGACAACCCTTCCCTTTTTTCCTTATTTATGGCTCTAGCTTCTATGAAAACTAACAATTATTTAACGTTTCTAGATGTGTACAGAAATGACAGTCTACTTTCGGAGAAAATCACACTAATTATAATTATTAGTATAGCATGCAGAAGAGTGAGATATATTAAAATATTGTATTATATTTAATAAATTTTAATATTTTTCAATCTCCAGGCTACAACGGTACAAAAAAGAGTGAGATGTAATCACGAGATGTTATCAAAGAGAATATCTTACAGATGTGGCAACGATAACGCTAAGATCTGCCACGTTTTGTAACATTATCCATAGCGATATTATCAAATTATAATATACATATTTTTTTAGTTCCTGCTACATCTGTGTGCATTTGATTTTAGCTTCAATAATTAGTTGTACAACTGTAGAGGAGAAGCAAAAAATGGGCATTTTTAAAAATGGTGCCAATTTTAAATTTTTAGCATAGGTAATGGAAAAAACAAATGGGTTGATTCTGCATTTCAATAGCAAGAATAATAATGATTGTGGTGTCCTGATGAAGATGCTATATGCTTCAAAACAATTTGACGAATAAACCACCTACTATTTTAATTGGCATGTATCATTATTCTTCCTACGGCAGCGAAGAATCAACTCATTTGTTTTTTCCATTACCTATGCTCTATCTCCTCATGAGTTTGCAGCAGCCTCAAGCATTTTCAGTGGTTGCGTGTACACAACCAAACCAGATGAGCACAACTGTACTATCTCCTCCATATCTGTTTTCCCAGATAAAACCCTATTTCGCTTTGTCTATTTCCAGTCTCTCTCTCTTGGATTTTTATTGTTAAAGTTTCCATCAGGGCAGTCATGAAGAGGAAAAACATATCCCTTTTGTATTATCTGTAAGAGATAGCGCTGCATTATGTGTGTGAGCTTTATTTCAGCCAAAAGAATCTGAGTCAGTCCATGGAGAAATTCATAAATTATGACAATCTACAGGAATGGGTGACATACATCCTACTCCCCCAGACACCAGATAGTACCCAGTTAGTTGTGAAAATAAGTAGTGACATAAAGAAAGCAGGAAGTGTCTTGTTATGAATGTGCTAGAGATGGTTTCTGAGCAGAGGCTCCCTCTGGTGGTTACAGACAGTACTGAACCTTCCAGCGAGGAATGGCAATCTTGGATCTCTGACTGTACTGATATAAGGGAGGTTCCCTCCCATGATGGTTGCCGGTGATCAATTGCTCTTGTCTCAATTGTGGTGCCTGGTTCATTTGGAAGTTTTCTGCTTTTATTTTTGTGCTTGCTTTTTGCATAGTTCTCTGCAATTTTGTGGAGGTCAGCCGGGTCCCCTCCTGGGGCCTGTGCTCCTCTCAGTTTATCTTTAGCCTCTGTTATTTGTTCATTTGCGTTTTCCTGTTTTTTCAGTGGCTTTGGATTAGTTTTGTTACACCAGAGATCTGTTTTAGGTGGTAGAGATCATGTGATCTCAGGTGTTTTTGCAATCAGAAGAGTTGGTATTTTTTAGGTTTTTTTTTTTTATTGCAGTAAGAATCCTTTCCTGTACTTTTCTGTCTAGACAGATTGGGCCCCATTGTTTGCTCATTCTATTTTCTGTCTGTGTCCGTGTTTCTTCTTGTCTAATCGCCATTACATGTTTGGGGCTTCCTATTTTCTTTGGGGATCTGCTCCGGGGCAGATAGCTTTCCTCTTCCTGCCTTTACGTGTAGTTATCTCTCAGGCTGTGACGAGGCGCCTAGGATCAACGTAGGAACGCTCCACGGCTACCTCTAGTTGTGTGGTTAGTTCAGGTTACTGCAATCCAATAGGTTCCAGCCTCTTTGGTGTATTGCCGTTTTTGCTTTTTCTCCTCAGCTACCTAAACACAACAGTATCACCGGCCAAACTGAAAATTATATTGTACTCACAGAAGGGAAAAATAGTGTGGAAAGAAAAAAAAACTGTTGTCAGAGTTGTCAGAGATTTTTTTTTTCCTGTTTGTTGCATTTTTTTCCTCTTTTTCTCTGGGTGCTGAGGAGGATTTTTTTTTCTCTCTCTCAATGGAGCTTGCACAGTTGTCTGGCCATGTGGATCAGCTTGCCACTGAGGTTCGGAGTATTGCTACCTATCTTGCTAGGTTTCTGCTTGTGGAACGAAGGATTCCCATGCCAGATTTGTTTTTGGGGATCGGGCTAAATTTCTGAATTTCAAAAATAAACTGTAAGTTGTTTTTTGCCTTAAAGCCTAAGTCTTTAGGGAACGCAGCACAGCAGGTTCAAATTGTCATCTCTCTCCTGCGCGGCGACCCTCAGGATTGGGCTTTTTCCCTGACACCTGGGGATCCTGTTTTGAATGATATTGATGTATTTTTTCAGGCTCTGGGGTTATAGTACGATGAACCTAATATCACTGATCAAGCTGAAAATACCTTGTTGGCATTAAATCAGGGTCTTGAAGATGCTGAGTTGTACTGTCAGAAATTCCAAAAGTGGGCAGTCCTAACCAAATGGAATGATGATGCTTTGGCAGCCCTTTTTCGGAAAGGGCTGTCAGAGAATGTAAAGGATGTTATGGTGGGATTCCCTGCTCCCTCTGGTCTCAATGATCCTATGTCATTGGCTATTCCAATTGATAGACGTTTGCGTGAGCGCAGAGGTATGCGTGAGATTGTGTTGCCTTGTGAGTCAGCTCCTGGGCCCATACAGTGTGAAGGAGTGATTTCTGGGGCATAGCGTCATGAGTTTCGAAAGCGCAATGGGTTATGTTTCTACTGTGGTGACGCCTCTCATGCTATTTTAGTCTGCCCTAAGCGGGGAAGACATTTTGCACGCTCAGTTGTCTTGGGTAGTGTTCAGACTAAATTTCTGTTGACTGTTACCCTGATTTGCTTCCTGTCCACATTTTCGGCTCAGGCTTTTGTTGATTCAGGAGCAGCTATTAACCTGATGGATTTTGACTTTGCCAAACGTTGTGGGTTTCCCATGATACCTCTTCGGTAGTCTATTCCCCTACTGGGCGTTGATTCTACCCCTTTGGCAGAGAATAAACCCCAGTTTTTACTCAGGTGATAATGAGGTTGAACCAGATCATCAGGAGAGTTGCAAATTTCTGGTGCTGCATAATCTGCATAACATTATTGTACTGGGTTTCCCTTGGTTATCTGTGTCTGTGACCAGTTGTGGCTACCAATGTGTTAATGTTGACACTCCTGTTTTTTCTGCCTCTCCCCAGTCTCAGGATGTTCCTGACTTTTTGACTGATTTTTCGAATGTGTTTAGTAGAGTTGAGCGATACTTTCCGATATGCTAAAGTATCGGAATCGGAATGGTATCGCCGATATCACTAAAAAATCGGCGATACCCGATACCGATACCGGAAGTCCCATGTAAGTCTATGGGAACAAAATATCGCAACTAAAAAAACCCCATTCTTTCCTTGTAAACACTAAATATACACACATAGAATACATATATATATATATACATGTCATTGTGACATATATATATACATATATGTATAGTTTATACACTTCTACATAGTAAAATATCCTTTGATTCAATTGCCGGGTAAAGCCGGCTTCAGTGAAAAGACAGAAGCACCCGACATGAAATGACACTTGGTGTATATAGGGTTAAACATTTCTTTTCATGTCCTTTGCTATCTAATTTGCACAAACAATTAAATCAGACTATGTGTGCAAAATTTCACACCTGTAGGGGTTAATTAAAGGTGTAAATTCGTTGTAAAAAAAAACGGACTTTTTTGCTACGAATTTACACCTTTAATTAACCCCTAGAGGTGTGAAATTTTGCACACATAGTCTGATTTAATTGTTTGTGCAAATTAGATAGCAAAGGACATGAAAAGACATGGTTAACCCTATGTACACCAAGTGTCATTTCATGTCGGGTCACCCGACATGAAATGACACTTGGTGTACATAGGGTTAAACATTTCTTTTCATGTCCTTTGCTATCTAATTTGCACAAACAATTAAATCAGACTATGTGTGCAAAATTTCACACCTCTAGGGGTTAATTAAAGGTGTAAATTCGTTGTAAAAAAAACGGACTTTTTTGCTACGAATTTACACCTTTAATTAACCCCTAGAGGTGTGAAATTTTGCACACATAGTCTGATTTAATTGTTTGTGCAAATTAGATAGCAAAGGACATGAAAATACATGGTTAACCCTATGTACACCAAGTGTCATTTCATGTCGGGTTCTGCATTTTCACAAAAGCCGGCAATTGAATTAGCGGCTATTATACTATGTAGAAGTGTATGAACTACAAATATAAATATATATATATATATGTGTCACAAATTCAATGACATGTATATATATATATGAGGTGTAAAATTGCTGAAAAAAAATGCGTGGGCTCCCGCCCTATTTTCGCAACCAGACAGACAAAGCCAGTGAGTGGGGGCAGATAATAATAGCCCAGAGAGGGACCATTATTTTTGCCCCCCCCGGCTACTAACATCTGCCCCCAGACACCCCAGGAAAGACAAATCTATAATTAGATTCGCCCTTTCTGGCACTTTGCCCGTCTATTCCCATTGCCCTGTAGCGGTGGCGAATGGGTTAATATGGGGTTAAAGCCACCTTGCTATTGAAAGGTGACCTTAAGCCAGGTTAATAATTGAGAGCTGTCAATTAGACAACTATCAATTATTAATCCTATTGCATGAAATAAAAATAAAACACACACACTTTAATTAAAAATCATTTTAATGAAATAAAGACACATGTTTTTGACCATCTTTTATTTTACTGCAAAAACCATTTCCTGTAATAAAAATAAAATAAAAAAGCAAAATTATTCTTACCTATCCCATGCACAGTCAGGTCCCACGGTGTAATCCTTCAGAAAGGGTTAATGTTTACTGCAGGGACCGCAGCTAATGCTGCAGCCTCACAGTAAACCCCAAATGAATGAGTTCCTCTCCTGCCTGACAGGAGAGTAAAGGCTGGGTGTCACATAACGATACACCAGCGATCCCGACAACGATATGCACTTGTCAGGATCGCTGGTGTATCGCTACATGATCGCTGCTGAGCTGCCAAACAGGCAGCTCAGGCAGCGATCTGGGACAGCGACACTGCGGGTAACATCGCTTAAGGGCCCGTCTCACATAGCGATATCGCTACCGAGATCGCTGCTGAGTCACTAGTTTTGTGACGCAGCAGCGAGCTCACCAGCGATATCGCTGTGTGTGACATTCAGCGACGATCAGCCCCCTGCCGGGTATCGCTGATCGTCGCAGAAATGTCAGGACCTTTTTTTGATCGCTGGTTTCCCTCTGACAGGCACGCATCGCTGCGTGTGACAGGCGGGAAACCAGCGATCAAAGGTCCTGACATTTCAGCGACGATCAGCGATACCCGGCAGGGGGGCTGATCGTCGCTGAATGTCACACACAGCGATATCGCTGGTGAGCTCGCTGCTGCGTCACAAAACTAGTGACTCAGCAGCGATCTCGGTAGCGATATCGCTATGTGAGACGGGCCCTTAAGTGGAAAGCTTAATTGATTGCTTTCCACTTTCACTTCAGGTCAGCCAGGGACACAATCAGTGACGTCAGAGGGAACTGATTAACAAAAATAGGGGTTCCCTTCGAAAAAGAAATGGCGTGGGGTCCCCCTATTTTTGTTAACCAGCCAGATGAAGCAGACCGCTGAGGCCTGGATTTTCAGGCTGTTAAGGAGCTAAGATCCATGGACCTTGCCAGCCTGATAATACCAGGCCACAGCAGTCTGCATATCTTGGCTGATTAACAAAAATAGGGGATCCCCTCGAAAAAAATTGGCGTGGGGTCCCCCCTATTTTTGTTAACCAGCCAGATGAAGCAGACCGCTGAGGCCTGGATTTTCAGGCTGTTAAGGAGCCAAGATCCATGGACCTTGCCAGCGTGATAATACCAGGCCACAGCAGTCTGCATATCTTGGCTGATTAACAAAAATAGGGGATCCCCTCGAAAAAAATTAGCGTGGGGTCCCCCTTATTTTTGTTAACCAGCCAGATGAAGCAGACCGCTGAGGCCTGGTTTTTCAGGCTGGTAAGGATCCAATATCCATGGACCTTGCAAGCCTGATAATACCAGGCCACAGCAGTCTGCTTAGCTTGGCTGGTTAACAAAAATAGGGGATCCCCTCGAAAAAAAAACGGCGTGGGGATCCCCCCTATTTTTGTTAACCAGCCAAGTAAAATGCAGACTGCTGCGGCCTGGTATTAAAAGACTGTCAAGGCCCATGGATTTTGGCCCTCAACAGCCTGATAATACCAGGCTACAGCAGCCCCACATTTGGCGCATCAAAAGATGTGCCAATTGTGGCACTTTACCCGGCTCTTCCCACTTGCCCTGTAGCGGTGGCAAGCGGGGTAATAAGGGGTTATTGTCACCGTTGATTGCACGGTGACAATAAGCCCGGTTAATAATGGAGAGGCGTCAATAAGACACCGATCCATTATTAATCCCAAAGTTATTAAATGTGTAAAAAAAAGACAAAGCAAGAAAAAAGTATTTTAATGAAATAAAAGAGACAACACAGTTTTCATTTCTTTTATTGTACTCTCATTCCTGCGACGCCATCGATCTCCTGTAAAAAAAGAAAAAAAACAAACCAACAGTATACCACCTGTCCGACGCAGTCCATAACGATAGTCCCACGACGATCCAGCTCTGCTACATCGCAATGACAGGCAGAGCCTGTCATTGCAACGCAGCACAGCTGATTACCTGCTTCCCCGGCGGTGACGTCATCGGACTGACTGCTTTACGGCCGGGATTACCCAGCAGTCACTGCAGTTATCGCGAGAAACTGCATGTGACCGCCGGGGAGAAGAGGATGGCGGCCATGAAGCAGTCCAGGACGTGACCGCCGGAGATCTTCTGCCAGGTAAGTGCCGCTGACTCCTGACAGACCCGACAGACGGACACTGACAGTGACAGTGACATCCCGATTCCGGTATCCGATAAGACGAAAATATCGGAACTCGGAATCGGAATTCCGATACAGCTAATATCGGCCGATACCCGATATTTGCAGTATCGGAATGCTCAACACTAGTGTTTAGTGAAAGTAAATCTGCATCCTTGCCCCCTCACAGGAGCTATGATTGCGCTATTGAATTAGTGCCTGGTGGTAAATTTATTAAAGGTCGCCTTTTTAACTTGTCTGTACCTGAACACGATGCTATGCGATCTTATATCAAGGAGTCATTGGAGAAGGGTCATATCAGACCATCCTCTTCACCCTCGGGCGCCGGTTTTTTCTTTGTGGCCAAAAAGGATGGTTCATTGAGGCCTTGTATTGATTATCGTCTCTTGAATAAGATCACTGTGAAGTATCAATATCCGTTACCCTTGATTTCTGACCTGTTTTCCAGAGTGAAAAGTGCTAGTTGGTATACCAAGCTTGACCTCAGGGGGGCGTATAACCTTATTCGCATTAAGCACGGGGATGAATGGAAGACGGCGTTTAATACCCCAGAGGGGCATTTTGAGTACCTAGTGATGCCCTTTGGGCTCACTAATGCTCCTTCCGTCTTCCAATCCTTCATGAATGATATTTTCAGGGATTTTGTGGATAAATTTCTGATTGTTTATTTGGATGATATCTTGATTTTTTTCCAATGACTGGGACTCTCATGTGAAACATGTTCGGACTGTGTTCCAGATTTTGAGAGAGAATGCACTGTATGTGAAGGGATCAAAGTGTCTTTTTGGCGTACAGAAGATCTCATTTCTGGGATTCATTTTGTCTCCGTCTGTTATTGAAATGGACCCGGTCAAGGTTCAGGCCATCTGTGATTGGGTCCAACCTATTTCATTAAAGACTCTTCAGAGATTTTTGGGTTTTGCCAATTTTTATCGTAAATTTATTGGTAATTTCTCCGGTATTGTTAAACCATTGACTGATTTGACAAAAAAGGGTTCTGATGTGGTGAATTGGCCTCCTGAGGCAGTTTCTGCGTTTCAGGAACTTAAGCAGAGATTCACTTCTGCTCCTGTTCTACGGCAGCCTGATGTTTCTCTACCGTTTCAGGAGGAGATTGATGCCTCTGAAATTGGGGCAGGTGCCGTTTTGTCCCAAAGAGATCCAGAGACCTCTAAGAGTAACCCTTGTGCCTTTTTCTCTCGAAAATTTTCTCCAACTGAACGTAATTATGACGTGGGTAATTGGGAGTTATTGGCCATGAAGTGGGCCTTTGGAGAGTGGAGACATTGGCTGGAAGGAGCCAAACATCAGGTGGTGGTCCTCACGGACCATAAGAACCTGGTTTATCTCGAATCAGCCAAGCGACTTAATCCTAGACAGGCCAGGTTGGCCTTGTTTTCACACGTTTTAATTTTGTGATTTATTTTCTTCCTGGCACTAAGAATTGTTAAGGCGGATGCCCTCTCGAGGAGTTTCTTTGCGGACTCTCCTGAGTTATCTGATTCTACTGTTATTTTGAAAGAGGGTGTAGTACTTTCTGCCATCTCGCCCAATTTGAGACTGGCTCTGGAGGGGTGTCAGGAGGATAAACCTGAGCGCTGCCCTATTGGGAAATTGTTTGTCCCAGACCAGTGGAAGAAGAGTGTGATGTCTGAAATTCATTGTTCCGCGTTGGCTGGTTATCCCGGGATTTTTGGTACCAGAGACTTGGTGAGTCAGTCATTTTGGTGGCCTACTTTGTCTCGTGACGTCAGGGAATTTGTGCAGTCCTGTGGGACTTGCTTTCGCTCCAAGCCTTGCTCTCGCTCTAGTGGTTTGTTGAGGCCATTACCTGTGCCAAGAGGCCATGGACCATATCTCTATGGATTTTATTTCCGACCTCCCTGTTTCTCAGAGAATGGCCGTTATCTGGGTAATCTGTGATAGGTTTTCCAAGATGATACATCTTGTGCCATTACCTAAGTTGCTTTCCTCCTCCGAATTGGTGCCTTTGTTCCTTCAGCACGTGGTTCGGTTACATGGCTGATATGTTTCGGTAGCTGAGGAGTGCAGGTAAAAAAGGCAATACACCAGAGCAGTTGGAATCTATGAGATTGCAGTACCCTGACTAACCACCACAACTAGAGGCAGCCGTGGAGCGTTCCTACGTTGGTCCTAGACGCCTCGTCACAGCCTGAGAAACTAACTACACCTAAAGATAGAAAGAGGAAAGCTATCTGCCCCGGAGCAGATCCCCAAAGAACATAGAAAGCCCCCTAACATGTAATGGCGGTTAGACAAGAAGAAATACTGACACAGACAGAAAATAGTATGAGCAAACGTTGGGGCCCAAACTACCTAAATAGAAAAGGATAGGAAGGGCACTTACTGCAATCCCAAAAAACCCTGAAAAGCACCAACTCTACTAATTTCAAAAACACCTGAGATCACACGACCTCTACCACCTAAATTAGTTCTCTGGTGTAACAAAATCAAAACAGCAGCCACTGAAAAACTGGAAAAAGCAAATGTACAAACATCAGTGGCTGAACTAAACTGAGAGGGCAAAAGCCCCGAGGGGACCCTGAAGGCCACCACAGAAGTGCAGGACAAAATGCAAAAATCAAGCACAAAAACAAAAAGAAGAAAATGTCTTATCTGTTAGCAGGAGATGCAGACACGACACAGCAGGCTACAAAGGAAACAGGAATCAAAGATTGAGACTAGAACAATTGATCACCGGCAACCCTGATGGGAAGGCGACTCCCTTATATAAGACCAGTCAGTAACACCTGATTCCCAATCCTCACAATCTTCACTGGACAGTCCAGTACCGCTTGTAACCACCAGAGGGAGCCTCCGCTCAGAACTCATTTCAAGTCCATTCACAACAGTACCCCCCCCTTGAGGAGGGGTCACCGAACCCTCACTTGAGCAACCAGGTCGGTCAGGATGAGTTCTATGATACGCACGGATGAGTCTCCTAGCATGGATGTCCGAAGCAAACACCCAAGAATTGTCTTCCTGACCATAACCTATCCACTTAACCAAATACTGGAGTTTCCGTCTAGAAAAACGAGAATTCAATATTTTCTCAACCACAAACTCCATATTGCCCTCAACCAGAACAGGGTCAGGAGGCAAAGCAGTAGGAACCACTGGCTCAACAAACCTCTTCAACAAGGACTTGTGGAACACGTTATGGATCTTAAATGTCCCTGGAAGAAGCAAACGAAAAGAAACAGGATTAAGAATCTCCATGATCTTATAAGGTCCAATGAACCTAGGCTTAAATATAGGAGATGCCACTCTCATAGGAATATTTTTTGAGGACAACCAGACCAAGTCCCCACTTTAAACCGAGGACCATCAGTCCTATGCCGGTTAGCAAACCGCTGGGCCCTCTCCTGAGAGAGGGACAACCTCTCCACTACCTGGTCACAAATCTGTTGCATACGCTCCACAACAGAGTCAACACCTGGACAGACAGAAGCCTCCGTCTGTCCTGAAGAAAATCGAGGGTGAAACCCAGAATTACAGAAAAATGGAGACATCAAAGTGGCAGAGCTAGCCCTATTATTAAGAGCAAACTCAGCCAAAGGCAAAAAAGAGACCCAGTCATCCTGATCAGCAGACACAAAGCATCTTAGATAAGTCTCCAATGTCTGGTTTGTTCTCTCAGTTTGACCATTGGTCTGAGGATGAAACGCAGAGGAGAAAGACAATTGAACACCAAGTTTAGAACAAAAGGTCCTCCAAAATCTGGAAACAAACTGGACTCCTCTGTCAGACACAATGTTCTCAGGAATGCCGTGTAAACGAACCACGTGCTGAAGGAACAAAGGCACCAATTCAGAGGAGGAAGCCAACTTAGGTAATGGCACAAGATGTATCATCTTGGAAAACCTATCACAAATCACCCAGATGACGGTCATTCTCTGAGAAACAGGGAGGTCGGAAATGAAATCCATAGAGATATGGGTCCATGGTCTCTTGGGCACAGGCAATGGCATCAACAAACCACTAGAGCGAGAGCAAGGCTTGGAGCGAGAGCAAGTCCCGCAGGACTGCACAAATTCCCTGACATCACGAGACAAGGTAGGCCACCAAAAGGACCGACTAACCAAGTCTCTGGTACCAAAAATTCCGGGATGACCGGCCAACGCGGAACAATGAATCTCAGACATCACACTCTTTTTCCACTGGTCCGGGACAAACAATTTCCCAACAGGGCAGCGCTCGGGCCTATCCTCCTGACACCCCTCCAGAGCCAGTCTCAAATTGGGCGAGATGGCGGAAAGAACTACACCTTCTTTCAAAATAACAGAAGGATCAGATACCTCAGGAGAGTCCACAAGGAAACTCCTCGAGATGGCATCTGCCTTAACATTCTTAGTGCCAGGAAGAAAGGAAACCACAAAATTAAAACGTGTGAAAAACAAGGCCCACCTGGCCTGTCTAGGATTAAGTCGCTTGGCAGATTCCAGATAAACCAGATTCTTATGGTCCGTAAGGACCACCACCTGATGTTTGGCTCCCTCCAGCCAATGTCTCCACTCTTCAAAAGCCCACTTCATGGCCAATAACTCCCAATTACCCACGTCATAATTACGTTCAGTAGGAGAAAATTTTCGAGAGAAAAAGGCACAAGGGTTACTTTTAGAGGTCTCTGGATCTCTTTGGGACAAAACGGCACCTGCCCCAATTTCAGAGGCATCAACCTCCACCTGAAATGGCAGAGAAACATCAGGCTGCCGTAGAACAGGAGCAGAAGTGAATCTCTGCTTAAGTTCCTGAAATGCAGAGACTGCCTCAGGAGGCCAATTCACCACATCAGAACCCTTTTTGGTCAAATCAGTTAATGGTTTAACAATAACCGAGAAATTACCAATAAATTTACGATAAAAATTGGCAAAACCCAAAAATCTTTGAAGAGCCTTTAATGAAGTAGGTTGGACCCAATCACAGATGGCCTGAACCTTGACCGGGTCCATTTCAATAACAGATGGGGACAAAATGAATCCCAAAAATGAGATCCTCTGTACGCCAAAAAGACACTTTGATCCCTTCACATACAGAGCATTCTCTCTCAAAATCTGGAATACAGTTCGAACATGTTTCACATGAGAGTCCCAGTCATTGGAAAAAATCAAGATATCATCCAAATAAACAATCAGAAATTTATCCACAAAATCCCTGAAAATGTCATTCATGAAGGACTGGAAGACAGAAGGAGCATTAGTGAGCCCAAAGGGCATCACAAGGTACTCAAAATGCCCCTCAGGGGTATTAAATGCCGTCTTCCATTCATCCCCGTGCTTAATGCAAATAAGGTTATATGCCCCCCTGAGGTCAAGCTTGGTAAACCAAGTAGCGTTTTTCACCCTGGAAAACAGGTCAGAAATCAAGGGTAACGGATATTGATATTTCACAGTAATATTGTTCAAAAGACGATAATCAATACACGGCCTTAATGAACCATCCTTTTTGGCCACAAAGAAAAAACCGGCACCTAAGGGTGAAGAGGATGGTCTGATATGACCCTTCTCCAATGACTCCTTGATATAAGACCGCATAGCGTCATGTTCAGGTACAGACAAGTTAAAAAGGCGACCTTTAGGGAATTTACTACCAGGCACTAATTCAATAGCGCAGTCATAGCTCCTATGGGGAGGCAAGGATGCAGATTTACTTTCGCTAAACACATCAGAAAAATCAATCAAAAAGTCAGGAACATCCTGAGCCTGGGGGGAGGCAGAAAAAACAGGAGTGTTGCTATTAACACATTGGCAGCCCCAACTGGTTACAGACACAGATTTCCAATCCAAAACAGGATTATGAGACTGTAACCAAGGGAAACCCAGCACGATAATGTCATGCAGATTATACAGAACCAAAAATTTTCAGCTCTCCTGATGATCAGGTTCAACCCTCATTATCACCTGAATAGAGAACTGAGGTTTATTCTCAGCTAAAGGGGTAGTATCGATCCCCAGTAGGGGAATAGACTTCGTAGGGGTATCAAGGGAAACCCACAACGTTTAGCAAATCAAAATCCATCAGGTTAATAGCTGCTCCCGAATTAACGAAAGCCTGAGCAGAAAATGAGGACAGAGAGCATATCAGAGTAACAGTTAATAAAAACTTAGTCTGAACACTACCCAAGACAACTGAGCGTGCAAAACGTCTTCCCGCTTAGGGCAGACTGAAATAGCATGAGAGGCATCACCACAGTAGAAACATAACCCATTGCGCTTTCGAAACTCATGACACTGTGCCCCAGAAACCACTTTATCACACTGCATGGATTCAGAAGCAGGTTCACAAGGCAACACTATTCCACGCATACTTCTCCGCTCACGCAAACGTCTGTCAATTTGAATCGCTAATGACATAGAATCATTGAGACCAGAGGGGACAGGGAATCCCACCATAACATCCTTTACATTATCTGACAGACCCTTCCGAAAAAGGGCTGCCAAAGCGTCGTCATTCCATTTGGTCAGGACTGCCCACCTACGGAAACTCTGACAGTATAACTCAGCGTCATCAAGCCCTGATTTAATGCCAACAAGGCTTTTTCAGCTTGATCAGTGACATTAGGCTCATTGTACAATAACCCCAAGGCCTGAAAAAATGCATCAACATCACTCAAAACAGGATCCCCAGGTGTCAGGGAAAAAGCCCAATCCTGAGGATCGCCGTGCAGGAGAGAGATGACAATTTGAACCTGCTGCGCTGCGTTCCCTGAGGACTTAGATTTTAAGGCAAAAAACAATTTACAATTATTTTTGAAATTCAGAAACTTGGCTCGATCCCCCAAAAACAAATCTGGCATGGGAATCCTAGGTTCCACAACAGGCAACCTAGCAAGATAGGTAGCAATACTCCGAACCTCAGTGGCAAGCTGATCCACACGGCCAGACAACTGTGCAAACTCCATTGAGAGAAAAAATCCTCCCCAGCACCCAGAGATACAGAGGGAAAAAAAAAAAATGCAACAAACAGAAAAAAAAAAAATCTCTGACAACTCTGACAACTTTTTTCTTTCACAATATTTTTCCCTTCTGTGAGTACAATATAATTTTCAGTTTAGGCCGGTGATACTGTTATGTTTCGGTAGCTGAGGAGTGCAGGTAAAAAAGGCAATACACCAGAGCAGTTGGAATCTATGAGATTGCAGTACCCTGACTAACCACCACAACTAGAGGCAGCCGTGGAGCGTTCCTACGTTGGTCCTAGACGCCTCGTCACAGCCTGAGAAACTAACTACACCTAAAGATAGAAAGAGGAAAGCTATCTGCCCCGGAGCAGAACCCCAAAGATAATAGAAAGCCCCCAAACATGTAATGGCGGTTAGACAAGAAGAAATACTGACACAGACAGAAAATAGTATGAGCAAACGTTGGGGCCCAAACTACCTAAATAGAAAAGGATAGGAAGGGCACTTACTGCAATCCCAAAAAACCCTGAAAAGCACCAACTCTACTAATTTCAAAAAACCTGAGATCACACGACCTCTACCACCTAAATTAGTTCTCTGGTGTAACAAAATCAAAACAGCAGCCACTGAAAAACTGGAAAAAGCAAATGTACAAACATCAGTGGCTGAACTAAACTGAGAGGGCAAAAGCCCCCGGGGGGACCCTGAAGGCCACCACAGAAGTGCAGGACAAAATGCAAAAATCAAGCACAAAAACAAAAAGAAGAAAATGTCTTATCTGTTAGCAGGAGATGCAGACACGACACAGCAGGCTACAAAGGAAACAGGAATCAAAGATTGAGACTAGAACAATTGATCACCGGCAACCCTGATGGGAAGGCGACTCCCTTATATAAGACCAGTCTGTAACACCTGATTCCCAATCCTCACAATCTTTACTGGACAGTCCAGTACCGCTTGTAACCACCAGAGGGAGCCTCCGCTCAGAACTCATTTCAAGTCCATTCACAACACATGGCATTCCAGAGAACATTGTGTCTGATAGAGGAGTCCAGTTTGTTTCCAGATTTTGGAGGACTTTTTGTTCTAAACTTGGTGTTCAATTATCTTTCTCCTCTGCTTTGCATCCTCAGACCAATGGACAAACCGAGAGAACAAACCAGACCTTGGAGACTTATTTGAGATGTTTTGTGACTGCTGATCAAGATAACTGGGTCTCTTTTTTGCCTTTGGCTGAGTTTGCTCTTAATAATAGGGCTAGCTCAGCCACCTTGATGTCTCCATTTTTCTGCAATTCTGGGTTTCACCCTCGATTTTCTTCGGGACAGGCGGAGGCTTCTGTCAGTCCGGGTGTTGACTCTGTTGTGGAGCGAATGCAGCAGATTTGGGACCAGGTAGTGGAGAGGTTGTCTCTCTCTCAGTATAATGCCCAACGGTTTGCCAACCGGCATAGGACTGATGGTCCTCGGTTTAAAGTGGGGGACTTAGTTTGGTTGTCCTCAAGAAATATCCCTATGAGGGTTGCATCTCCAAAGTTTAAGCCTAGGTTCATTGGACCTCATAAGATCATGGAGATTCTTAATCCTGATTCCTTCCGTTTGCTTCTTCCTGGGACATTTAAGATCCATAACGTGTTCAACAAGTCCTTATTGAAGAGGTTTGTCGAGCCAGTGGTTCCTATGGCTGCGCCTCCTGACTCTGTTTTGGTTGAGGGCAATCTGGAGTATGTGGTTGAGAAAATATTGGATTCTCGTTTTTCTAGATGGAAACTCCAGTATTTGGTTAAGTGGAGAGGTTATGGTCAGGAGGACAATTCTTGGGTGCTTGCTTCGGACATCCATGCTAGGAGACTGATCCGTGCCTATCACCGAGCTCATTCTGATCGGCCTGGTTGCACAAGTGAGGGTTCGATGACCCCTCCTCAAGGGGGGGGGTACTGTTATGAATGTGCTAGAGATGGTTTCTGAGCAGAGGCTCCCTCTTGTTGTGAATGTGCTAGAAATGAATTCAGAGCAGAAGCTCCCTCTGGTGGTTACAAACAGTACTGAACTATTCAATGAAGATTTTGAAGATTGGCGATCAGGTGTTACTGACTGGTCTTATATAAGGGAGGTTCCCTCCCATCAGGGTTGCCGGTGATCAATTGTTCTGGTCTCAACTTTTGTTCCTGGTTCACTTTGAAGCTTGCTGTTTCGTGCCTGCATCTTCTGCTAACAGATAAGACATTTTCTTCTTTTAGTTTTTTGTGCTTGCTTTTTGCATTTTGTCCTGCACTTCTGTGGGGGTCTGCCAGGTCCCCTCCGGGGGCTTGTGCTCCTCTCAGTTTAGTCCAGCCAGTTGTTTGTTCATTTGCCTTTTCCAGTTTTTTCTGTGGCTGCGGCTTAGTTTTGTTACACCAGAGAACTAATTTAGGTGGTAGAGGTCGTGTGATCTCAGGTGTTTTTGCAATTAGTGTGTTGGTATTTTTTTAGGGTTTTTTGGATTGCAGTAAGTTACCTTCCTATCCTTTTCTGTCTAGGAAGATTGGGCCACAACGTTTGCTCATACTATTTTCTGTCTGTGTCTGTATTTCCTCTTGTCTAACCGCCATTACATGTTTGGGGACTTCCTATGTTCTTTGGGATCTGCTCCGGGGCAGATAGTTTTCCTCTTTCTATCTTTAGGTGAAGTTAGCTTCTCAGGCTGTGACGAGGCGTCTAGGACCAACGTAGGTACGCTCCACGGCTGCCTTTAGTTGTGGTGGTTAGTCAGGGTACTGCAATCCAATAGATTCCAACCTCTTTGGTGTATTGCCTTTTTTGCCTGCTCTCCTCAGCTACCAAATCATAACACCCTCTGGTGGTTACAGACAGTACTGAACCTTCCAGCGAGGAATGGCAAGCCAACATTTTCTCTTGCCCCTGAGAAGCATTGCTTATTTTGGAAGATATTTATTTATATATCTCTTACTTTGAAAATATATACTTTTTCTTTAATCTCCAAAATCTATATGTGCAATATACCACTAATATTAACTATATCCTGATTTGCATGTGGCTGTATTTGTATTATTGTCCCTACTTTTTTAATCTTTATGCATTGTTGCTTTTGACTTTTTCTATAATAAAATTGAACTTTTTATGGCATGTTATGCTTCCTTTGTTCTTTTGGATTTATAACTAATTTGGAATTGCCTATTTAGCATATCTTCATATCTGTATTTATATTGTAGGATTTAAAATAGATATCAGTCATGTAATGTAAGAAGTGAAGTATTTGGCATTGTACTATACCTATATTGCTCTGCCGTATAGGAGCATCATGAATTGTGGTATGTGTTAAAGGGGCCCACTGACACTTTTTCGTCTGGGGCACACAAAAACCTGGAGCCAGCCCTGCCCCCCTCCACAACTTTAGCCAAATAACCACCAGTTTTCAATGCGTAACTATTATTATAAAGTAAATGAAGGTTGCCAAGCTTAAGTAATAAGAATTGATGTCGTTGGCATTGAAATGGGCACTGTAGGTGTGTTTACTGTCCTGCACTCCCTGCCGACTTTGCTTCCCTATTGACTTGCATTGGGTTTCGTGTTTCAGTCGGACCTTTGACTTTTTCCAATAGTCGGCCGATTTCGTTCGACTCGACTTTTGTGAAAGTCAGGTGGTCCGAAATCCGACTCGACCCTCCCAGAGGCAAAGTCGCTCATTTCTAGTTGTTACCTATGAATTTATTCAAGACTTTAAAAAAAAATGCAAGTAGGGATGAGATGACCCATGGAAGTTTGGATTCTGGTACCAAACCCCATTAAAAACAATGGGGATCAAAATATTGTGCTGATAATTTCTCTGTCTCTCCTTTTCCACTCCAAACATTGCAACAAACTTCTGGGAGTATTTTGGCTTCTCTCATCTCTAATGCCAAGCCTTTTTCCCAACAACTTTCTTTTTTGTTTCTAATACATCGTCCTTTATGAGTTTCCGAATTTCCAGACCCACAAAAATGCCTTCCTTCAGTTTTGCTTTGGACAGTCCCTGAACTTGGTGCACAGTTACTTAAAAGCTTTTCCTTCTTTCGGTAGAGCTTTCACAAACTGCTCCATCAGTTCTATCTTAATGTGGAGTGGTGGTAGGAGAACTTAAGTGGGATCAACTAAACTTTTTGCAACTATGTACTTGAGCTCAGGTTGCAAAGATGTTCTCGTTGGCCAACTTTTTTGGCTCCAGTGATGAGTCGTATCTCACCTTTCCCATTCACTCAAAAAGCATGGGTACTTTGTGTATCTTCCTTGCTGCCCACAGAGCAAATAAAGAACTTTCAGATCACCACAAATCGAACATTTTTGATCCTTGAAATTAAGCTTCTTAAAAATAAACTCTAAATTCTCATAGCTGTCCTTCAAGTGCACAGAATTCCCTACAGGGAAAAAAGCATACTTGCTGCCATTGTGCAGTACCACAGTTTTAAGACTTTTTTGGATGAATCAATGAATAATCTCCACCCACTCACATTGTATTCAATGTTACATTTTTCCATCAGCCCAGGAACATCATTGTAATACACTAGAGCACCGACTTGAAAAAATATGGAAGGAATTTATTTTCTCTGCTTCTGTACCATGAAAAACAGGTACTGGGAGCTAGCAAGTTTATTTCCTTTAGTTTATAGCCTAATAGTTCTGTAGAGTGTTTAAGAAGGTCCAAGTCTCTGACTAAATCATTTAATTCAAGCTGTGAAAAAAAGCTTTGGCTCACCTGGACTATCAAGGAAGTCTTTGTCAGAATCCTGTTTGTAACATCCCTGATGGCATCACTGCATGGTTTTCCATCTCCCATCTTACTCACCACTCCGGGTCATGCTGTGAGTTCTTTCCTCTGCTGGCTCCATGCTCTGGGCCTCATGTCCTTGCTTGCTGCATACTTTCCGGCTGTATGCTTAGGGCAGCGGCCCCGGCACTTCCTGGTTCTTACAGAGACAATGTGCACCTTCCTAAGATGTCCCCAGCCAATTGCCAAGATGCCTCTGGTACTTAAGGCATCCCCACCCATAGGTGGATGCCTGAGCAACAAACTCTTTCAGTCTGTCTTTGGCTACTGAGTTGCCAAGTCCTGTCCTGCTTTTCTCTTGTTCTGCCTTCCAGGGCTCTGCATACCCTGGCCAGTACCTGTATCCTGTGTCTCTTGTGTTCCTCCTCCTGAGGGCTGCATACTCAGGCCTGAATCCTTATCCTGTACCTATTCCTGTACTTGACCCTGTCTGAACTGTGTCCTATACCTGTACCTATTTGTATCCTTTTCTGTAGCCTTCCCCACCCTGCTATGTGTATCCTTGTGTTTACTCCTGCTCTGTTCTGCTCAACGTAACCTGTGGCTCTGCTCTGTTCTGCTCTTTGGCCCGTAACCTGAGGCTTTGCTCTGCAACCTGCGGCTCTGCTCTCGGCTTTGCAACCTGTGGCTCTGCTCTGCTCTCGGCTCCACAAACTGTGGCTCTGCTCTGCTTTTGGCTCCGCAACCTGCAGCTCTGCTTTGATCTCTGCTCCGCTGCTTTTGGTTCTACTCTGCTCCGTTCCGCTCCTTGCGATTCTACTCTGCTCCCGTTCTACTCCTTGCAGTTCTGCTCTGCTCCCATTCTGCTCTGCTCCCGTTCCATATCCTGCGTGTCTTTGTCCTTCCATCTGAACTGGTTCCTACCTGCTCCCACACACTACTCATATCTGTCTGTGTACCTGTCCTTCCTGAATCAGTTCCCTACCTGTTTCCCTATACCACTCATATTAGTTCGTGTTCCAGTCTTTCCCAAACCAGTTCCTGGACTCTCCAGTCTGAGCTGGCTCCTACCTGTTCTCTTATCCCGCTTGTACCTACCAGTGTTCCTGTCCCTCTAACCGTGCCAGCCCACCTGCCAGAGTGCCAGCCATGCCCGCCTGCCTGCCAGAGTGCCTGCCATGCCTGCCTGTCTGCCTGAGTGCCAGCCATGCCCGCCTGCCTGTGACAAAAGAATTGTCTTTGCTACCCATAACAACCAATCACAATGCAGCTTTCATTTCTTATACTGTTGAATATAACCTATGTTTGGATAATTTGGACACTGCCTTACTCTTTGGATGCTTTGTTAAGAAAATCTTCTCTGTCCACAGCAGCCAATCTGAGCACTAGTGTTGAGCATTCTGATACCGCAAATATCGGGTATCGGCCGATATTCGCTGTATCGGAATTCCGATTCTGAGATCCGATATTTTTTGCATATCGGATATCGGAATCTGAATTTTCCTGTAAAGTCTATGGGGAGTTCCTGTGTCACAGAAGGAAGTATGTGACACAGGAACTTCCCAAAAGTGTCACTGTCAGTGTCGGTCGGGTCTGTCAGGAGTCAGGACTCAGCACTTACCTGGCAGAAGATCCCTGGTGGTCACGTCATGGATGGCCGCCATTACCCTCTCCCTGGCGGTCACGTGCAGCTTCTCGCAATAACAGCACGTGACTGCCGAGTACTGGGTAATCTCGGCCAGCTGTACTCTCACGACAGCTGGCCGTAAAGCAGTCCGGATGACGTCACTGCCGGGAAGCTCCACCGGTAAGCAGCTCTGCTGTGTCTGGATGTCAGGCTCAGCCTGGCATCCAGATGTAGCAGAGCTGGACTCATCATGGGACACTCGTTATCTTGAACTATGTCGGACAGGGAGTGTTTGTGTTGGTTTGTTATTTTTGTTTTTTTACAGGAGATAGATGGCGTCGCAGGATGAGAGTACAATAAAAATTAATGAAAACTGTGTTGTGTATTATTTCATTAAAAGACTTTATTCTGGCTGTGTATTTTTTTAAAAATGTACAAACTTTATGATTAATAATGGATCGGTGTCTTATTGACGCCTCTCCATTATTAACCGGGCTTATTGTCACCGTTCAATCAAAGGTGACATTAACCCCTTATTACCCCTCTTGCCACCGCTACAGGGCAAGTGGGAAGAGCCGGGTAAAGTGCCACAATTGGTGCATCTTTGATGCGCCAGTTGTGGGGCTGCTGCAGTCTGGTATTTTTAGGCTGTTGAGGGCCAAAATCCATGAGATCGTTCCATATTCTTTGTATCTCCCATTATATTCACACTCATAATATAATTGTGTGTTTTATATAATGTGCTTCCGTGGTGACTTCTCACAACACTTGGAGGTTGCTTTGTGTGTATATATACCCCTCCAATTAGTTGCACCTCGGCATACAATTGGCACTTATGAATATAGGTGGTTAATTTATCCTGTATCAAGGTGCTGGTCTCAATTTCTACTTATAGGAGCGCTTACTCCTTTGATTTAAATGCCAGCATCATTTGTTTTCAATGGGTGACATATAATTTTTCACTAATATTTTTTTATATTAGTTCTATTAAAAGTTATATTTTAAGTTCACTTTTGCTGTATATTCCTATGTTTTGGTGAACCAGTCTATGTTTTCTCCAGCCGACACTGGAGTTTACTTTTTTCTACTCAGTTCAGGTCAGCCAGGATTCCCTCTGACATCACTCATTATTTCATTAAAATGATTTTTAATTAAAGTGTGTGTGTTTTATTTTTATTTCATACAATAGGATTAATAATTGAGAGTTGTCTAATTGACAACTCTCAATTATTAACCTGGCTTAAAGTCACCTTTCAATAGCTAGGTGGCTTTAACCCATTATTAACCCATTCGCCACCGCTACAGGGCAATGGGAATAGATGGGCTAAGTGCCAGAAAGGGCGAATCTAATTATAGATTTGCCTTTTCTGGGGTGTCTGGGGGCAGATGTTAGTAGCCGGGGGGGGCAAAAATAATAGACCCTTTCTGGGCTATTATTATTTGCCCCTACTCGCTGGCTTTGTCTGTCTGGTTGAGAAAATAGGGCGGAAGCCCACGCATTTATTGTATGACATAAAAATAAAACACACACACTTTAATTAAAAATCATTTAATGAAATAATGAAACAGTTTTTGACCATATTTTATTTTCCAGGTAAATCCATTCGAAGCCCTTGTTCACCTGTAATAAAAATAAAATAATAAAGCAACATTATTATTACCTATCCAATGTTCAGTCAGGTCCCCCGATGTAATCCTTCTGAAAGGGTTAAGGTTTACTGCAGGGACCGCAGCTAAACCCCTGACTGAATGATTTCCTCTCCCAGCTGACAGGAGAGGAAGTGATTAGTGTGGAAAGCTTAATTGATTGCTTCCCACTTTCACTTCAGGTCAGCCGGGGACACCGCACAGCATCAGTGACATCAGAGGGAATCCCGGCTGACCTGAAGTGAAAGTGGGAAGCAATCAATTAAGCTTTCCACACTAATCACTTCCTATCCTGTCAGCTGGGAGAGGAAATCATTCATTCGGGGGTTTACAGCTGAGCAGGCAGCATTATCTGCACTGCTTGGCTGTAAGGCAGTTAACCCTTTGTGAAGGATTACAGCATGGGACCTGACAGAGCGGCAGATAGGTAAGAATAATGTTGTTTTATTATTTTTTCTTTATTACAGGAGACCAAGGGCTTCGCAAGGATTACCAGTTAAATAAACGATGGTCAAAAAAATGTGTGTTTATTTCATTAAAATTATTTACTCTTCATGTGTGTGTGTTTTTTTTATTTCCTTCAATAGGATGAATAATTGAGAGTTGTCAAATTGACAACTCTCAATTATTAACCTGGCTTAAAGTCACCTTTCAATAGCAAGGTGGCTTTAACCCATTATTAACCCATTCACCACCGCTACAGGGCAATGGGAATAGACCGGCAAAGTGCCAGAAAGGGCGAATCTAATTATAGATTTGCCTTTTCTGGGGTGGCTGGGGGCAGATGTTAGTAGCCAGGGGAGGCACAAAATAAATGCACCCTCACTCGGCTATTATTATCTGCCCCCACTCACTGGCTTTGTCTGTCTGGTTCAGAAAATAGCGCGGGAGCCCACGCATTTTTTTCAACGAATTTACAGCTTTAATTAACCCCTACATGTATGAAATTTTGCACACATGTAATTGTTAGTGAAAACCATATATCAAACTACATGAAATGACATGGTTAACTGTATGTAAACCATGTGTCATTTCATGTCGGGTGGTTCTGTAATTTCACAAAAGCCGGCATTTGAATCAGTGGCTATTTTACTATGTAGAAGTGTATGAACTATAAATATATGTATATATATATATATATGTCTCAATGACATGTATATATATATATATATATATATATATATATAATATATTGTAAGCTTTTCAGGGGATATAGCTCTGGGATCGCCGTCCGGGTAGACGGAGTGGCACGGAAACAGTTCATTCACAGACAGCAGTTCTGGTAAAAACTGGCCGCAACCAGTTTTATTAAAGTCCACAGCAAACAGAACATAATCAAAACCAAATCATAAACATAAGACCTGGGCTTGTCCAGCCACTTACTACACTTAGATAGATTTCCCTATCTATCCGGGACCAGACTCTACCAGCCTGGGCCAAAACAACACATATGTTCAGCATTTACCAGCATGGAGTTTCACAGAGTCTCCTCCTTGTGTCTGAAGGCACCTTCAACGTCCAGACTTGAGAGAGCTCCCCTCCTATTCAGCAGCTATCCGCATGGATTCTCACAGAGACTACTCCTGTGTCCGGGGTACATCGAGCACCCAGACTGAGACAGCTCATATTCCTGGAGACTCCTTCTTGTGCCTGGACTCCTTGTCCAGACTAAGCGAGCTCTCTGTCTGTGTTCGCAGACACCTACTTCTGGTCTCCTAATTAACAGCTGAGTGGTTTCAGGCCTGAGCTGCAAGTGTGTACTGAATGTAAGGTGTAGTGACCTTTCTCTACCACTAGGTTTACAAAGCCATACATTTCCCTTATACCAGTCAGCAAAGTATCTAGGTGAAATGTACACCCCATTCAACACACATACTCTCACTGTCTCACATAATATATATATGTATTCTATGTGTGTATATCTAGTGTTTACTAGGAAAAAAAGGGTTTATTTTAATTACGATATTTCTGTCCCATTGACTTGCATTGATTTCCGGTATCGGAATCGGCGATACCCGATACTTTTTGGGTATCGGTCCGATCCAATCCGATCCGATACTTCTTGATATCGGGAATTATCGCCCAACACTACTGAGCACAGTGTCCATTAATGTCTAACCAATCTAATGGCTCCAAAATCATCCACCAAAGGTCACACAAAGGGGTCAAAGATTGGTGCAAGAAAAAGCCTATAGAGACAGTGTTTGTGAAAAAAACGTACATGATGGATTTTTTTTATATTTTTACTCAGCTCAGAGAACAAAAGTATATAAAAATCATCTCTTACTTTTCAAACAATATTACCCTTGCAGACATGTGTTATTGATAAGCTGAAAATACCTAGAAATGACAATAAAGAAAATAAAAAAAATGGATCAGGAGGACAGATTGTTGCATTCACTGCCAATAAAGGTAAGTGGGTCACCAGCAAAACTGAGCTACTTTCTTTCCCTAACTCTCGTAGAATTGAATATAATCTAATTGGCTGAGAAGGGAATATCCCATTAATTTATTCTGCAGTTTTCATTGTGCTATGATTAGAGATGAGCAAATCGATACACATAAGATCGAGTTTGAGTGAAATTTTCTGAAATGTGCTTTTTCATTCAAATTTAAACATTTAACATGTGGTAGAAAACTACTTTTTAAGCACATGGCTGGGCTCAGGAAGAAAGGAGTGCAAAATTGACTGAAATACATAGAGGATGCCACGTAGCGTTTGCAAATCCCCAGATGTGCCTAAACAGTGGAAAACCACCACAAGTGACTCCATTTCGGAAACTACATACC
This sequence comes from Oophaga sylvatica, assembly GCA_033576555.1. Lineage (NCBI taxonomy): Eukaryota > Metazoa > Chordata > Amphibia > Anura > Dendrobatidae > Oophaga > Oophaga sylvatica. The sequence goes on along the minus strand of JARQOD010000001.1, from coordinate 852,331,319 downwards.
TCTATGAATTTATCTACAGATGTAGAGACAATTTTGACTCCATGGGTGTTTTCCAGAAACAAGCAGCAGTGAGTGAAAATTGCATATCTGCCAGTGGTGCCCAATACATTGTAGTGCCAGTACATTATGCCCAACTCGTGCGTCTGGAGACATGCACTAGTGAGGGCTCTCCTTGCTACAGAAATGTCAAACGTGGACACTAGCTGGAGTTTGTGCACACTGTTTGGTTCAGAAGAGATATCTTTTAGGGATGAGGAGCCATAGCACTTTTCCTGGGCGTACCCACCATGGGGCAGCTGCCCCTCTAGAAGCAGTGGAGCGCCACTCACCTATCATGAGGCCTGGTCACCTGTTTTTCCTGCCGCCGGCCCTTTAAATCTTCAGGCATGGTGGCTTTACAGGTGCGCGCAGTGACCCGTGTGCCCTGTTCATAAGGGGTTAATAAGAACGCCTGACGTCCTGACATTGAACGTCCGGACGTTCTTTCGGGGCAGAGAGCGAGAGCGCGCTACTCTCCCCGTCTCCCGCCCCTTGCTGCAGCGTGCCCGTTGAACCTGAACATATCAGGTCAGTGACTTTGTCTCAACACAGGAATCCAGAGGAGCATAGAATGTCAGGAGTCAGGACAGGTGCTGGGCTGGGGCTGTGGCTGAGGCTTACAGGGGCTGGCTGTGGCTGATGTATACAGGGGCTGGGGGCTGGCTGATGTATATAGGGGCTGGGGGCTGGCTGATGTATACAGGGGCTGGCTGTGACTGATGTATACAGGGGCTGGAGGCTGGCTGATGTATACAGGGGCTGGGGCTGGCTGATGTATACAGGGGCTGGCTTGGCTGATGTATACAGGGGCTGGCTAATGTATACAGGGGCTGGCTGTGGCTGATGTATACAGGGGTTGGGGGCTGACTGTGGCTGATGTATACAGGGGCTGTCTGTGGCTGATGTATACAGGGGCTGGAGGCTGGCTGATGTATACAGGGGCTGGCTGTGGCTGATGTATACAGGGGCTGGGGTCTGGCTGATGTATACAGGGGCTGGCTGTGGCCGATGTATACAGGGGCTGGCTGGGCTAATGTATATACAGGGGCTGGCTGTGGCTGGGCTGATGTACACAGGGGCTGACTGGGCTGATGTGCATACAGGGGATGGGGCTGGCTGTGGCTGATGTACACAGGGGCTGGCTAGGCTGATGTATACAGGGGCTGGGGGCTGGCTGGGCTGATGTGTATACAGGGGCTGTGGCTGGGCTGATGTATATACAGGGGCTGGGGCTGGGCTGATGTATATACAGGGGCTGGCTGTGGCTGGGCTGATGTATACAGGGGCTGACTGGGCTGATGTATACAGGGGATGGGGCTGGCTGTGGCTGATGTACACAGGGGCTGGCTGGGCTGATGTATACAGGGGCTGGGGGCTGGCTGGGCTGATGTGTATACAGGGGCTGTGGCTGGGCTGATGTATATACAGGGGCTGGAGCTGGGCTGATGTATATACAGGGGCTGGCTGTGGCTGGGCTGATGTATACAGGGGCTGACTGGGCTGATGTATATACAGGGGATGGGGCTGGCTGTGGCTGATGTACACAGGGGCTGGCTGGGCTGATGTATGCAGGAGCTGGGGCTAGCTGTGACTGATGTACACAGGGGCTGGCTAGGCTGATGTATACAGGGGCTGGGGGCTGGCTGGGCTGATGTGTATACAGGGGCTGTGGCTGGGCTGATGTATATACAGGGGCTGGGCTGATGTATATACAGGGGCTGGGGCTGGCTGGGCTGATGTATATTCCGGTGATGCTGGGCTCAGTGGGCTGCTGATGATATATACAGGTGGTGCTGGGCTCAGTGGGCTGGTGATGATATATACAGGTGGTGCTGGGCTCATTGGGCTGGTGATGATATTACGGTGTGCGGCCAGTCGCTGGTGATGATATATACAGGTGGTGCTGGGCTCAGTGGCTGGTGATGATATGTACAGGTGATGCTGGGCTCAGTGGACTGGTGGTGATATATACAGATGGTGCTGGGCTCAGTTGGCTGGTGATGATATATACAGGTGGTGCTGGGCTCAGTCGGCTGGTGATGATATATACAGGTGGTGCTGCACTCAGTGGGCTGGCGATGATATACACAAGTGGTGCTGGGCTCAGTGGGCTAGTGAGGATATATATAGGTGGTGCTGGGCTCAGTGGGCTGGTGATGATATATACAGGTGGTGCTGGGCACAGTGGGCTGGTGATGATATATACAGGTAGTGCTGGGCTCAGTGGGCTGGTGATGATATATATACAGGTATGAAGCAGTTTCATTCATCTTTTTCGTTCTAAAATTTTACAACCTGAACGACCATGGCTTGATCCCCTAGTTTTGATCCTGGGTACGCCCATGGCACTTTTCCAGAGTCTTTATGTTACCTGTAAAGTGGAGGTCTCCTATATTTCCAATGACAAATGATGGGCCTGAATGGGGACTTGCTTATTTTGTTGATTGGGTTGATTCTCTTATTGTGAACATTTTACATAACATTTTGGATCACATTTATCTTGTGCTCTATGCTGAGTACTTACGTTTTATTCCATTTTTTTTGGATGGTTGTATTGCCAAGTTTTTAACACTAAGGTTCGGATACGGCTTTAAAGACGGCTACTACTTGCGATATAAAACAATTTTATTTCAAAGTACAAAATTAAAGGTATAGTATGATTGCGTACACTTTTGTATATATTAGCATACAAAGGTTAAGTACAAATAAAGATTAAATACATATAAAGATTAAGTATATATAAACTTTTAAACATCATCTGTCTGGAATATCAGAGAAGCAAGCAACAAGATAGAAAACCCAAGGAAAATTCACAGTGCATGGACGTCCCCACTTATGCAGGTATCACAACACTGAACACGTATAAGTACAGGGACCCAACTTTCTGCTTCTGCTTTAGTCATGTTTCTCTGGCCTTATATAGTGATTTGCACTATGTAGTAACTATGGTTCAGCCTTGCCCTCTAATGGCCAGCTTTTGGGATAAGATGAATCAGAGATACCAGGCAAACATCAGACAGTGGAGCAATAAAGCTATATAATTTAAAAGCTCCCAAGATAACATAAGTCCACAACAGACAGAGGTTAAATAAAAAGCCATGCTTTACAATAACAAACAATAAACATAGAAAAACATAGAACTATTTGTGAAGTAAAAGCTTTCAGACAATGAAGTAAACAGCTCTCAAGATTATGTCACTATGAACATTGTCTGTAAATGTATGACCAGCAATGCTGCTTTGTCATGGTCTGAATGCATTCTGTATATTTCAATATGGACTTGAGATATCCATTTTTATATTCACACAACAGTATGATGAAAAAGCATTTCTTTTGCCATGTATTTTATTATTTTCTTTACAGAGTTCACTAAAGGGGTTAAACAGTGTAACAGTTTTATAGGTGAGGTCATTCCAGACGCGTTTATTTTATGATTTTTTTTTTATATTTTTTCATTTTTTTTTACTTTTTTACCTAGTCCCTCTATGGGACTTTAACTTTTATCACTCTGATGTCTTATTATATGCACTGCAATGCATTAAACTTGTCAGTTCTGCACTGATTGAACACCTCTTAGACCATGCTGTCAGCATGGTCTAACAGGTTTGCCATAACTTTCTCAACCGGATATCATCATGATGACCTCGAGTTGCCATGGCAATGATCGGGTCCTTGCAAAGATGTTGCAAGGGTGCCGATCTAAAGGGAGAATG
>JARQOD010000001.1:852285851-852327467 GCA_033576555.1 Oophaga sylvatica | reverse complement strand
TCAGGAGTCAGGACAGGTGCTGGGCTGGGGCTGTGGCTGAGGCTTACAGGGGCTGGCTGTGGCTGATGTATACAGGGGCTGGGGGCTGGCTGATGTATATAGGGGCTGGGGGCTGGCTGATGTATACAGGGGCTGGCTGTGACTGATGTATACAGGGGCTGGAGGCTGGCTGATGTATACAGGGGCTGGGGCTGGCTGATGTATACAGGGGCTGGCTTGGCTGATGTATACAGGGGCTGGCTAATGTATACAGGGGCTGGCTGTGGCTGATGTATACAGGGGTTGGGGGCTGACTGTGGCTGATGTATACAGGGGCTGTCTGTGGCTGATGTATACAGGGGCTGGAGGCTGGCTGATGTATACAGGGGCTGGCTGTGGCTGATGTATACAGGGGCTGGGGTCTGGCTGATGTATACAGGGGCTGGCTGTGGCCGATGTATACAGGGGCTGGCTGGGCTAATGTATATACAGGGCTGGCTGTGGCTGGGCTGATGTACACAGGGGCTGACTGGGCTGATGTGCATACAGGGGATGGGGCTGGCTGTGGCTGATGTACACAGGGGCTGGCTAGGCTGATGTATACAGGGGCTGGGGGCTGGCTGGGCTGATGTGTATACAGGGGCTGTGGCTGGGCTGATGTATATACAGGGGCTGGGGCTGGGCTGATGTATATACAGGGGCTGGCTGTGGCTGGGCTGATGTATACAGGGCTGACTGGGCTGATGTATACAGGGGATGGGGCTGGCTGTGGCTGATGTACACAGGGGCTGGCTGGGCTGATGTATACAGGGCTGGGGGCTGGCTGGGCTGATGTGTATACAGGGGCTGTGGCTGGGCTGATGTATATACAGGGGCTGGAGCTGGGCTGATGTATATACAGGGGCTGGCTGTGGCTGGGCTGATGTATACAGGGCTGACTGGGCTGATGTATATACAGGGGATGGGGCTGGCTGTGGCTGATGTACACAGGGGCTGGCTGGGCTGATGTATGCAGGAGCTGGGGCTAGCTGTGACTGATGTACACAGGGGCTGGCTAGGCTGATGTATACAGGGGCTGGGGGCTGGCTGGGCTGATGTGTATACAGGGGCTGTGGCTGGGCTGATGTATATACAGGGGCTGGGCTGATGTATATACAGGGGCTGGGGCTGGCTGGGCTGATGTATATTCCGGTGATGCTGGGCTCAGTGGGCTGCTGATGATATATACAGGTGGTGCTGGGCTCAGTGGGCTGGTGATGATATATACAGGTGGTGCTGGGCTCATTGGGCTGGTGATGATATATACAGGTTGTGCTGGGCTCAGTCGGCTGGTGATGATATATACAGGTGGTGCTGGGCTCAGTGGGCTGGTGATGATATGTACAGGTGATGCTGGCTCAGTGGACTGGTGGTGATATATACAGATGGTGCTGGGCTCAGTTGGCTGGTGATGATATATACAGGTGGTGCTGGGCTCAGTCGGCTGGTGATGATATATACAGGTGGTGCTGCACTCAGTGGGCTGGCGATGATATACACAAGTGGTGCTGGGCTCAGTGGGCTAGTGAGGATATATATAGGTGGTGCTGGGCTCAGTGGGCTGGTGATGATATATACAGGTGGTGCTGGGCACAGTGGGCTGGTGATGATATATACAGGTAGTGCTGGGCTCAGTGGGCTGGTGATGATATATATACAGGTATGAAGCAGTTTCATTCATCTTTTTCGTTCTAAAATTTTACAACCTGAACGACCATGGCTTGATCCCCTAGTTTTGATCCTGGGTACGCCCATGGCACTTTTCCAGAGTCTTTATGTTACCTGTAAAGTGGAGGTCTCCTATATTTCCAATGACAAATGATGGGCCTGAATGGGGACTTGCTTATTTTGTTGATTGGGTTGATTCTCTTATTGTGAACATTTTACATAACATTTTGGATCACATTTATCTTGTGCTCTATGCTGAGTACTTACGTTTTATTCCATTTTTTTTGGATGGTTGTATTGCCAAGTTTTTAACACTAAGGTTCGGATACGGCTTTAAAGACGGCTACTACTTGCGATATAAAACAATTTTATTTCAAAGTACAAAATTAAAGGTATAGTATGATTGCGTACACTTTTGTATATATTAGCATACAAAGGTTAAGTACAAATAAAGATTAAATACATATAAAGATTAAGTATATATAAACTTTTAAACATCATCTGTCTGGAATATCAGAGAAGCAAGCAACAAGATAGAAAACCCAAGGAAAATTCACAGTGCATGGACGTCCCCACTTATGCAGGTATCACAACACTGAACACGTATAAGTACAGGGACCCAACTTTCTGCTTCTGCTTTAGTCATGTTTCTCTGGCCTTATATAGTGATTTGCACTATGTAGTAACTATGGTTCAGCCTTGCCCTCTAATGGCCAGCTTTTGGGATAAGATGAATCAGAGATACCAGGCAAACATCAGACAGTGGAGCAATAAAGCTATATAATTTAAAAGCTCCCAAGATAACATAAGTCCACAACAGACAGAGGTTAAATAAAAAGCCATGCTTTACAATAACAAACAATAAACATAGAAAAACATAGAACTATTTGTGAAGTAAAAGCTTTCAGACAATGAAGTAAACAGCTCTCAAGATTATGTCACTATGAACATTGTCTGTAAATGTATGACCAGCAATGCTGCTTTGTCATGGTCTGAATGCATTCTGTATATTTCAATATGGACTTGAGATATCCATTTTTATATTCACACAACAGTATGATGAAAAAGCATTTCTTTTGCCATGTATTTTATTATTTTCTTTACAGAGTTCACTAAAGGGTTAAACAGTGTAACAGTTTTATAGGTGAGGTCATTCCAGACGCGTTTATTTTATGATTTTTTTTTTATATTTTTTCATTTTTTTTTACTTTTTTACCTAGTCCCTCTATGGGACTTTAACTTTTATCACTCTGATGTCTTATTATATGCACTGCAATGCATTAAACTTGTCAGTTCTGCACTGATTGAACACCTCTTAGACCATGCTGTCAGCATGGTCTAACAGGTTTGCCATAACTTTCTCAACCGGATATCATCATGATGACCTCGAGTTGCCATGGCAATGATCGGGTCCTTGCAAAGATGTTGCAAGGGTGCCGATCTAAAGGGAGAATGAGCCTCCTCCCTTTCCCAGCCTTGTAAATGCTGCTATCGATATTGATCACTGAATTTAGGGGGTTAAATGGCCCAGGGTAGTTCAGCCACTGCACCTGGCAGTGAAAGCCGGAGCTCGGCTATACTCCTATGCCTACATAATCGCCATAATATACATTTACGTAATTTTGCGCAAGCCCCTTCCCTGCCATGATGTAAACTTATATCAAATGTCGTGAAGGGGTTAAAGGGAACCTGTCATTAGACTCATGATGCCCAAAACACAGGCAGCATGAATCAAGGCCTAGTTAAGCGATCACAGCCAGACTTGTTTTACTATGAAATGCTGCAGCGTTTCAAAATAAACATAGTTTGAAAAAACTTTACCCCGTCCCTCGTCAATTGATTGACAGGTCTCTCCCTGTGTACAGACATGTGAGAGCGTTTTCATTGAGCTCGATTTGTAAGGTCTCACACTGTTCTTAGCCAGCTTTTCAAAATACAGTATATTTACTCTAAAAAAAGCCACAGAGTAAAACATACATAGCTGAAATCATACAGTCATGTGTTGATTCATGCTGCCCGTAGTTAGAACAGCATTAGTCTAATATCAGGCTCCCTTTAATGGAATTTTCCACTTTTAGGTTTCTACCCTTTCTTGGCCAGCGCTTTTCTTAAGATAACAAAGTCAGATGGTACTCACTCTGCTCGATTTTAGTGCCAGCTCTCCGCCACAGTTTCTGTGTATTAGCTACAGAGGTGACTTCATGACTACAGCTCACATCACTACTGCAGCCAATCACTGAGCTGCTGGGTTTTGCTAATGTTGACAACATGAGCCCTTCAAGCTCAGTGATTGGCTGCAGTGATGATGTGCACTTTGGTTGTGACATTCCAACTCCAGCCAATACATAGAGACCAGAGAAGCAGTGAATAATTGGCGCTGGCCCCAGGAAGCTTGAGTGGATTCTGATTTTATTATTTGAGACAGCGCAGGCCAATAGTTTTCCCTGACCATAGTTTCTGAACCATAACCCATCAATATATTTCCGCTTCCAATGTATCACCCATTAATTTAATCTGTGGTATTTGTGGCCAATAAATACATGAGATCACCACTTTATGTAAGCAACTGAAGTCAATATGTGGTTAACCACAACCAATTACTAAAGATTTGTGTTTACTTAGGTCAGGCAGTGTATTATCTAAATGTGTGTAAGAGAACATCCAAGCAAACGTGACTAATGCTGAAGAATCTGTAATGTTCTCACATGACCAAAAAAAGTCCTATGAAAACAGAATCCAAGCTTTTTGTTGATTTTTTTTTAATTATGACAGTAACTCTGTATCATTAGAATATCATCTTTGACACAAAACAAACACTTTCTTATAACATTGTTGAAAAACTACACATCATCCTGCCTTAGGTGACATTTTTTATACCATTGTCTTATTCAGTATTGGTCAAATGGTTCCTAAAGGTTTATGTCACAAAACCTTATATTGCAACCTGTGAAATATTGATAACAGTGCTAGATTTTCTTTGATTCAATCTCATATTTTCGACAGAGGCGATGATCTTTGATATTGCCTACTGCTTTGCCAATCACTGAGAAGTAGTCTCATTGACAAATGTGCCCAATAAAGAAGTCATATGAAATTGATTACCTATCCTTTATTGATGACCTACCAATTGGATAAATCATCAGTATAAGATAGGAGAGGGTCCGTCATCTGGTACCGCTGCTGATCGGCCGTTATTAGCTGAACGCAGCAGGATGTGAATATTGAACACTGTGCAGCTCCATTCAATGTGTAGTGGCTACACAGCAATGCCGGGGGACAGGTCATCAATATCAGATTGGTGGGGGTCTATCTCAAAGATAGGTCATCAATATTATATGACCAGGAAAACTCATTTAAAATATAGCTGCGGTTTTAATTTTTATCAAATAATAATGTAGAGCACATGGTTTTAATAATCTTTCAAATATACCTTAAAAATGAAATCCAATAGAAATCTCTGCATGTGTCGCAGCTGCTGAACAGGCGGAGACATGCAGCCGCGTGGACTCCAACATATTATTTGAGCACGATGAAGACGCTCGTTTAGCACCCGGTAATACGTTATAGGAGCACATTCACTAATCCCTATCTGTTACTATGCGTCCCATTGAAATGGAGAATAACTGTCCCCTACATGTTTTTTTGGCATGCCCTCTGGCTGATCTCCAACTGAACTTCTGACTATTCTGTTACAGCCATTTTAGAGCACCCAAAGATTTCACCCTCCAAGAGACTGGCTCAGTGAGAAGTTCATCTATTTCCTGAGAGCAATGCAATAAGTACTGACTCGCATAATCATAATACAGATTCCTAGAGAAAATAGTGCAAACGCCGATATTATAAATAACAGTACACAAAATTATAATAATACCCAACAATGGAACAGACACACAGGACAATCAGCTGTCAGGACAGAAGGAGCTCAGTGACTCTGTATAGGGGGACATCTTCTAGAAGGGTTTTTTTAAAGGTTTTCTTTCAGATTTAATTGATAAGGTATATTTGAAAAATATATTAAAATCAATTTCTCTACATTATAATACTTAAAAATTAAAACAACAATTACATTTTAAGCATTTAGCTAACATATCTGACAACTACCCCTCTTTCTTGACATTAGCAGTTGTGACTTACCAGCATACTGTGTCTGTGAAATGGGTGACGGTGAGACTGTTGTGGTTACACATTTTAGGACTTAGTTATTTTAGGTTCACACCAACTGAATATTTGGGACAAAAATGTGAAATAAATAACCAAGCCTCAAAACCAAGTACATTTTTGATATATTTGTCCATCCAAGAAAAAGGTTACTATTGTTGGTACCTATTTAATGGAATGGGAAGTAAACATTGATATGGCTTTATTTTTAAAAGGAATCTGTCACCAGGTTATTGCCACCTAATCTGAGATCAGAGTAATGTAGAGACAGAGACCCTGATTCCAGACATGGATTACTTGCTAGACCGCTTGCTGTAGTTTTGATAAAATCATTATTTTATCTGCAGGATATTATCACTAGTTAATTAGTAAACTTGCTCCCATGGTGACCTCCATATACATAATCTCTGTATAACTCAGCCCCCACCACTTACTGGAAGGTTTCTGCCTATGCACAGTGTACACATAAAGCTGTCAATCAGTGATGTGTTCTGAGTTTTAGGGTGAGTTTCCACGATCAGTAAACGCTGCGTGTTTGGCGCTGTGCGCTGGCGCAGCGCCAAACACGCAGCGTCCAGATGTTACAGCATAGTGGAGGGGATTTCAAGAAATCCCGTCTCCACTATGCGTAACAACACGCAGGTGGCAGACCTGCGTAAACGAACTTGCGGCGCGTCTTTTCAGACCGCAGCATGTCCTCGCGTGTTGCGGCGACGGTGCGTCACCGCAACAGAATTTCACACAGGGCTATGTAGCCCTGCGTTCTTTCCGGAGGTGTTCCGGAGGTGTCCTGAACACCTCCGGAAAGAGCGCGCGTCATAAAGGGGGCGGGGCTTAGACGGAGCGGAATTTCCGCTCCGTCCAAAGCGCTGTGGTTCCGGACCGTGGAACCACAGCCTTAAAGAGCTCAGCATTCACAGAGCTGGTAGATTTGCAGCAGATAAAAGTGATGTTATCAAAACTGCAGCAAGCATCCCAGTAAATGATACATCACTGGAAACAGGGTCTCTGCCTTTACATAATTCTGCTTTCAGATGGATTAGTAAAAAGATTGTGATATATTCCCTTTAAGACTAATCCAAATATAAGCAAACAGTATGTAGAGAATGTCTTATTGTAGATTTGTTCTTAGTCACAGTGGAAACACCATTCCTTTGTTACAAACATGGTATTAACTATTTAATGATAGGAATAATGTCATTCAGTAGAGTGATTAAGTGAACGTTCTGCGTGGAAATACGTGATTAGATATTGTCAGGATTCTCCTTGAAGTGATTTATTTATCCTGTCTCTGTAAAGCTGGCATGGGCTCAACTTGTCCTCCGCGGAATCCTCATACGCATCCTACCAAGGGCACCAAGATAAATGTGCCCTGGATGTGTGCGACACGATCTTCTATGTGAAAATACAAACAAACATGATGTTTTCCAAAATGCATTAGATTAAGGAGCTTATCCGTTATCATCTTACTCTCAAAGCACTACATAGAAAATCACAGTATGTAACTTTCCTTTGTGCTAAACTGCAGTGTTGGATTTATGATGCGTCAAGGGAATGATCCACAGTTTCCAGTTACCCTTATTATTATGATATTGCTACATGTAAGGCTTCGGCAGTGACCAGATTTACCCTTTCACCATTATGCTATGCTTTATTTTATGATTCTATAGTCTCCAGGTCAGAATATTACCGGCTTTCTAAAGGGTACTTGTCACTAACCTTTCAATTAAAAGGGGCTGAATGAAAAATACTACAATAAGAATATATGGAGGCTGGCCTCACAGTGCCCAGAGTGCCCAGAGGGTTCACGTGACATTTCCAGCTTTTTATAGGTTTTTAAGAGGTCTTTCACTGTGACACTGCCTCTTAAGATGTTTATCAGACAAAAAGAGCAAATAGCCATAAAAATATCATAAAATCATAAATATGGCACACTGTGTAATCATTGAAACTAAATATCTCTGTATGCCGTAAGCAGCCAATGAATAAATAATATAAAAACAACTGATGTAAAACTGATAGAAGTACAATGTGAGATCTGCTCCAATATTATTCAAAGAAAATACATTAGAATTAGAAAATCAAATATCTATTGGCAACGCTGAAGACTTTTCTTTACCCTGGGGCAAACATTAGGCCACTGCCCTAGCCATGTTTCTAAATGCCAGGGCCTAGCGAGAACGTACTGCTGGCTTATCTCAACACCCCCAGCTATGCCTCTGATCAAGTGCATGGTAGTGTACGGGACAATCAACTTTCTGCTTGTCTTATTAACGAGAGGTTCCCTAGAGGTGAATAATAAAAAATTGTGCACAAGGAAAATATCATTACCGTACTTCCAAAAGCAAACCGATGGTTTCAAACTATTGCTGTACCACTAACAGCAGCAGAACACACGACTATCACGGGGCCTGTGACCATTGTGCCGAACAGCACCCCCCTCCAGAGTCTCAATTTCAACAGTATCTGCAGTCTCAAGATGTTTTTGAGGGACTGTTGTGTTATCATACTGTATGTGGCGAAAGTGGAAATATCATACAGTGTTGGGGCAGTGTGCGGACATCTTTCTGTATGGTGGCTCAGTGCAAGCATCATACTTCGTGTGCTTTAGTGCTTTAGTGAGCATGGAAACTTATGTGAGGGAATTTACGGTGGGGTATCATACTATCTGAATAGACATTTTTAAGGGATCATATTGCATGGGTGCCATGAAAGGGTATCTCAGTGGGTGAGAATACTAAGCTTCAGTAGGGGCACTATATCGGTTTTGTGCTATAATACATGTCCCTCTCCCTGTCTTGAAAAGTTTGGAGGTTTGCTGTTTTGTAACTACTACTACGCTTACTCAGAATTTTTATTTTTTTTTAATGTAGCCCTTGGACTGTTTCTATGTGTCTTCATGATTTATATGTACACCCTTGGTTCCTAGATTTATTTTTTTTAACCTGAGTTAGAAAAGTAGAAGTTGGTTTTAGCTTTTTTAGCTACAACAGAACTGTTTTCTTAATTTTATAAATCTCCCCATTTAAGTCTTAGCAAAATATTTATATACTTACTGGCTATTATAGATTTTCCCTGATGAACAAAATAATCCTCTTATGAGTTAATTCAGTTAATGAAAATTTGCAAGTAAGAATTTTAGACTTTGCACTGAAATAAATAACTGTGTGGCAAGAAACTTACAATTTAATAGATTAAAATACACTTTGAAGCCTGGATATCCGCTGTAGTTCATTTCAAATGTAAAGGAAGTAGTAACCGATGAAGTCCGAGCTGCAGGCAGAAGACATGACATGACACAGGATCTAAGCGAAAGGTTATGTACACTTTCTCATCCATTTATTTTCATTGTGCCAATACAACAAAAATGTAGGTAAATATAAGTAACTGGAATCCTTCATCAAGATGTTTCTATCATTAGGTTAATACAGCTGCTATGCAAACTTATGTGTTTGTGTGGCTACAGACAACAAGCAAAACTAATGTTGTAGTCATTAGTGATGAGCGTACGTGCTCGGATAACGTCTTATTTGCGCATGCTCGTGTGTTATCCAAGCATCTGGGAGTGCTCATATATTATGGTCGAGTCCCCACGGTTGCATAATTGTGCAGTGGACCAATAGTTTACTATGACAACTGGCGGCCAGCTCTTCTGAAGCTCAGCTATAGGCTGAACTTCATAGGAGACCATATACAGTAAAATTGTGGCATCACAAGTTAAAGTCCCCGTAGGGGACTAAAAAATAAAGTATACAAAATATTTAAATAGAAATATATAAAAGTTCAAGTCATCCACTTTTCCCAATTTTAAAATAAAGAAACAAAATAAACATAGTAAGTAGCAACCTGTTCTTAAACGTCTGGTTTATCAAAATATAAAGTTAATTAAAACATACAATGAATGCTTTAATGCTTTTTCATACAAATGAGTGTTTTCAGCAACTGCAGTTTTCCCCAAAAATTTGAAAGTTATCTATATACAGTATGTACCCCACAATTGTATCAACAAGAAGTACAGCTCAGCAAGTAATAAACAAGCGCCTAAACAGCTCTAATGATGGAGGGAAAAAAATTATGGGTCTCAAAATATGGCAACACAAAACATATTTTTTTACAAATTTGAGTATTTTTTTTCACTACTAAAATATAAAAAATACTATGCAAGCTTGGTATCTCCATTATTGTACTCACCTGAAGAATAATGTTTCCAGGTCATTTTTACCTCAGAATAAACTCTGTAAAAACAACACGCGAAAAACAATGGCAGAATTGCATTTTTTTCCCCACCTTCACCCAACTTGGAATTTTTTTTCACATTTTTCAGCACGTGATATTCTTAAACAGAATATGAGCCTTAAATCTTTGATTAGCACTGCAGAATCGCAAAAGAACCATCCAGAACCGTCAGGATGCATAAAAAGAAAAATAGCTACACAGGTACAAAATTCAGAGAAAAAAGGTGCAAGGAGATCGGCAAACACATAATTAATGTGCTTCCAGTTTATCTGCATAGTTACTTAGTTATTTGGTTTAGTATTTTAGCCATTTCCTAAAACAAGTTAACATAAGAAATTGTGGAGTCTGTAGCTTGCTTCAGTATACCGGGGCTTCAAAAAAGCCAGCACAGTTTGGCATAAAATTCTACTCTCTTTACATAAATCCACTTTAAAAACATCAGGTATAAATCAAGCATCACCGTCCTATGTTTACATGTGTGACAAAGAGAAGTGAAAACAAAATGCAGCTGACGCATTTCAGATAGCTAGCGTCCTTACTCCTAGTCGTCTGAGGAATAAGGATCCAAGCGCATATTATTATATAATTGCTGTTATTAAAGAATAACTAAACAAATTTTTTACTTAATGGTAATGCTGGATATGTAACTTACCAAAATATTCTAATAGGTTTAATTAAGTTATTTTGCTGCTTTATTAACCCCTTAGTGACAGAGCCAATTTGCAGCTTAATGACCGGGCCAATTTTTACAATTCTGACCACTGTCACTTTATGAGGTTATAACTCTGGAACGCTTTAATGGATCCTGCTGATTCTGACATTGTTTTTTTCGTTACATATTGTACTTCACGTTAGTGTTAAATTTTTTTGATATGACTTGCGCTTTTTTAAGGAAATTTTTTTTTTTGTTACGAAGTTATAAGGGTTAAAAGTTGACCAGCGATTTCTCATTTTTACAACACCATTTTTTTTAGGGACCACATCACATTTGAAGTCACTTTGAGAGGTCGATATGATAGAAAATACCCAAAAGTGACACCATTCTAAAAACTGCACCCCTCAAGGTTCTCAAAATCATATTCAAGAAGTTTATTAACCCTTTTACGTGCTTCACAGGAACTGAAGCAATGTGGAAGGAAAAAATTAACATTTAACTTTTTTTGCAAAAGCTTTACTTTGGAACCAATTTTTTTTATTTTCACAAGTGTTAAAAGAAAAAATGAACCACAAAATTTGTTGTGCAATTTCTCCTGAATACGCCGATACCCCACATGTGGGGGTAAACCACTTTTTGGGTGCACGGCAGAGGTCGCAAAGGAGGCAGCGCCGTTTGACTTTTTCAACGCAGAATTGGCTGGACGTCATGTCGCGTTTAGAGAGCCCCTGATGTGCCTAAACAGTGGAAACCCCCAACAAGTGACTCCATTTTGGAAACTAGACCCCTTAAGGAACTTATCTAGATGTGTGGTGAGCACTTTGAACCTCCAAGTACTTCACAGAAGTTTATAACGTAGAGCCGTGAAAATAAAAAATCATATTTTTTCCACAAAAACGATCTTTTCACCCCAATTTTTATTTACCCAAGGGTAACAAGACCCCAAAAGTTTTTGTGCAATTTGTCCTGAGCATGCTGATACCCCATATGTGGGGGTAAACCACTGTTTGGGTGCATGGCAGAGCTTGGAAGGGAAGGAGCGCTGTTTGACTTTTTCAACGCAGAATTGGCTGGACGCCTTGTCGCATTTGTAGAGGCCCTGATGCGTCTAAACAGTGGAAACCCCCCACAAGTGACCCAATTTTTGAAACTAGACCCCCTAAGGAACTTATCTAGATGTGTGGTGAGCACTTTCAACCCCCAAGTGCTTCAAAGAAGTTTATAACGCCCAAGTGTGAAAATAAAAAATCATATTTTTTCCACAAACCTGATCGTTTAGTCCCCAATTTTTATTTTCCCAACAGTAACAGGAGAAATTAGACCACAGAAGTTGTTGTCCAATTTGTCCTGAGTACGCTGATACCCCATATGTGGGGGGGGCCACTGTTTGGGCGCACGGCAGGGCTTGGAAGGGAAGGAGGGCCGTTTGACTTTTTCAAACCAAAATTAGCTGGAACTGAGATTGGACGCCATGTCACGTTTGGAGAGCCCCTGATGCACCTAAACAGTGGAAACCCCCCACAAATGACACCATTTTGGAAACTAGACCCTTTAAGGAACTTATCTAGATGTGTGGTGAGCACTTTGAACCCCCAAGTGCTTCACAGAAGTTTATAACGTAGAGCCGTGAAAATAAAAAATAATTTCTTCCTCAAAAATGATTCTTTAGCCCGCTATTTTTTTATTTCCAAAGGGTAACAGGAGAAATTGGATCCGAAAAGTTGTTGTGCAATTTTTCCTGAGTACGCTGATATCCCATATGTGGGGTGGAACCACTGTTTGGGCGCATGGGAGAGCTTGGAGAGGAATGAGTGCCATTTTGTGCACATAACCTGAAGACCCACCTGTTCCGACAAGCCTACAACCTGCAGTGATCCTCAGTCTACTGAACCATTGCACGACCAGCTCTACCCTTTCCTAGTGTATTCTCACCCATCCCTGCAGACTGTGAGCCCTCGCGGGCAGGGTCCTCTCTCCTTCTGTACTTGTGTGTCCCTTGTCTAGCACATGTTTATTGTACCTGTCTATATTTTTCCCTTTTCATATGTAAAGCGCCATGGAATAAATGGCGCTATATAAACGTATAATAATAATAATAATAATTTTGTAATGCAGACTTTAATGGAATGTTCTGCGGGCGTCATGTTGTGTTTTACAGAGCCCTTGATGTGCCTAAACAGTAGAAGCCTCCTGCAAGTGACACCATTTTGGAAACTAGACCACCCAAGGAGCTTATCTAGATGTGTGGTGAGCACTTTGAAACCCCAAGTGTTTCACAGAAATTTATAAACGCTGAGCCGAGAAAATAAAAAATAATTTTTTTCCTCAAAAATGACTTTTTTAGCCAGGTATTTTTTATTTTCCCAAGGGTAACAGGAGAAATTAGAACCCCTAAATTGGTGTGCAATTTTATCTGAGTACGCTTATACCCCATATGATAGGATAGACCACTGTTTGGGCGTACGGCAGGGCTCGGAAGGGAGGGAGCACCATTTGACTTTTTGAATGCCACGTCGTGTTTGGAGACCCCAGATGTGCCTAAATTGTGGAAACCCCTCAATTCTAGCTCCAACCCTAACCCCAACACACCCCTAACCCTAATCCCAACCCTAATCCTAACCCTAACCCTAATCCTAACCCTAATCCCAACCCTAATTCCAACCCTAATTGTAACCCTAACCCTTATTGTAACCCTAACCCTAACTGTAACCTTAACCCTAATTTTAACCCTAACCCTAACCGTAATCCTAATTCCAACCCTAACCCTAATTATAACCCTAACCCTAATGCTAGGTTGATATTGTGTTTTACCAGCTCGTTCAACACATAGCGTTGACGGGCTGGTAATGGTATAGCATAACGCGAACGCATTATGCTATACCCGCTAGCGCAGAGGAATCAGCAGATGATTCATCTGCACTAGCGGTGACGGAGCCCAGACGCTGCAGGCCACGTCCGAGGCTCCATCACTGAATGACAGGACGTCGCGAACGCATGCCGCTTTACGGCATGGGTCGTCATGCGCCCTCAAATGGGGGTGAATGGCAGCATTAACGGAATGCGTTACACCGAGTTATACCATGGTGTAATGCAGTCTGTCTAACGGACTGCCATAACGCAGTATGAACCCAGCCTAACCTTAACCCTAATGCTAACCCTAACCCTAATTATAACCCTAAACCTAGCCCTAACCCTAACTCTAGCCCTAAACCTAACCCTAACCCTAGCCCTAACCCTAACCCTAACGGAAAAATTAAAATAAATACAATTTCTATATTTTATTATATGTCCCTAACTAAGGGGGTGATAAATGGGGGCTCTATGTAAATACTGACCCGGATCATGTTCTCTGGGGTCTCGGCTACCCCTGGCAGCCGAGACCCCAGAGAAAATTGCCCAACCCCCCCTCGTCATTAAAGATGGCGGCGCCCACTGGGGGACACAGGAGGGCCCTAGGGCCACAAGGGGGGATCGGGGCCACAAGAGGGGGATCGGGGACCCTTTTTCTCTCTCCTCTGATGTCCGATCACATCAGAGGAGAAAGAAATTAAATGGCACATCAGATTTTTTTGTTGCTGTTGCGATCGCCGTTATAGGGTTAATAACGGCGATCGCAACATCGGGGTCGATGTCGAAACCGACCCGATTCATGCTCTCTGGGGTCTCGGCTACCCCTAGTAGCCGAAAACCCGGAGAAAATGCGACTGTAGTGGGCGCTATACACTTTTTCCACAGTGCCGTTAATTAACGGCGCTGTGGTTTAAGTACCCTTAACTACTGCCGTTAAAAGGTGTATCGGCGGTCGTTAAGGGGTTTAAGAAAACTGATGCTGAACTGTAATGTAACAACTGCTTAGACATCAGTACACCGTGGTTAATGGTTAAGAGTCTCTAGTGATAGGAACCATCCATATTAAAGGTACACCTTGACATGGTTGGATTTTTTTGCGCTCTTTGATCAAAATTGTTAACTAAGCACGTTACGTTTTTAACATTTGCGACAGACATGTGGAGAGAGCAAAGGAGAGGCAGTTGAGAGCTCTCATAGTGTGCGCTGCATTTTTTTTATAACAACAGTACTCTTACTATAGCCGAGATGACCCAGTAGAAACCAATCGCTCATTTAATAACACAATGCACTGAAAGACTTTTCTTCTTTTTTTTTAATTATCCAACAGTTCAAAAATTATCCTTTATAGTTATTTGTGATCAGGCAGTCAATTCTGTACATAAAACTGAGGCAAACTGATGGTGTCGCTGCTATAGTTAAAATTATCCTGCTTTGAATAAGATGAGTGATGTGCCATATATTCCATAATGCACTCCGCTTTCTTCCCACCAACACACTTGCCAAATGCAAAGAATGCCAGTTCTGACCTACATTTGGTAGTAATACTGACCAGACAGCTGGTGCCAGTGGTGGTGGTTGTTAGTGCTTCTGCTACTACTTTTCCATCCATTGACATTGCAAAACTATTCCTATTACTTTAACCATACATTTTGTACAATACTATAATTAAATGTTTACAATGTTTTCAATACCAATTATTTAACCCTTGCTAAAAAAGATATTATAAGAAATACTAGATAGGTAGATAGGTACATGTGCAAAAAGCAAAACATGCAGCGGGCTGCAGTTTAGATGTGATGTGTATGGTTCTCAAATCAGACTAGTAAAACAGATGTGCAAAAACAGAAATGCACAGTTAAATGTCAACATTGATTTTTTCCCCCTAAAAATAAAAAAATTAGAAATGCTAGCGAGTAGAGTTGAGCGATACTTTCCGATATCCTAAAGTATCGGAATCGGAATGGTATCGCCGATATCACTAAAATATCGGCGATACCCGATACCGATACCGGAAGTCCCATGTAAGTCTATGGGAACAAAATATCGCAACTAAAAAAAACCCCATTCTTTCCTTGTAAACACTAAATATACACACATAGAATACATATATATATATATACATGTCATTGTGACATATATATATACATATATGTATAGTTTATACACTTCTACAAAGTAAAATATCCTCTCATTCAATTGCCGGGTAAAGCCGGCTTCAGTGAAAAGACAGAAGCACCCGACATGAAATGACACTTGGTGTACATAGGGTTAACCATGTCTTTTCATGTCGTTTGCTATCTGATTTGCACAAACAATTAAATCAGACTATGTGTGCAAAATTTCACACCTGTAGGGGTTAATTAAAGGTGTAAATTCGTTGTAAAAAAAAACGGACTTTTTTTGCTACGAATTTACACCTTTAATTAACCCCTACAGGTGTGAAATTTTGCACACATAGTCTGATTTAATTGTTTGTGCAAATTAGGCTGGAGTCACACACAACCACAAAAAATCGGTCCGTTTTAGACGGTCGACAATCGGATCAAAATAAAAACATCACACATCCTTCTGGCATCCGATTTTCCTTCAAAGATGCGATTTAATCGCATGTGTGTGTACCTTGTAACATCCGATTTTCATCCGACTTGCGAGATTTTCTCGCAGGCTTGCAAAACTGACATATAATGGATCCAAAAGAATAGTATTTAAATGCCAAAAGAAAGAATAGATATATACACATATATATATATATATATATATATATATATATATATATATGTCATTGTGACATATATATATATACATATATTTATAGTTCTTACACTTCTACATACTGTTATAGCCGCTAATTCAATTGCCGGCTTCAGTGAAATCACAGAAGCCGACATGAAATGATACATTGTTTCCACACATTTAACCATGTAATTTCATGTATTTTTATATATGTTTGAAACATACAATTACATGAGTATATGTGTGCTAAATTTCAGACATGTAGGGGTTTAATTAAAGGTGTAAATTCGTTAAAAAAAAATGCGTGGGCTCCCGCTGTATTTTCTCCACCAGACAGACAAAGCAAGCGAGTGGGGGCAGATAATAATAGCCTAGGGAGGGTACATTTTTTTTGTGCCCCCCCTGGCTACTAACATCTGCCCCCAGACACCCCAGAAAGGGCAAATCTATAATTAGATTCGCCCTTTCTGGCACTTTGCCCGTCTATTCCCATTGCCCTGTAGCGGTGGCGAATGGGTTAAAAAGGGGTTAAAATGACCTTGCAATTGAAAGGTCACTTTAAGCCAGGTTAATAATTGATAGCTGTCAATTAGGCAACTATCAATTATTAATCCTATTGTATGAAAGAAAAATCAAACACACACACTTTAATAAAAAATAAGTTTAATTAAATAATCACACAGTTTTTGACCATATTTTATTTTCCTGCTAAAACCATTTCCTGTAATAAAAATAAAATAAAAAAGCAAAATTATACTTACCAATCCGATGTACAGTCAGGTCCCACGGTGTAATCCATCAGAAAGGGTTAACAGGTTAAAGGTCGCAGAGAGCTAATAATGCTGTCTCAGACCTGTATTCCCCTGAATGAATAAGTTCCTCTCCCAGCGAAAGTAGAGGAATAGATTCATGAATGGAGCTTAATTGATTTCTTGCCAATTTAACTGTAGTGACCTGACCTAAAGGGAAAGTGGACACAATCAATTAAGCTTCATTCATGAAACACATCCTCTCCTGTCGCCAGGAGAGGAACTTATTCATTCATGAGCTTTGAGCTGAGCATGCAGGATTACTTGAACTGCTTGGCTCAAAGCTAGTTAACCCTTTGTGAAGGATTACAGCGTGGGACGTGACAGATCGGCGGAATAGGTAAGAATAATGTTGTTTTATTTCTTTTTCTTTATTTTAGGAGATCAATGGCTTCGCACGGATTTAGTGTAAAATAAAATATGGTCAAAAAAATGTGTTTTTATTTCATTAAAATTATTTATTCTTAAAGTGTGTGTGTTTTTTTATTTACTTCAATAGGATTAATAATTGATAGTTGTCTAATTGACAGCTATCAATCATTAACCTGCCTTAAGGTCACCTTTCAATTGCAAGGTGACAGTAAGGTGAGATTAACCCATTCGCCACCGCTACAGGGCAATGGGAATAGACGGGCAAAGTGCCAGAAAGGGCGAATCTAATTATAGATTTGCCCTTTCTGGGGTGTCTGGGGGCAGATGTTAGTAGCCAGGGGGGGCACAAAAAAATGCACCCTCCCTGGGCTATTATTATCTGCCCCCACTCGCTTTGCTTTGTCTGTCTGGTGGAGAAAATACAGCGGGAGCCCACGCATTTTTTTTCAACGAAATTACACCTTTAATTAACCCCTACATGTCTGAAATTTTGCACAAATACACTCATGTAATTGTATGTTTCAAACATATATAAAAATACATGAAATTACATGGTTAAATGTGTGGAAACAATGTATCATTTCATGTCGGCTTCTGTGATTTCACAAAACCCGGCAATTGAATTAGCGGCTATTACAGTATGTAGAAGTCTAGGAACTATAAATATATGTATATGTACATGTCACAATGACATGTATATATATATGTATGTGTTCTATGTGTATATATCTATTCTTTCTAGTCTTTATTAAAGCTGTCAGTGTGATTTTACAGTATAGGCGGGGATGAATTGCCGGCTTTTCTAAAGGACACCGATGCGATTTCATCGCAAGTCACACAGTGTGGTCCGTTTGTAATCAGATTTTTCATCGCTCCCATAGACTTGCATTGGCGATTGTCGACCGACAATCGGTGACAATCGCAGCATGCTGCGATTGTACACGGACGTTTAAAACGGACCACAAAAAATCTGATACTGGGAGCTGCTCCATAGATTAACATAGGTCCGACTGCAATGCGATATTTCATCGCATTGCAGTCGTCCGATTTTGTCGCCAGTGTGACTCCGGCCTTAGATAGCAAAGGACATGAAAAGACATGGTTAACCCTATGTACACCAAGTGTCATTTCATGTCACCCGACATGAAATGACACTTGGTGTACATAGGGTTAACCATGTCTTTTCATGTCCTTTGCTATCTAATTTGCACAAACAATTAAATCAGACTATGTGTGCAAAATTTCACACCTGTAGGGTTAATTAAAGGTGTAAATTCGTTGTAAAAAAAACGGACTTTTTTGCTACGAATTTACACCTTTAATTAACCCCTACAGGTGTGAAATTTTGCACACATAGTCTGATTTAATTGTTTGTGCAAATTAGATAGCAAAGGACATGAAAAGACATGGTTAACCCTATGTACACCAAGTGTCATTTCATGTCGGGTTCTGCATTTTCACAAAAGCCGGCAATTGAATTAGCGGCTATTATACTATGTAGAAGTGTATGAACTACAAATATAAATATATATATATATGTGTCACAAATTCAATGACATGTATATATATATATGAGGTGTAAAATTGCTGAAAAAAAATGCGTGGGCTCCCGCCCTATTTTCGCAACCAGACAGACAAAGCCAGTGAGTGGGGGCAGATAATAATAGCCCAGAGAGGGACCATTATTTTTGCCCCCCCCGGCTACTAACATCTGCCCCCAGACACCCCAGGAAAGACAAATCTATAATTAGATTCGCCCTTTCTGGCACTTTGCCCGTCTATTCCCATTGCCCTGTAGCGGTGGCGAATGGGTTAATATGGGGTTAAAGCCACCTTGCTATTGAAAGGTGACCTTAAGCCAGGTTAATAATTGAGAGCTGTCAATTAGACAACTATCAATTATTAATCCTATTGCATGAAATAAAAATAAAACACACACACTTTAATTAAAAATCATTTTAATGAAATAAAGACACATGTTTTTGACCATCTTTTATTTTACTGCAAAAACCATTTCCTGTAATAAAAATAAAATAAAAAAGCAAAATTATTCTTACCTATCCCATGCACAGTCAGGTCCCACGGTGTAATCCTTCAGAAAGGGTTAATGTTTACTGCAGGGACCGCAGCTAATGCTGCAGCCTCACAGTAAACCCCAAATGAATGAGTTCCTCTCCTGCCTGACAGGAGAGTAAAGGCTGGGTGTCACATAACGATACACCAGCGATCCCGACAACGATATGCACTTGTCAGGATCGCTGGTGTATCGCTACATGATCGCTGCTGAGCTGCCAAACAGGCAGCTCAGGCAGCGATCTGGGACAGCGACACTGCGGGTAACATCGCTTAAGGGCCCGTCTCACATAGCGATATCGCTACCGAGATCGCTGCTGAGTCACTAGTTTTGTGACGCAGCAGCGAGCTCACCAGCGATATCGCTGTGTGTGACATTCAGCGATGATCAGCCCCCTGCCGGGTATCGCTGATCGTCGCAGAAATGTCAGGACCTTTTTTTGATCGCTGGTTTCCCTCTGACAGGCACGCATCGCTGCGTGTGACAGGCGGGAGACCAGCGATCCGCTGGTAACCAAGGTACACAGCGGGTTTCCAGGCACCGCGCAGCGCTTGGAAACCCGCTGTGTACCTTGGATACCAGCTCCCTGCATCAGGGCGCTGGTATCCAAGGTACACAGCGGGTTTCTAGGCACAGCCCCGCGCCTGGAAACCCGCTGTGTACCTTGGTTACCAGCGGATCGCTGGTCTCCCGCCTGTCACACGCAGCGATGTGTGCCTGTCAGCGGGAAACCAGCGATCAAAGGTCCTGACATTTCAGCGACGATCAGCGATACCCGGCAGGGGGGCTGATCGTCGCTGAATGTCACACACAGCGATATCGCTGGTGAGCTTGCTGCTGCGTCACAAAACTAGTGACTCAGCAGCGATCTCGGTAGCGATATCGCTATGTGAGACGGGCCCTTAAGTGGAAAGCTTAATTGATTGCTTTCCACTTTCACTTCAGGTCAGCCAGGGACACAATCAGTGACGTCAGAGGGAACTGATTAACAAAAATAGGGGTTCCCTTCGAAAAAAAAATGGCGTGGGGTCCCCCTATTTTTGTTAACCAGCCAGATGAAGCAGACCGCTGAGGCCTGGATTTTCAGGCTGTTAAGGAGCCAAGATCCATGGACCTTGCCAGCCTGATAATACCAGGCCACAGCAGTCTGTATATCTTGGCTGATTAACAAAAATAGGGGATCCCCTCGAAAAAAATTGGCGTGGGGTCCCCCTATTTTTGTTAACCAGCCAGATGAAGAAAACCGCTGAGGCCTGGATTTTCAGGCTGTTAAGGAGCCAAGATCCATGGACCTTGCCAGCCTGATAATACCAGGCCACAGCAGTCTGTATATCTTGGCTGATTAACAAAAATAGGGGATCCCCTCGAAAAAAATTGGCGTGGGGTCCCCCCTATTTTTGTTAACCAGCCAGATGAAGAAAACCGCTGAGGCCTGGATTTTCAGGCTGTTAAGGAGTCAAGATCCATGGACCTTGCCAGCCTGATAATACCAGGCCACAGCAGTCTGCATATCTTGGCTGATTAACAAAAATAGGGGATCCCCTCGAAAAAAATTGGCGTGGGATCCCCCCTATTTTTGTTAACCAGCCAGATGAAGCAGACCGCTGAGGCCTGGATTTTCAGGCTGTTAAGGAGCCAAGATCCATGGACCTTGCCAGCCTGATAATACCAGGCCACAGCAGTCTGCATATCTTGGCTGATTAACAAAAATAGGGGATCCCCTCGAAAAAAATTGGCGTGGGGTCCCCCCTATTTTTGTTAACCAGCCAGATGAAGCAGACCGCTGAGGCCTGGTTTTTCAGGCTGGTAAGGATCCAATATCCATGGACCTTGCAAGCCTGATAATACCAGGCCACAGCAGTCTGCTTAGCTTGGCTGGTTAACAAAAATAGGGATCCCCTCGAAAAAAAAACGGCGTGGGGTCCCCCTATTTTTGTTAACCAGCCAAGTAAAATGCAGACTGCTGCGGCCTGGTATTAAAAGACTGTCAAGGCCCATGGATTTTGGCCCTCAACAGCCTGATAATACCAGGCTACAGCAGCCCCACATTTGGCGCATCAAAAGATGTGCCAATTGTGGCACTTTACCCGGCTCTTCCCACTTGCCCTGTAGCGGTGGCAAGCGGGGTAATAAGGGGTTATTGTCACCGTTGATTGCACGGTGACAATAAGCCCGGTTAATAATGGAGAGGTGTCAATAAGACACCGATCCATTATTAATCCCAAAGTTATTAAATGATAAAAAAAAGACACAGCAAGAAAAAAGTCTTTTAATGAAATAAAAGAGACAACACAGTTTTCATTTCTTTTATTACTCTCTCATTCCTGCGACGCCATCGATCTCCTGTAAAAAAAGAAAAAAAACAAACCAACAGTATACCACCTGTCCGACGCAGTCCATAACGATAGTCCCACGACGATCCAGCTCTGCTACATCGCAATGACAGGCAGAGCCTGTCATTGCAACGCAGCACAGCTGATTACCTGCTTCCCCGGCGGTGACGTCATCGGACTGACTGCTTTACGGCCGCGATTACCCAGCAGTCACTGCAGTTATCGCGAGAAACTGCATGTGACCGCCGGGGAAAGAAGATGGCGGCCATGAAGCAGTGCAGGACGTGACCGCCGGAGATCTTCTGCCGGGTAAGTGCCGCTGACTCCTGACAGACCCGACCGACGGACACTGACAGTGACAGTGACAATCCCGATTCCGGTATCCGATAAGACGAAAATATCGGAACTCGGAATCGGAATTCCGATACAGCTAATATCGGCCGATACCCGATATTTGCAGTATCGGAATGCTCAACACTACTAGCGAGGTACACGACCAAAAAGCCATAACCTGCAACACAACATTGCATTAGTTTAACGTGTACAGAAGTTTAAATTGACTAGTATAACAGATATGCAAAAGAAATTGGTTTGCGACATGCACACTTTGTGAATTAGACAGTTGCAGTTAAATGTGTGAACTTTGTGGAATTTTGAATTTTGTCTTTGAAAAAAAAAAACTATTCCCCCTATTTACAAAAAACTATTGCATATGAAATACGAAATCTCAGTATAACTGCTTGTGAAGCAAGCACACCATCTCTGATTGACACTGATTTCAGAACTTTTTTCCAGTAAAATATATTGTGCTGTCTTTCTTTTGTTTCCTAGTGCATTATGAATGAAGAAAAAATATGAAGTCTGACACTGCTGTTGGCACCTCTCCTATCTCTCTCTCCTTATCAATTGAATCTCAACATAAGGCCACGTTCCCACCTTCAGTATTTGGTAAGTATTTTACATCAGTATTTGCAAGCCAAAGCCAGGAGTGGATGATAAATACAGAAGCGGTGACATGTTTCTATTATATTTTTCCTCTGATTGTTCCTCACATGATTTTGACTTGCAAATACTGATGTAAAATACTGATCAGACACTGAAGGTGGAAATGTGGCCTAATTCACAGACTACTACACTCATCTTCTTCACTGCTGCATATTACTATCTACAGTCATGGCCAAAAAAGTTTTGAGAATGACACAAATATTATATTTTCACATGATCTGCTGCCCTCTGGTTTTTATGTGTGTTTGACAGATGTTTTTATCACAGACAGAAATATAATTGCAAACATATGAGTAACAAAAGCTTATATTGACAGTTAGAATGAGTTAATGCAGCAAGTCAATATTTGCAGTGTTGACCCTTCTTCTTCAGGACCTCTGCAATTCTCCCTGGCATGCTCTCAATCAACTTCTGGACCAAATCCTGACTGATAGCAGTCCATTCTTGCACAATCAATGCTTTCATTTTGTCAGAATTTTTAGGTTTTTGTTTGTCCACCCGTCTCTTGATGATTGACCACAAGTTCTCAATGGGATTAAGATCTGGGGAGTTTCCAGGCCATGGACCCAAAATCTCTATGTTTTGTTCCCTGAGCCATTTAGTAATCACCTTTGCTTTATGGCAAGGTGCTCCATCATGCTGGAAAAGGCATTGTTGATCCCCAAACTGCTCTTGGAGGGTTGGGAGAAGTTGCTCTTGGAGGACATTCTGGTACTATTCTTTATTCATGGCTGTGTTTTTAGGCAAGACTGTGAGAGAGCCGATTCCCTTGGCTGAGAAGCAACCCCACACATGAATGGTTTCAGGATGCTTAACAGTTGGCATGAGACAAGACTGGTGGTAGCGCTCACCTTGTCTTCTCCGAATGAGGCGTTTTCCTGATGTCCCAAACAATCGAAAAGGGGATTCATCAGAGAAAATAACTTTACCCCAGTCCTCAGCAGTCCACTGCCTGTACCTTTTGCAGAATATCAGTATGGCCATGATGTTTTTTCTGGAGAGAAGTGGCTTCTTTGCTGCCCTCCTTGAGAACAGGCCTTGCTCCAAGAGTCTCCGCCTCACAGTGCGTGCAGATGCACTCACACCTGCCTGCTGCCATTCCTGAGCAAGCTCTGCACTGCTGGTAGCCCGATCCCGCAGCTGAAACACTTTTAAGAGACGGTACTGGCGCTTGCTGGTCTTTCTTGGGCGCCCTGTAGCCTTTTTGGCAACAATGGAACCTCTCTCCTTGAAGTTCTTGATGATGCGATAGATTGTTGACTGAGGTGCAATCTTTCTAGCTGCGATACTCTTCCCTGTTAGGCCATTTTTGTGCATTGCAATGATGACTGCACGTGTTTCTTTAGAGATAACCATGGTTAACAGAAGAGAAACAATGATGCCAAGCACCAGCCTCCTTTTAAAGTGTCCAGTGGTGTCATTCTTACTTAATCATGACAGATTGATCTCCAGCCATGTCCTCATCAACACCCACACCTGTGTTAATGGAGCAATCACTGAAAAGAGGTTAGCTGGTCCTTTTAAGGCAGGGCTGCAATGATGTTGAAATGTGTTTTGGGGGATAAAGTTCATTTTCTAGCCAAATATTGACTTTACAAGTAATTGCTGTTAAGCTGATCACTCTTTATAACATTCTGGAGTATATGCAAATTGCCATTAGAAAAAGTGAAGCAGTAGACTTTGTAAAAATTAATATTTGTGTCTTTCTCAAAACTTTTGTCCATGACTGTAGAGTATTTGTACAACATTTTAGTGCTTTCTTTTCCTATTTTAATTGCATTGCTGCATTGCTGAGCTGTGAACTATGATAACCTCTCACTTTTTTAAAAAGTCATCCTAAAATGGCTGCTTCATTCTCTGTTTAAACTTTTATACAGGCTAAGTTAGTTCTTCCTAATTGGCTATGTTACACCATGTGATGTGCTAGCTTCAAAGTCTTATAGGGAAGCCACACAGTCAATGTCATTTCAGTCTTTTGTTGCTGATGCAATCTCCAGCAATGTGTAAAATAGTGGCAGGCATTTTTATGGCAATTTGCACAAAACAAATCATCAAATAACAAGTTCTAATTCAACGGGACCTTCAGTTTGTTTCAAATCAATTCAATCATCTCTACATAGCAGTGTTAGAGAAAATCCCCAAACTGCATTTGTATGTAATGCAGGTCTGAATTAGGTATATTGGCATAGGCTAACGTTTTAGTTTGTCTCCAGAGAGAATTATGAATATGCCAGATTTATTGCATTATTTCTGTATGTTTGCACAGTTTATGATTTTTCTGTTAGAAAAATATTGCATTTCTAAAATAATTTTAAGCTCATAATAAAAATATCAACTCTTCTGTCCATCCAAGCAAAATATTAATAAAAATGAACATCAATATAGAGAATTTACAACTGAGGATAGAAGTTGTCTAATGTGTGAGATATAGATATTATATTGCTAATGTAACAATGGTATCTTGGAGCCAACAGTTGCGCCTCCATAGCAATACCTATTGATGAAGTAATGATGATGCTACCCGGTGCCATAGCAACTCAATGCATAAGAAAATGTGTGCACATCAGAATACCAAGCACTGAATTTTAACAATCTTGTGTCTAGGAACAGAGTAGAACAGCCTCAAGAAATTTTAAATCTCTGTCACCAGCATTCAGAATCAAAAGTAATTACAGTTCGCCATCCACTGCAGTAGCCCTCACCCTGAATTTCAGCCCTAGTATCCTGGCACATGTGCATTACTGAACTATTGTTCAATCTCTCTATATGGTTTTATATATTTTTTATATATAAAGATGCCTTATTTTAATTAGCCCATGTTGTGGTAAACCTGTAGTGCAGTGGATGTATTTAAAAACATTTAAATTGGCATCAAAACTGTATAGATGGATACATGCAATGGGTAAAAGTACATTTATGGTTAAACAATAGTTAAATGAACAACCAATCTGATCAAGGATTGTTTTGCTAATATATCCTGTAAGATGTCCACCGGACAGGTCCTCGAGGGAAGATATGTGTTATCGAGATTGGTAGCCTCAATGATATAAACCTGAAAAGCAGAGAGTTAACAGGGCATTTCCAGGGCCAGGTTTATGAGCAGTCAAATAGATGGATGTGACCAGCTGCTCACATATCCCCACCCCAGGACCTGATACTACCTATTAGGCAGGAAGTTCAGGTTAGTGTCAGACCATTCCCCGCTGAGCTGGATGCTTGAGAAGAAGGGGAACAGTACCTGAGTGACCAGGTGGTTCCTAGAACTTCAGGATTTTAACTTCCATGTTGAGCATAGCCCGGAGAATCTATATCGCAGTTCTCATGCTTTGATTAGGGTCCACTGTTTGATGTCGGAAGGTGTCAAGCCCCCTGGTTTTGGGCAGAGGGCATATGTAAGTTGGCCATTGGACAGGTCTTTGAGGGGAGATATGTGTCATCAAGGTCAGTAGCCTCAGTGATATAAACCTGAAAATCAAGCTCCAGAACATGAGAGAGGTAATAGGATGTGTCCAGAGCCAGCAGTCAAAGAGATGGGTGGGACTGTCTGTTCACATATCCCAACCTGGGGCCTGATACAAGGTTCAGCTGTGTCATTACTGTCAGTGTGTGCAAGGTGAAAAGACTTTGCTTGTGTGGCTCAGTCTCTGCCATTTAAACAGTTGAGCTCATGCTATATATGGATTGTTTATTTTCTGTTTTGGTTCTGTTATACCTGTTGAACCCAGGAGAGGCTGTTTTATTTTGTTCAGCTGGATAGTTTATGAACATTTAATAAACCCCATGTTTGTTTTGAACCAACTAACTGAATCCTTGTGTATGCACTAGTGTCTATCTGAGAGCCGATCAATTAAAAGCCAAACAGATGAGCTTTTTCTTACTTTTTCTCTTGACTCAGTATGTCATTAATTGTACAAAAAGAGTTTAAGAGCTTTAAAAAATATGTATTTCAGCTTTAAAAAATATGTATTTGCAAGTACTCTGTCACAAGATGTCTGTGTTACATTGTATATGTCTATATGTGGCTACACTATGGTTGTGATGCACTTTCAGGATTACACGGCTTTTGCTCGCAGGGAGTCCTCAACCAATTCTTAACTTAATATTGTCAGTTATGAGTATAGTTGTTCAACCTTCTCCTTCACTTTTATGACACCAAGTGAAAGATCTTTCCCGAAACATTCTTTAAACAAAAGATCATTCATGGACGAAAGATCTTTAGTATGAAGAAAACATTATTTTGTTTGAGTATTAGAGATGTGAGAATTGATTCAATGCAAATTTTTATTTGCGTTGAATATACAGGAATTTGCTGAACCCAGCAAGTTTCAGTACAGTAGTTTCTAACTTGCTTCTCACACATTGTCTAAAATATCCACTGCAAATTTACACATGACAGAAGATTGGATGAAATAATATATGAGTAACCTGACGCTCAAAATTCCAGAAGCGTATTTTATTGTGCATACATTATCAGTCATACAGACACTTTATTTCTGACGTTTCGGCTGGAGTGGCCTTTATCAAAGAAAATTATCTGTATGGCTTCCAATATGCAGGGAAGAGCTGTGAGTATAAAGATAGACACGGGGACTTGCCGCTGTATGCAGAGCAGGTCTGCATACGGCTGCAAGTCCCCATGTCTATCTTTATACTTGAACGTCAGGTTACTCATATATTATATGCTCCTTTTCCTGACGTCAGCCTATCTTATCCCATATTTTTCACTATAGAAGATTGGATGAACCAGAGAAGGATCAATATGACCTAAGGCTTGACTGAACGAGCTTCCTTATATTGTCTTGAAGCTACTACATCACATTATATAGTGCAGCCAATCAGGAGCGACTATGACAGCCTGTACAAAAGCAAAAGCAAAGAATGCAGCAGCCATTTTGTAGAGTTCCTGGATAGCCATAGAAATAGGGGTAGAAAATAATAGAAAAAAAATACTGAAGAAGCTTTACAGATAGTGAACAGATAGTGTGAGTGACGGCACAACATGGAAGAATATTAGTGAGTGAAAAACAGGTAGCAGGTTATCATCCATTTCCCAATAGCTATATAAACTAAAATAACTTTTACATTCTTCAAACTATATTTAAGTTAAAGAGCTTGAAAGACGTTTGATGTAGTCCTAAGAGACTTCATAATTTCATAAAAGTATTTTCACAGCCACTGGATGATTTGCAGTACTTTCAAATTGCTGTAAATCAATTCGCTACAAATCAAATTTCTGTCAATATCTGTTAAATTAAAATTTCTAAGGATTTGCTCATCTGTACAGATTATTACATAAATAACTTAAACTTGACTGGCTGTTCAGATGATGATGGAGTGTCATGGGTCATCTGAAAGGATCATTCATCGTTAAATTTCACCCAACAAACATTTGTCTCATTTAGAATTGTCCATTTTCATTAACTTTAATTTAATGTGCATAAGCAATGTAACTCCCATGAACATAGCTTACTAATGATCACTACATTTACTTTAAATGCTACTCATTGTACTTTACCAAAAATACACATGGGAATCATAGATATGTGACATGTGTAGAACATGCTTTTCTAGTTTGTAGAAACATGTAACAGCATGTGAACTGTTAGATAAAAAAATGTTAAGTCCATCATTCTGCAGAATAAAGCATGATAAGCTGGGATTGTTCTGATAAATTATGAATCCTTGACAAAGCTGGTAGACCTCATCTAATGTAATTATGTCAAAAAAATCAACAGGTCTACAATCATGAATAATTTTGATATTGCTGTAGCCTGGGGGCCAGCAGCTGCTGAAGATGCCTTTTGTTTGCCTGTATTTATTAGAGGATAGTAAGGTTCTTTCTTTTCACATTGAATTCAAGATTTCTTCATGAATTTTGGTGCTAGACAAATCCATGCTTTTATAAACTCTTAGGGTGAAACAACTTTATCTTAATTATTAATAGATATGTTCATATGGTTCAGGTTTGTTGCAGAAATCAATGCAGCTAAACTGTCTTATTCATCTGAATGATTCGTGGAAATCCATGTGGATTCCACTAAAACAACCACATTTAACATGTAGAAGATGTCCTTCTTGTATTCTTTTTGCATACTATATCTTGCGATTTGACCCTCCATGAGTAAGGTACACGTGAAATGTACGTTGTGCTGCTTTTCTTGTTTTTTATTTACTTTTGTCCATTGCTTTTTAAGCTTGCTGGCTATTTGTTGTGTACTTTGGGCATTGCTACACTCCCAGTTCTTTGCTGGGTTTTACTAAAAATACAGCCAGTGGTGTAACCAGAGTCTGTTGGGCCATGGTGAAAATTTGGACTTGGACCCGCTCATGCACGTTGGTCAGATGTACAGGCCCTTGTAGCACTATAAGTCCTATAAGAACATATGAGTTGCCTCCCCATTATGTAAAAATGTCTCCTATCCTTAGCTCCTTCCTGTTATATATATTCCGCATCCTGGGCTCCATACTTGTATATAAATTTTTATATATGTCCCTTATCATGGGCCCTATCCTGGTATATACAGTGGGGAAAAAAGTATTTAGTCAGCCACCAATTGTGCATGTTCTCCCACTTAAAAAGATGAGAGAAGCCTGTAATTGACATCATAGGTAGACCACAACTATGAGAGTCAAAATGAAAAAACAAATCCAGAAAATCATCTTGTCTGATTTGGCAAGATTTATTTTGCAAATTATGGTGGAAAATAAGTATTTGGTCATTAACAAAAGTTCATCTCAATATTTTGTTATATATCCTTTGTTGGCAATGACAGAGGTCAAACGTTTTCTGTAAGTCCTCACAAAGTTGGCACACACTGTTGGTGGTATGTGGGCCCATTCCTCCATGCAGATCTCTTCTAGAGCAGTGATGTTTTGGGCCTGTCGCTGGGTAACACAGACTTTCAAATCTCTGCAAAGGTTTTCTATGGGGTTGAGATTTGGAGACTGGCTAGGCCACTCCAGGACCTTCATATGCTTCTTACGAAGCCACTCCTTTGTTGACTTGGCGGTGTGCTTGGGATCATTATCATGCTGAAAGACCCATCCACGTTTTATCTTCAATGCCCTTGCTGATTGAAGGAGGTTTGCACTCAAAATCTCAAGATACATGGCCTCATTCATTCTTTCATGTACACGGATCAGTCATCCTCATCCCTTTGCAGAGATGTTACCACCCCAATGCTTCACAGTAGATATGGTGTTCTTTGGATGCAACTCAGCATTCTGTCTCCTCCAAACATGATGAGTTTTGTTTCACCAAACAGTTCTACTTTGGTTTCATCAGACCATATGACATTCTCCCAATACTCTTCTGGATAATTCAAATGCTCTCTAGCAAGCTTCAGATGGGCCCGGACATGTACTGGCTAAAGAAAGGGGACACATCTGGCACTGCAGGATCTGAGTCCCTGGCAGCGTAGTGTGTTACTGATGGTAGCTGTGTTATGGTGGTCCCAGCTCTATGCAGGTCATTCACTAGGTCCCCCCGTGTGGTTTTGGGAATTTTTCCTCACCGTTCTTGTGATCATTTTGACCCCAAGGGGTGAGATCTTGCATGGAGCCCCAGATCGAGAGAGATTATCAGTGGTCTTGTATATCTTCCATTTTCTTTATTGCTCCCACAGTTGATTTCATCACACCAAGCTTCTTGCCTATTGCAGATTCAGGGTGCAGGGCTACAATTTTGTTTCTGGTGTCCTTCGACAGCGCTTTGTCTTCACCATAGGGGAGTTTGGATTGTGACTGTTTAAGATTGTGGACAGGTGTTTTTTTATATTGATAACATGATCAAACAGGTGCCATTACTACAGGTAATGAGTGGAGGACAGAGGAGCCTCTTAAAGATGTTACAGGTCTGTGAAAGCCAGAAATCTTACATGTTTTTAGGTGACCAAATACTTATTTTCCACCATAATTTGCAAAATAAATCTTGCCAAATCAGACAAGGCGATTTTCTGAATTTGTTTTCTCATTTTGACTCTCATAGTTGTGGTCTACTTATGATGTCAATTACAGGCCTCTCTCATCCTTTTAAGTGGGAGAACTTGCCCAATTGGTGGCTGACTAAATGCTTTTTTCCCCACTGTATATCCCCATCCTTGTGTATGTATCCCTTATACTAGGTCCCATCAAGATATATATCCCTATCCTGGTATATATTTCAAATATCCTTGGCCCCATCCTGATATATACAGGTCCTTCTCAAAAAATTAGCATATAGTGCTAAATTTCATTATTTTCCATAATGTAATGATTACAATTAAACTTTCATATATTTTAGATTCATTACACACCAACTGAAATTTGTCAGGTCTTTTATTGTTTTAATACTGATGATTTTGGCATACAACTCCTGATAACACAAAAAACCTGTCTCAAAAAATTAGCATATCAAGAAAAGGTTCTCTAAACGACCTATTACCCTAATCTTCTGAATCAACTAATTAACTCTAAACACATGCAAAAGATTCCTGAGGCTTTTAAAAACTCCCTGCCTGGTTCATTACTCAAAACCCCCATCATGGGTAAGACTAGCGACCTGACTGATGTCAAGAAGGCCATCATTGACACCCTCAAGCAAGAGGGTAAGACCCATAAAGAAATTTCTCAACAAATAGGCTGTTCCCAGAGTGCTGTATCAAGGCACCTCAATGGGAAGTCTGTTGGAAGGAAACAATGTGGCAGAAAACGCTGTACAATGAGAAGAGGTGACCGGACCCTGAGGAAGATTGTGGAGAAGGACCGATTCCAGACCTTGGGGGACCTGAGGAAGCAGTGGACTGAGTCTGGTGTAGAAACATCCAGAGCCACCGTGCACAGGCGTGTGCAGGAAATGGGCTACAGGTGCCGCATTCCCCAGGTAAAGCCACTTTTGAACCATAAACAGCTAAGTTGCTAAGTGGTCCCAAGTGTTTTTTTCTGATGAAAGCAAATTTTGCATGTCATTCGGAAATCAAGGTGCCAGAGTCTGGAGGAAGACTGGGGAGAAGGAAATGCCAAAATGCCTGAAGTCCAGTGTCAAATACCCACAGTCAGTGATGGTGTGGGGTGCCATGTCAGCTGCTGGTGTTGGTCCACTGTGTTTCATCAAGGGCAGGGTCAATGCAGCTAGCTATCAGGAGATTTTGGAGCACTTCATGCTTCCATCGGCTGAAATGCTTTATGGAGATGAAGATTTCATTTTTCAGCACGACCTGGCACCTGCTCACAGTGCTAAAACCACTGGTAAATGGTTTACTGACCATGGTATTACTGTGCTCAATTGGCCTGCCAACTCTCCTGACCTGAACTCCATAGAGAATCTGTGGATATTGTGAAGAGAAAGTTGAGAGTCGCAAGACCCAACACTCTGGATGAGCTTAAGGCCGCTATCGAAGCATCCTGGGCCTCCATAACACCTCAGCAGTGTCACAGGCTGATTGCCTCCATGCCACGCCGCATTGAAGCAGTCATTTCTGCAAAAGGATTCCCGACCAAGTATTGAGTGCATAACTGAACTTTATTATTGATGGTTTTTTTTGTTTGTTTTTAAAAAACACTTTTATTTTATTGGACGGTTGAAATATGTTAATTTTTTGAGACAGGTTTTTTGGGTTATCAGGAGTTGTATGCCAAAATCATCAGTATTAAAACAATAAAAGACCTGACAAATTTCAGTTGGTGTGTAATGACTCTAAAATATATGAAAGTTTAATTGTAATCATTACATTATGGAAAATAATGAAATTTAGCACTATATGCTAATTTTTTGAGAAGGACCTGTATATCCCCATTCTCGTATATATGTTCTCCATCCTGTTTAATATATAAATATTCCCCATCCTAGTCCTATCCTGGTGCATATATATGTATATACCAACCTGGTATATATGTTCCTTATCCTAGGCCCATCTTGGTCTATATCTATATATATATATATCGCATTCTGATATACTTGTTCCCCATCCTGGTCCTATCCTGGTGTATATATATCCTGGTGTATATATATGTGTATACCATCCTGGTATATATGTTCCCCATCCTGGGCCCATCTTGGTGTATATATACTGCTTAAAAAAATAAAGGGAACACTTAAACAACGGAATGTAACTCCAAGTAAATCAAAATTCTGTGAAATCAAACTGTCCACTTAGGAAGCAACACTGATTGACAATCAATTTCACATGCTGTTGTGCAAATGGAATAGACAACAGATGGAAATTATTGGCAATTATCAAGACACCTTCAATAAAGGAGTGGTTCTGCAGGTGGGGACCACAGAAGACATCTCAGTACCAAAGCTTTCTAGCTGATGTTTTGGTCACTTTTGAATGTTGGTTGTGCTTTCACACTCGTGGTAACATGAGACGGACTCTACAACCCACACAAGTGGCTCAGGTAGTGCAGCTCATCCAGGATGGTACATAAATGCGAGCTGTGGCAAGAAGGTTTGCTGTGTCTGTCAGCGTAGTGTCCAAAGGCTGGAGGCGCTACCAGGAGACAGGCCAGTACACCAGCAGACGTGGAGGGGCCGGAGGAGGGCAACAACCCAGCAGCAATACTGCTACCTCTGTCTTTGAGCAAGGAGGAACAGGAGAAACACTGCCACAGCCCTGCATAATGACCTCCAGCAAACCACAAATGTGCATGTGTCTGCACAAACGGTTAGAAACCGACTGCATGAGGATGTTCTGAGTGCCCGTCGTCCACAGATGGGGGTTGTGCTCACAGCCCAACACCGTACAGGACGCTTAGCATTTGCCACAGAACACCAGGATTGGAAAATTTGCCACTGGTGTCCTGTGCTCTTCACAGATGAAAGCAGATTCAAACTGAGAACACGTGACAGACATGACAGAGTCTGGAGATGCCATGGAGTGCGATCTGCTGCCTGCAGCATCCATCAGCATGACCGTTTGGCAGTGGGTCAGTAATGATGTGGGGTGGCATTTCTTTGGAGGGCCGCACAGCCCTCCATGTGCTCACCAGAGGTAGCCTGACTGCCATTAGATACCATGATGAGATCCTCAGACCCCTTGTGTGACCATATGCTGG
The DNA here is from genome assembly GCA_033576555.1 of Oophaga sylvatica. NCBI lineage: Eukaryota > Metazoa > Chordata > Amphibia > Anura > Dendrobatidae > Oophaga > Oophaga sylvatica. The sequence goes on along the minus strand of JARQOD010000001.1, from coordinate 852,293,522 downwards.
TGCGGTTGGCCCTGGGTTCCTCCTAATGCAGGACAATGCTAGACCTCATGTGGCTCGAGTGTGTCAGCAGTTCCTGCAAAATGAAGGCATTGAAGCTATTGACTGGCCCGTCCATTCCCCAGACCTGAATCCGATTGAGCACATCTGAGACATCATGTCTCGCTCCAGCCACCAACGTCACGTTGCACCACAGACTGTCCAGAAGTTGACGGATGCTTTAGTCCAGGTCTGAGAGGAGATCTCTCAGGAGACCATCTGCCGCCTCATCAGGAGCATGCCCAGGCACAGGGATGTCATATAGGCACGTGGAGGCCACACACTACTGAGCATAATTTTGACTTGTTTTAAGGACATTACATTCAACTTTAATTTTGGGTGTGAGTCCAAATCCAGGCCTCCATTGGTTAATAAATTTGATTTCCATTGATGATTTTTGTGTGATTTTATTGTCAGCACATTCAACTTTGTACAGAACAAAGTATTCAATGAGAATATTTCATTCATTCAGATCTAGGATGTGTTGTTTGAGTGTTCCCTTTATTTTTTTGAGTATTGTATATATATATATATATATATATATATATATATATATAAATATATATATGTATATATGTATGTATATATACTGTATATATATATATATATATATATATATGTATATATAATATCTACCACATTCTGATATATATATATATTCCCAATCCTGTTATATATGTTCTCCATCCTGGTATATATGTTATATGTCTCTTATACTGTGCCCAAATCTGCTCCCCCACCGTGCAGCATCCTCTTCTGAAGCTGGCAGCTGACTTCAGCGTGGAAGTGACGGGAGCATATGACGTCACTGCCATGCATCTCCAGTCATGTGCTGCTTGGCCGGCAGCGTGAATTGCAGTGCAAGGACACCGTAGGTCTCCTATGCCACAATACACTTCAGATGAATGTTGAAGTTTGCTCTGACGTCAGCAGGCCCCTTACCTGCATGGGCCCGGATGTGATTACAACCTCTGTGACCACAATCATTAGGCCGCTGTATACAGCCATTTAATGCCCTATGTCAGTGTATATTAATCCCATACTCACTACTGTACAGTGTATTACAATTTATCCACCTTATTTATGGCTTACTTTAATTTGTGCTGCATCTCATGGTTTGTATATAATTCAAGTACTAGTATGCTTACCTGCAAATAAGTGTATGTTTTGGACATTTTTAAACTCCCTGCTGTTCATTTCACTCTACCCTTAAGTACTAGCATAGATTTAATCTGGATCAGTTACACCAGTTTTGTCAAGAGGAATGGGCAAAAATTCTGACCAATTATTGTGAGAAACTTGTGGAAGGATATCCCAAACATTTCACCCAAGTCATTCAGTTTAAAGGCAATGGTACCAAATACTAATGAAATGATTGGAAACTTTTGACTTTGCAGTAAGTAATAAAAATGCCTTAAAATATTCTCTCCCTCTCTCTCTCATTATTCTAGGATTTGGAAAATTTTAATTATTATGATAATCCTAATTGACCTAAAATAGGAAAGCTTTATTCTGATTTTATGTCAGATATTGAGAAAAACATGCATATGTGTCTTTTTATATAGTGTATGTAAACTTCTGGTTTCAAATGTATTTATAGACGTGTCCTGTCTATGTGTACCATAGTCTGCACATGGAGAACAAACGCACCCATTATAGACAAGATGTAAATGACCTTTTTTATACATGGACCAATGGTCTGCATGGAAAAACCCAGAGCATGTACAATTCTCATCAGATTTGCAAACCAGACAAGTGCATGTAAATGTCAGGCTAATCCTGTACTCATCTCATATGCAGGCAAGCACACAAAGCGGCATATGAAGCCAGTCACATCGGCACATCCTAGGAGGTCACTATAAGATCACATAACTTAGCTGAAAAGAAGCTGAGTTATTTATTTTGAGGGTATGGTAATGGGATGAATAAAAAAGAAAAACACTGAACTGCTACATTAAGTTTAAACAGGTCTTTGTATTTAACCCTTTGCGACATCAGGCGTAATAGTACGCTGATGTCAAACTCCCTCTCTTTGATGTGGGCTCCGGTAGTGAGCCCACATCTTTCTTGGGACATGTCAGCTGTTTTGAAAAGCTGACATGTGCCTGGAACAGCCATGGGTGGAATCGCGATCCACCTGCAGCTATTAACCAGTTAATGCTGACAGCGGCAATTAACATGCACTTCCGGCAATTGCGCCGGAAATCCGCCCACCGGTGACTTGCGATCAAGTGACGGGATCGGTTGGCATGACAAACAGAGGTCTTCTGGAGACCTCTATGGTTGTCAGTGCCGTATTTCTATGAGCGCCGCCTTGTGGTCGGCGCTCATAGCAAGTCAGTAAATCTACTACATACAGTCGATCTGGTCATTGCCTGTATGTAGCAGAGCCGATCGGGTTGTGGCAGCTTCTAGTCTCCCATGTAGACTATTGAAGCATGCCAAAAGTAAGAAAAAGTTTTTTAAAAATATTAAATGAAAAATATAAAAGTTCAAATTAAACCCCCTTTCACCCCATTCAAAATAAAACAATTTAAAAAAATCAAACATACACATATTTGGTATCATCATGCCCGATCTATCAATAAAAAAGGAATAACCTGATTGCTGAACGACATAGCGAGAAAAAAGTAAAAACGCCAGAATTACTTTTTTGGTCACCACGACATTACATTAAAATGCAATAACGGGCGATCAAAAGATCCTATCTGCAATAAAATGGTATCACTAAAAACATCACCTAGGCATGCAAAAAATAAGTCCTCACCCAACCCGAGATCATGAAAAATGGAGATGCTACGGGTATCAGAAAATGGCACAATTTTTTTTTTTTTCACAAAGTTTGGAATTTTTTTCACCATTTATGTAAAAAACATGTTTGGTGCCTATGAACTCATAATGACCTGGAGAATCATAGTGGCAGGTAAGTTTTAGCATTTAATGAATCTAGTAAAAAAGCCAAACAAAAAACAAGTGTGGGATTGCACTTTTTTTGCAATTTCACCGCACATGGAATTTTTTTTTGCTATTTAATAGTACATTACATGGCAAAAACAATGGTATCAATCAAAAGTATAACTTGTCCCGCAAATAACAAGCCCTCACGTGTCCATATTGACTGAAAAATAAAAAAGTTATGGCTCTGGGAAGAAGGGGAGCAAAAAACAAAAACGCCAAAACGAAAATAACTCTGGGGTTAAGGGTTAAAAGAGTTGTAAATAGCAAGCACAAAAAGTGTAGCAACTAGGGTTCTGTACCGTTTATATTATAGAAATCTATAAAAAAAATATTGTCTGGCCAGTCTTAAGTTCTGTAGGAATTACATCCATGAAATTATAGTTCAGAAGTGGCTGTTAGATTTTTTTCTGTTTTTGGCAACAGAATAAATTAAATTTAATTCCTTAGTGGTAAATGTTTCCTTGCATTTTCCACAGTTCAGATCTTCTTTTCACACTCCATTATTCATCATTATAATCATTTAGTGAAGCAAGTCACAATATTTTATATAAACCTAGAAGAGGTATTATTTCTCATATAGCACTCTGTTTAAAGGACCAGTTAGGATAAAAAGTAATCTGAATCAATAATACATACGTATTGCTAGATATGACGGAGCTCGGCAAGCTGTATACTGCACATATAAAACACATTAGTAATTAAGTGAGATGCTACTTGCCATGTGAAACCTCATTTATTCAGCAAAAAAACATTGTTATTGGTGTTATTTTTATTTTAACCCCTTAGTGCCTGAGGCAATTTTGACCCTAATGACCAAGCCAAATTTTACAATTCCGACCTGTGTCACTTTATGGGTAATAACTCTGGAACGCTTCAACAAATTCTACTAATTCTGAGACTGTTTTTTCATGACATATTTTACTTCATAATAGTCATAAACTTTCTGCAATATGAGTTGCGTTTATTTATGAAAAAAACTAAAATTTTGTAAAATTTAGATAATTTAGCAATTTTTAAACTTTTAATTTGTCTGCCCTTAATTCAGAAAGTTCTGTCACACAAAATAGTTCATAAATAACATTTCCCACATGTCTACTTTACATCAGCAAAATTTTGGAAACATGATTTTTTTTTGTTAGGAAGGTGGAAGGGTTAAAAGTTGATCAGCGATTTCTCATTTTTCCAATAAAATTTACAAAACTATTTTCTGCCCGCTAAGTCAGAGGCAGAGGTGGAGTGATGGGAGAAAGAGCATCATGTGACGCGTTCTCCTCTATCACTGCTTTCAACTGTATTGGCGCCTGTGATGCCGATAAGTTGAATGAGTAATGGGGCAGCGCCGGCTCCTTTTACTGGCCCCATAGCGGTCGCGTGCTGTGAAGCTATTAGTGCATGCCAATGGCTCAGCTGGGGCCCCTGGAAAAGCGGGGGTCCTATTCATCTGCCTTGTCTGCCTGCCTCTAATGATGGCCCTGCTAACAGACCACTGTACCTGGCAGATAAGAAGGTAATTATTTGACCTCTAACTGCTATGGAAACCATTGGGCCCCCATGATCATGTAGAGAGTGTCCTGATCAGGTAGGAGAGGAGCCCCATCCATCTCCTTACCTTCTAAATGTTGCAATCGCTATTGATTGCAGTATTTAGAGGGTTAAACAGCCATTTGCTGGTCAGGAACCACCCCTGATGATGACAGCCGGAGCTCAGCTATCTATTAAGCCGAGCTCTTGGCAACGATTGGGCGGGCAAAGCTCCTAAGCTCGCACGCAAATTCAGCAAGATGGAGGCCAGCTGTGGTAACCATCAAGAGGAGCAGTTGAAAGCTGGCAAAAGGTTATAAGTTATGGGGAAAAAAATTATGTATTCACCTCACTGCTCACATATCTGGCCAATCCAGCTCCTACATGCCTGCTGACCAGTCTTCCACCGCTATGTTGCGTTGTATCTCTGGCCCGGTATTCCCTCCAGGGTGGGGCTTCTTGCTGTGTGCAGGCCCTGGAGTTATTACTATGGGGTCTACTTGCAGCCTGAAGTTCACATCTAGAGTAAACACTAGAGATGAGATGCAATGGAGGTGCAAAGCACCAGACAGTGAGCATGGAGCAGTGGGAGGAGCTGGAGATGTGAGTATAAGCATTTTTTTTTGCATCCTCCCCAGAGAGAACTTATAGCATAATAATGGATATTAAATTCATGGACAGTATCTTTTGTGTGAATCAAATTTCCTGGCAATAATCATTTGAACAAAGAGATTTTTGCCTGACCTTCTCATCTCTAAGGCTGGTTTCACATTTCTGTATTGATGCCCAGCATTTGATCCACATAGATCCGCATGCATCACGCGTACATATCTTTAACATGCATAAGAAAATCCCATAACGACATTGAAATAATGCCCAGGTTGTGGACCAACATGCCCACACTAATACACCCACTCTCAATAGACATGCACCACAGGAGGAATAAGAGTCATCAGGTGATATAAGTCAAAGTTTTTTATTATTAAAGATCAATATCAAAAAGTAGCATAATAATGTCCAACGAACACATACATAAAAAAGACAAGTTGCAAGGAATAGACCCCAGAGTCCCCAGAGTGCAACAATTCCCCTAGATATTGACCCAGTGCGTTATTATAACAAGAAAATGTGTTCAGAAAGGGCTAGTGCATAATATAAGAAATGCATGGGGTCAATACCAATCTTAAAATGGCAAACCCTGCGGTGAAAAAGTAATACAGCTAGATAAAGCCTGCCACTGAGAGGAGAGCTCCATATCCTGGTCAGAATGCCCAGTGCACTATATAGTATGAGCGCTCCTAAGAGAATCACAGCAGGCATCCACCGCAGTAAGGATAAAGATCGCTAGTGCTGTAAGCTTACCAAAGGTATACCAGAAGGGGAAAAGGACCACACCATCCGACCCAGGGTCCTTTTCCCCTTCTGGTATACCTTTGGTAAGCTTACAGCACTAGCGATCTTTATCCTTACTGCGGTGGATGCCTGCTGTGATTCTCTTAGGAGCGCTCATACTATATAGTGCACTGGGCATTCTGACCAGGATATGGAGCTCTCCTCTCATGGCAGGCTTTATCTAGCTGTATTACTTTTTCACCGCAGGGTTTGCCATTTTAAGATCTGGTATTGACCCCATGCATTTCTTATATTATGCACTAGCCTTTTCTGAACACATATTCTTGTTATAATAACGCACTGGGTCAATATCTAGGGGAATTGTTGCACTCTGGGGACTCTGGGGTCTATTCCTTGCAACTTGTCTTTTTATGTATGTGTTTGTTGGACATTATTATGCTACTTTTTGATATTGATCTTTAATAATAAAAAACTTTGACGTATATCACCTGATGACTCTTATTCCTCCTGTGGTGCATATCTTTAACATGGTGTACGCAGGGACATGCTTTTGCATGCATTCACATGCGTTTGCATATGCATGCGTCGTTTTGCGGTGTTCAGTGGTCTCCGGCGAACTCAACATATTCAATTTTTGAAGTGTCAAAAATCTGTCAAATATGAGCAGGCATGCACATGCGGATGAGTGCGTAAAAAAAATAAAAAAAATGCATTACTGTCTATGGGAATGCATTGGTATGCATTGGTATGCATTACCCCCCACTACTGTGTTTTAGGCAGCCCCCAAATCTAAGAAGCATCATTGTCAGAAGCTCCCTGTCCTCATCAACAGCTGCAGGAACCTTCCTTGCAACAAGAAGAAATGCAAAACCTGTCCATTTATAATGACCATGGACAAGATAAAGATCCCCAACTCCCATAGGGACTACAAGATACCAGGTACTTTCAGCTGCATCACATCTAATGTGGTGTACCTAATTATATGTACTAAATGTCCAATTGGGGGTCTGTATGTGGAAGAGACCGGGCAAAAACTGAGAACAAGGATGAATTCTCATCGCCACACAATAAGAGAAAAAAGAATGGATCTACCTGTGGCAAAACATTTTTCTTCCCTGAAGCATGTGGATATGAAATTTCTTGTATTTAAAGGAGCTTCACATCTCAGAACAGAGGGGAATTTGCGAATCCCATGCAATGGAACCTTTTACACCTTAATGCGGAATGAACCGGCACACGGGTTTATGACTTTTACATCAATTTAAAGGGAAATTTTCTCCAAAAACCCTGTGAAAAAAATCACAAAACATTTAAAAACCCAATCAGAGGCAATAAAACTTTTACACTCCTTACTATAACTGTTCCAAATTTATTTTCAAACTCTATCTCCATAATGACAGCAGCTTTACGTCACTTGTCTTACCATTGCATTTTTTTTTGTGCTGTTGGTGTATAAATATGTGATTCTTTAATTTTGTATTAGTTTAGCCTGATAAAGACCGAGTATCTCGAAAACTTTCAATTTGTTACCATCTTTTCAGTTAGCCTTAAAAAAATCAACCCTGAGGACTCTCAATTCCAAAATTTTGGCTCAAAGACGGGGAAGGAAGCTTTTGAGCGCATTGGGGCTTCAACTTTGCAGTCCAGAATAATAACAGCACCTGGAAAGATTAACCATCGCAAAAACAACGAAAAACCCGCACATCGCTTTTTTTTGCGTCAGGGGGAGCTGATGCGGACAAAAACACTGCTTTCAGTGTTTGCGCATGCGGATGATCCGCGGATTCAAACGCTTGTGAAAAA